>OY101119.1:2309045-2957462 GCA_956465555.1 Nitzschia sp. pyKryTriq1
CGGCTGTATACGGGCCAGTCTTGTCATGAGACACGCCGATAGCGAAAAATCGATGGTATCCCACACAAGATTATTTCCATATTCTTCCAACCGAATAGCGACCGACTTTCCTCGTGAACAGAATTGGAAGGGTTTCTCGTTAAAAAGCTGTATTCTGGAGGAAATGACGCTGGGTTCTGGAAGTTGCCCTTTCGTTCTTCTTTGGGAAAACGGTAAATTTTGAATATGACTTCTGGCTTGGGAGCCGTCGTGGTCGCCTGGGTCCTCATCTTGTCTGTAGCGAAATCCCTTGAGCCACACACCGTTGATCGTCGTTTGTGTTATCGCTAGTGTGGAAGCAAAGGTCCAAGAAAACGATGCACACCCAACCAGGCGCTGCCTCCATCCCCAACAGACTCGACGGCACGATAAAGATTCCACGGGATCCAAATAGGAAAATATCATGCATATGGTCTCATCTGGAAGGTTTTGAAATTGCCGCGTCATCGGAACCGCTGACTATTCCTGATCTGAAATGTTCTTCGAAAATTGCGGTAAAGAAGAGATGCCCTCCCTCATTGGCAATGGATCGTTCTTATTGGACCCTTTTAGAATACGAGAGTGACACGAGGATTTGGTTCAGCACAGAAGCATTGATCTATCTAAAAAATACACTGTCAACAGTGGTTCTTTCTTCTTTCGTACCGGTACTCTACACCATTTCTTGTTGTATGTATGCGAGGGAATGTTCTTGCTATTATACATGTGAACACTCGTACCGGTACAGTATGTACCGGTAGTCTATCCTACAGTACCACGTACTGCGTCGGCTGTATTTAGTCCAACTAGTCGAAATTATGGAGGCAGCAGGCAGGCACAGCAATATCAGCGCAGAGCTCGCAGCTAACGGTACCGGTACCGGTACTTACCGGTACCGTATGTACCTGGTTCGTACTTGTACATACCGGTACAGTACGAACTGTACCGGTGGAAGTACTGATGGTCCCGGTACATAGCGGTAGTCTTACTATACTCTGTAATGTCTGTACAAGTACCGTACTGTGTGTGGCATAGCTAGCATGCATGCGTCGTGGTCGTGCGTTGAATGTTCGCTTGCGGCACTCCTTTACTTATGAGTTTCTGACACTTGCATTCGAATAATAAGCCTCCAATCGAAAATTTACTTAGGGCCAAATTGAAAATTGTCATCGTATCGAAGATTCTAGTAGAATCTGTACCACAACCTACACGCGGGAGCCGGTAGGGAGGAGCCAGTCAGTCCTTTCGTACCGGTACCGTTTTCATGTCGTGGAGGGGAACATCAAATTTTGACGTAACATTAGTGCGGGTGTCTACAGGCGTTCAACTTTGTGGTATGACTTCTTGAACTCGCGAAAAAGTGCGCCTCCGCCCGCGGGTCTTTGTACGATACTACTAGTATTAGATGGGCGGGCTCCACCACCGCATCATGATGGTGAATGGTGATAGACCGGTACGCGCTGGTGTGGGGTTACGGTAGAAGACATCGCATCTCGGTCTTTCTTTCATCCTTACGGCTTACGGCACAACCTTTGCTTCGGTGGAATTAATAGCTTCACGGTCAATTCGACGGTGTATCCTCCGATTGTGACTGATAGATCTTGGTTAAAGACAATATTGTTGAATCTTCTTCGTCTCGCTTTCGCTTTCGCTTTCGCTTTTCACTATGAGTGACGATGATGATGACAAGGGGGATTCTATGGCGCTTTGCGCCAGTTGTGACCGCTGCCGCGCCAGGAAAACAAAATGCGACGGAAACCGACCCTGCAGCAACTGCGCCTCAAAGTACATGAAGAAGCACAAGCTGACCAGGTGAGCATTGGGGCGACGACAAGTGGGATTTGGTCGGGCGTTGGGAATTGTTCCGGAGCTGCACTTTCGAGCACCCGTACCGCGGCTGTTCGCCATGAAGCGGTGTTCTTGATCTCGAGCAACCATGAATATTATTTGTCATACGGCGTCTCACATTTCCCTCTTGCGATCCCCTTGGTGTTTGTTTTGCATCGGCACAGCGTCGAAGGTCTCGATCCAAATATGTTCGAATGCGTTTATTCTCCGGCCAAGAGACGCGGCCCGGTGCCTGGGCGTTCGGGCCAGGCCCGCAAGGCTTCAGAAGCCTTCGGTCGCCCGATGGGAAACGGGATGGAAGGCGACTGGCAAGGTTCTAGCGGCATGGGCGGTGTTCAGTCTATGGAAGAACTGCAGTTGAGGCAAATGATGCTCCAGAACATGGGTGCCGGCGTTGCAGTCCAGGGACTGGGTCATAGTCTAGGTCAGAGTCTAGGCCAGAGTCTAGGTCAGGGACTAGGAGGTCTGGACACCTCGGGAGCAGGATTTTTGGATCAGCAGGCTGCCATTCAACAGCAACTGAACTTGATCCAGCAACTGCAAGCCCAGCAGAATCTTAGCGAGCGTGGTGCCCAGGAGGGGGAACAGCCTGCTCGCAGGATCAAACTGGACAAGCAGGCGAATACGGATTCCAATGGAGTTCCTCGAACTATTGCTGCGCACACCCACTTGTTAGAATTGAGTGATCCTGATGGTAGCCGCCTTCGTGCCTATTATCGATTGAGTGTCGACGAAATCTTTGGATTCCCCCCGACTCCAACCGACGAGGAATATTGCTTGAGACTTAGTATCCCTGGTATGACCCCGCGTATGATTCCGGGCACCCACCTGGCTGCTCTGAGTGCAGCCCGTTTTGCGGAGGTGGCGTTGGGTGCCATCGTGCACAACGAGGTTGCCCTGGGAATGGAATTGTGCAATGCGGTTGTGCACTGTTTGAGAGAGTCGGTCCAGGAACCAGTCCAACCTCCATACATGTTCGAGGTAGCTCGCTCGTACTTTTTGCTGGGAGTCTTCCGCGCATTCCGCGGGGACATGATCCGTTATTTCAAATATCGTCGTGTGTGCCTGACGTACATTTCCAAGCTTGATGTGAGTTTTCAATTTTCACTGTGTGTTTCTCGGCGGGTGTTACGACGGATGAGCTAACCAACTTTCTTGCTTTCAGAATGATGCAAACGCTGCGACCCTTTTGGCGGCCGTCTCTTTCCTTGATGCCTGGGCATACATGATTTACAACGCCGACGAGAAACGCCTTCCAAATATTGATAGTTCGATTCCACCCGTGGAGCGCCCGACGCAATCAATGGGGGCAACGGCTACTGAGCTGGAGTACAATGTCAAGACAAACCCCAGTCATATCGCCTCTGATCCCAAGAACAAGAACTGGATTCAAGGTGCCCCACCTGTTTATCTGAACAACGAAGCCCCACTTCCTGCTCGTTCGTTAGATGCTTTGGCATGCGCTGTTCGCACATGCTGTGACCAGGCGAATGGGCGATTTGCCGCCATCTCGAAGGAGGCCAATAATACTGAAATGGAGCCAATTCCTCAAGAGACAATAATCACTGCCACGACGACTGCTGTTTTGGCCCATGAAAACGAACTGTGCAGTAGGAATATGGTTTTGTCGGCCTTTACGCTTCTTCAGCAGTACGAGGCCGCGACGCCCGCGTCGCACAAGAATCAAGGCATCCATCTGGTGATCTCGGCGATGGACGCTTTCTTGGACAATGGAGACGAAGATGAATCCGGGGGGTTCACTGACTCCCAAATTCAATCGCTGTTGAGTGTATGCAATACGACAATCGAAAATCCCTTCTTGCTGCATCATGGAGGTCCTACTTACCATATGGTATCGAACGCTGCCGTGATGCTCTGTCATTTGCTGAATGGTATGTACGCAATGAAGGGAGCGGAAGGAGTGCAAAAGCAGGGAGATATGGAAGCTGCAATGTTTGAAGAAGTTTTGGACACGTTCATCGCTGTTCGAAAGCTTCTTGTTATTCATAGGAGGAAGCTTCCAGTCAAGTTGCGATGCCACGGTATCCCTCGGCCATCCCTTGGTCTACCTGCAGAGGGCAAACCTTTCATTGATCTCGGGGAGACGTTGTTGTGTGCATGTCGTGGATGCCAAGGTTTCGTCCTCATGGCCTGTTCGCCTTGTGTGGCGGCCGAGCGGGCACAAAGCGCAGCTAGAAAGCGACGTGTTGAAGCCGCCAGGGAGGCGGAAGTCGAAGCTGCGGACGACATGGACAAGGAACTTGATGACCTAAGCAATGACTTTAACCTCGATGACGATGCTCTTCTCGGCATGCTGTCGCAACTAATTTCCACGTAAGGGACAAATGAAGTCGGTTTCAAGTTGATGTGTAATTGATGGAGGTGGGACTTTGCCTAAACTATAGTGGGAAAGTCATATTTTAAGGTTCACTGGGACGCTGTATCACTCCGTCCAGGACGATAACTCGTCTCCTGGTCCGTAGATCATTCCAGCGCAACAGCCTTTCTAATTTGTCTTGCTCGTGGTTTGGTCGAATCCCCAGTCTGGATCGATGGGTTCCACTAATCCCAAAATGCAACCACGGTATTGTTCCATGGACGTATCACCCATTCCAGTAATTCTCTTAGCAATCTTCCATATCCGACCTCGATTTATAGCAAAAGCGGTGTATCCAGCATCCCGAATAAAACGAGGGACCATCAAGGCAAGAAGACCCAGATATCTATAGAACGAGCCCAAGTGGAGAAAGAGTCGAAGGACCGCGGTCGAATGAGTATGTCCACCTCGTTCGTCAATCAAGACTGCAGTTGAAACATCCTGCGGCATGTTGTATTCCTTGCACAAATTCTGGGCTAAATCCGTCTGAATAGGAGCAAACCGAAAATGATCCGACGCGTCCCGATCGAGAACAAATGTAGCCAGATACTTTCACACACCTCATGGACCTGTCGGAGGAAAGGAAGAACGGAAACATGAGTCAGCGACAAGAAAGGTGCAGCTCTAAGAATTCGTCGTCGATAATCCCTACCATCATAAAGGAATAAAGCACGTTGTTTACCCCTTTTGTCCGCGCGGAGCAATTTTTGAGTTGAGTCTAGCATCGTATCATCAAGGTTTTTGCTGCTCAAGGCAATGGGCTTTGGGTGTCGCGAAGGGAGTTGATATTGAGCTATTGTTCTGGGATTAGTACTCCGTATGGTATTGGTGCTCCAGAGGCGGAAAAGGAACGAAGTCTTCATCGAAGGTAGTGCCTTTGAGAAAGCGCAGTGAAATAAGATAGTAACTGGATGGAAACGAGAAAACTACCGTACAATTAAAAAAAGTGCAGTAATATCGAATAAGATGAGACAACGCGGTTTTTCGCGGTGATCCGATTCACTCGACCAACTAATCTCGTTCCTTAGTCAATAGTAGGCGACTCATCTAGGTACTTCTTGTACAGGTACAGGTACGTACCTGGTACTCTACCGGTACTCGCTAGCTAGAGATGGTCCATCATCTTCTACTGTACTTGCCATGTAGAACCTAAGAACTGGTGGTTGTTCGAAAACAGTAGGCTGTGCTTTCAAAAGTCCGACTTGCTACATAGTAGAAAGTCTTCTAGACTACTCGTACGAATACTTCGTTTCGAAGTACGAGAGTTCAAGAGATGTTCAAGTCTCAAATGATGAAAGGTACATCGTCACTTTCTGCCCGAGGTGTCTCAGACGAACATGCTATATAAATACCGCTATGTGCTGTTGAAGAGCGACAAGTCAAACGAACTACGGTACATGAATACAGCCGCCACGTTTCTTTACGTTTCTTTACCGATGCATCATTATTACTTAGTCTAGAGTCTCTCGTGCCTTCTCTAGTAAAAGAAGCCAAGGATCTTTCCTCCGGTTTTTTTACGACGAGCCTCTTCGTGAGTCATAATTCCGTAAGTAGTCGAAAGAATGATGTGACCGAACTGACGACTAGGTAGAAGATTCACGACCCACTTCTCAAGCTCACCGACTTCGACATCGAATCGCGGGCTGATGACTCCACACTTGTTCAATCGGCCCGTCAGCTCGATAACGATCTTTTGCGATCTGTGATCATCGATAATTTCAAATTCCCCAATGTATCCTGTGAAAATAACACAATGTAGAGTTGCCAACGGCGCGAACGATGTGTGAGAAACTCGGTTGCGTGAGTGTGATTGGCAATGCTTGGGCTTAAGTCTCGGGGGAAACAACCAAATGTTGGGTCCTTGCAGCTGCAGCAACTCTCGAGAGAGAGAAGGCGCGCTCACAACGCTCTGTTGTCGTGCCTCTGGTGCGGCTTTTGAGAGAAAACTCTGGACGATGTCGACTTGACTTACCATGCTGTTGCATGCATCTAAGGAACTTGATAACCACCTTTGACGAGGGGCGGATCAACACTTGCCTCCTTCCACGCTTCTCGGCGTTGGAGATTGTCTTAAGGCAATCAGCGAGTACAGACATGCGCACCATCTAGAGACAGGAAACGAAACAGGATGTGAGAAGTGGCATCATCGGATGGATCGATTCTCGTGGTTTTCGTGCACACCACCACCGATGGGTTCAATCGGCTCATGGATCTAAACGCAATGCCGCCTAAAATCTATTCCATCATCAAGCCGCAAATTGATGCACGCAGGTAGCAATGAACCTCCTCACCTTGCTAAGATTTACTTCTTGGGTTGTTAATGAGAGACTGGGACGACAGCAAGGTCTACAGGAACGGTGTGTGATACTATCGGGGGAGAGAGGAGAGTCGAGAGGCAGGGACTTGGCATCCAACCAGTAGTGCTGCGCTCAGAGACGATGAGCAACAAGAGGCCATGGTGCGCCGCGATCGCACGCGGTGATCCTCGCGGTTGTGCGGTGTTGGGGTGATGGTTTTACCGCTTTACTTGGGTTATGGGGTGGATCAAAAATTTCCGACGTAGGATTCTAGTAAGGAATTTACGTAGAGTGAAACTCGCCTTGGGTCACTCGCTCGCGGCGGCAGGACGCTTCTTGCGCGGTCGGGACGATCTCGCAAAACACAGCCACCGCGTTACCCTCTCTTCTACCGACTCTCACCATTGTCAACAGCAATCAAGTATTTCAAGTAAGTGGTGACCATGGCCAAGCTGATCCCGGAGACGATGTTCATGAATGGCATCGTATTATCGTTGGTGGTGCCCTGTGCTGTGTAACTGTGGAGGATTTCTCTAACACATCCATCTCCTTTTGTTGTTTCAGACTTTCAAACTCCAAAATATTGTAAATCATGTCCCCGAGACCACCAAAGCTTCACATCGATGGCGCCATCCTCGGATTCCAACGCGGTCTCCGAAACCAGAACAACAATATCAGTTTGATCAAAATTAAGGGAGTCGATTCCAAGGAGGAAGTCGAATTCTACCTTGGAAAGAAGATTGCCTTCATCACCAAGGCCGAGGTTGCTGATAAGTTTGGAAACAAATTCCGAGTGAACTGGGGCAAGGTCTGCAGAGCGCATGGGTCCAATGGTGTTGTCCGATGCCGATTCCGACGTAACCTTCCTCCTCAGGCGATCGGAGGAAAGGTCAGAGTCATGCTGTACCCGTCTCGTGTATAGAGAGACAGCTTACCACTTACTACCGATTACTAATTACTTCGAGAAGATCGTCTGATGGAGCACACAGTACTGTAGTCTTGTCTTAGTTGCGTATGTGATTGGAACCAGTAGTGTCAATGTTGGCGTTTGTCTGTTATTTGCTTTGGGATGCACCGTGGAGGTTGAGAATGCAGCTATCTGTTCCCTCTGTTCGTACCTGTACCTGGCTACACGTAGCTCAACCGGTAGAGAGTAACCATTAACTGCTTGTTGCGAAGAGAAACAGCGGAGGCAAGATGACGTTGCCATGTTGCTCTAGTTTTGCAACTTCTTGCCGGCAAGTTTTGTGTCTTTTACGTAGGTGGTCTCTGATAAGCGTTACTTTTCCTAGCTCTCTGGTCTGCGCGAATCATCTCTACTCTAGTAGTGATTTGCTGGGTACCAGGTACGAGGTAGTCTAGAATTCGATGATATTCTGCAAATGATGATGTTTCACTTCTTCTCTTCTATTAGTTACAAAAGCGGATGACCCTGTGATTGTAGGATATTCTAAGCTAGTTCAATACGTGACTTCTCCATTAGCTCCTTGCGAACCTGAAAGAATTTACCGGCCTCGGGAGTAGCATTGACCGTGACAGAGATAGTGTCCTCATTGTGGTGTTCATGAAGACGGTGAATGTGCTCAAGAAGTTCCGTTGCTGTACCAGTCCACTCAAGCTCGTTAACATGTGTGACAATGTCGCCTTTTCGCATCCCCACCCGTCCGGCCGGGCCACGTACCCCATAGATTGTCACTATCGGCCGAGGATTCTCTTTGTTGGGCGGAAAATAGTGATCCCCATAGACGTGCTTAAATATGGCCTTGGATTGTGAAGGTGGTGAGATTTTACCGTCCCACTTTTCATCACTAAATGTAATGTACTTGTCCCTTGAAGAAAAGGAGGGAACGATGAAATATCCGGGCATGTGGTTGGGCAGAGGGAACGCCTTTTTGATCCGGTCCAAAATGTCGGCAGCTTTTCGTTGCTGGTTCCAGTTCGTATTTTGATTTGCAAGCCGTGGGCGCGAGGAAGGAGGTTGCATTGAAAGTTTCAGCACGCCATTGAGGATCATGGCGGCTTGAACCAGCTTCGCGACCTCGCCACTTGTAAAAAGTTGGGTTAAAAAGACCTTTTCATCCCATCCCAAAAGTTCGTGTAATCCTTGGAAGAGCGAGCTATCAACCTTCATTCTTGGATTTTTGGGGGAGACAGGTTTGTCCAAGTATTCATCCTCACAGTCGTCATTTTCCAAGTCATCATCGGTGAGTTCCGCTAGATTTTGAAAGACAAGCCTCCAGACCGTTTCTGCTTGGGCAATTTTTTCTAGATCCACCTTTCCCTGCATTACTTTCAAATACAAACCTTGTGCCAGCTCCACCTGTCTTTTCTTTTTCCGTGTGCACATTTCTCCTTTTAGAGACAGCTGCGTCGCTTTGAGGCTCGAATCATCGAGGGCTGTTCCATCTTTATGAAACGCCGAAAGTCCCAGACCGTGGACTTGTCGCAGTAGCAGAACCTTGGAGATATCGATGGGATACTTGGACCTGCACTGCGGACAAGCAATGTGGACTTTTACCTGCCGTGAACCGTCGCTGGCAATTTCATAATCATCTTGCGAGGACCGAACAAACTCCTGCACACATGTCGAACAAAAGTTGAAATCACAGACTTGGCATGGAAGAACGTAGGTTTCTTCCGAGATAGAAAGATCCTCCAAACAAATGGGGCAGCTCGAGGGTGGAAGGGATGCGTCGGACACCATACTCGTTATTTATTGCGATGTCGCTGTTGCTGCTGTTGTTGTGGCCAATGCAATGGTTATTTTATGGTCAAGGATGAACGGAGGAGGAGGATTTTGGAACGAATAAAAAATGATCCCTCTCACTTTTAATACTACTGTGCACGAGTATTCTTCGTTCTTCGTACAGTAGTTAGTGGGAGGAGGCAAATAAATGCCAAAAAAGCATGGCCAATGCGCCCATCCAACCGTTCCGCCACCACATGCGGAAACTTCGCGTAAAACCCAACGCAAAGCAAGTCGAACTAATCAATCCGGGTCGCATGATGCAGCGGGCATACCGGTACGCAGTACAGTACCAGGTACTCGAACTGGTACGGTACCAGGCAGGTACAAGAACTTGTACTGTACTATCACTCGTACTGGTGCGATATCACTGCGACATGCAGAAGAACACAAAGAGAATGACGTGTCGACGTGGTTTCGACACAATCGCCAGAACATCGCATTTTTTGAAACCACGTTGAGTGCCTGCCTCATCAAACCGCAACAAGCTCGGTAGTACTAGTAGTAGTAGCAAGCGCTGCTGTCATCTGCTTTCCGTCAGAACAATTCTTTCATCCGCCTTCCTTCTGATAGATACCATCCTCATCACGGTCATAATTCGCAAACCGACACAAAAGCTCTGTCTCCTACTCCAACATATTTTAAGAACAGCAAGTCAACCGACCATCATCATCGTCATCATGAAGCTCCGAATCACTGCCTGCTTGTCTGTCGTCTTGGCGGTTGCCTCGACGACGAATGCCTTTGTCCCCCAGAACTCGCTGAAGAAATCTGTCGTCACGACCAGAGCGTCGTCGTCGTCGTCGTCTTTTCTTCGCATGTCGACCACTCAAGATGAAGTTAGCAAACTGCGAGAAGCGGCTGCGAAAGCTCGAGCGGATGCTGCTCGCCTTGCCAAGGTAAGAAGAACTTGAAAGAACATACGCAACGATCAAGAAAACATGGTTCGTCGTCAACTCATTATTATTTTTCGTAATCTCTTTTTAGGAACTCGGAAAAGATGAAACAATGACAGCAACAAGGGATAATAGGAAGATCCTCAGAACTGCAACCACCGACGTGGATCCCGAGGTATTGGCAGCATCTTTGAAAGAAATCAACTTTTCAGATTCGGCGCATGCCCAGGTGGCGGCTCTGGATAAATTGCGAGAAGAGGGAACCATTTCACTCTACAAATCAGCGACGCTCGAAGCAGGCTCAGGTGATCTACGATCCTTCCCTGTTTCACTGCAGATGCTCGAAAATCGAAGTGGTCTGACAAGCGAAAAATTGGGAATTGGTGTGGAAGAAGTAAGCTTGGACGATTTCAAATATGCGACCCTTTGGGTCACTGGCGGGTGCTCAGTCGCCGGGGTTGCCGCCTTGGCCTTTCTCCCTGAAAATGTCGGAGCCACAATTTGTTATTTGGTCGCTCTTATTCCGATTTTGTTCCTCGCTGTTGGATCCACTGCTCCCGCCGCCATTGCCAATGTTATTGCGGTGCTGAAGGGCCGTGATACCTCTGGAGTGTCCAGAGCTGAGCGGGTCTGTCGGCATGAAGCAGCTCATTTCTTGTGTGGATACCTATGCGGTTTGCCAATCGCCGAATATTCCACGACGGACGAGCAAATCCCTCGGGTAGAGTTCCACGACACAAGGGAGGGTCCAGTGACGGCTAAAAGAGAGCTGAGTGAAGACGAAGTCAATGCATTGGCCGTGATTGCCATGTCAGGTTCTGTGGCCGAGGCAATGGAATTCGGATCGGCAGAGGGCTCCACTTCCGACTTGATTGGATTGGAAAATGTATTCCGTCGTTCCAAGAACTTCTTGGGTGCTGAAAAGCAACAAGATCTCACACGATGGGGGGCGCTCACTGCTTACCGTCTCTTGAACCAAAACAAGAGCCGACTAGACAAGCTTGTTCTAGCATTCGAGGCAAAGCGATCAGTGTCTGAATGCATCCGGATTTTGGAGCAATACAAGTGAGCTCATGATTTAGAATACGAGTACTGAAAAATAGACAATGTACAATAAAGTCAAATCAACACAAAGAAAAATGAATTACAGTAGAGAAATCTGCCTCTTCGTCAGTCACGTATTATCTATGTACTTGCTGTCGGTGGATGTCAAACATACCGTGTGCTGCTGCATATGAGTTACATATTCTTCGTTTAGAACCATCCTTTCAACCCGACACCATGTATGTATCTACTACCTTCGTTGCATTTCCGGTCGAGGTGAGATCCACCCATGCATCAGTGTCCGATCAAGTCCAACACCCGCTCTACGATCGCAGCCGCCCACGCCGCATGCCCAGTGGGACTTGGATGCACGTCGTCGCTGTAGTACTCTTCTAATGTAGAGGTTTCATTAGGAGGAGGTTGTAAAAATACACCGGTACCATTGAAAAACTCAACATGATGATCGTTATCATCGGCATAACATTCGAGCCATTGGTTGATCGTAGTGATGGTAGTACGCCATTCAGATTTTCCGTTTCGTTCTGTAAAAAGATCCATGCCTGGCTTACCCCTTGGCAAAATAGAGTTGACCACTACCTTGGCGTTGGGACGAAGTGACCGAAGCTTTTCCACTATTTGAATATTGCCAGCCACAATGTTTTCGACGGTGCAGTGGTCGGCGAGGTTATTTGTTCCGATGAGAACCCAAAAAACCTGCGACTGAAGTGTATCAGGAAGCTCCCCGTTTTCCAATCGATAGAGTAATTGGGGGCACTGTAGAGAAACATGTGAGTGCAAATAAGATCAGTCGTAGTACAACAGAGAACGTGCTGGTGTTTGGTGAGCATTCAAGGCATTGGAGGAACAACTTACTCTATCACCTCCGATCCCTAGGGCAAGCCCTTCCACCTTCCCTCCGTGCTCCTTGCTAAAGTTGTCTTGAAACACATCGTGGATAGGGGCCCACTTTGCGAAATTAATAGCCAAATCGGTTCCATCCCAATGCTCTGTAATCGAGTCACCAAAAAAGACAACATCATACGGACTTTCTGGGACGAAGTTTGCACTCGCTTTGTTCCGTTGGTGCGTTGTATCCCATAATTCCAGGAAATTTGATTCCCGCCAATCCAGCTTGCTCGGAATGAATGGGCTCTGACACTTGCAATCAGGCTGTTCTGGTCCGCAGAAGGATTCCTGATCAGCCAGAAGTAGTTGATCCAACAATTCACCATACGTCATGTTGAATCGCTTCTGGCAAAAAGTTCGGAACGGAATATCATCTTCTTCGGCAGCAGCAGAAACGTTCCCATTGGTCTCTCGGTACAGTATCGTTAGAAAGAGCAACCCACTCAACACTAAGGCCGGTAGTAGACAGAAGCTGAATTTGATTTTTCCAAGTTTCGACTGCTTGTAGACCGCAGGACCAGACGAAGCAGGCAAAATTTCAAACGATTTTACGGTCCCTCCAAGAGAAGGTTTCTCCGAAACGTCCGAAATGAGTCGGGCAAAGTCTTTACAAGTACTCGTATCACCCTCATCGTACTCATCCTGATAATCCTCTTCCAAAATCTTCATAATTGCAGGATCTTCGGAAGAAGTTCATGGACGAAACGTATTTCAAACGGCAATCGAAGTTTGAGAACAAGTATTCAGTGAAAGTGAATAAAAAGAACCGTCGTCAACAAGATACGAAAACAACTAGACGACTCAACGCGGTGATTGATTTTGATTTTTCGCGCCCCCTCATCGACTTAATTGAAAGCCGCGCGGGAGCGCGCATTGTCGCGGGCTAAAAGAATAAGATGCCGAGCCGGCGATCAGCATCGAGTGGCCGACAATGGCGACGATGGGAGATGGATGGAGGATAGGAGCTGCATACTGTACCGTACCGGTACAAGCTGCAGTGCAGTACGACTTGCTACTTGTGCAGTTCACCAGTAGTAGTCTACTCCCTACTTGTGTTGTCGATTACATACATATTTGCATTTTTGAGACAAGATGTCAGACGGTGCCGAAGCTCCGGCTCCAGCGACACCACCAGCGGAAGTTGGAGGCAGCAACCAGCAGCAGAAACCAGGACGAGGTGGTCGAGGAAGAGGGCAAGATGGCGGTAGAGGCCAAGGCAGCAGAGGTGGTGGACGAGGGAGGCAAAATGTTGGAGGACGTGGTCTATATAGTCCCCAGGCGGGAAGAGTGACTGGCGGGCCTGCAACGGTCGCCCCAACTTCGGGGGTGCCATACGGCCATGTTCCCGGATATTTACCAGGATCCTCAAGTCTTGTCGAGGAACTCGACAAGCGAGTTCTGATAGTCTTGCGCGACGGTCGACATCTCGTTGGTGTAAGTGCATACATACTACTTCTTTGTAGGGAAGCTGCTCGTATGGTCTGCAATTCTCTAATGTTGTGTTTTTCGCAATAGATGCTGCGGTCTTTCGACCAGTTTAGCAACATGGTGTTGGAAGAGGCGTCAGAGCGAAAAATGCATCGTGATAAGGAGGGTGTGACATATTTTGCGGATGTTCCGCTGGGGGTCTACATTGTTCGGGGTGACTCGATGGTTATGTTGGGTCAAATCGCTCCAGATCAAGGCATGAAACAAGTGGAGCTGGACGAACTCGAAAAGCTAATGAAAATGTCAGCAAGTGAACCATTGGAATGGGACTTTGACAAAGATCTACTAGCCTAGTAGTAGATAGAAGACCGATATCATGTGCTAGAGCTGCGAACAACGTATATACTATAGACAACCATTGGTACTGAATTACATGTTCTCCATCTGAGAAAAGAGAGGCGAATGAAACGTGTCAGAAACTGTGAATATTACATGTGAAAAATATAAACAGAGTCAGTCGTTGCCGAATCCAAATAATATAGTACGTACCTCGCTGTCTTGTGGGTGGCTGTTTGTCAAGACGGTGCCGCTGGATGGAGGAATGTCGTTTGTCATAGAACCTTCGGGATCCAGTACAGACATTTCCTCCTTCTTGCACTCTTTCTTGGCCTGGATTACAGCAATATCTTTTCGGGCCGAGTCAAACGCAGCTCGGATCCTGGCCTCCTTATCACTGGTAGAGATGCTATCGGAGGCCTCCAATTCCTCCATCAAGTCGTAGATCTCTACTCCAAAAGTTTGCTTACGGCTCTTGATCTCGCGCTCGAGGAACAAAATATCGGTCTGGGTTGATAAATGGTGGATATGTACGAAAGATGGGTTAGTAAGAAAGCCAAGTTGAGTCACTAAAATGTGGGAAGGAATCCGGTCACGAATCAAGCAAGCCACTAAAATAATGACCAACCGGATGATCAGCAAATATATTACATGGTCCATCAAACAGTTCTCAATAACACCAGATAAATCCTCAATTCTCAAGTGACCAGCAATCTCAATTGATCAGCACTGCATTGATACCACGAAGCCAACGTTCACAGAAAGCAGAATTTCGATGGGAAATACTGCCTCCAATGAGCGAACCCGGTTGCGTGACGAAAGGGATCATTGCCTACCTTGAGCATGGTTTTGGCTCCAGCGTCGACGACGCTCTTGCCAGCCTTCTTCATTTTGTCAAGGAAGCTCATCTTTTCGGTGGTTTAGACAAAGGTATTGGTTGTATTGTTAACACTTGGGAGGTTATGGGACGAAACGATGTTGTTCTCGTCGTCGTACTCGTCGTCAGAATGCAATGGAGCACTTTTCTTCGTATGTATTCTTGCCCCGCCCGCGAAAGCAGAAGAAAGGAAGCGGCATTGTACGCGTTCCCACCGCGGTGCTAAAATTTTCATTCTGCCTTCCGTTTCGCGCCTCCAACCAGCTGGGCGGGCGCCTAAATTGAAAATTGAAGACGTCACACAAGACATACAAGACTCGCCTGAATGACTCATGCGAATCAATTACAAAGCCTACTTTTCATCATCCCAATGGTACGTGAACGGTATACCTGTACGACTAGGCTTTCTAGAGCTAATCTACTAGACCTGCTTTGTCGGACCATCAAAAATTGAAAGAACGTCAAAAGACTTGATTATATTCTTTGAATCCGTTTTAAAGAAAGGTAATGGATCGTCTAGAAATTCCGAATCGAGACGAAACGTTACAGAACAAATTGGTCGTCAATACTCGAGTAGTTTCCTGGAGGTACTACTCTCCTATGGCTCCGTAGTACTCCTAGAGAGGGAGAGGATTGGAGGTGGAAGACACGTAGGTGAATTTCGCTTAGCGGTTGAAAGAGATCTTATACATTAAATTGCGAGGTAATAGTAATGTTTACTCGTGCTGCGGCATCGCGACAACAATATCGTCGGACTCTGCTCGTGTGATCGCAGGGTTGCGAGAAGGAGGGTCTTCGACGTACTTGATAGTGTAGTAAAGCGTCACGAAGGCGCTGATCCCCATTAGCCAGGTAGAAATACCTTCCGATGTGGAGATATTCTGGCAATCAAAGTCCAAGGCGAGTTCTGGGGCGCAAGCATCATCGAACAAACAATCGTGATTTTCCACGAGCTGCCAGAAGAAGAAATAAATTAAAAATTTGTTAGAAATAAGATTCCGGATTCCTTCCATGCGCTCAACACAACACAAACGTCTCGACTTACCGCTTCCGCAGGGGCAGGGATGCGTACAAAAGCCGGCAATGGTGGTGATCCGCCCCGCAATGCCTTTGTTTGTGTGCGGGTGGCCACAATGGACCGACGAAGGAGTGGAGTGAGCGCTCGAGACGCCATGGTGATAAAATACACGGAAAATGGCAACGATCGATTGCGGAAGAAATCATCATGGTGGCACCATCGCTCGCTCGCCGATGCTCTGCTCGATGATGAGGCAACAACAACGCGAGTGTCGCCCGCGAGGTATCTGGAGCTCGCAAGTGGAGCTCGCAACCGACCGGGGGACTTTCTCGTACCGCGGTACCTGGTATCGTGCGCGCGGTCATTTCGAAGCTTTGGATTTTTTTTCCCGTGTTGCGTTGTTGCTTCGTTGCTTCTTGCTTCGGCAAAAAAAACATCAAGAACCAAAACTTCATAGAAAAGAGGAGTGATCCAAATACAAGGATCCTTCGTAGTTACTTTGGTTTCAGTTTCGATCTACTGCATCCGGACAGCTGAAGATGGCAAATTTTGGCGGTATATTCGGACTGTCAGTTCTCCTGTGCGCCTTGATAACCTTCCGGTCTAGTGACTACTACAAGAAGCGAAGCGGAAAGGACGTTGAATCCAGCGACTCGTCCATCACGCCGGAGGTGACCAAAGCCCACAACAGTTTGTTAAAAAGATATCTACTGGTGTACCTACTGGCGACGCTTAGCGATTGGTTGCAAGGTCCATTTGTCTATGCCTTGTACATGGATTATGGTTTCCAACAGCATCAAATTGCGCGTCTCTTTGTAGCTGGGTTCGGATCTTCCATGATCTTTGGTAGCTTTGTGGGAGGAATGGCAGACTGGGGAGGTCGTCGGAATTTCGTGCTCATCTATGTGGCTGTCTACATTGCGAGTTGTGTGACGAAACGTAAGTATACACTGGCCGACATCACGCTCACTGCAAGAGAGTACGAAGTACGAACGAGCAGTGCAACAGACTCACTCCTCTTGACCGTTCAAATCTTTGACTTGTAGATTTTAAAAGTTACTCGATTCTTATGCTTGGAAGACTATTGGGTGGAGTGTCGACTTCCCTTCTATTCAGCGTCTTTGACGCGTGGTTGATTCGCTCGCATGCGGATGCTGATCTTCCCAAGTCTCTCTTGTCGAAGAGCTTCTCGTGGGCAGCATTTGGAAATTCTATCATTGCCATTGTGGCAGGTTTGGTTGGAAACAAAATCGCTGAGATGCCAATGACGAAGATCACAGAAACCTTTTATATCGGACGTTTCTTGAACCCTTTTGATCTAGCAATCGCCTGTCTGATTGCTTGTGCGCTAGGTAATACATACGTGGGGGGAAGCATATGACGAGGACATCATCACGATCATGGCGGCAGTCAGCGGCAACATCATTCTCACCTCCCCCCTCTGCCGTTGTTATTAGGTGCCAGATTTTTGTGGGACGAGAATTATGGTGATTCCAATGAGGAGTCGTCGGGCGACGACCAGCCAGAAAAGCGAAAAGGAGAAGGAAAATGGTACAACGGCTTGAATGATGCGTTCGTTACAACAATCAGGAACCGAGAAATCATGCTGTGTGGTGTCATTTCATCGCTGTTCGAGGGGAGCATGTATATCTTTGTATTCATGTGGACTCCACTCTTAAAAGCCTTCGTTGAAAATCCAGCAACGGAGGAACTTCCATTTGGTGTGATCTTTTCGACATTCATGGTGTTCTGTATGAGCGGTTCTTCTCTCTTCAGCATCCTAGTCGGGTGGTATTCTGTAGAAAAACTCGCCATTGGAATTTTCGCAGTGGGTGCGATTGCCATGGGGATCGTTGCTCTTGAAATCAGTGAAACTGCTTCATTCCTTGGAATGAATCTATTTGAAGTCTGCGTTGGAATGTATTTCCCAATCATGGGAACTATGAAAGGATCCATTGTTCCAGAAAGCAAGCGTGCTGCCATTTACAATTTGTATCGGATTCCTTTGAATTTGATTGTGGTCGTATCGTTACTCGCGGATCCACAACCCGGGGTTTCATTTGCGTTGAATTTTGTCATGCTGGCGACTGCCACTCTCCTACAAGTTATTTTGTTCAAAAGGAGAGCAGACAGGAATGAGGCCAGTGACAGGTCAACAAAGTCACGAACTGGTATGGTCGAAACCATTCCCCTCGTATCTTCGGGAGACAAGGACGAGGAAGTAGTATAATTCTTGAACTCGATAATGTTATGAATGCATACACGGGTTTCCCCTCCATTCCACAGCTACTCAAGCGGGGAAATCATTCAAGAGTTCTGACATGGAACCAACTACATGGAACCAACTAGTTCAAAAGAATTATTCGTGTCAAATAAATCATAATCGGTTTGCTTTCAATTGAATTCAGAGTGACTTTCGTATTTCGTGGATAGAAACAAATCCTTCTCAATTGTGCTTGATGAGCACATCTTCAACAGCTTGTTTCTTTCCTGGCGGCTCTGGTATCTTTTCTGGAGTCCCAAACCATATTGTACCAACCACATACTCGTTTTTGTCCAAGTCTACAATCTCCTTAAAGCGAGGGTCAAAGTTAACCGGTCCGGTCGTCCATTTTGTCCCCATGCCAGAGTTGTGAAGAGAAAGGCACAAGTTCTGAACAGCACAACAGCAAGCTGCATAATCTTCCCTCCTCAGACCGTCGGGCTTATCCATGGACTCGCCAACGTCACCTGATGTCCTGCATGTCACCACTAGCCAACCTGGCATTTGAAGCCATCTTTCCAATTTCTTTTCTCCAGCTTTCTCGCCCTTTTTCTCAGATACAATTGAGGCATTTAGCTGGCATACTTTTCTGATTGCTTCCTTCCCCAAAAGATGAAAACGCCAGGGTTCTGTTCTTTTGTGGTTGGGAGCAAACATGGCAGATTTTATGGCCTTTTGGAGCATGTCTTCCCAGTTATCAGGAAGTTGAGGATGAAAGTCGTTGATTGTTCGTCTTGATTGAAGGATCGAATCGAAGTCGATAGAATTACCACTCTCCTCGTCTCTTCGTCGTCTATTGCGAAAGATCCAACCCCATCGACTGGATTTGTTTTCTTTGGTAATAGTGGATGCTTGCAACAACGTGCGGTCCGGGGGGCCAGTGACACTTGCTGACCGATTAGGGGCAACCGGATGCTGGAATGCAGTAACATCCCCCACGTAGGAGGCCAACAGAACGCCTAAAAAACACCTCCAAACTGACATGACTCGAATCTCGTCGACAGTATGAGAAGCAAAGAAGTAACAGGAGATGATTCCACTCTCCTCTCCCATTAGAGTTACCAAAGTAGAAACAATGTTTGATGTTGAGATCATCGTGACCATGCATTCAACACGACATATCAGGATCATCATGTCTCGATGGATCATGGATCGAGCGAGAGGTGCAAGAATGCGTACCGTTGATAGCGGTACAGCAGCAGTACATACTTGTACGAGGTACCATACAGTACAATAGTCAGGGTAGGGGAGCATGTCTTCGCTTCATATAAGCCCACACGTAATTTTCTTTTGAAGTATTTTCGAAAAGGTCGCGATTCCAGCTATATTTTAATCTACTGTCAAAATCAACGGAATGAATCATACTCTTCATCACCATACGAATACTGCTCCTACTACTCTACGAACTGGGCAATAGAGAGAAACTGTCTAATCGCTGCCTCGATGCTGCAAAACGTATTCCAAAAATTCCTCCTCGGCTCCTCTGTTCTTGCACTCTTTGCCCAGATCTGCCATGTCTTCTAGCTCTTCAAACGGGTCGGTGAACTTTCGAGTTCAAGGGGACCGAATTAATCCGTCTGTGGTGGTTCGCTGGTGTAAAAGGAGGTAGCGCCGCAAGCAGCTACGCAGCTCCGGAGGCCATCCGGAGGCCGAGCAAGATGACAGGTCCTCCTCTTGTTGTTATCATCACTCTTTTTACTACTTGTCCCTGTTGAGGCTAGCTTTATTGTTACTTGTACATCTACCATCAGAGCTATTAGCATACTAGTGCAGTCGCCACGAGCTAATTTTATTAACAAGATCATACTGTACCGCCGGGCGTGGGCGCCGGGGGGGGCGAGAGGGCGTGTTCTGCAGATATGCCCCCCCCCTCATGCCAGCATACGGGCGGGAGATCTACAGGTAGACTAGTGTACGAGTACTGTACCGGTACATCACTTCGTACGTACCAGTACTTCTACATACGAAGTAAAAAAAGTTTGGAGCCAGCGAGCGTTTTCGTTCGCCGGCGGGCGGAGTTCGGGTTGATCCCCAGGTGCTAATTTTATTATTGCCTCGGTTAAAAAAGGTGCTGTCCCATGCCGTTCTCCCGGAATTACGCACGAGATTTCGCTGCAACAAATCCGAAGCAGTTAAATGGGAAAATAATGACTACTTATGAAATCGGTTGTTAATGTCGCTAGCTATGAATGACGCATGCAGGAAGGGTACTGCACTGGTACTGTACTGGTATTGTACTCGTGCGGTTGTTGCCACCTCTGCGCATACAGTATGTAGTCAGAATCGCACCAAGAAGTACAATATTCGCCCCCTATGGCCCGCGCTTTACGCTCGGACACAACATTGTTACAGTACGAGTACTACCGGTAGTAGTACAGTACCGGTAAGGTACCTGGTACAGTACCGGTACCGTATGCTGCTGGCAACGGTGTTCGAGGTGGACGAACGGCATTCAAATTGCGCGAAACCGAAGCCGACGACGACACACAGCACGCCCAGCAAGCGAAAAAAGCTTGTCAGCTATGGCACGATAAAAATATAAATGAAGTGAAAGATGGGTATGAGCTTGACGAGAACGACTTCATCTCCAATGGAGGTGATTGATGACATTACAAAAGCAATTGAGAGTGTGGTGAAAGAGCGACGAAAAGAGGAGAGAAGGTGGTACGTTTTTTTGCGTGTAGAGTGAGCATATTATTTTTTATTCGGGTTTCTCGTTGGAGTTCGGATTGGTGCCTCCTGGTGCGGTATTCGGATTGGCGCCTGTGAATTCAGTGTGTTATTGATTTCTGCTAATGCAAATTCTTCCCTTTTTTGCATTTCACTAACTCTCCCCCCTACAACGTCGTCCATAATTCCTCGACACGCAACAATCGGTTACCATCTTTACTTTACTTTACCTTACTTCTTGTTGTACTCTAATATCAGCGACGATACTTGTGACGCCATGAACATCGAACCCACTTACATGCAAGAGCACCAGTACGCCCCGGTTTCTTCCCCTCCACAATGTACAGACCGAGCGACACCGAAAGGAGACTTTTTAGGCCAGATGATCCCTCCGTTACTAAAGAATGTGGGCGGTCTGGGAAACATCCCACCGGAAACACTTCGCGAGAATCTGCAACCTATTGTTCGAGCACTCCAGAAGCTAGATGCAGAACTGTTACTTGGTTTAGAACGATCCGCGAGAGGGCCACAAGTAAGAGAAGGGTAAGTACTTTGGGACTTTCTCTAGTAGTGGTAGTGCTTGTTGCTGGCACGATCCCACGTCTCATGCTCGTTGGTCTTTATTTGAACTCCAGTCATTTCGTTCGGCCGATTTACGATGATGTAAAACCAGCAGTCACCAGCAGCGATTCCGCAGATGGACAATCCTGTGTGCGGTATTTGCACATATCTGAAGTTCCAGACCAGTATTCTATTGGCATCTTTGTGTTTGCACCCTATTCAAGAATACCGCTACATGATCATCCTGATATGTGTGTATTATCTCGAGTACTCTATGGTGATTTACAACGGCTTTCTCTGGACTTGGCACGCGAGGAGGATAACTCATTTTCAATGGACTCAAATGGCTTTGGAGATAAAACAAAACGGTCTAGTTGGCTAGGTGGTTGGTGGAATAAGATGGAATCCTTCCGAAGAAAACTCCCAAAGGGATCGAAACAGGCTTTCAAGAATCATGTTGATTACTTGCAAGCCCCAGATGTCACTGTCCTTTACCCCTATGAAGGTAATCTTCATCAGTTTGTGGCTGGACCGGACGGAGCTGCGGTGCTAGATGTCCTATTGCCTCCATACGACAACGTACACAACAGAGACTGTACTTTTTATGAGATCCACGAGTTGGGCGCCTCCGCCGGGCATAAGCCATCTGGCAAGGAGCCTTGCTTCATCGTTCCTACGGGCCAACCAGAGGACTTCCATTGCATCTCCGGACAATACAGAGACCTCGGAGATTCTGATGATTTTGAATAGAATAACAAAATGTAAAATATGTAATGGCTACAATAGACTTATCACACGACCATCTTTTTTTTCTCTACTAGCTAAATGATCTTCAGTATCGTCTGCCACTGGACGATGTTTTCTCCTGCCAAATGAAGACCGCGGTGTTTGGTAAAGGTAGACGAGTAGTAGTAGCCGATGGCATCTTGTCTCTACTACGGATCAGTAGAGGGCTAAAAGCTAGCTCCTTGCTCGAGATTTTCGAGTAGAGAGCAAAGATGACCACTTTGAACCCGGTTGAACCAACATCAGAGATGTCTCATTTCTCCTTCTTAAAGGCAACACATGAAGTGCGTGCTTCAACGTGCTGTGCTGTGCTGTCTAGAAGAACCCCAGCATAGTAACCTCCTGTCGTGGCGGCTATACACAACAAGCAAAGCTCTCGCACGTTGAAGTCTGAAAGAGGCTATTAGTAGTGTCAACTGTCTACCAGATCCATCGCCGGAAGATGGTTACCGTCTGCAAATTGCAAATCCTGCAAACACTTTCTTGAAGAATCAACCATGCTCGCACGGAACATGCGCATTCGTAGTCTAGTTGGCAAAGGAGTTGCCAGCCCAAATATCTCTTCCCGAGAGACCCTTTGACGCAGAATTCATGTTAGCTTGAGGGCCCAATTACTTTGTCGTTCATGTGCCGAACTCTGTACAGCGGATAATCCATACATCGAGACCTTCGGTCCAACCACTCTGTAGTCACGGTCTTTTCCTTGGATCGTCATCGCACTGCTTTTCTTGCATGTCTGACTCGTCATTGTCGTCACGTTGTCATTTCTAGGACCTTCTTGACAATCGCTTCTCCCCACGCCCTCATTCCATGGAGTGAAATGCTGTCACCACGTCCATCGCCTGAAACGATGTGACTCGAGTCAAAAAAATCGAAACTATTGGAATCTTTGGCAAAGCACTTCAGAAAGGCATTTGCTTCATTGAAGTTTTGTCGAGTCCCTTCGGTGCTAGTGTCCCACTGCTGTGATGGAATGATGGAGTTTACCACAATCTTTGCGTCTGGACGCCTTGCCTTGATTGTCTGCACCAGAGGTTGGATAGCCCAAGCGATGGACTCTGGAGAGCAATGATCCTCACCAATATCATTGGATCCTATTTGAATCCACCAAATCTTTGGATCCAGACTATCAAGGATGCTTCCGTCTTCTTGTAGCCTGTAGAGTAGATGCCCGACCTGAATGATGAGAAGGCGTTAATGTTGTGAGCATTGTAGCGTAAACGTTTCTAGAAGTGCCTGTACACAAGGTAGCTGCCAAAGAATAGGCAAAAAGAGAATACGCAACTTACCCTGTCCCCACTTGCTCCCAGAGCCATTCCATTTATACTTCCCCCGATATCTTTCCGAAACAGTTGATGGCATACAGCTGCCATTCCATTCCGTTCGGGCATGTTGTCGAGGTTTGATGATCCAAGAGCTAGGCCTCTGGCGCAATTCTCAATCAGCGTGTCTCCCAGAAGGACAACATCCAAGTCTTCACTGGTATCGAGATCTGAATTAACTGTTAATGGTTCATCGGGCAAAACAGGTCCGAGCGTGCTCAAACAGTGGCATTCACTGGCAACCTGAAATCACAAAAGAAAGTGAGGCCATGCACCACCTTGGAGTATTTGATATGGAATAGCATAGCCCCAGTCCGCGTACCTCGTGTTCGCATAATGTTGCGTTTTGATTTGCCGACGTCGATTCAACATATCTCGTGAACGATGCAGCTACATTGGATGCATCATTCAGTGTGGTGGTTTTTGTACAGTCAAACTCCTGGGCTGCAATCATGCCTTGATCCACAATCGCATCATCGTCTCCAACGATCAAACCAGAACTCGCCCAAACTTCGTTACTCTGGGTAAATGAAAAAGCAACAATTCCGGCAAGGCCACAAATAATAGATACTGCAACAACGACTTTTGTTGAAAGTTCCACACACGTTCGGATGGACGACTTGGGAGCCGACGATAATGATTCTTGCTGCTGTTTGATCCGCGGCAAAATCTTCTTGGTGACAGCGAAGACGCCTTTTGGTCGAAGGAGCTGATCTTCGTCTCCGTCGCCGCGCCATGATGAGGAGAAGGAATCCCCCCTCTCCCAGAGTGGATTGTGGATGTTCACGCCCGAAAAGGCAATTTCTTCGTCATGAAATAATGGTTCGGGCTCAATGTTCAAGCGGAAGCTACTGCTACTGTTGGATCGTCGAGGTGCAGGCATGGTGTCGGGCGCCTGGTGTTGACGTTGAGAGACGGAAATGATTGCTTCTGATTAAAGAAAATGACAAGTGGTTCATTTATTCAGAATGCTATGTAATGTTTCGAGCATTGCTGGATCGAAGGACGAGGGCTTCCGATCGACGATCGATGGAGATGAAGGAAAAAAACCATTCTCGTCCACCGATCCCAAACTGCGGGAAACAACACTTACTGTGTACCGTTAGTGGTGGTCACGCCAGCACTTTCGAACCTCCGGCAGATCACAAAAATGAGAGACGGCGTGGCACACCGGCGGCATGCGCGCTCGGATCGCCTGTCGGCCCGCCAAAAAAAACGTCGGTGTTTGGTGGGCGGCCAGACCTTCAAATGCGCGCGCGCCCTGAACGATACACATGGAATGGCGGGCGTAACAATGGCATTCGGTTCCAGCATAATACATAAAAATAACGAGTCGTACACGCGTCCATTCTGTATGTAAATTTGTTGTTGATCGGAGTACATCTACCGTTGAGGCCACGTACGCTCGCCTTGGCAAAACCGTTGAGCTTCTGCTTAGAGTGACACCGCGCGGACCGGCCATCAAAAATCACGATAATGCGCGAAGGCGCCGCCGATTTTAACCCCCCGAACAAACTAAGCAGTAATTATTGTCCTGCCTATTGCTACTGAGCGTTAAAAGTCAGTACCAGTACGAGTGCGAAGCCATCACAACCACACTTTAGATCGTAAAAAGTGCAAGTACAATGATCGAGTCTATGGATATTAGCAGCAACACTGGATCACCGAGAATAGGGGATTTCAATGTCATGAATGAGGATGTTGATAAGGCGAAGAGCTTTTCCGAGTCTCCGGTGCGTTCATCGCGTTTTTTGCGGCGGAGAACAACTAGCATGCCTCTCGATGCCAAGAAAAACGAAATGGGCACCTCTGCGCCTACTAGCCGGGAACATAATAGTTTATCGCTGCGACGATTATCGGTACGACGGAGGAAACAGAAAGAATCCTCTCCGATGAAAACGGTGAATGCCTCGCCTTCGACTGGGAGTGCGCTGTCGCCCAAGTCCTCGCCACGAAAAAAGGATGTATCGCCCGGTTCCGGACAGCGGAGTCGGCGAAGGCTGTCCCTAAAATTCCTCCGTAGAGAATCCTCGGTGACCACAAGCGGCACAATGCCTTTGCGAAGAGAAAATAGCCGCTCGAAGGAAAGCAAGGGGGGCTCTAAAGCAAGCACTGTTGATTCTGGGACCAGTGACTTTGACGAGAGAGTCCACAACCTGTCGCTGGCCGAACGCACCACAATCGTCACGGAACTTGGAACGAGGCCATTGAGTAAAAAGACAGTGACACCGACAGAAAATTTTGAAGATCGCGATGAAGTAGCTGAAGCACGAGCTTATGAATTCAACTGCGCGACTGCGATTTTGGGGCACACGTACCTGGAAAGGATCTGTGGTATCCCTCGGGATTTGAGTTTTGAGCACATGCACATACATGGTCACCACGATTTGCCTGAAGATCCCACAATTCAGGAATCTATTGAGTGTATCTTTGCTTCCCAACTCGAGGAGGGACTAAATCTCTGGGACGACGACGAGGAAACGCACCCGCACCTTCCAGAGAGAACTGATCACGATCCACTACAAATGGTGTCACCTTCTCTATTGCAACAATCTCGTCAAAACCGATGTGATCGCCAGGCAGCTTCGCTTTCTCAGAGTAAAAAGAGATATGAGCAAGCTAGTCTTGTGTACGTTGGTACATTCGATCCATCCATCGTGGACAATGATACCATGGGGGAGAGACCAGAACGCCCGCTTCCGTGTTCCTGTGATCGGAGCAGTCTGCCTTCGCTGGACCCAGCAGACTGGCCGCAAGCCCCTGTTCTGCTTCGTCCGACACCGGGCCATGGGACTCGAGTAAAAGGCGTTCGTTTGGGGTCATCGAACGACTACTTGTGGGAGCCTGGTTCGCATCTTACCTGGTCTGAGTGCTTGGCACAGAAATGGGGGAAAACCTGCAATCCCGCGCCAAGAGTAGGTTGCTGCGAGTACTGTGCCATTCTGCCGATCAATAACGGCAACGAATCGGACGACGAGGCTCTTGTGATCGACTTTGAATCGGATCTGTTCGATGGTAGTTTGCTTCTACGAATTCGCCATACAAATGGCACAACTCCTGAACCATACGATGATTCCAAGGGCTATTTCGAAGGCGTGAATCGTCGCTACCAAGCTGTTGTTCGAGGACGATTCAAGAAAAGCATTCCATTCACACAGCTTCGCACAGGATTTCAATTCGATCGTCCCTGTGGAAGGCTGCCTGCAAAGTTCATTCTTCGAGGGGGCATCAAAGTTCTGAGCTTTTTCGCCCCTCAACTCGATTGCAAGATGGAGGGCGCTCGACCGCATTCATTAACACCACTTGGTAGCACCCCACAAGTGATCTGCGTGGACCATGACACGGCTAGGGAGCCAATCCAAGTCACCCACCAAGAGCCAACAGAGAACGAGCGTACGCTGCTAGGACATGCGTCACAGGCATCTTCTTCGATGCACCGGGCTCGTGCGCGAAAGAAGGAGTTTGACAGACTATTTGTGCACAGCTCTGAAGAACCAAGAACAGATCCCTCCAAAGTTTACACCTTTGAGTTTTTGCAGCATTTGTTCAACTTTCAAAACTTTTCGATTGAATTGGGGAGCATGCTGGGTAGTGTCGAGCTCAAAGAAATCTTGGACGGGCAGCCTTTGCAAATCATGGCAAACCATGGTGAGCATCGTCTATGGTCGTTCGATATTTGGCACGAGAATTTGTGGGAAAGTGCCAAACGACAGGACAATCGTGATCTATCTCAGTAAAGTACGTAGCGTTTTAAAAGAGTACAGAACTTCAAAGGTTGAATCAAAGCATGTGAATATGTGCATGTTTAGCCAGCTAGATTTATATAGACTTTCAGCATTATAGTACTTATTCGGATTCGCCTTTATCTCGATCCGCCGCGCTTCTATTTCGATGTAAAGAAAGGAACGAAAGTCCAGAGCCCAGCAGCAGCCCATCTCATGTCTCCTCGTAAAGTAGACGATGACTCCGGATGAAATAGTCTTCGCATGTTAGACTGCGTTGCTGCTGCTACTGTAGATCCAACATACACACTATCCTGTCTTCCTGCCATGGGACGCAGGTGTAAATCAAGTGTAGGTAACAGCCCTTCCAGTATGGTTCAGGGGTGTGTCGAGTTCTAGCGTCAATCTGAAGCGAAATTCCTGCCACACTCAAGGAGACGGCAAGAAAAGGAGAATTCAGGAACTACAGGAACAGAAGTGAATACACCAAACTACGATTTATGGTCTTCGGTTGTAGAGACAACGATGATGTTTAGTGCTACAGTAAAGCGCATTTAATAACAGCCCCGTGTTTTGACCAACTACAAAACGGGCATTTCAGGCTTGGTGATGTGGCTTGTCTTGGTCTTAATCACCTCGTCAATGATTCCGTATTCGACGGCCTCTTCAGGGGTCATGAAGAAATCACGATCACAGTCAGCCTCAATCTTGTCCTTCGGTTGGTCGCAATAATCCGCAATGTATGTGTTGAGCACTTCCCGGATGAACAAGATTTCCTTGGCCTGGATCTCGATATCGGCAGCCTGGCCTTGGGCTCCTCCGAGAGGTTGGTGAATCATGATTCGCGAGTTTGGCAACGCCCGTCTCTTTCCCTTAGCACCAGCACCCAACAAAAACGCTCCCATACTTGCAGCCATTCCGAAGCAAACAGTGGAAACATCGCACGGAACGTATTGCATTGTATCGTAAATTGCCATGCCGGCACTCACGGATCCACCAGGTGAGTTGATGTACAAAGTAATATCCTTTTCGGGGTCTTCGTTTGCCAAATACAAAAGCTGAGCAACCAAAATATTTGCAACCTCGTCATCGACTCCTTGCCCGAGAAGCAAGATACGATCTTTCAGCAATCGGCTGATCACATCCATCTGGCCCTTATCCGTATCAATAACAGGCATTCTCACGGGAGCAGAGGGGGGTTGCTCGTCGGGGTTTTTACGACGAGGGTCAACCTAGAGAGAGTAGATAGCGTTACACGATCGTCGTGAGCAACTCTCAACACTGCATCTAGAAATGATAGTTTCTAATGAAGCCTATCGTGACACGTGGAACTAGCAACATACCTCGGGTGTCGGATCATCCATGATCCATTGTGATCGAATAGTATCCTGAACAACAGTAGACTGTCTGTTAAAGGAGGCGACGGGAGTGAATGCATTGCATTGCGTTACGAGGGCGCCAGCGGCACCAAGGGCTAGGGTGGACAGTCTCATGGTCAAAAGATTGCCGATGGAAACTATGTATGTTATTGTAAGCTTGTGATAAAGAGCGAGAGAGAAAGGAGCAGATGCTGATGGTGCGTGCGCTGTCGAGGGTGGATAATAAACCAGCTGGAATTCGTTTCGATCGGCCGTCGACCGTCGACCCTCCGATGAAGCAAGGATGAAGAAGCCAGAGGAAGACGCACTACGCGCGGGCGGGCGTGACCAGTAGGCTATGGTACTGACTGTACTGGTACCGGTAGGTTACGCGCCAAAGAGCTTCGACTCATTCGATCGACTTTGTCCAAAAGATTGACCCTACTACTTGTTTCACTCACTCTCTCAAGCAGAGACTATTGTACAGATGGCTTTGCTGTCGCAGGGCGAAATCAAATGTGATGTGTCCCTTACTTGAGCACTTGACTAGCTAGAAGGCCAAAGAAATCATTTGTAGGACTAGAAAAGAGGATTGTGATCTATTTCTTTTAAAACCAGATAGCGTCATGGCAGAAATAATATGGGCTACTAATCACGAGCTTAGTAGACCTCGACGTGCCATTGCTTCTTCGCCTTCAAGCCCTTGAGCCACTCTTCGTAGTCAAGACCCTTCTTCTCGGCAACTCCCTTCAACATGTCTTGGATTCCAGGCATCATACCCTTAAGACCGCAGAAGTAGATGTGGGCACCACCTTCCAACTTTCCGAAAACTTCGTCGGCGTATTCCTCAACCTTGTCTTGGATGTACATCTTTCCTCCCTTCTGGTTGGTTTGTTCACGAGAAAGGGCATAGTCAAGACGGAAGTTGTTGGGGAACTTCTTCTTGGCCTCTTGGAATTCGTCGTCGTAAAGAAGGGCGTCGCTGTTGGCGACACCAAGGAACAACCAGGCTTCTCCCTTGTAGGCCTTGGCGGCAGGAGTGTCTTCGAAGAACAGACGACGGATGAATCCACGGTAAGGAGCAATTCCAGTTCCAGTGGCAACCATGATGTAGTCGGTGTTGGGGTCTTCTTCGGGCATAAGCATGACCTTTCCAGCGGGTCCAGTCATTTGGATTTCGGCACCGGGAGCGGTGTCGCACAAAAAGTTGGAGCAGATACCCTTCTTGGCCGGATCGTCAGCCTTGAGCTCCGGGCACCAGTAAGTGGCACGACGGACGCACAAAGAACCGGTCTTTCCGGTCATGTCGTCACCATATCGCGACGACGCGATGGAGTAAAGTCGGACAGAGTGGGGCTTTCCGTCCTTCTCACGGACACCCGGGGGGATCACACCCCACGATTGTCCCTCCCAGTAGGGGAAGTCACCATTGTGATCGATGATGATGTGGCAAGTCTCACCAGTGGCCTTGGGTCCGACAATTCGCTTGGTGGAGACAACCTTTCCGGTGAATGGGGCCTTGTTCTTGTAAACATTGACAGGAACAGTGGACTGGTCATAGTAGGGCTCGGCCTCAAGGAAGTCCTCAGCAGCCACCTTCGTGCTAAAAGAAGAAAGCAAAAATAGAATCAGATAATGCTCTTATGGTCCAAACGGAGACCAACTTGCGAGAAGAGATGACGAGGCGGAAACGAAGCTGTGACGTCCGAATTGTTTATGGCTCCCACTTTTTTGGGGGTCGTCATTATTTCTCTTCTCGCAGAAATTCCGATTTTCGCTTACCTGAAGGCAGGCTTGGAGGCAGGGACGAAGGCGGAGGCCGAAGCCAGACATGCAGCGATGCAGAATACAGTCTTCATGGTCAAAATACTTCACAAGGGTAGATTGTGAGCAAGAACACTGTCGTCTCTATCTGCCTTCGTAAACGAGAGGATACTACAGGATCGCAAGTTGGTGTGGCAAAGACGTCAGGCATGGGGCATCGCGTGGCGCATCGTGAGGCGCAAGTAACACCAAGTACGTGTTCTGATACTGTTTGTTTGTCTGAATAAGTATTACCATTAAACGTGTATTTTATACTATGTGTCTGATAGGTTTCCGTGTGATTTTACGTCTGTGTGGATGAAAGGATGCGACTGACGTACCCCTCTGGTTTCCGCTCACTTTATGTCTCGTTCCCGCGTGTTCGAATCGCGGGCAACGCGCTCTGCGCGTCATCGTTTGTCCCTCCCGCCTCCGAACTTTCCCCCCCCCGCCCCCGCGCGCCCCGCCGCCCGCCCGAAAAGGTCTCGCGGTTGGGGCTCGCTTGGCTCCGCCCCTTCGGTCAGTCGCCTGCACTGCACGTACTATCTCTTTATGGGATATGGATCAGACCGTGATCCATATTTTACTATCTTCAGCATCTAGCTAGCCACCAACCAAAACATAGTAATCGATAAATGACAACGGATTCGTAATCTACGTAATCGGAAACATACAAAACCTACTTACTAAAAATTTAACTAGTATGTGTAGTCGTTCGCTACAGGTAGTTAAAAACTCTATTGCAGGTTGGGCGTAACTGGGATTTACTAGAGCTCGGATCCATTTCCCCGTTCGTGAGTTGACCGCTGTAAAGAAAGAGGAGTCGTCGAGGAGGGACAATGAGCGGGAAATTATTATTTTTTGTTTGTGTTGGGCGGGAGTTTTGAGTTTTCAAGTTGTACCATTTTTCACCGTAGAATTAAGTACTAGGGGCTACGTGTGTATCGGTTTGGACCGCATCTTCTTTTTCTGGCATTTTTGAGCAGGCGAAATCACCATCAAGAACCAAGCATGCTTTAGATTGACTCAACGTTCCAAATAGCGGAGAATGTTTAGATGAACATGGAATAACGCTTTATTTCATGATTTCATTTTCTTCTCGTGTTATTTTTAGTCCAAAGTTGTGCCAAACACGCGGTCCAAACCAGTTTTTGACCCGTACCAGTACTTGTACCGGTACATCAGTATGATACTGCACCATAGACCTGGTATGATGTACGCGTACTCAGTAATAGTACTCAGATGTAATGTGTCGTACCGGTAGTACGCAGCGGTACGCACATAGCCACCCCCCATCCATCAGCGCTCCGGATACAAAACTACATGGTCCACTTGAACACTATGTTAATTTAGCTAACTGACGGTTCCTTCGGGAATAGGACTGGTACAAACTCCTGCACTTGTCATAAATGGTCGTCCCAAGAATTCTGGGACGCCATACTTCGAGGTGACAAGGTATGGTGCAATCTGTTCAAATACTTTCTTCTTGCCAATCTTGTTTTCTGCGTATGGCTCGCCGTCCTCGCCTTCAAAGTTGAAGTCCGGAACCGTGACACGTTCTCCAATTTTTGCTTCGATTGGAGGGTTTACCAGTCTAACATCTGTGTGGTCTGCGTTGCTGGCGCAAAGAACCATTCCATGGCTTGGGAAGCCAACAAGTTTTCGTTCTTTCAAGTTGCATAGAACAAGTACTTTTCTTCCCTCCATGTCTTCAGGTTTCAAGTAAGGTCGGAGCCCAGAAGCAATAGTTCGAGGCTCGCCCTCGCCGACATCAATCTCTTCGCAGTAAAGTTTGTCTGCTTCCTCGTGTTCCCATACCTTAGTGATAAGACCTACCCTGATATCGAGAGCACTGATGGGTGGACCGGCATAGTCATCTTTTGGGTCCTTTTGGTTGGTGCCGGTAGATGTTGAACCAGTCGTAACTACAGATGTCGTTGCACTCATCTCGTCGCTCGAGGAAGTGGTTGCCTTCTCTTCTTTTGTCGCCACGGCGGTGGGGGCACGAAATTCCTCAGGAATGCTTTCGCAGAAGCACTTGAGACGTTTCATTCTTTCAGAGATCGTAACAAGACCCGCCTTCTCACTATCAATGACAGAATCTTCGGTTGATGCCATAGCTAGAAGGCTGAGTTGCTTCGTAACATCTTGCCCACTCATTTCCCCAGTAAGAGCTAATCGGACCGGATGGAACAGGTTCTTTCCCTTAACTCCCATTTCCTTGGCAATTGCTTTCATGTGAGCTTGGTAGCCCTGTGTGAACTCACAGGGTGTTGTCGTTTCCATCGCCTCGCCAAAGGCATCTTGGAAAGTGCTCATGGGGTCTGCCTCAGTGGGTAGAGGGAATTTGCCCGAATCGTAGTCTTCCACGATCTTCATGGCAATCCCATAGAAATTTCCACGCTTAATCATTACAATCGCTTCCTGGTCTTTCAATTCAGCAAATGTGGCTGGAAGATTGTATCCCAAAACAGCCTTGGCATTCAACGCGGCATCCTTGGTAACCTGCATCATCTGTTTCGCCAGCGCAGTGGCACAGGATGCAAAGTTTACGAAATTCAAATCAGTCCGTTGTGTTCCGTCCTTCAACATATTCTCGAATTCAAATTGCTCCTTCACCAATTCAACGATTTCAGACATGGGCATCATCTTCAAGTGCTGGGAATTGACCCATCGGAGTTTTTCCATATCAAACACTGAGGGCGATTTTACAACTCGATTCAAGTCGAATGCATCAATTAAATCCTCACGAGTGAAGATCTCGTTGTCAGTTCCGTCATTCCATCCCAAAAGAGCGAGGTAGTTGATCATAGCATCCGGCAGGAATCCATCGAGGCGGAATTGATCGCAAGACGTCGCACCATGACGCTTCGAAAGTTTTTGCTTGTCTTCTCCCAGGATCAAAGAACAGTGGGCGTATTGAGGGCGGGGGGCGTTCAATGCGTCCAAGACGAGAGCTTGGCGCACAGTGTTGGTCAAGTGTTCCTCCGCACGAACGACCGTAGTGATTCCCATTAGCGCATCGTCTACTGCGACACAAAAGTTGTAGACAGGAACTCCACTCGATCGCAGCAAGATGAAATCGCCAACTGTCGCCTCGGCGTCCCATGATACTGTTCCACGCACGACATCCTCAATCACGACACGAGAGTTCTCGGGGACTTTGAAACGGACAGTGTATGGTTTTCCCTGGTCCAGCATTTTGTTAACTTCCTCCTCGGGGGCATCGCGCCATCGACCATCATAACGGGGAGGAATTCCGGCGGCCTCTTGCTGTACTTTCATTTCTTCCAACTCTTCTGTCGTGCAGAAGCATCGGTACGCCTTCCCTTCCTGCAACAACTTTTCAGCAGCCTGGATGTAGATATTTCCACGCTCCGACTGACGATAGGGGCCACAGCCAGACAAATCAATCTTGTCAGTCGGTCCCTCGTCCCAGATAAGACCCAACCATTCGAGATCCGCGATCACAGAAGCCTCAGATTCTGCAAATCGATCATTAAGCTTATTGTTTAGTACAGACACAACATTGGAAATACTCGTGATCGAAAACGTTGCTCATAACTCACCCTTTGTGGATCTTGCAACATCCGTATCCTCTACTCGAAGGACAAACGCGCTATTGGAACCTGGGAAATCCATTTGACCTTTCTTTGCTACCAGCCAGTTGTAAAGGGCTGTACGGGCTCCTCCAACATGAAGACTACCTGTTGGCGAAGGGGCAAAGCGCATTCGAGGTGGAGCTTCCAACGGATTTTTGCCCTGCAGCGGAAAAGTAGGAGGCAATTGTGGTTTCTCTACTTCCTGGTCAGCAATCGTCGCCGCCAACTGTGTGGCGCCAAATCGAATATCCAAATGTTTCCCATCCTTTTGCAAACGATCGATCAAACTGACGAGAGTGTCAGATGAGGCCTTGGGTCTTGATCGTCTCAGTCCAGTCCCGATCGCCTTTTGGTGAGCCTTTGAAGACGACAAAAGGAAGCCAGAACGGTAGGCCACGGGTTGTCGGACAAATGCCTGGGCGAAAAATTGGGAAATGCCGAGAAGAGTTGTGAGACGATGTTCTGTTGTATTGGTACCTGTTCGTCCAGAAAGGTTATAAGTATCCTACTTACCGACGCAAATCTCCCACCACATGCAAAAGCGGCAACCAACGCCATAGTGCTTCTTGTCCAATGCATCTGTTCTAAATATTTCTTTTCGGAATGTAGTTTTCTTCTGTGATGACCTCCACCTCGTTCCAAAGAATCTGTTGATTTCTTGGGTAACTTAAAGGAGAACGAAACGATGATGGTGACTGCGGGATCCGATCGAGTTCGAATTACTTGTTGTCAAGAGCAAAGACGAAACACTACTAGGGTCCTGCCTTGCTTCACCTCTTGTGAGTGTGTTGGAACTCGGATGTTGTCGTTGCTTGCAGAGCCATACCGGTACTGTAGATGTTGAACGTTGAACCCAAGAGGGAACGAATAGATCAGCGGTCTGTCTCGTCGTCGACGGCGGCCGCACCCAGAAACATCGCGTTTTGGAGGGTCTTCAACATGGGCCGACGCGTGGAACTGTCGTGGAATACTACAGTACGATGTACCGATACCTGGTACCAGTACCGGTACCGGTACCGGTACAAGTACCGGAGAGGACTTTTTCTGCGCGGCTTGAGCTGTTCTGATTGGTGGAGAATTGAGATTATTATCATAATGATACATATGTATGTAGTTATATGTATAAGAATACGTATGTATTCATATTCGATCGTCGCGATCCGCCCGCCTCAGTTCGATCGCCCGCCCGCCCGCCCCGCGCGATCGCATCGATCGATCGATTGCTTCGACGGACGGCGCGAGGTACACCGACGGCCGACGGACCGAACCATCATCATCGCAACGAAAACGATGAAAGATCGTCTTCCGACGAGAAGATGTTGACGGACGGCTGCGGTGATGGAGGATGGAGGACAAAAGACAACAAGGACATGAACATAGCACCAGTCAAAAGTCAAAAGCAAGGTTGCTGCCCGCCGCAATCCGCAATAAGCTCAAAAACCGAATGCCAAACAGTTCACCATGGAGTCAAATTCCTCGTCCCTGGAGGTGGATCTGTACTCTTTGTTGAAAGTGGATCGCACCTCGACGGAAGAAGAAATCCATCGAGCGTACAAGAACTTGTCCACTACCTTTCATCCTGACAAGCTTCCGCCGACGACATCGCCCGAAGATAGAGAGAAATTCCAGGAAGTCTTCTTAGCATTCAAGCGAGCAAGTAAGTTTGTAACAAATTTCTTTCTTTCAAATTTGCATGGTTCTTCGTGGCTCAAATGGCTCAAATCTTTCCTTCTTGCTACCTGTACACGCACTTGCTTCTCGCAGATGATGTTTTGATTGACCCAGTCTTACGATTGACATATGATTACTATGGTGAAGAAGGCGTCGAGTTGGTCAAAAGGATACAGCAACAACGAAGGGAGCAACAAACTCGAAAATCGGCGACACTAGAAAGAACCGAAGACGAAGAAGACGAGGATGATGACGACGATTTTGAGGCGACGCTGTATGAACGGGTTGAACGGTTGTTGGCATCAAATCCACTGAAGGCGAAACAGGAACTGCAACGATTCATGGAGCAACACGACTATCATGAAAATTTGACAGAGCAGAACCGAGTTCAGTTGGGTTGTAGTATGGATTTCCCTCCTGTAGTCGACCTCAAAGCAGTATATTTCGATGGGCGAGATTATTTGAAACTAGTCAAGCAGAAAATAGTGGCCCAGGGAAGACAAGCATCCCGCGAAGATCGAAAGTATTATGAACAACGACTCAAACAAGAGCAGGGTTTAGTTGACTACCAGATCAATCGCATTCGGGATTCTCAAAAGGGCTCTGTTGGGTTCACCCTGTCAAGTGTACAACCGAGAAGCGTGAAAACTTTGTCTGGGGCCAAAGTACAACCCAAATGGAGCATGGCGATGGGAGCTTCGACAGATCTCATATATCCAGGAGTTGCCGAGGTGGCAAAATTAGTTGGCAAAGAAAAGGAAGAACAGAAACATCCTGCCTCCACTTTTGTAAATGCTGTGTACCAGCCAGTACCCGATTCTCAAATCAATCTTACAGCCAACTTATCAAACGATCAATCGCATCAGGTGAGCAAGCATTGTATTCCGAGTTGTTCGATGACCAAAGGGAAATCATCGTCAATCTGACTCTTTTTCAAAATCAAGTTCGTGCTTGGGTCCGCTCGCACTTTCTCCAACCGGTCGAGCTATCGTTACAGCCTGACTTTCTTGTCAAAGTCTCCTATGGATACAAATTTGATTCTCAATTTAAAGTCATTTCGTCACATAAAAGACATCGGGATGACATCTGGAGGCTTGTCCATGGGTGCGAATGGGAAGGTCTTGCAATGGAACGCAAAGTTGGAGGCCGTGAACGGGAAAGAGAACGTTCACAAAACATCCGCAAAAATTTCTGTAGGAATGATGCAAGGAAATTCACTCGAGTTGTCTTACAAACTAAAAAGCCGTAAAAAAATATGGCTTGACGAATATATCCAGTTGCCCAAGAGTTTGGAAGCCACCACCGTTCTTGGGAGATTCCCAAAAGTGGAAGCGATGGTGTTTCAGCAGCTTACGACTCTGGCATCGCACCCAACTCTGGCATTTGGCCTCGAGCATGATATTGGTCTTGGATCTTGGACCTGGGTCTGGGAACTGCACTGCCATAGCTCGAGCTTTCGTGTTCCCATTCCTGTCCTTTATTTGGGTACAATCACCAATCCTGTTGCATTCTATCAACGGAAGTTCTATTATGGCATCTACAGCCTCCTGTTGCAGTCCTTAGTGGCGGATATTTTGCAGGAAGACATCGACGGGAGTAAAGAGGAAACTGAAAAGGAACAGGAAATGAAGCTGATGGTGAATACGTCCAAGTCGAAAACAAAGTCAGAATCTACTTCCCAATTAATTTTGATGGAGAGCGTGGCAGAACGTCGACGCTACGCTGAGTTGCAACGGGATGGCTTGGTGATTATCAAAGCTACATATTGGGTCGAGGAGCGAGATGGTCCAGAAGTTCAGCTTCATACAATGGATGCAACAGCGCAGCTGCAGTTCTGGGTATCTCATGGAAGACTGTCTTTGCCGGCGCTACCAAAATCATGTCTACTTGGTTTCTATGACCTACGAACAGAGAGCAAGAATCGCACGCGATCTTACAAATGGGATTGGAGGATTTGGAAACGATGGACCCACCGTTCCGTATGCCCATCACAGGATCAAATGGAACCTCAGCTCCGGATTCGCTATTCCTACAGAGGATACGTTTATGAAGTTACGTCTTCGGACAAAGATGCACTGACGATACCAAATAGTAAGGCCCGTCTTCTTGGCCATGCCATTGTCATACAATAAGGTTTTCTACTATTTATCCTGAAGCACTGTGCTAAGGTGCAAGATTTGCATTTTTCTTCGCCGACAGATTGATGATTCTGTCTGGGATCATATCGATACCAGCCTCCATTGCCTGCTCGTAGTGTTTGTCGTGCCAAACTCCCACCTGGACCTCGCCGATATGGCCGGTACGGAGAAGAAGCATCAAGAGTCGGGAGATTCCAATTCCTCCACCATATGAAAAGGGTAGTTTCCCTTCGATCACTGCTTTCTGGTAGTCAAGGCCAGCTTCATGGACAACGCCACGGTGCTCCAGTTGTTTGAGCAAAGATTCCTTGTCCACTCGGATTCCCATGCTGCTGAGCTCATGACGATACTCAGTTAGAGGGTGACGCACGATAATATCTCCGTTCAAATTCCAGTCATCGTATCCAGGACTGCGGACTTCCTCTGCAGGGGATCCATCTTTCATCGGCCAGCCCATTCCGATGATGAAAATTGCGCCGTATTTATTTACAGCTGCATCTTCTCTGCCATGAACATCTAAGTCAGGGAACTCGTCATGAAGATCTTGAGCAGTAACAAAGTGAATTTCTTTGGGAAGACGCCACTCTGAAGATGGGTGCCCTAGTGCCAGAATAGCAGGATACTTTTCAATGATCATGTCCTGCGCGTCCGTGATGATTTTATAAATCGTCTCGACAAAGTCTTTGAGCTGTGCCACGGTGCGTTGTTCTTCTGTAATATGGATCTCGAAATCCCATTGATCTGCGATTGCGGAATGGGTGCAATCGCCTTTATAACCTTTCCTGATAGATGTACTATCGCAGTAAATGCCTTCCCCGACCGGTATCTCAAGTCGATCCAACATGATGCGTTTCCATTTTGCAAGCGATTGGACAACTTCGCAGTCCATCTCATAAGCAGATATTAGCTTAATTTCGTCCTCCGACATTTTGATTCCGCGCGGGATGTCTTGGTTTGGCACAGTGAATCTTACTGCTGACTTCGATTCAGATCCATCAAGTTCATCGTTCACTCCTGTGCCTCTAAGAAACGCGAGCGGGGTCACATGCTGTAAAAGAGAGATATCCTGGAATCAGTGACATTATCACAATCTTGCTATACATGACGGACAGGTCTTCATAATTACCTTTGTCAAGTGCAGGTCTTCCTCCAAACGCTTTTCAACGAAACGTTTGACGTCGTTGATGGCTTTTTGGATATCAAGTCGAGAAAGGCGGTGGGTAGAGTTTGCATCGCGGTTTCTTTTGGGGGGCAGAATAGCTGGGTTCATATACGGAACCGTCGAGGACGAGCCAAGCATGTCGGAGGAAACGACATGTTGTACTATGGGTGCATTCCGCAATTTAACTGTTGGCGATGACCAGGACTGAACCTCCTGGATATCCAGAGAGACCAAAAAAAGGAAGAAGTGTTTCTTCATGCTCACCATACAGGTCGATATTCCTATCTTTTTTTCAAAATAATTAATTTATTTGCTTGTGGTCCAAGAGAGTGTTTTTTGTGGCAGTCTCCAATTCTGACGGAAAGATACGTTCGTTGAGACGAAGACAATACCGGCAAGAGGATGATGGGGGATGATGATGATTCTTCTTCATCGTAGTCGCTTCTCCTTTATTCTTCTTTGACACCAAACTTGGCAAACTTGACGCCGACGGGTTCGCGTTTTCAGGTATGCATACGGAGAACAAATGCCAGTTGACTCAGGCGACTTGATGTGTTTTGACAGTAGTCGAATTAATCGAATAAATCGACGATGCATTTAGCGCGACTGCGAAAGTAGCTATGATACTATTCTCGGGAGATTTCTGTAAAACGACATCCAGCGACACTCCTCTAGAGAAAATACTCCTACTCCTCTAAAGCAGATCTAACGAGGCCTCTGAAAGCCCAAATGGTGGTGGAACTCTTGATTTGTGTCGCCAAATGCGGGCAATCCATTTTTCATCAATTGCAGGACACCCCTCGTGTTCAGTGCGTTCGTCAAAACGACCCATGGCATCGGCCGGAAAAAAGAGCAAAGCGTCACCTTGCTTTGGTCGCACTGTGAGATGAGGCTCATCGGGGTCTCCATTCGTATCGGGTGACGCAGGAAGACGGCCAAATCGAGTGAGACCCCCGGCTCCCACGTCGTTCAGGTATACAAGCAAGGTGGCCAATGTTTGACCTCCGCGATTGGCATCTTCTGTCTCAGCGGAACGGTTTGCATCAAAGTGAGGTGCTAGGACTTGGTCTGCCTCGTAACGAATGACTGTTGGTGCTTCAAAAAGCCGTGCTTCGTCTTGCAACTGGCCAGGCTTAGCATCGAAGAGTCTCGCAGTTTTCTTAACAAACTGTTTTGTCCCACTCGATGCATCCGATAAATCATCCAAAGTTGTCGAGGTGCTTGTCCGCAAAGATTTTAGTCCTTCGGCGCGTGAAAAAGTGAACCCCGCAATCAAGGCAGTGACCACTACAAAAATGACCGCGTAGTTTTGGAGGGCATGTATGACCAAGCTGATTTGATTGGAACCCGAGGGATCGTCCTTGACCTGGATCCAGGCGCCAATCAACGAGAGCCAAGCTACAGGGCCTTTGGCAGCGAGTTCGACTAGATCCTTAAAGTCTTCGGTCCATCCAGCATAGGCGACGGGCGATCGTTCCAATTTCTTCTCTTGAGCGCGATCTATCATATCCTGACAAGCCTTGGGGTCTAAAAAGCCCTCGATGACAAAAATGTCTGGACTGGAGTGCACTTTCTTTAAACCAGGAAAACTCTCATCTATGGGAATACGAGCTCCCACAGAAGTTGCTGGGAACGATGTCGAGAACAATCGATTATTCCCTTTGGATACACTTTTCCAAGAAGAAAAGGCCGAAGATCCTGACGACCACACGAGGGCTGTAAATAAAAACGGGGCATATAACTCAACAAACAGTCTCATGGTCTCTGTCTGCTCACTACTGCTAGCTATATGCTTTCAACGTCGGTAAGTGTTAAAATATTTGAATCGAAAACAGTACGTACTTTAACTTGATGGGTGGAAATGCATTACAGTGAATGTTCAATGGTGATTGCTGATGGCTGCGAATGGCCCATCATGATGGCCGATCATACTTGTACAGGTACCGGTACCAGTACTGTACCGGTGTACCGGTATATACTCTTACCGCGGTAGCGGTACTGGTGAACGAGTACTGTACCAGTACTTGTACAGTAACAGTACTACCGGTAAGATAACTGCGTATACCGGTACCGAAACTGGTAATTTTCTACATATAAATACCGTACCGGTAGCGTTCGCCAAAAGATAACGACCTACTGTCTGTATGTATGTACGGTACGAAATTCCGTCCAAATTTAAGTTGCTTTCATACAAAAAATAGTCTACAAGTTTTACTATAGTAGTACTCTTCTACATTACGAGTACTTGGTAGTCTATTATTACAGCTGACTTTCAGAATGCCACCCAAAAAAGCTAACGATGGTCCGCCTCTTCCTCGGTTTGGAAGAGTGGGCAACAACCTAAAAATGGGAATTGTTGGGTACGTACTTCACATGCCATCGAGGAATCAACGAATCGATCACCTTATTTTTGTCGTTCTCATCACGTCATTCCTTTTCCTCTTTTCCGTCACTTTTGCAGTCTCCCCAACGTTGGAAAGAGTGTACGTCATCAAAGCCTTCTGTACTGCTGCTTTCTTTTTCTCCTTTTTTCTCACGCAGATTGCTTGCTACAGTCGCTCTTCAATTTATTGAGTGAATCGGCCGAAGCTGAGGCCGCCAATTATCCCTTTTGTACCATTGATCCCAACACAACACGATGTGCCGTTCCCGATGAACGCTACGAAAAACTCTGTGAAATTTGGAATCCTCCCTCGAAGTATCCCGCCTTTTTGCACTTGGTCGATATTGCCGGATTGATCAAGGGCGCGTCGGAAGGTGCCGGATTGGGCAATGCTTTTTTGAGTCACATTCAAGCCGTTGATGGAATCTTTCACTTGTTGCGGGCCTTTGATGACAAGGACATCACGCACGTCGATGACAGCATTGATCCCGAGCGCGACTTGGAAACTATCACTTCGGAACTCTGCAAAAAAGATTTGGCCTACGTCTTGCAACAACGCGATTTGCGCGAAAAAGATGTCAAGAAAAATCCCACCATGAAGTTGCCGCCCCTCTTTTTTACCGTCATGGACACGTGCGAAGAAATGTTGCGCAATAATCAACCCCTGGCCAAAGGACGAGAATGGACGGCACCGGAAGTGGACAAAATCAACGAATTGATTCCAGGTTGTATTACCCTCAAACCCATGGTCTATCTCGTCAATTGTTCGAAACAATCCTTTACCGTAGGTGGGAATAAGGTACGTTTTTGCTGTATGGGCGTTTGTGTGTGTAGCGAAAAGGTTCATTTGTCTCACAAAATCCTATCAAACTGTATACTATCGATAGTACATAAAAAAGATCAAAGACTGGGTGGACAGCCATGGTGGTGGATTGGTCATTCCCTTTTCCATTCCCTTTGAAGAAGAACTAAAACAACTTCAAAAAGCTGGTGATACCGAAGGAGAAAAGGCATTGTTGGCGACTTTGAATGGACGAGGATCCATGTTGCCGCGCATTGTCAAATGCGGGTACCGTCAATTGAAATTGCAATATTACTTTACTGCCGGCGAAAAGGAAGTGAGATGTTGGACCGTAGCCCAAGGTGCTACCGCACCCCAAGCAGCCGGTGTCATTCATACGGATTTTGAAACGGGATTTATCAAACTCGAGTGTTGTTCCTACGAAGATTTTATTCAATGCAACAAGGGAGAAAAAAGTATGGCCAGTGTCAAAGCCGCTGGTAAATATCGACAAGAAGGCAAGAACTACATTGTTCAAGATGGGGATATTTGTCACTTTCTATTCAACAAGGCTACCGGTGGCAAGAAAAAATAGAGCACTGACAAGCAAATATATAGAATCCATGGGCCGAGCGAAGGAAAGATCACAGGTAAGAGAAAGCGAAAGGAACAATAGAGCAGTGGGGGTTCTTGAGTGCAGGAAAGTCTCTGTTAGATGCTCATCCTGTCCCTCCACAAGCTTTGGACCGAGCCATCCCAAGAACGATCACACATAGTGTTTTTTGAGTACGGTACTATACCATATTGCTTTTTCCGAGAAAGTAAACACTGTAACTACGTCAACTCGATCTTGCTTACTATCGTGATTAGTAGTAGGGAATGAAGAATCGTCGTTGGGCATCCTCGCCCCCATCTGGAAAATCGACATCGTTGGGAGGTCTTGTCGCTACCCTGGTAAGTAAGGGGATTCTGTTCGGGATCACAGATTGAGGCCGTCGAGGCGGCACCGCTTCTTCTTCGTCATCCGAGGAATCATCATCCTTACCGTTTATTTCGTTTTGCTTTCTCTTCGCTGCTGTCGCGTCCCATACAAAGCCAATATCGCTGAGCTTCAGTGCCATTTCGGGAGTCATTGCGGACTTGATTCCCTTGCGCAGTTGGCGGTAGTTCTCGCGTTGCGTTTTCACCCATTGCCCGAGATTATTGAAATCTGTAAATAGCTGAGGGACTATTGTATGCCCGAATTTCTCCTTGTATTGTAAGAGCTGTTGGAACCGTTCCTCCCACGTATGCTTCGGGAAATTCTTGGCAGGAGACCTGCCCACCTGAAACTCAAAACCCAATTCAGTCAAGATTTTAAGTTTTTCTTCGGACATTGAATTCTTCTTTCCTTTCTTGAGTAACCGGTACTGATCTCGGCAATGCGCAACAAACGCTCCAAGCCCAGGTTGATTGGTTGGAATGCGAAGGTGGCCATTCTTTGCTTTGTATTCTCGCAGCTCCACCACTCGTTCCTCAAAATTCTTGTAGCCATCCTTCTTTTGGCGAAAGACAAACCCGATTTCATGGAGCTTCTGCAGCCGTCTAGCATTTAGAAACGCAGATTCACCTTTGCGTTCAATCGTCCGGTAGTATCTGCGTTGAGCCAAGACCCACTTAACCAGTGAATCCGTATAATCGCTGGTGGAAATGAGACAATCGCCATTTTCTTCCTTGTAGGCCTTGAGCTTCGTATACATTTCATCCCACTTGCGATCTTCTTCTTCCTCATTGACCGGACTTCGAATATTTCCAGCAAAGAATCCAAGGTCCTTGAGCTGCCGCGCCTGCTCTGCCGTTAGCTTGACGCCTTGCTTGCCCTCTTCCAGCCGCTGCAGCTGACCCTTGACCTTTTTGGCCCATTTCGATAATTTATGCGTTGCCGGTATCTCACGTGTGCCGTTCTCTTGCAGGTAAGCTTTGAGCTGCTCCAGATTCTCTGCAAATGTGACATACTGTGGCTTGTATCCTATGTCTGCCATGAACTTGATCTTTTCCTCTGTCATACTTGAACGTATTCCTTCACGGAGGTTAGCATACTGTTGATTTTGTTCTTTCAACCATTGCGAGAGCTCCTCCTTGGCTTTATTTTCCTCACTCATTTCTTGTCCATTCGGTGTGTTAGGAACCACAACTTCAAAGCTACTGGTCGCCTGATGATAGTCTTTCAAGCGTTCCAGCATTTCAAGCCACTTTGGATGTGGCTTTCGTAAGCGCAGCCTCTGATGTTGGTCCGTACCGGTACTAGTCGATGGTGGTGTTGATGATGAGTCACCCTGCTCAAAGGGAAACTTGAGTGATTGAAGCCTCCTTATCTTAGCATCGGTCAAATATTTGTTTCGAACCACAGTTTTACCAGAGGCTTTTCCGTCCTTGATATTTTTGTAGGTCTCTTGTTGTGCTTGAATCCACTTGCATAGTTTGATTTCATCTTGGTTGGAAGTGTTGGCGGGGACGTTAAAATTACCGTGCTTCTTTCGATACGCAATGGCCTGGCCGTACATATTTTCCCAGTTCAGTTGTGTGGCTTTCTTTTCCGTCTTTTGTTTCTTCGAGGGTGCTGGACCTGCTGTAGCTGCTGCTGCTGCCGTTGTCGTTGTTGTCTTGGAAGACTTGTTTTCACGAGTCGTCGTCGCCGTTGTTGCTGTTGGTACTTGAAAGTCAAAACCCAAGTCGGTCAAGCGTTTGACCTTGATGGACTCGGTTCGTTCTTCGGGGGAAAGATGCTTGTATCCACTTTTGTGATTCTCGCACCAGACCCAAAAGTCGTCCAGGGCAAAAGTATCTTGGTATCCTTCCTTTTCCCACGTCTCTCGAACCTTGTCCCTGTCTAGTAGCTTGATGGTGCTGTTGTCGTTGTTGTTGTTGTTGTGGCGTTTCTTGCAGGCGTGCAAGAAAAAGAAAATTCGCCACCATTGATCGGCCGGTGGATCTTCGTCGTAACCTTCCTTGATCCAGCAGCTCTGTGAGTTGTTGTTGCTGCTGGGCAGAGCAGCCTCTGCCTCAGAATTCTGTGCCGCGGCAGTGGCAGCAGCAGTACTGGTACTACTTGAAGAAGCGCCGTCCACGTGAATGTTTCGACTGCCAAACGCGTCAGCATACTTTTGAGCAAGTTCCGGCGATTGAATTCCTAGATACGTCTCGGCGTGGTCCGAGGTATCAAAGCAAGCGTATGCAATACAGGTACTTGTACTATCCCTATTCTCCCCCTCCGCCACCACCACATGAGGTCGACAATCTTTCCAATTAAGAAAAATGGCAGTTCGCACCGCATTGTTGGCACCCCGTTTCACAGCAAAATAGGTTCGTTTTTGTCTTGTGCTTCTTCGTTGTTGTTCGGAAGTTGTATCATCGTGGCTGATGGCTGCTGGCTTTTGATTACTATCGGATACAGCATCCCTGTGTGATGGTTGCCGTTTGTTGCTATTTTTGCTGGACGACGATGACGAACTCTTGTCCGTAACAGACGAAGCATCGTCCGTGCAAACAGGAGCAGCAGCAGCAGCCGCCGCCGCTGCTGCTGCTGCAGCCACCAGAGTGGCAGTGGCTCTGGATGCGTTCATACTACTGTCGTCTGTCGCGTCCACGATGGTAGTCTACGGTACTGTCTGTACTTGCCTCTCTACTCTCTGTAGCTATAGAGAGAGAAAGTAACAAGGTGTTTGAAAACAATAATGAATGAATGATGATGTGCAAGATACCATCAATTGGCAGCCTCCGATGCGATGATGAATGGCCGAGCAGGCGCGTGGTCTGATGGTGATGGGTCGGGTTCCAGTTCTCTGTAAGCCTTGCGGTAAAAACTGTTCCGATGAAAACTCTTGTCGGTTGGGGGAGGGCAAGCCGTTGCTTTCGCTGTCGAGTGGCTTAGCCGGAATCATCAGGAAGCGGAGTGTCTTGTTTTCTCAACGTATTTTCGGGGGACCTACCTGCGGTTTTGCCTTACGTAACATCTGCGTAGGAATTAGTACTGACCTCCGTAAGAGGTCTCACTCATGCGAGCTATTGCGAATGAGTAAAAGATTCATTCTTCATTCTTCGAGATCTTTCATTTTGGACACAACACGAAGATCGGCACCATCTTTCTTGATGAATCATAAATTACATCGAGGAGTATCCCCTTCGTCACTCGTGCTCCACTCCCTTCCTCCTCATCTACTCTCTTTAAAACTGCCTGGTTTGTTCCGGATAGACATCATAACATAATATCATCATCATAATGAGTGGCACATCGGAAACATCGTTGTTGTTGTTGTGTGGTGGCAACAACAGCTCAGCTGACGAGGTGAACATGGCGCGAAATACTAGTACCAATAGATCGACGGATACCAAGATCCTATGGAACAACTACCACGCCAAACAATTCGCCCTTGTCTTGCTGGGCTGTGTGGCTCTGATGGGGGTGGGATGGAAAAGTCGCACACCAGGTCCAGACGAGGCTCCTCCAAGGAGAAGCAAGATCATCCCTACGAGTACCGGTGGGAACAACTTGCAGGAGGAGGATCCGGTATCGTTTGATCGAGTCTATCATGCTTGGGAATCAGACTTGTACAAGCGAAACCAACTGGTACTAGTTCCATTGGTGGGAAGTTACCAGTATTCCCACGAAACAATCTACGACGATGATGCATCGCACAAGACATTCTACGATGATGATATTACATTCTTCGATGATGATAAGGTGGAGGATGGGGAGCTCATTTACTTGAACCACTCCAAGGCCTTTGACATGCTTCGCTCGGCCAAGCAGCCGGGTTTAACCCAGGATTTTTACTACTATCAACAAGGCTGGGATGCCCAAGTCAATCAAGCGTTTTGTGCCGTGGCCAGTTCCATGGCGGCCATGAATTCCTTGCGGGGCAAAATCACATTACCTCAAGATCCTGTTTACGTCCCATTTCTGTGGGCGACCCAGTTGACACTTATTCAAAACCAGTGCGTGAAGGAAAATCTGTACGATATTGACAAGATGGAACATCGCTTTTGGGGCCTCGGATTGGAAATGGCAGCGACTCTTCTCAACTGTCAGTTGCAAGACCAAGGATACAAGGCGACTCCCTACTCGGTGGACCCCTCCATTGTCACTGCCAACGAAATTCGTTCTATTTTCATCCATGCCCTCAAAGATGAGAACACGAGAATCTTGATTAACTATGATCGGGGTGGAATTACACAAGGACCCATGGGTCATGGTCATTTTAGTCCGATTGGAGCATACAACTATGAGAAGGATGCCTTTCTGATCATGGATGTGGCCAAATACAAGTATCCTCCCGTCTGGGCTCCCATATCCAAATTGATGGGAGGCATTGGTAGTTTGGACTTTTGTGCTTCCTTCACCTATCCGGAACATCCCTTTGATGTCTCCTACCCTTCGGGTGAGATTGCCAAAACACTTGGATGTCAATCCAGTTACAGGGGATACATTCTGATTACCAAAGACGACAGTAACAGTGCGACAGAAGACTAGAAGAGTATACGGACTAGGGTTGAATCCCGTTCCTACACAACGATCTTGGTCCCCTGTTGCTACAGTGACAGTGCCAAACCTATAGTATTACGTTTTACGCGTAAATTAGAGCTTTTCCAGCATTTGACCCCTCAGAAGAATGGTCCAAAGGAGACCCCACAGCCAGAGTATTCCCATTTCCTGACATAGCCACGGACGTTCCGTATTGATCCCCTACAGCTCCACTCAACAAACTGGTCGCTTCCCAAACGCCACTATTCGTGTTGAAATCATAGACAACGACAGTGCTGGTCAAAGAAGATCCTACCATGACTCGCCGACCTGTATCAGCAATAGCAATCGATGAACCACCCATCAGCTCACCGCCCATCATTTCCCAATCTTGGATTTCATCATTCCAACGATATACTCGCGCCGATCCCGGTATAGGCGTCGTCACGGCAAAGTAATTGCCATCGTCCGTCAAGGCTAGATCGGAGGGCCCCCACAAAAAGGTAGGAGAGCTGCCCTTGGGCGCCCACTCGACACCATTCCATTGGTAAGCTTGAACCGTGACAGCTGGAAGGGCGAGGGTCCAATCCCCCACGACAAAGACGGATCCTGATAGAACCAATGATAAGGAATGAAAAGGAGCCGTAGTCGAGGACGCGATCAGGATCACGGCATCGCCTTGTGGTGTCCATAGGGTTCCGGTCCATTGCCATACTTGAATGATGGCATTCCTTCCTCCATTGACGAGACTCGCAAAGGCAAGTGTATTGCCATCGGACGATAGGGATACAATCGGTGAGGTATTTTCGGCAATCAGCCATTGGATACTCGATTGTCCTTGAGGGATCCATTCCTCAGTAGCAGTATCATAAATAACGACTCGTACCGAAGCCTCTGACGCCATGGCCAAAAGGGGCGCACCCTCCACTACCACCATATCGATACTGGTAGCCGGTTCCCCCTCCACACTTGCCAATGAAGGAAACATTTGCCAGTCGGGGGATGACGACGACGAGGGGGTATAGTAGACTTGGACACTTCCTAATCCATCTAATGCAGCCATGAAGGTTCCCGCTGGGTCCATGACCACACTGGTTCCCAGCCGAGATCCTGCACTGGCACCTGAAAAGGTTGCTTCGGGAGTAAAATTGACAGTCACGGGTGCCAGAGTCGTCATCGTCGTCGGGATGGAAGTGGAGGAACCATCATCTTTTGTGGGTGATCGGGATGGTCGCAGCGTTGGAGTAGTGGTAGTCCTAGGAGTTGGAACCGTTGGGAGAGCTGGTGCCGTAGAAGTAGTAGGAGAGGGTGTAATGAGGACTCCTGGACCTCCCAAATCCTTGTCGTTTTGGGCATCTGGAATGAGCAGAATGGACAAGAACAAAACAAACACCACTACACAACACACAATCAGTCGAGTCAATCGTCGGGCAGGCGAGGTGGATTCCACCGACCTCGCATCCTCATCCTTTTCGGTGCCGGCGGTTTCGTCGCCCTCTTTCTTCGAATGATGATGGTGATGATGCTTGAGAGATGTGGCAGTCAGGTCGGGAATATGAATGATCGGTGGCATTTCCCAAGGTTCTACAGACTGTGGTTGCGGTTGTCGTTGGGGCGAAGGAGGCAAGGTTTCAAACCCAACAATTCGTCGTCGCGACTGGGGTACGGCAGAAGCACTAGTTTTAGTAGCAGCAGCAAATTCTTCTGGTTGGACTTCTTCCTTTTCCTCTCCTCCTTATTATTATTCTTTGGCTGTTTCATAAGTTGCCCAGCAAAGAGATCTTCCAGAGAAATATCATCGGGTATTGCCGTGGGCGACGCCGCCTGAGAACTACTTTGATCATCTGTAAATACTAAGTGATGTGCTTCTCCTCTATCTCCATCTCCAGTACCAAAGCTATTCGAAGCCTGCACCGTAAGCGCTGATGCCGAGATGGGTTCGTCGTCTTGTGGTCGTTGTTCTTGTTCTTGTTGTTGCCGTTGCGTGCTGCTTGGATTGGAAACTGGCAATGTCGTCGTTGATTCTCGAAGGCGTTCGTACTTTCCTTCTTCTGCTGCTGCTTCGTCTATTTCTGTGGCTGCTGCTCCTACGGCTGTGACTTGAATATCGAGTAATCGCTCCGATATCGAATTGACTGTGTTTCGTAAGGATCCCACGTGGGACAAGGATGGTGTCGTAGTCGTAGTCGTAGTGGTCACTACTTTGATCGGTATTTCATCGGGAAGAGGAGGCATGGCTGCTACTGCTGCTGCTCCTGGTTCCATTTCCATTTCGTCCAGGTCCATCAGTCCTGCCGACGACGACGACAAGGCCGAAGGCGATACCGCACCCACCAATTCGGGAGGCAGTGGACTCAATGGCGTTGGTGTCGTCGGTGCGTCGGGAGGTTCGGAGCCACACAGAGCGCAGCAGTTGATGGAAGAAGGCTGCTGCTGCTGCTGCTGCTGCTGCTGCTTGGGATTTTGATATTCGCAGGTGGAACAGACCCAAAAAGAATCACCATCAGTCTTATTTCTACTTTGGGGGGAACTAGGCTCGGAAGACGGTGGTGCTGATGGTGGAGCTGCTGGTCGTGGGAGGGTCTCGTCGGTCGGAGGATCGGCATGATCGTGCTCGGACGGCATATTATTATTATTATTATTATATTTGTTGTTGCTGCTGCTGTTGGAATGGTCGATAGAGGGTGGATATTATTGAATACGACAAGAACAACCAGTCTATATGGACGCCGGCCTTCCGAGTAGACTATTGAGTGGATGACTATTACTCTGTCTTGCTGTTTTTTTGGATTGTCGCCTTCTCAAATTTTGCGATGCCGTAGACTAGAGAGTGCGCCGGAAATCAATCATGCAGAAGCAAGAAGTTCAAAGTCTGGTTGGAGATGAACGTTTCTTGCCGAGATAGAGAAGAGGGGCGCGTGCGCTGGCACGCTTGCGACACATATGATTATGGCCCAATAGGATCAAATCTGTGAATTCAGTTTCATCGGAAATGTAGATAAGATCTAACTCCTAAGTAACACTAATAATTCGTATTGAAGTCGAATGGATCGGAAGATATAGCGCCGACTGTTTCGCAGGGACCTACCGGTATGTACTTGTACTGTACCTGTACCTGTACCTGTACCTGGTACCTGTACCAGGTACTCACTCGTACGAGTACTCGTACTGCAGGGCAGGCGGGAAGGATCGGAAGATCTACTAGTAGTAGACTAGACTCACTCTAGTAGAGAGAGGGCCTACTTCGCTCGCGAAAGCTCGACGCAGTCGTCGCTAGTAGGATGACTTTAATTGATTGGAAGAATGTCTCTAGTAAAATAGGCTAGTCGCTTTGTATATGGTAAAGACTGCATATCAGTCTTTAGAAGTCGACGAGGACCGGATCGTCCAAGAGTTTCTCGAACACACTCCTACTCCTCCTCGGAAATGGTCAAGATGAAATAACCTTTGTTGCTGTTGGATGACGAGGAGACGACGACGCCTTGGGAAGAGGATCTTCCATGAACATAGATCCAATATTTCATGCCCACCTCGGATTGCCTACACGTACAGTCAGAAGTAGAAAAAGACAATAGTGAAAGTGGAAGAAAAGACAAGCGAAGAAGATGTGTAAGGTTGATTGAAAAATTGATCGATTCGAACGAATCAGCCCAAACATGAACAGTACAGTACTGTCGCATCTATGTGCCTACGCGAGAGAATACCGACTTTTTTCTATACCGGTACGTACCAACGAACCCGACTTTTTCGACTGGTCAGAGTGCCACAGTCGACACTGTTATCATTGCCTTGGATGCACTCGAGACTACGTCCACCACCCTTACCCATGGTGCACTCCTCTCCAGTAAAGATATGGAGTTGGGTATCATAGTCGGTCCGATCATCACAGGTATCGGCTACCATCACTTTGCCGGTTCCAAACATGAAGTACCAGATACCTGGCACTGACGACCCACCGTACGAAGATTCACCGCAAGTGGTGGGTGCTCCTCCTTTTTGATTGAAAAAGTCGTCATCCACACTGGCAAAGGTGGTGGAACCATCGAGGATACTGCCAGGGGACAATGGCCCTTGCGCATGCGCACACTGATCATTGGGAGGTTCGCGGACTTGGACGGATACTTGATAGTTTCCAACGGGGTCATCGATGTAACCGTGTACCAGCAAAAAGTAAGTCTGACCCAGCGCGGCATTCCAGCTAACGAGAGCTTTGTTACCACAAGAATCATCGTTGGCAGCCACACATTCCAAATTGTCGCAGGACGACCCTTGATAGACACTCAACTGGATATCGTAGTTGGAGTACTCGCCGCAGGTTTCTGCGGTCATGACACCATCCTGTGTCAAACCAACGACTTGGAACCATACTCCGGGTTGGTCTACCCCGATGCCAGAACAAGCAGGAGCATTGGTATCCACCGTCGCACCCATTGTCGTCCCAAACGCGCGAGCAAGGCGTTTGAGACCGGCCGGGACGACCTCTAGCTCCACAGCATTCTCGCATCGATCATTGCCTTGGGTGAGTGCTACTCCACCCGTGGGTAGAAGACCAGTCGGTGCACTGGTCGGCGGTGCCGTGTCTAGCACACGGTCTTTTGCTTGGTCATACAGTGTCCGATACGCAATGACGTTGTCCGTGGCTGGAAGACAGTCACAACTACTGTCATAAGGCAACTGACCACCAAACGTATAAATGGTTTCCGTGGATTGGATTGCAATCGAGGCAAATCGGGAGTGAGGAGTGTCCAGACGAGACATTGACGATGATTCCACCCACGTTGCTGCGGATCTTCCCAAGACTTGCACAGTATCCAGTGTAAGCAACGCGGTTGCCAAATCGGGATGGCTCACCGACCGGCAAGAGCTTGTTGTCCCATGTTCTCCTCCCAAGATCAATAGGATACCATTGATATCCACCATGCCACCATTCCCTCGTGGCTGCGTCAAGGAGGGAAGGGAGGTCCACATGCCAGTGGCAAACTCATACTGTTCCACCACATTGGAAGGCTCGCACACTGTCCCACCATTGGTGTTTGCGTGATAGCCACCTGCAATAAAGGCATACTCAGATGTTTGGGCGACCACCACGTCGCCTCTGGCCACCGTGAGGCTCTGCACATCTTCAATAACATTCGTCTCGGTATCGATGCGATACACCGCATTCTTCTCATCATAATCCTGCGTGTAGCCTCCAGCAATGTAGATAAATTTCTTGTGCACGAAAGTGGCATGATCTGATGTCTGAAACAAGTTCGGGATTGTCAAGGAGGTCCAGAAATCTGCGCCAATGTCGTAAACCTACTCGAAAAGAGAAACGGGCTCTGATGTGAGAATGGTCTCGTGGTATAGAACTCTTAACCAATCAAAGGAAGTTTGTAGTGGTTTGGCCGACTAAGCAAACACTTACATCGACAGTATCCATGAGAGTATCATTGATATCACGGCCTCCCAACAACCAAATTCTGCCATTCATGGCGGCACTGGTATGGCGATACCTCGGGCGCGGCAAATCCGCTAGGCTTTGGTACACGCCCCTGCCATAGTCAATCAAAGGATCAAAGGAGTAAAAACTGCCCGAAAGACTCGAGCAACGGTAGGATCCAGTATGGATAGTGTGGTTCCATTGAGTACTCTGAACCGAGCCGTCGCATCCACCCGAAATGTAAACTTTGCCCAGGTATAAAGTTGCGGCATGTTCCGACAATGGCTTTGGCAATGCTGCCGGACTCAAGAAGATGGCATCTCTTTTCGCAACCCCCTTCAATGCAAGCCTTCCTGCAGATCCACCCTGCAAAAAATTTCATTCAGAGCCAGAACAACACAACGCGCGTGAGCTTCCGCAGAGTGTCGGGATTACAAATATGGACTCGTGATGAACAAAACCAGCAAACAACATGATCTTACCCTGCCTCCATTCAAACGACCACGCAAATCCCGACGAGGCTTTTTGTCGTCCAGGAAAGGAGGATCACTTCCACGCGGCCGACCATGACCAGTATCACAAAGCACCAAGAAAAGAAACCAGAACATCATGATGGAACTACGATTGTTGGAATCCACCATCGCAGGCAACTCGGAATAATTGTGATTGTCAGGATGTACTTGTCCTTCCCCTTCCAGGCGGATTGCCGCCAAAGACCATACCACTGAGATTTTTCAGAACCATGGTAGCTTCCAATACTGACTGATACTGACTTGCACATCATGACGATGACTTTCTTCTTCCCGGAAACATCATCAAAGTGATCCCACCAAACAAGTCAGTTAAAGTTGTTGCCGCCACCCTTTCCATTTCCGTTGATGTGATGGGTCTGCTTTTTGGATTTTGGGTCCACGGGTCGTACCGTACGTACCGGTATTATACATGCAAGTGCTCGCAATTTTCCCGCCAAGCTCGAAAATGGATCTTTGATCCCAAATACCCGGCAAAAGAAGCGAAAGGGAAGATTTTCGTTTCTCGTCGATCTGCGCGGCTCGGCTCGCTCGGCGCGTTGCTTGTTCGTAGATTTCTACGGGTAAAAAAAATTCGCACCGATCGGCACCCGAACCCATCGTATCTTTTTCATTGATGCGAACCCGCCCACCCCGCGCCAGGAAGAATGGCATCTGTCGGCAACCGACCGCCAACCGCCGCCTGTGGTCCACCGATGCACAATGCCATTCCAACATCGGAACCACCGTCATAAAAACTATCTGCTCGTCCGTTCATTACCCTTAGCATGTTGCGTCGGTTTTTGGTACCAATCCTCGCTCTCACCGCATTCATCGATCAAACTCAAGTTTCCGCCTTCGCCATTTCGCACCAGTCGCCGCTTCAACCAACTCGAAGTTCCTCGATTGCAACGACCAACGCCAACGGCCGCCAACACTTTCGCAAAATGTCTCCTGCCGAAACTGTCCGCGGAGGAGGTACAAGTACTGCCTTGAAGTCATCATCCGATGCTGCCGCACCCGCACCGCCCATGAAGCGAATCCGCATCACTGCGTTGGATGGTATTCGTTTCCTCCTAGCCAGTCATATCGTCTTGGGCCACTTTCTTCGATATGCCAATCCAAATGCCTTTTTGCTCAAATTCTTCTCTCAAGTTAACATTACTGTGGGTGCTTTCTTTGCTCTCTCTGGCTACGTCACTGCCTACACAACCACAGAAGTGGGCCAGCGTGCGGCGTCCCCCAAGCTCACTGAAGTTCCCAGTCAAAAGTGGGTGCTAGGAAAGGTGATGGCCTTCTTTCCCATGCACTGGCTCGTCTTGCTATTGTTTAGCCCCATGTTCATTTACTCCGACGTGAATTACGGTGGGTGGCTGCAAGCGGGAATCAATTTCCTCTTGTCGGCCACATTGACACAAGCCTGGATGCCCCAGCATGCAGAGGTGTGGAATGCCCCCACTTGGTTCCTTTCCAGCATGGTCTTTAGCACTGCTGTCTTGCCCTTTTGCTTGCCCAAGATTGCTAGTATGGACAAACGAGCTTTGCGGAAGTCGGGATTCTGGTTGTTCTTGGTGAATCTTCTTCCTGTTTTGGGATACTGCCATGACCACAATGTTTGGGGACTCGTCGAGGGTATGACAGCCCCAAAGAATCATCCCGCTCTAGCCGTCTTTAATGGGCAACGCTTCCACCCAGTCTTTAATGTCGCGGAGATTCTTATGGGAGTCGTCGCGTGTCGTCTCGCCATGCTTGATTCCTTGGAAGATAAGGAAAACAAGCCCATCAAAACCAACTGGATGTCGACAGCGGTGCCTTTGGCTGGTTTGGTCGGAACCCTGGCCCTCAGAAGTACCTCGCTGGTCCCGGGATGCTCGGATCTTTTGGTGCGCGGCGTCTTGTTCACTCCCCTCTTTCTCAAATTTGTCATGGGCGCCCATCGCAACGCCGTTGCTGGGATTGCCGACCCCGTCTCCAAGATCTTGTCAAGCAAGCTTCTGGTGTGGTTGGGTGGTTTGTCCTTTCCCATCTTTGTTGTTCATGGCCCCCTTGGTCAAGTCTTTTACAAAAAGCTCATTGCTACCAAACTATGGGGACAAGTCTTGATGGGGCCGGAATACTTTCTCCTGTATGTGGCTTCAGTCTTTTTGTCGGCTCTTCTCTTGCAAAATTTGTTTCTGCAAAATAAAGCCGTCGGGGCCTGGTCCAAGAACAGGGTGGACCAGTTCTCCAAGTGGATGTAATTCTACGAGTATTCGTACACCCAGTACATTATGAAGTATGTATACTTGAATGCGACTCAGTCGTCAAAGACACAGGAGCAGTCCAATTATCGCGTGAAATGGGACAGGGGCCGTATAGGTGCTACAAAATCTGCTACTCCCACTAGAGAGTAAGCATAGTAATTGTAATATTTGTTGCTTTGTTGAAAAAATCTAGTTAGAAGAATCGTCTAATTCCCGTCTTCTTTCACCACGCCTCTCTACTAGAGAGTGGAGTAGAGAGACTTGGAGTAGCTATCTACTGGTAGTCTACGAACTTGGACATTAACAGAGCAAAGAGAAATCGAGACAGGATCTTGCTCCTTCTTCTCCCCTGGAGCAAGGGGTGTCTTGGCTCGTCTTATTGTGGATCAATCAATCATCAAGTACTTGTACGCCTTACGGCCGTCGTACCAGGTACCGGTACTATCTGTCCCCCCCCCCCCCGGACTCCTACCCTACCAGCACTATTGCAGAATAAATAATTTACATAAGCCTGCATAATATTTTGCACGTGCCAGGACTGCTGCATCTAGGGGTGCAAAAGTTGCAACATGCCTCAAGCACCACACGATTCCCCTACGACATCCCTGTTGCCCAGTAGCAATCGCCCAGTCCAGTCCATCTTCCATCATCCGCACTGACCCTACTCTCACAAAAATACATTTTGCATCGTATCAACCATACATCTATCTTTATTTGTATTTGAAACATTGTTACCATACAACATCTCACGAAATGTCATCCGTCGGCATTCTACCATTGGAGGAGGAAGAAGATGACGAGGACGATGAGGAGGAAAGTAAGAATTGATAATATTCCACTCGCACACCTTGCTGATCAAATTCCACCAGTTGATCCTCCTCATACTTGTCAAACGAATTCTCACCTCACCGACTCACAGGACTACATCTACCGAATAAAAGCTTCTCACGAACAAAAGCTTCTCACTCAAAAAGCTTCTCAACCACAAACATAATCCACTACATCAATAAATTAGCTCACTCTTTTCATTCTATCAATTTATTTTGTCTTAGATTGATTTTAGAGTCAGTTGACAGGTTACGAGCCCAACACAACGCTTCTGAAAGCAATTGACGCGGTATTTTACCTACCCGGTATTCACGCTCACCAATTGCACTTGGTTGATGTGCAGGGGGTGCAACGGGTGCATCTCATAAGTGAGCCGTGCAACAGCAGTGCATCACCTTCCTGGTACTGATTCTACATACATAAAGGTCTCCTACCCTACCATTAGCTACTGTACTGGTGCATACCGGTAGACACAATACTGTACCTGGTACCGTTACCTGGTACCAGTACTGTACTTGAACGGTCATACTGTACCTACACACCGGTACTGTTTATGTGGGTGAAAAATTGACTCATTTGACTCAATTGACTAACAATTGCATATCAGCGCTCCTTGTCCGTACGTCAACCGGAAACAATGTCCGTCGTCCGGGGAGAACCTTCGCTCGCTCTCTCGGTTCTCCCTCCCTCCGACCAGAAATAAAACACAAGACAGCAGGCGAACCGGCGGGCGAAGGGCGAAAAAAAAAGAACACATCAATTTCAATTTCGAATTTCGAGTTTCCTGTTTTTCTTCGCATGAGGATGTCTGCAGTCGTCGTCGTCGTCGTCGTCACCAGTACCGGTACCGGTACCAGTACCAGTAACCTACCGGTATTGCTCAAAGTTCATCATTGAAAAGACACAACCCTGACCCACCTTTTATTGATATACAATCTTTGAAAGAAGGAGGACCACCGCAGCCTCCCGCGACGAAAATGACGCCTCGAACGAAAAGCAGCGAGGGGTATCACGCGGAGAATCATCCGTTGGTCGGCGGCAGCGGCAACGGTGAAGATGGTCGGCGCGAGCAGGACTATGAGACGGGTCATCTTTCCATGGATGATGATAACACTTCGACAAGTGGTAGTAGCAGTAGCAGTCAAAGTCACCTTGTCAGTGGTCTTCAGGGGCGACTCTTGCTCTTGTTGGTAGCCTTCTTGTATGGGTCGTTGAATGTGAGTCTCCGATTGGTGTATCAACGACCAGGACCACCGTCGGCCTCAGCGCTTAGCACCTCTCGAGGATGGTTAGCGGCAGCCTGTTTTGTCCCACTTCTCATGAAACATAAGCCTGCTTCTATTTACTCGCCGGCTATGACGACGGCGACGACGGCCACCACGAGGATGACACAGGCCTCTTTTTGGCGGGTAGCTTGTGAGCTGGCGCTTTTCAACTTTGGTGCCCAAGCCTTGTTGACCCTCGGACTCCTGTCGACGCCTAGTGCGAGGGCGTCTTTTTTCACCCAGACATCGGTAGTAATGACACCCATCTTGTCGGCGGTGACTGGCTATCGAATGCACTGGCGTGTATGGCTAGGTTGCGTGGTTGCCCTAGTGGGACTGGTATTGCTTTCCGATAATGGCGGCGAGGAGGAAGCACAGCAGCAGTTCTCTCTCGGCTTTGGAATTGGTGATCTCTTTTGTTTGGCAGGAGCATTTTGCTGGAGTTTCTATCTCTTTCGGCTTTCATCTGTGGGAAGTTCTTTTGATGAGATCCGAATGCAGGCAGCGAAAACTCTGCTCCTTGCTATTATGTATTCGGGATGGTATGTCATGGCACTATTATGTCAATATGACACGACGATGAGTAGTACTAGTAGCGGTAGTCTATGGGAGGGATGGACCGACGGGGTCACGTGGGCCTTGATATTCTACAGCGCTCTTGGACCTGGGACACTAGCGGACGTTATTCAACAAAAGGGACAGGCTATAGTTTGGGCGGCCGAAGCCAATGTGATTCTATCGTTGGAACCAGTTTTTACAGCCATCTTGGGGCTTTTGCTACTGGGAGAAGCGACGACTTGGCAAGAAAAGATTGGAGGTGGCTTGATTGTTCTAGCGTCGATCATTTCCACCTCGACGGAATGAAGAATGAATGATCAATCGATCGATCAATCATGCATGCATCGGAGGAATAGCATCTGAATATCTCGTTATCAAAATTGGAAGGGCTCGTCTTGTTATTATTATTATTATTGGCCAGATACGTAAGCGCCGGCAATCAAAAAGGCGCCTCCGAGTTTCTCGATCCAAGACGTCTCCTCGCCCAAGAGCACCCGCCCGAGAATCGCCGTGAAAACGGACTCCATGCACAGAATCAAGTTGGATTCGGTAGCCCCAGCGGATGCTTGTCCTTTTTGCTGTAACAGGTCGGCGACAACTCCAGGTCCCAAGGCACTGTACGCCAGAATAGCCCATGCTACTCCATTGTGCCACCCCTTCCATAGTGACACGTCAGACTGAATCCATGCTACCGCAAACCATCCTGAATAGAGAATGGCAAGAATTGCATTCTTACTTCCTTGTAAATAGACTCCATCGTAGATATGTGCATATTTTGCGGTTTTAATCAAACAAACGGACCAGCACACCGCCGAGCTAAGAATCAACATGTCTCCCACCCCAAGACTCAACTGTGGATCACCTCCCGACGCGGAGTTGTCTTGGATCGACAACAGAATCAAGCCAATCAACGAACAAATACAACCACATATTGCCCAGCAACGCAACTTTTCTCCCGCCAAGGCACTGATCAAGGGCACTATCACGACTGTAGTTTGGCCCAAAAACGATGCTCGGGCACTGGATACAAAGAGGACCCCGCAGTTGTACAAGGCTCCACCCATGAAATTGAAAACGGCAAGCTCGAATGCCACCAGCCAGATAGATTTCTCTTCACCATTGTTATCGGATAGCGATATCGTATCAGGTGATGAATGACTCATTCTCGTCTGGAACCTTTGATGCAACAGAATGGGTGTAAACATTGCCGTGATTAACCACCCTCGCGTGGCACTCAACGCGGAAGGAGACGGAGGATCCGGCATCACATACAGACTTCGAAGACTGATATTGAGAGTAGCAAACAGAAACGACACTAGCAAAAGCAGTGCGGGACCCACCCACGATCGTTTTGCCGAATGGGAGCTATGATTCCCTCCCCCTCGCGCATCATTATTATCATCTCCGTGGCGACGACCCTCCCTGATGTCCGAACAGTTCGATCGCGAGGAGGAGGAGGAGAAGGACGTTTCTTCTTCGTCTCCGTGTGGAAGAAGCGGGGCTTCTAGCTCTGCCATGACATCATTATCATCCTCGGTGGCAACAGCAACACCTACGTTATGAAGCGGTAAATGCATCATTACTTCTTCGTCTCTATATTGTAAGACGCCTCTTTGATCCGACATGATGATGAATGATGACGATGAATGATGTTCTCAAACCCTGCTTGAAGTTTACATGAGAAACAGTGCGAGGAGCAGCGGGCGAGAACGACAAAAAACGAAAAAAGCGAGATTGTTCTGTTCTTTTTGACCCCTTTGACCTCTTTGACACCAAAATTCGCGCCGGCCGGTCAAATTCCAGTCATCCTTTCGTCAGCAAAAACAAAAAATTCCGGAAACTCGTGACTCATTCGACTTAGCGTCCCTTCTTCGTTCGTGTGTCAGGTTTTGGCCGCGAGACCAGCACGGGACAACGGACAACCACGAAGAAGTCAGACCTGTGGCATTTGTGGCGCAACACATTATTTTTATAAAAAATAGTCTACTGATATCGATCTATCAAACATTACCTGGCACGTGACATTTCACTGCAAACCAGCACTTTTGTAGCATCATGAGTCCTCCTCCTCAAACAGAATCGCAGGCATCAGATGATTCATCTAGTGGAAAGTGTCCCGTGGATCACAAAAACTCGTCACTTTGGAAAGTGTTGGGCATTGCATCGAAAGAGCCGTTGTCGCCCAAGGACCAAGAATTGCAACAAAAGAACCTTCCAGCTTCCTTGGAAGAGGCAGCCAAGCATGCACAAACTCCTCATCCGGGACAGCGTCTCCCTCTGTCTACTCATCGAGCCGAATCGTCGATTCCTCGCGGAGAAGCCGAGGAAACGCCCCACCATCAACTCGGCGCCGAGACGTCACGGTGGGTGTACCCCTCCGAACAACAAGTCTTCAACGCCATGAAACGGAAGGGTTGGGAAGGAGTCGAAGAAGAATCTATTCCATCTTTTTTACAGATTCATAATTCGGTCAACGAACGAAGTTGGAGACTTTTGCGTGAGTGGGAAAATGCAGATGTGCAGTTGGTGAGGTTTCAAGGACGACCCAAGGATCTCACTCCAAAGGCGTGGATTTGGAGTAGACTTCTCTTTCAGCAAGAACCCTTTGATCGACACGACTGGTTTATTGACAATGGAATCGATCATAATAAACGATATGTCTTGGATTTCTACATGAGTGACGATAGCAGAAGTGGCCTGCCCAGAGTCGACGTGGATGTTCGTCCTGCATTGGATACCCCACAGGCATTTGTGGAACGAGCTCAGAGGATAGCGATGGATTTGTTCCCGGGTATCACGAAGGAGATTCAGAAAATGAAATCAGGATATCAGGCCTCGGGCCGTCCATAATTCTGTCGCTAGCATGTTCAATATTTGCAAGTGTTCGTATCTATATATTTGCCCCATCGTCAACGTCTTCACCGGGCGTAATAGTCTCATGGATAGTATTGGGTGTTCCGCCGCCAGCCGTATCGTTGGTTCCACCATCATGATGTTCTATTCGATCCGACTGTGAAACTGAAAATGAAGCAGTCTCATCCTGAAATCTTTCTCGAACGGGGTCACTGGTGGAACCAACTTGTCTTGCATTTGGCCCGTCCAAGCGATCCGAACTTTTCTTAGATTTGAAGGAGCGAAATGGCGAAAGAAAAGTACTGGTTTGCCACCGATAGGTGGAGTGTTGTTGACCTGAGCCCGAGCCACTTCCTTGTGGATTGTATCTGGCATCTTCGAGTTTATTTCCAGCAATGGCTTCGCGGAAGGCCCAAACGATAGATTTGTCCATCCGACGCTTCCGTATCCGCATGAACCGTGGTCGGACGAAAACAAAAAAGTTGAAGGAGCCCTGACTTGTATAGAAGAATTCACTGAGGAAGCGAACAGCCACCCTGAAATTCGTGATTTCGTTACTTGGGAGAATTGTATCTGCTATCGGGTCAATCAGCAACCAAACATAGGTATTGAAGAATACCATACCATAAATCAGAGATTGGACGGCCACCTGTCGGCTTGTGTTATGGACGCTATATTCACTGTGTCTGGAGCAGCGCCGTTGATTCTGTCGTACTGTCCACCAAATCAAAAATGCACACCCTAACAAGCACACCACAGTGGCCACCGCTGGAAGGAGGGCACCTGCCCCCAAAAATATTCGAGCATTGGCCCCACGAGTGCATTCAACGTCGTCCATGATATCGCAGTCTGGTGGATATGCAGCCACAAAGCATCTCAAAAAACCAATGTTGGCCACTGGATTGTACATCTCAAGACCGATACCCAGGAAACCCAATATCAGAGGAACACAAATGGAAAATAAATGCATGTACCTTTCGTAGAGCATCGAAATGTCTTCTTCTCTCCATTCATACCTCACCATCCAAACAAACGCCAGCATCAACGAAACATTATAAAATGCCGTAATGAAACTGAGATGTGCGAAGAATCCTTGTGCCGTACAGGAGGCCGTGTTCCCCCTTGCCAGAAATACCCCGGTTTCTCTGAGAACAGGTAATGTACTCAGCATCAAGTTACACGAGCTGACTATATCAAACAAGCTCACTCCAAACATCAATCGATGATACAGTCGTTTTTCTCCGCGAAGATAAAGCATGTACATGATTCCACTGGATCCCAACACGGAAAGTGAACCGGTCACCATAGGCAGTATTGTCAGCATTTTGCGCTGTGTATCAGTATAAATGTCCGCCATGTTGGATGTTGACAGTCAGTAGGGGAAGGAGGCTGAACACTGAACAACTACTATCGAAATGATGCTACCAAATTTAACCACATAGCCACTTCGATACTGAAGTGAGTAGCTTGAGTTGTGTTGGGTGTTAAATCGATATCTGTTGGGTCATCATCATCACTGCATGGATCTGCTATCGTGCTACGAAGAATAATCATACCAGTACGAAGTACGGTACATTCGTACCGGTATTATGATTCTTCGATTTACGGCGTACAGCAATTACAGAGTAGTTGATGAGACCACGGAATCTTGTAATCGGAGAAGTCCAGAGCCGTCGCGCCAAAACTACAGTAGCAGGTACAGGTACCGGTACAGAACGAGAGTGTGTCTACCGTACCGGTACTCGTATGTCTTTACGTCATGTCCAGTCGATGTGTGTCTGTCCTTTGTCCGCGAGTTGGGATCCCTAGAGGTAGGGACTCGCGACTCGTGAACAAAAACTATCGTTTCGGATACTGAATATTTCGATGGCCGTTTCGTTCTTGGAACTGCCACAAGATAAATTTTGAGACCTAATTGAATGTCAAGCGGCATTGATACATCCTCATGCATGGATGTGTCATTGAAAGTTCAACTGCCTAAGTCAGAAAAATTGGACCTTAGCTACTATCAGAAGTGGAATACTGATGAACTTTTGGAGATCGCTGGACGAAAGTTCAGCGATCCAAAAATCATTCTTGCAAAAGGTAGATCTTACTAATAGTTATAATCTTGAAAATACTCGTTTATCTTGATTGTCTGAACTACTCTACGAGACCGACTTCATATCAAAGCAACAAAGAGTTCCACTACTTTGACTTGTCCCAACAAGAGCTCATGCAGATGCTGGCTGTGGAGCGTGCGAATCAAGATCTCAAGAAGATCCTTGCCCGTATGGCCATGGGCCTTCGCCTACCAGTAGTCTAATGGAGCCTGACGAAGAGAAGAAGCGCAAGATTAAAATTGGATCACTGCTTGTCCTGGCTGCATGCGGAATATGAACTCCTTTAGCAACGGGTCTGGCGAGAGATCGAACCGTACCATCTTGTTTTTGGGACGGATTTCCACTAGACTAGCCACTTCGCCGGAATAACTCACGAAATGCAGGCGGACCCCACCCACATTCCCACAGTTGAAGAAAGAGTTCAACGACTTGGTGCTGAATTCGACGGAAAAGAGAGTCCATTTTCATCGAAAGTGAAAGTACTGTGGATCAAACCTCACTTGGTACGAACATGGTCCGTGTCGCGGTGGGGACGAAGTCAAGTCTCTACTAGTAGAGGAAGCTATTCAAGTGGAACACAATGTATGTCTATCGAAATTGGCTCTGTAGAGTTAGAGAGAATCAAATCAAAATTGATAGAAGGCATGCTTACACCTTCAACGAAGCCATCTGACGACCGGCTGAAACCATCCTCAACAAAAGTTCGGAGGACTCTTGAGAAGCGGAGCGCTTGACAGGACCTGAGGGGTCACCGCAAGATCGTCGAGACTTCTTGGAAGACTTTTTCGACTTCTTGCTCTTCTTGGACTTTCGCTTTTCCTTGTCATCGTACTCGGACGGCTTGGGTTCAGTCGATAGCGAGGATTGCTCGCTGGAACCTTCTCGTCGCTTGGCTTTGCTCGAAGAGCATCGCTTCTTCAAGACATCGAAGATTTGTTTGCGAGGATATTCGGGGACGTTTTCATCCATGCTAGAGTGCTGCGAGGCGACGCTCAAGTCTTCAAGGCTCTGCCAAACGAGGTGGGCTTCCTTTTCATCTTCAAGAGCGACTTCCCGGGCGATCCGTCCGCTATCAACAGTGACAGCAGCACTCACTTCAGCGATCTTGTCCCAGTCGTCGCAGTTGAGAGCCCATTGACGGTCTTGCTCGTCCATCACGGAGTTGACAGATCGTGCAATGTTTTCGTCAAGCTCTTGTCCGCCTTTTGTTGTCCAGCATTCAAGGCCGCGGTATGTCATGTCGCTTCTTGGCTTCTTGCCAGCCTCGAGCCGCGCCACAATCTTGTCCTTGGAGGCGTTCATTTTCTCCTTTTCCTCCGTAGAGTACCAGCATCTTCTGAGTTCCTTCTCGCTGTACTCCTCCAGTCCCATGATTTCGTGGACCTTGGTAGCAGGTGCAAAGCTGATGGCATGCTGAGGCCCGCTAGCTTGCGACGACGTTCGCGAGTCAGTTTCATCGTTATCACAATCCTCCGAGGAAACATCGCCTTCTTCAAGGAGCTGGAGACCCCGTTCAATAATGTTACTCAGCTCATCGTAAGTGATCTGCGAGTTTGTCTGTTGTCTAGAAGCTAGGGGTGCCATAGTGTTTCGCTTTGAGATGGCCATCGTTGTATTTTGTATTTTGTATTTTGGTTTTTCGAAAAAGTGTGATTTGGTTTGCCGGAAAAAATCTTCACCGACCGTCTTCGAAGAATCTGAGTGGAAATTCGTGTTTGTATTATTCGCCAGCGAAGTTCAAATACGTTGCTGCTGTAACATACAGTTCTTGAACAGTATGAGTACCAGTAGCTCGCGTCCCTCGAGAACAAACAAGTGCGATGCGAACGCCACCGGACATGTTAGTCTTGGTCCGTTAATTGAGCATTCACGAGTCTATAAGTGATGATATTCGTCATGCTTAAAGAAAATGACTTCTTAGGCATCTCCTTGTACGGTATACCGCGCATAATATTATTACAAGTGGTATCGAAAGATATGGTCTGCGCGCAGCCGTAACGTGCCGGTAAGGCTTGGGATGGTTGGAGGGGTTACCTAGTACTGTAGATCGAATGTGGAAATGGAGGGGTTAGGTAGAAAGGAGGTTACCTAGATTGAATGTGGAAATGGAGGGGTTAGGTAGCAGAATTGCTGGACGCACAAATAGTGATCACCAGAGATGGCATCACATTTAGTGATGGGGGAACCAATTGGCAATCGAGCAATAGTAGGATTGCCGGCTGCTGCAGCTCAAATGCCTCGCACAAGGGCACAGCAACGATGCTATCGATGCGGATGGGAAAAAATTTGGCCAATGCACAAGCGAACAGCTGCTAGCAATTCAGCAGAATACTGCATGAAGCCTGAGCAAGAGCGATATCCATTCTGGGAAGTTCCAGAAGGTTATAACATTGGTGACCGGAAAACAACAGTGCGATCTGATATGAGATGAGAGCATCATGGTTCCACTATCGGTCGTTGACGGACGAAGGACGGACAGTGACGTCACACATGGATCTTGGATACCGATAGGAGAAACATCTTTCCTTTCTTTTTCTTCCTTTTTCCTTTATAAATTTTAGCTACCTACGTACCCGGGGGTAAGCCTTTGTCGCTCTACATGGGATATCGCTTGAATCCGAAGGGGCGGAAGCAAAGAAAAGCACCCGGAGGATTCGTCCCCGTTCATTTCTACATTTTCTGGTACAGTCTGTCCGTCAATACATCGTCCGCGGCCTTCCATGGGAGTGCGATACCCCGACTCTTATTTACCCCTGCAGACCCCTACTGTACCGGTACTGTATGCGCGCCCTCGAATCGAAGAGATCATCGTTTGTTGAACAACATGAGAGGATATTAGCAAACTAGATCTACAGTCTGCAATGTGCTGATAGTCTACTTGTACCGTACTCTTCTTTCTCTATCAAAATATTATGCAATAGACTCTTTGGAGAGAACTAGAGAAAGAAGAATCGCCGCACTCGAAGAAAACCTTGCTAGCTAGTATATCCATATTTCAAGGAATGTCATCCATCGCATCACACAACCCTTTGACCCCAAGGCGTTTTCCAAGGTTTCCCAGGGCGGAACGCCATTCAGGATCCATGTGATGGAATGGTGAATGTTCGGAAGGTACTTGTAGTGAATAGATGAAATCAAGCAGATCTGGAAATGTCGATGCAGTCAGAGTGTCCATTTCTATGATGGAATGAGAAGAAGCCTCGACGTCACCACCCGCCGGACCCATGCTGCGGTTCCCAATAGCTCTGGTAAACTCATTGCGAAAGAATGAGCTCGCTCGCGGTCCATAGCCGACAACAAATTTATGGAGATGATACGTCTCAGCAATATCGTGGTCAGACCAGCCAGTGACCACGACAACTATCCAATCACTTCGGTTTCTCACTGCGTCCTCGTCGTTCTTGGACCATGTGAGCTCCGACCGAGGAGTCATACTGCTCGTCGTAGTTGATGTCACATTCACAGTGGACGTACTAGAGGAAAGACTTGTTGTATCACTACAACTACTTGAGTCACCATCCAGGGCCTGATCGGCAAGAAAGATAAATGTGGGTGGAAGTGGCAGGGTACTCGCTTCCGATGATGATGTTGCCGATTTCCTTTCATGTTCATCGGCCTTCTTGCATATGCGTCGTTCTTGAGTCGGATAAATAGCGCCCGCACCACCGTTTGGCATTTTATTCCGGCCAGATGACCTCGAAAAGTTATGTCTCTCGTCACAAGCTCCTCCTTTGTCGTCATAAAAGGTGGAGTTGCCCACTATGTTTTCTTGGTCGACGACATTTGCATAAATGTCAAGCTCGGGGCACGCCGCAGCACCTAGATCTCCTTCAAGATTCGCACCGTGGCACCCTTTCTGCTTACTGTTGAGTATTTTTGCGCTTGACGTTCGATCAAAGACCTTGAACAAATCGTTGCCATCATCTTTACTCGTGATCGATGGTTCGTCGTCCAGATACTTCTTTTTCCTTAAAGTAGCTTGTGGTATTCGTCGTTGTGCCTTTGAGATGCACCATTTCGTCGTCGATGGAGAGGATCGGGAAGATAGCGAGGAGAAGGACGGGCAGAGTTCCGTCGACGAGTCTGAGAGCCGAGAGTAGTTGATATGGACTTTTCCGATGGTGGAATGCTGCTGCTGCTGCTGCTGCTCATTATGATGAAAAGGAGTTTCCAGGAGGAGGGCTGGCTTCAATTTGGTGAAGGGATTCTGCTTCCCCCGGACACCACGCGCATAGCTATTGTTACTATTATTTGTTGAAAGATAGTGACGCGGGATCATCCACTCTTGGTCGTCCAGTGCGCTACAAGTATCATCCTCGCCAGCGTCCTCCACAGGCCAGTCCAATGATAAAATCTGATTGGAATCATCCCACACATCATCATCATTGTCCTCGACACGATGGTGATGAAGATGATGACCTCTGATTTCGAACTGGCCTCTCATCCTGATGCTTGGTTGCTCGAGAATGAATGAATCGATCTCTCCAGATGCAAATAGAGCGACGTGAATAGTGATTGGTTTTCGGGATGCCTGTATGAATCATCAATCCTCTTTCAAATTGCAGTGCTTCGGAATACTCGGATGGAGAGAGTTCGTGAGATTGCGTGTACTGTAGTACCGTACTGTACTGTAGTACGTAACATTCTCGAATTTTCCCGCTTTCCGCGCCAAAAATTCATCTCTCGGAACTTTCGTTTTGAATTCTTTGCCGCCAAACACCGTAATAAAACACTTAACTGTACGCCTACTGGTACTGGTACTGTACGACAAAAATAATAAGGATGGATGTGACGTCGGTTCGATACTATTTATGGCCAGGTACCTGGTACTGTACTCCTAGTAGCTGCTAAAGAAGTCTCATCAAACTGACGGTCGTGCTATAATTTTTGTCGGGACGTAAGAGCGAGGAGAGACGAGAATTTACTAGTCCACAGCTAATAAGACACCACCGGTGCCCGAGGGGGCATAACAATCCTCAATTAGCATTGTTGGACAGTGGGCAATACTGTGGTGAACGATGCAAGACGGCCATCAATGACAGAAGCGAAGAGCGATGATCCAAGATCCGCAAGATCCATCATCGATATTTTACTGTACCGGTACAAGTACAAGTATTATTCGTTCACCCGGCATCACCCACGAACCACTGATCGGACGACTGACTCGTACACTTCAATAATTCGTCCGTGGTAAGAAGGAGCCAGAAGCCTTTCACAGTAAACGTCAATGGTCGAAGAACCAACTTCGGGCTCAAAGGATCTACTACTGGTACTGGCACTGGCACCAGCACTTGAGACGACGATTCCAGCTCGATAATCTTGGTTGGAGCCCAGAAAATCCGACTACTGAAAAAATCTTTCATCATATCAAAAGCCTCCGTTGCCGAGATCATGACGTTGAGGGTACCTCAGCACCCATCATTTCCCGAGAAGAGCGGACTGGACTATGACGAAGAAGAGTCATCGTCGTCGTCGTCGTCGTCGTCGTCATCGGCGAACGAAATTTACGACTCCCTGCCGACGAACACCACCACGAGAACCAGCTCGATAGTGTATGGAGCTACTTCCTTATTTCATCGAATCGCGTCATTGGATTCGTCCGCGGCGTTGTCGGTGGCGGGCGACGAACCTTCGTGGAAGTGTACAAAATGTTCCTATTTGAATGTGGATACCAAAAATGAACGCTGTGCTCTCTGCGGGAGCAAGGATGCAAGCGGGATTGGAAAGCAACCACAACAACGTGGTGTAAGGTACAACTACTATTACTACAAGTACTACACACCACGACCTCCCATTGCTTCACTGGGCGAGTTCTTGTGGGGATCCTCAGATAGTAGCCAGAACAAGGAGAGATGTACTAGTAGTCGGCAGCACGACGATAAGCTGACATTCCCCGACGAGGACGAGGACGAGGGCGATTGTTTTGAGGACGAGCCTTCTTGCTTGGAGCAAGATGGTGGTGACATGGTTGAAATGGGAATGGGAATGGGAAAAGGTGGTCCGTTGCGATTACCCAAAACGTCTCGTGTATCTCGTCCAGGCGCAGACGATGATGAGTGCGAACAGGTGGACAAGCCGCCGTCGCTTTCAGCAATGTCTTTGCGGCGTATGTCACTCTTTCTGAAGAACAATGACGCCACTACTGCTGCAAGCGCTACGTCTGCTGCCACCACTGGCTCGATCAGCGTGATGATTGATCATGCTGGACGAGCCACTGCTCGTACAGGTGCTCTTGTGAAACAACGGCTCAGTAGTAGTCTATCAAAGCAGCAGCAGCAGCAGCAGCAGCATGTATCTAGTATGATCATCAGCCGAGAAAAGCAGGATGGGGACATCACCGTCCGTACCTCCAATCGAACAACGGGTCCATCGTCTTCGGCCGCACCGCAACTTACTACCCCAACACCAACACCAACACCAACACGACAATCACATTCACCGTGTTTGTCAGCTACCACCACCAGTATGCGTAGGCCATCCTTGACCGAGGCCCAGATTGTTCCAACTCCCTCGGCCAGACATACTCCTCCTACTATTAGGAGCCTTCCTTCCCGCCATCCTGCACTTCGTGGAGAGGCTGGAGATGACCACGCCCCACGACCTGCGAGAAGAAGAACAACGATAGTTCCGCCTTCTTTGTCTTTGAGATCTCAAGACAGTACGCAGCACCCCCCTACTACAATGCATCAAACATATCCATCAGAGCCTGGTGGAAGAAACATCTTATCTTCAGATGAGGACAATACCTTGGGACAAGAATCCCACAACGATAACATTCAAACCGAGCGTCAGGACGAGAAGAACAATGCCGTCTTTTCGTCGCCAAGGTCAAAGAACGCCACCGTTCGAGGTCCCCTTGATGGTATTTCTGCATTGGTGGGCTCGTCACAGCAAGAGAGCTCATTGTTGCAGCAATTCAACCAAATAGAATCCTCCGATGGTGATTCTGCTGCGGGAGTAGGCGGCAACAACGTTGATCGCAGCAGCTCAAATGCACTACCTGTCGTCGGCAAGCCTTCTTCTCAGCGGCGTTCTTGGTTTCGTTGCATGGGCGTGTTGGCAAGGACTCTTTTGGTAGGCGGTTCCGTCGTGTTTTTGATAGTGCTCCTGTCGGGGGGCGTAGATCATGGTGGTGGTCACCATGCTAATAACGTCCCCGATCAGTCGCCTGCTGCCATAACTCTTGATGTTGTGAATAATAATGACACCTCCATATTGAAGAACGTCGAGAACAACGGTACTGAATGGAATTGGGCGCTCACCATCATGGGAGAGCCAATGGATTGCCTGGGATCGTCTGTCTCGGTAGGTGGCCCAGTTGGAAATTGGATCGCTATGACGGGATCCAACTTTGTGCAAGTGGTGCAATACGCCTCATCCAACATGGAACCGCTTGGGAGTGCGATTGTGCTCGAACAACAGAATGGAGGTGTCATGGTCCCACCACGGGTGTCTTTGTCGGCAGAACGAAGACGTCTCGTGGTCTCAACGAATGAGGGTCGTCTCATCGTCTACCAGCGAGATATTCACGATGACCAAGATCAATATCATGATTGGGAGTCTCTCTTTGTATTCAATGCAACGGTGGCAACTAGAGACGGCGATATGACACCACGAGAAAATGCCATTGTTCCTACCTGCGGAGACATTTCAGGAACCGGTTTGATGGTTGCTGGGGGTGCTTTGATAAAGACGACAAGAGGATCCTTTGCGGCCATCCAAGTCTGGGAATTAGAAAAAATCGACCCCATAGGTCAGCCACAACGCACGTACTTTGAAGTGGCAACTGATAGCAGTGCGCAGGATATCGACGTGATTCTCTCGTATGACGGTAGCGTCCTGGCTGCTCTTGCCAACTATTCTGTGATGGTCTACCGCCGAGAAAACGAACCCACGCAACGATGGGTCGCAACATCACCCTCGTTGAATCTTGGAACTGGTGATAATATCATCTCTATTGCCCTGTCGGGAGATGGGTTAGTAATCGCTCTTTCGAGGATCGACGGGGTCACAACTATATTTTCTTACCTCGAAGTGGATGAACTTGCCTCGACGTCGACACACGAATGGATCCAAGTGGATTCGGTGATGGCGTCAGGTGCTACCAATAGCTTAGCACTAAGCTACGACGGAAGGACACTGCTGGTGGGCAATGATTTCGGAAAAGTGACGGCATGGCGGCAACAACCACGTTTCCAGGCAGAGAGATTCGGCAAGTACACTAAAGTCCACGAAACCACTGGATCGGTTCAATCATCAACGTTTGAGTCGTCTGTCTCTCTTCCAAAGAATCGTAAATGGAATCTCTGGGCTGTCGGAGCATGTGCTGAGGCAAATTCCCAAAATGGTCAAGTCGATGTATATGAGATGTCCGTTTCCTCAGAATGAAAGCACTGGCGTGGTCTTTCCAAGTGCCGCTCAAGACTGTGCAAAACTCATTTAGATGTAATTATGGAATGTGATCCTATATCTGCTCTACTAGTGTGATGTTCATTAAAAGCGTTCCATGGTGATTCCTAGCTGGATCCTACTGCTCTCTGACGCCGAGCTCGACGAAACCAATTCGGCCGTGCGCTCAAAAACATCTTCAATCGAGCCCTGTGTCGCAGGTATGTAGTTTGAATTTCGGCTGCGAGTGGCCAGGCATAGATTCCGGCAGTTGTCGGCGAATGTGTCATCTTCGATGTCGAGTCCAATCGCAATGACGTTGATCGAGGCAGTGCGTTTGCCACTGGCTTCTCGGACTTTCTTGTGCATTGCTAGAAAGGATCTTGCATCCCACACCGAACCATCACTAATGTAAATCAAAAACACATCACTCGTTCGCGATCTCGATGGGCTCACAACCATATCGACTGCTGTAGGAAGCGCAAAGTTTGACATTGTTCCCCCCACTTGCTGAGTGGCTTTCTCGAGTGCTTCCCTTTGCTCAGTGTCGATCTTCTCCTTTGGGCCCAGTTTGACTACCAGATTGCTGTCAGAAGTGTCATTCAAGGCCACCAAACCAACTGTATCCTTCTCGGTACACTGCTCCTCGTAAAAAGAGAGGACTTCTGCACTGATTGTTGCAAGTTCTGGACTGCCACTCAGCTTTTCACCCACTTCGATACAAAAGACGAAACAACGCTCAACATCCAATGCTGTACGCTTTCCTGCTCGTCTCATTCGTCGAAACTCAAGGCTCGTCCTCAGCTTGGCTTCTCGCGACCAAGTCAAATTGGGTTCCCTCATGAGCTTGAGAATCGTATCAGCCGCGATAACAAAAGAAGAGTCAAGGATATATTCGTCTTCAACGAGCATACGCATAGCGAGCTGTGAAGCCTCCTCAAGTTTACCAGATGTCAGTTCCAATCCAACAACAGCCCCCTCAAGCTGCTGGAGACGACCCACACGAGCAACATCTTTAAACAATGGTGCCTTCTCTTGGTCCCACGCAGCCTGAAGCATCAGGTCCGCCTGTTCAACGAGATCGTTGACATCCCAGACCTGCCAAACCGTGTTGTCAACAGAGAAAAGTAACGACAACCCATGAATACGACGAAGGAGCCGATCGAAGACGACGTCAGAGTACTTGAACATCAACTTTTCGTGAAGCATGAACTCTTGGACCCCGCGATCATATTCTCGGCATCTGTATAGGTCAATGAAGGCCTTTTCTTTCCCATTTGAAGGGCAACATGGATCGTCTAAACAGTGAAGAAGACACATCGCTCGATTAAAGTGACGATCCGCAAGCTGTTGCGCAAAGTCTGCCTTCTTCACATCCGAATCTCCCGACTCGAATTCCTTTGTTCCTATCTCGATTGCCTCGTCAAAGTATTGTAGCGCTTCGTGGACGCGGCAACTTCCTTCTTCTTTTATGCACACGCCTTTCTCTCGTCTCTGAACCGATAATGCAAGCAATGTATTGCCTATGTTGTTGCACGCAATCGCCACAGCCTTTTCATCTCGAATTTTTCGGAAGAGCTTCAGCGCATCACTGGCAATATGATAGGCCCATTTGAAATCTCCCGAAAAGAAAGAAGAATTGGACATTCTGACAATTTTGTACAACTTTGCGAACGAAGTGTATACTTGAGTGACTTCTCTTGAGCCCCCCTGCAGGGGTGGCATATCATCTTCGATTCTGCCGGCGTTGACTCGTTGAACAACTCGAAGAAGAATGAGCATGGGTTTGGTGACAGCAACCGAAATCTGAAGCGAAACGCTGATTGTGAGACCCAACAGGTTTGAGAGACGACGAACATTGGATTTTGCTTACCTTCGCAGTGACAAGGATGCACAAAAAGGTGACTGCAGCAACTGACGAAACAAAAATTATTGTAGTTGTTTTGAGACTCGAATCAATTTCCTCTTCAATACCTTCAAAAGGCAGTACCAGTGTTGCTCTTGACTTCACAACGGCAATGGAATACATCAGCACCTCGGAAGTTTCTGCACCCCGGGTGTAGTCGTCCGGACTTCGCGCTCTCAAGACTCGCGCGCGGACAGGAGCATATGAAACAAACATTTCATCGTTTGTCCCCTCCAAAGATTTTCGATAGAAACTTTGAATGCCAAACTTGCCCTCTTTCATCATAGCTGTTATGTTGGCGAAGACGAGTCGATTCTTGGAGAATTCGTCATCATAAGGTAAAATAACATCAGCAATGGCTTCTGGCGGCGAATTCAAGGGAAATCCAGGACCGACAATAGTATCTTTCCCCTCCTCGGGCGAGATGACAAAGTGAAAGTCTGCCTCTGCCTTTGCAAGGCTCACAAAGATTTCTGTAGGAGATAAGTCAATGGCAACTGTGCCCACATACTCATTGGTTACCGGGTCGATGACGCCGAAACCCGCAGTCGTGCCGACGTCGTCTGATGCAGCAAACTGGTACGGTGCCGTGACATGGATGAAGCCATTATGCCAAAGAGATTTTCTTTTTGTTTCACTGTACCAAGTGCGGCAACGGGGGTCGTATCCAAATTTTCCGACCGGGCAGAGTTCTGGGCTGACAAGATACGCCCCATTTTCCTCTGAGGACTTGAATTGTGCGTAGCGTGAGGCGTCGTAATTGCAACCCGAATAACCCAAATACCCTCCATCCGCTTCAAAGGCAATGTACGAGGAGAAAGATGTCCTGGAACCTTGGAAGCCCTCAATATTATAATAGTTGTACAAAGGCATCGATATGGTGTTAAGGGCTGATGAGACGCGAAGTCGATCGTACGTCGTTTCATATCCAGAAGCATTGCTGCCCTTTTCAGCACCCGGCATGCTGTCAGCATCTACCCACCACCTCGTTGACACCGGGTTGAAGTCAAATTCTGGAAAGCTTACACTGCTTGGCCTCGCTCCTGTTTCCGGATCGTAGTCTCGGGCTTGGCACAAAAACCACATCCTTTGAAGATATCGCGAACGGACTGAAAACTCATCACAATCTCGCCCCCATGGATCATTCCATTCACAATCGCACGGGGATCGAGCCGGATCTGCATCAAATGGACAAACATCATCATATCCGGAGCCCTTGCACTCTTCCACCATCGATAATTCCACCTCCGAAAAAGAATCGGACCGGGGAATTGCATCGAACAAAAGCCATCCAGCCATCCTGTTGAGTATATGTAGATCACGCATTGATCCTGGCAGTACCTGATCCCCATAAAGCGACTGAAGTTTGCTAGAATCCATAAGGAATTCAGCGCCAAGGTTGAAAGAAAAGAAATCCGCTTTCTGCACGGATTCAGGAAAAGAATCCAATAGATTATCTGCAACAAGCGCTGCTATCACGACATTGGTTAGCACCAATGGCAACACGATAGAGCACAAAACCCATCGAAAAAGCGCTGAGCGTGATATCCGGACGCTTTCTTCCATGTCATTGATCCGTCCATGTGTACCATTGACTGGAAGGTTGGAACCTAAATTTGTTCTTGTCAAAGGCCTCTTGAATAGTGTCGAAGAGTCGGATCGACCAAATTGCTTGTTGAAGCTGGGTTCCTTTTTTATGTCGGCAGACCGGAAAGTCGTGCTCTCTTCCTCCGAGACTTGAGAGACCTCTGACATGTTGGCAATGATTTCAGAGGCAGTTGGGCCATATGAGCTATTATTTCGACTTCGTTTTCCGATTGATATTCTTCGTCCGTACGCTTGCGCCGTTTGAGACATTTCTTCCTTGATCCGATCTTCCATACTTTGATTGAGCTGATAAAATTGTCGAAAATCGTCTTTCCATGTGGTAAAGTTCTTCACCTCGTCGACCTTTGAAGGCGCCACTCTAGAAGCTCCTGTTCCACTAAATCCACTAATCATGGCTTGAAACTCAGTGACAAGCTCACCGATCTCTGTTTTTGGTGAACAGCGTACCAGAGGATCATCGTCTTCGAGACCTGAGTGAGGCACGACCAAGTCTTCCGATACCCTTTTGTCCGCATGATTGACAATCTTCCATGCTGTTGTTTCCATCCATTTCATTGGCCTGGTCAAAATATGCGATACAAAGGCGACCACGAGAAGAAACACGATCAATCCACCGAGGCCGATGAGAATACTGTTCAAGATAAGGTCGGTAACTTCGCCTTCAACGGCTACATTGACTTGATTCACAACACCAAAAACGTCATTGAAATCGGCCTCGACAAAAACAAAAAAGTTAGGTGCATAGTTCTTTTCGAACTCTTCCGGTGGCAAGGGCACAGGTACACAGGCAACAATCCTGGTGTCGAGCCGAACCACATTATCTTTCGTAGAGGATTTCGTACTTGTGGGGTCCCACAGATCATGGTCCCAGAAGCGTCTTGACGTTATCTTGTCAAAAGATTGCTGGTCGATGAAGTCAGTATCCACAACGTTGACAGTCTCATTAAACTTCGAAAGGTCGACTCCCGATCCAGCAACCAAGGTCCCATCTAATCGAGTAAGTACTGCATTGGACCGAGTATTGCTTGAAATCGATTCGACCAAGTCCTCAGCTAGCTGCAAATTCAGGTCATGAGCTGTGCAAGCAATGAACTCCCCAGTTCTGTGCAAAAATATGAGATTTAGAGAGGAAACAATTTCACCAAAAGTGAAAACCACTGTGGTATGAATACTTACTTTCTGTCAAACACGGCTTGTCCTATCGTAAGACGCCATTGACCCCAAGGGGCGTCCAAATAAGGCCCAAACATACGGATTTCTCCAGCATGGAGTACTTGGTCAATGCAGAAGTCACGTTCCATGGGATTGTAGTACCGAGCCGGTACCTCGGTTCCCTTGGGATGACATCGTGATATTACTTCTTCATCCCCGAAAGGAAATCCTGTGTAAGGGTTTGTTTCCCGCATCCAATCGCAACCCGACGACACATAACTGGATGCCGAATTCAGTTGAAAGCTCGGGAACAGTACCACGGCACCAGCACCCGAATTGAAGAAATGGACAGCCAACTGCAAAACGTTTGGCTCTGCTTCAAATAATGGTTTGAGAAACAGACCGATATCATCTGCTTTCTGGGCCAATCCAGCCAGAGTAGGAACTGGATGAATGGCGCCCCCCCTAAGTGGATCATTATTCGCTGCCGTACAATTTTCAAGATAACCCTTTTTTTGTGGATCAGTCTCATTTGGATCGCAGTTTCCCTGGAAGAAGAAGGTCGCACTGGTTGTGCTTAGTAAGTTTATATAGGGAAGCAGAGATTCGGCCCTCTCTTGTGTGTGCTCCGCCATTGTTTCTGGAGTCCAATTTGGAACCACTTCAAAATCTCGAGGTAAAGGAGGTCCACGAAGAGGATACGTATTCCGCCCCGTTTCCATATCTTTAAAGGGGACATGGCGATCATCTTCAAACTCATCAGGATATCCCACAATTCGATCTCGAACGATCTCGCTGAGAAGGGCCGCGGATCCTCTCAAGGTCTGAAACTTTTGTGTGAATAAATTAGCCGTCTGAACTTCCGATTCCGCGAGGCCAGCAACGACTTGACCTTCTAATAACGATGAAGTTTGATCCTTGACTGTTTTTCCCGCATGTTGCGCCGCGAGGGTAGCCATAATCACGACGATTCCTATTGTGAAAAAGGCGGTACACCCATAACTCACAATGAGCTGCCTCCGAAGCGTATACGTGGATTTCAAGCACGTCCTGTTTAATATCGTTCCCCCCATGGTTCAAAATTTTACAGGCAAGTAATTCAATGCACCGCTTCGAGCGAATTCCTCTTTACGAAGGTGACGGCTTTCAGAGCGGAGAAGCAGGCTGGGAGATACAACGACACAATTACACTGCGACTCAAAGGCCCTTTACGTGATTGTTGGTGGGTAAAATCAGGTTTCTTCCGAACGTGGTAACTCCCCAGAAGTAAGATGAGCTTCAACTACAGTATGCTACTTGTACTGTCGAATGAATATCTCCAACCGTGTAAAGATGAGAGCCTCGTTGGTCAAAGAGACAACTTGTCTTCTTGCGTTGGTGGGAGGGAGTTGTTGATGAATGAAAAATAATGAATCGTTCACAAGCTCTCGCGTTTAATTACGTAAAACAGATGATGTCGGTAAATACCGGTGTACTCGTAAAACATGCATGCAATAAAAGAAAGACCCTCGTCAAAGAAATATCGAGCCACGGTAAATAACGATTTCGTAGGCCTTCCCGTGATACCTCGTCTCTCATCCCCTACCGGTTCCGTAACGAACCAACGGTGGAAAGTTAGTCAACTCAAGGGTTTTGCCACCTTTAGAACGCCCAAATTCAAAACGCGGTGGCGCCCCACGCACACGCTATCCCGAATGAACATGCTCGACTGAGTCGACTTCGTCTTCTGTTAGTTGTTATCGGTACCGTATGTTGTGTTGTTCGCTGTTTATTGTCGTGCCAAATTTCATGTCTCAAGAAAACATCCATCTACAATAAAGAGAACACTAACTCTTCGTGCCAGTACTGGTACTCCCGGTACTCTCTACTCTACCGGTACTCTACTAGCTAGAGTAGAGTAGAGTATCCTCCGAGTTGAATTTTCATATCGCAAGGCAACAAAGCAAGCTTGCTATTCTACGTGCTTCCTGGCAGCAGCCCAATCTTTTGTTGAATCGCGCAAGTGAGCTCGATGAAGGATGCAAGCACAGAACTACCAGGTTCCATCGTAACTCTCTCTACTAGTAGAGTGAGTAGAGTAGAGATACATATGCAGATTAGCGCTGATGGATCCAGTACGCAGGGGTAAAACCATAAATCTTTCTCTACGGAAGGAACCAACGGCCGTCGTCGCCAGTGTACCACCATCTACTAGCAAACCTTGTGGTCAACACAGTGCCCACACAGACTCTCTAACATGCCGCCGAAGTGCACGCAATGAGGGCAAGGAAGTCGTCTATGCAGCTTTGAACAGCGACGACGAGCAGGAAGAGTCTGAAGGCTACGACGAGTGACCCCCCCCCCCCCCTTCCCAAAAAAAATAAGTCTGGTGAATAGGAATCCAATTTGATCCATCCGTTGAGGCTGGAGATGGTGTTGTTTGTTGTTGTTGTTGTTGCTGCTGGAAATTACCAAAATCTCGCAAGTGCGGAGCGGAGTAGAAGTAGAAGTAGTTGTAGTAGTAGCGTCAGGGCCGCCACTGAATTTGAAAAAGACAGCCGCCGTAGAGGACACTTCATGACCCGAACCTTGGATTCCGAAAAAGTTGTTCTTGTGCACTCCCCGGCAAGTGACCCGTATTGAAGCTTTGCGGTTGTCCTTGGCGACAACCATATCTTCAATTTCAAACGTGTACTTGCCCAAGGCCTCACGAGCGACTACCCGAATCTCGCCTAATCCTCTCCATACACGCCTGGTCTGCGGCATTAAATTTCTGTTGAATTTGTGCCACGCAATCTCGGCCTGTTACCAAAAGCCGCGCCAAGATAAGTGGGTCAGCCTCTTCTTTGGACGCTTCAAACTCTTGCCGTGCCTGCTTGCGCAAACGAATATTCCAGGGAAGCCCTCGTTCGTCACACCAATGGAAGTGTTTGGCCGTTCGAAGGATTTCTCTGTACAGAGCCAGAGCTTCCTGTCGATGGGAACCGAACCGCGAGGCGGCCGCTTTTCCAGCAGGCACCCAAATCGTTGGTGGCATTGTGGTGAGCGAATCGAGAAGTATTAGCTGCTACGAGTATGTTATAATGCTTTCAAACAAACACAAAGCAAATGAAAATGAATGGCGTCATCACACCGGTATCATCAGAGGCCAGGTGTCGCGTGTCACGTCACTTCCCTTTTCTCGCTTTAATAGCAGTCGGGGTGTTCATCCCAGCGTTGGTGAGCGCGATGCGTACGTGCAGTCAATTAGTAGGCATATCCACGCACGGACAGACCGGCGGCAATTGTGAGTTCCCGCCTTTTTTGTGAGTTTCCCGCCGCGATCTTTCCTTGTCCTCAGTCGTACCAGTACAGTCCATATCTTCACGGTACCAGTATGGTACCGGTACAAACTGCTAACTGTAACGGTACTGGTACGGTACAAGTACGAGTCCCTATGCAACGGAGCGAAAGGCAAAGACTACACCGGTATCTAAGAAGCAAGCAGAAACTGTTAGCGTGTGTGGGTAGGAGACCAACGAAGACTACTAGCTTAAATAATATATTATCGTAAAGCAATAGTGCTGTCTACTAAGAAGCTAGAGGAAACTGTTAGCGCGTGTGTTTGTGACCAAAAAGGGCTGTATGGTACTGGACAAGTCTACCTAATGTAGAAGTTCTAGAGCACTGCCATTTGGTAGCCGAAGTGGCCGATTGAAAGGACCATTGGCTATGCTTTGGTTTTTCGGTCTCTCTCATTGTGCAAAACCTTTATTGTGCCAATGATGGCAGTGACGAGCCTGCCGACGAACAGAGTGACAATTCCCTTGGACCAAATGGCTACAACATCGGTGGCATGCTGCAGCTGCCACATTGCCAAGAATGTCGATATCGTGGTCCCGAATGCTAAAAGTTGGAATTGATTTCCTCCAATAGCTAAGGATTCGGCAACGAGAGTGAGGCTGACAAGGATCTGTTGCCAGGCCAACTGTGGCATGAGACTGTGTAGATGCCCTCGTATCACTTGGTCAGAGGTGAAAAGAGTAGGGAGATAGGGCGAGGCCAGAAAAATTAACCCAGTCGTGAGGCACCCTTGTAAGCAAGCAAAGCGGGTCATGTAGGCGACAAGAGATCGGACTTTCTTTGAGGTACCAAGGGACCGGCTCATAAGAACTTGTGCAGAAACAGCCGCACCATCCAGAATCAGAGCAAAAACTAGCCAACAGGAGAGAGCCACTTGATGGGCAGCAACATGCGCACTCCCAATCCTCGTCGCTCTTGCAGTTGCATAGGCCCACGCCAACAGCAAGCTGCCTTGTTTGCAGACCATGGCTAGATTGGCCCCCAGAATCGTTTTAATAATGCTTCCACTGCGGGAGTGAGCCTTAGCTCCTTTTAGGGGAAGCATGCGGCGCTTGACCAAGAAGTATGCGTATACACATGCAGCTCCTAGTTGGGCGATCCCCGTCGCAGCAGCAGCACCAGCCACCCCCATTCCCAGCGGAAACATGAGCAATGGATCCAGCACCAGATTGATCATCGACGCTGCCAGAGACGCTAAAAGCGGAATTTTGGTATCACCATAACCACGGAATGCTCCTTCGGCTACAACTATAGCCAACACTGCCGGAGCTGCCCATAATCTTGTCCTGAGATAAGCGTTTGCTGGCTTGAAAAGGGCCGACTTGGCCGGAACGCCCATAGTAGCGAGACACCACGGCCCAGTCACTTGTAGCACCGTCATAACTACTACTCCAATCACAGCCCCCAGGCACAGCGAGACTTTGATAATATGCCGTCGTTCCTCCTCGCTCTCGGCGTTACCGACCAGCGACGTAGTCGCAGTTGTAGTGGCCCGAAAGGCATTGAACGCTAAATGGAAGATACTTGTACAGGCTCCGAGTGCCGCGAGTTCTGTAGCTCCTACTCTACCGACGTAGGCGGTATCCATCAGACTAAGAAGAGGATCGGCCAGCATGCCAACGAGAGCCGGAACTGCCAAATCAAAGTTTTGAGACGTCCATCGATAGTTTGGTCGACCGTCTACTAAATCACCCTCAGAGTCGTCGTTGATGTCGTCGTCTTGATCCATAGAGGAGGCTGTGGAGGCTAGCCGTATTATCGATGACCTCTGTACGGGACGTGATGACTTCACATGGCCAGACTGACACTCTTTGCAGCCCAAAAGCACCCGTGGTGTATATATAGTAGTTGTTGCTCTCGCCGGCTTGAATGAAGAAGGCCGATGTCGACTTATCCGCAAGCTCGGCTGCCGGTAGTGGAATCCAGAGATAAGAGATACGCAGCAGCAGCCGCATAAAAACACGAGAGACACAACATAGCGACCATGTAATCTGCTCATTCTGTCAGTTTTGTTCTTCAACACCTCTTTGTCCTCATTCAAATGGAGTGATGGGTGTCAAGCTACCGGATTGTGCTACTACAAACGGTTTACGTTGGCATCTTCGTTTCTCGTTTCTTCTTGTGCCTTGTGAAGTCGTCGTCGGCTTCGGCTTTCTTTCGGGGTGTTCCAGGCAACTGTACCAGGTACTGGTACTGTAACGGTGCATACGGTACGCTGTACCGGTACGAGTGCCGGGTATTGCGCACTGACTGACTGGTCGTATGTAGGGCGTGCGTGCCCATCCCATCGTCAATCATCGTCATAATCAATCGTCGAAGATCCAAAAATGGTTGCTTGTTTGCTTGCTGTTGCGGCGGCCAGGCGACATTGGCTGTCCGATGATTTCCCGCCATTGCTTTTGGCGCCCCGCACGTGCGGAAGGGAGAAACGAACTCGTACGCTACTGATTAACTAGCGTGACGTGGATTGGCGCCCATCGGCATTCGACGTTAAATTAGGGTTAGAGCACACACAACTCCGAGGATTACTTAAGTCACGTTTCTTTTAAAAACCTATACTTATTTTGTAGCCCGAATAAAGCATATCGGATCCCAATCTACGAAACCGAAGCACATAGTGCGTTTTGAACGTCAATTACTTAAGAGAGAAAGCCGGCCGGATCCCTAAGTAACTCTCTTGAAATTCCAATCAAATTTCTGCTTCACAATTTGAACGACCCAACCCACAAAGCTAAGAATTCGGCGCATTCTCGATCCACCAGCAAACCTCGCTCTGTATTGGCTAACGCGCGCATTGCAGCCGGGACATCATATCTAAAAAAAAACCATTACCTGGTACTTGTACCAGTACTGGTATTCGTACTGTATAAAAATCACTCACCTTCTACCTGTGTCATACTTCGCAAGTTGCAATTACTACGACGTAATCGACTTTGCTTCCATTACTCTATCGGTATTGTTTCGATCGATCTCCTTCCACAAACTTGTTTCTAGAACAGTAGCAGCATCCATCGACACTTCAGCAGCAGTTAAAGATTATTCCAATCAAGATGTTGCGTTATCCTTACATCCTTCTCATCGTCGCTCTCCTGGGCCTCAAACAAGGCCCGGTTGAAGCCGATGATCGCCTCCTCCGTAAACGCGAGGTGTACAATGTGAACATTGAGGAGGAACTCCAAGAAAACGACCTTACCAAAGTTTGGCAAGAAGCACGCCGACAACTTAAGCATAAAGAGCGACAGCTATCGACGGGTGGATACTATCCTGACGAACCGAGCTCTGGTGGCGGAAAGGGTAAGGGTGGATCATCTAAAGGAAGCAAGTCGTCTGGCTCTGGTTCCGGAAAAGGAAGCAAGGGATCTGGTGATGGTAAAGGAAGCAAGTCGTCTGGTTCCGGAAAAGGAAGTAAGGGATCAGGATCTGGTGATGGTAAAGGAAGCAAGTCATCTGGTTCCGGAAAAGGAAGTAAGGGATCAGGATCTGGTTCCGGAAAAGGAAGTAAGGGATCAGGATCTGGTTCCGGAAAAGGAAGCAAGGGATCTGGTTCCGGAAAAGGAAGCAAGGGATCTGGTTCCGGAAAAGGAAGCAAGGGATCTGGTTCCGGAAAAGGAAGCAAGTCATCTGGCTCGGGATCCGGAAAGGGAAGCAAGGGATCTGGCTCGGGATCCGGAAAGGGAGGAAAGAAGGGCGGCGACGGCGGAAAGGGCGCGAAGAAAGGAGGAAAGGGTGTACGTATTGACACCAACAGAAAAGGCTGTGAACTTGGACGCAGTGCATCATCTAACTCTTTTGTATTCTCACTCATTACTCATAGGCCAAGAAGGGAGATAGTGGAAAGGGTACCAAGCGATACAAGCCTGACGTTGATTATTCAGCGGATTTCCTTATGAGCATGTCGAGCATGTCGATGGATTACCGACTTCTCTTTTAAGTAGATCGACTTGACAAGAATTCCAGGTTCTCGAGCTCACTACCTTGGTGCATGGTTATTGGCTGGCTGCGGTCTCTTGTTTGACTTTTTTGTTTCTTTAGAAGGTCAGAGGCTGGCATCCTTTGGTGGTCAATACGCAAGCATGCATCTGTATCATTGGCGCGGGATGTGTCCTAACGGATTGGAAGTTCCCGCTATCGCCAAATCACTTTGAAAGATAACTTCCTCTTAATATAACGTCTTATTGTTAACTTGTTGAACGAAGTGTCGTTTTGTGCTAGTATATTAGATTGCAAATGTCTTGTGTCATCTGTAAATGGCCAATGGCGACTCAATACGAATACGAAACTGGCACCGGTAGGAGAAAGAAGGAATTGTGTCTACGAAGACGCACGGGAGCGAGGGCCGTCATCATTCAGCTCTGCCGCTGAAGTGCGAAGACCCCAACCCCAACTCACTACCTCTCTCGTACCGGTAAGTAGTAGACCAGAAAGTATACTACTGTACGTACGAGCAGTCGAGAAAGCCAGTGAGACCAGTTCAAGTACTCTCTCTCTCTCTCTCTCTCTACCAGTTTGCTCTAGTAGAGTAGAGAGGTGAACAAGAGTCTACTACTCATCCTCTCTCTCTCTAGAGTACGGTAGAGTACTACTCGCTCTCTTTTTCTCTCTCTTCGAAACTCGTCACGGAATACCGGTAATACCGGTACAACTACCGGTACATACATAGAAAAGGTGGCGGTAAACAGACAACGTCCAGACGGCTTCGGTCTAACCGCCGCCGCGCCGCTGCGAATGACGAACCCGCGGCCACAGGGCGGCCCTGCTGGGGCGGCCTCATCTCGATCCGCTCGCTCTCTCATCGCTCCTCACATCTCACATTGCACCCTGGATGCCCCCCTATTTTCATTTCAACTTTCAACAGAGAACCTACCGGTACTGCAAAACATTACTGTAGGAACCGAAGCTACATCATTCTTCTTACAAATATAGCACAACTGACCTACTATCACTATCCATCCTACTACTGTATATGATATCCAGCTTATTGCTCACACAATGTTACAGACAACACGAGCGCTCCTAGCCATCCCGAGTCGCGCCGTTGGACGAAGAATCATCCCCCAAGCAAGCGCCCGGTCCTTCGGCAGCGGAGGAGGCAGTCGAGGCGCCCGAGGTCATGGTTGGTGGGTGAATTATCGAGCCGGCAAAGGTGGCCGGCATTTGCAGGGTGAATACAGTCACCTGAATGTAGATGAACTCAAGGCCTGGAATGATGCCGTATTTTCCTTGGGCAGTCAGTTTGTGTACATGGATGTCCTCGTGGAACCTCTCCACCAGGACGGAGACCGGGCGAAGGAGGATTTGGAGCAGCACCGTCTCGTCATGGAGCTAGCAAGCGAAGTCTTTCCTCGAGCGACGCAGAACTTCACAAAATTACTAGAGGCCGAGAAAGATGGATTCAAGTCATCTATTTTGCATCGAGTTGAGAAGACTGTAGGACTGATGGGAGGTCATGTGTGGAAGGGTACGGGAAAGTGTCACGAGGATTTGCGTATGCCAACAAGCCTGACGAGTATGGAGCAAAGCGAAAAGATGGTCCTATCGCACATTCCTGGCACTGTCACTATGCTGAGCCAGCGAGTCCAAGAAATTGATTCCAGGTTTCTCCTTTGTAGTCAACACGCCCCACACCTCGACGGCAAAGCTGTTGCGATTGGAAGACTGGATGAACAATCATTGAGCCAGATTCAAAAGTGGGAATCAACACTCATTACGCAAAAGGGTCGCCCCAGCACTTTGCAGCTGAGAATTTCTGCATGTGGTCTTTTGGAAGAGGACTCAAAAGAGTCTGCATAACTCCAGTAGAAAATAGTTTGTCACAGGCCTACGTATCAATAGTTCTTTGATATGTTACTTTTCGTCGAAGTAAGTGGTAGAATAGCTATTTGCGTATTAGTGTAATGCTTGTGCTCACCGTGCAGGTGAAGTGGCAGATAGGAAACGGGTTGAAGTGATCGATGAATGAAGATTCTACTTATTTGCCCCATCGCATGATCACGGCGCCCCAAGACAGGCCTGCACCGAATCCAGAGCAAGCGATCACGTCGCCCTTCTTGACTTGTCCCGACGCCACTGCTTCGCTCAAGGCAATCGGAATCGAGGCCGCACTGGTGTTACCGTACGCATCAAGGTTGTGAATAACTTTATCGAAAGGCAATTTTAGTCGCTTTGCAACAGTTTCCATGATGCGAATATTGGCTTGGTGGAGCAAAAGCCAGTCAACATCGTCAATGGTCATACCAGACGATTCAAGGGCCTCTTCGACCACTCTAGGAACCTCGCGAGTGGCAAACTTGTAGACTTCTTGCCCGTTCATGGCAATATTATTATACTTTCCGGAGGTGACCACAGTGTCTTTACCTGGAGTCTTGACTACTCGGGGCTCACCGTTGTAACTACATATAGAGAATTGCTCAACGATAAGACTGGTTGAAATGTTTGACGACCCACTTCCAAAATCACACGGCAAATACTGTACTTACAGGCAGTTCAAGTCTGGGTAACCCGCTCCATTCGAATGAGCAGCGAAACCAAGAATGCCCGATTCCCCGTCCCCTTCGTTGGTCATGACCATAGCCCCGGCACCATCTCCAAAGAGAATACAGACATTTCGATCGTCCCAGTCAACCCATCGGCTCAGTGCATCAGCTCCAATGACCAAAATATTCTTCATCTTTGTTCCTGGCGTTGACAAGAATTGGCCTGCTGTGGCAGTGGCAAATAGAAATCCAGAGCATGCAGCTGTAAGATCGAAACCCATGGTGTCAGTGGAGCAGCCAATCTCGGCAGCAATAGCAGTGGCATCTCCAAACATGTCGTCTGGACTCGAAGTAGCACAGATCACCATGTCAATATCTGCGGCTGCTACACCAGCATTCTTTAGAGCTTCGTTGGCAGCTTTAACTCCAAGGGAGCGCAGAGTTTCGTCGCCAGTCAAAACTCTTCTCTGGGCAATTCCTGTTCTAGTTTGGATCCATTCATCACTCGTCTCTACCACCGACTCCAAATCGACATTGGTGACGATCCTTGAAGGAGCAGCATGGCCGACTCCAATAGGGCGGCAATTCATCGCTCCAGATCCCGCCATATTGAGGCCGGTTGACCTCCGATCCACAAATGTTGTGGAGCCTAGACTGTTTGGGATGAAGGCAGCATTTGTCAAGCCAAGAACAATCGATAGGACCGAAATACAGGAACTATAAATCTTCATTGTAGCCTAGTCCTTCGTCTTAATATTTTTATAATAATATGAACCTTCTCCTACTTCCACTGACTGTCTACTAGCAGAGTTGTAAATTGCTGATGACAAGGTCAGCTGATGGGGATTTCATCGGCGACGACGACTACATTAGGTACCGGTACTGCACATCATGACAATCAACCACTTTTCAGACGCACTTGAGAAGAACAGCCAACCGACGACCACATCAAAAGATTGCAGACGCCGCCGATGCCGACGTCGTCGTCGCTTTGGGTTGGATGGGCGCGCGGGCTGGCGTCACAAAAAAATTTGTCCACAGAAATGGTCTGGCCGACCCTCAAAAATCTACCAATCACGAAACGACATCGCGACTTCACACTAGATTTCAGTGACGTCAGCTGTCTCGAGCAATGGTTGCATCGTCCGATCTTTTCAACCGTCATAACATCGTTCCCGATTCGACGACGCAAGCCCCGACATCATCATTTCGTCATCGATCATCGGGGATCCGAGGCATTGAAACGACGACGAACAACAACAAGCCTTTGGCATCTCGTTACAATTTTCAACTCCTCCATCGGGTAATCGTATCGTAGATAATGAAATTCCAATCTGCCGTTGTCATCCTGGCTGTCGCGCCAGTCGCCGCCTTTACCAGCCGACCTTTACAGGGAAGCACCTTTGTTGGTTCCGCTAAATGGGGCCTCAGCAGCTCATCAGGTGTGTCTTTGAAATTCCCATGCCCATTGTCGGGAGACCTGGATGATAAATCCAAATTTCACGGAGTCACAAATCATTGGCTTTGAAAATGTTCTCTCGAATTGCAAGTTTGGTCGTCCGATAATGTGAAATTGCAAAATTTGTTTGGTCATGTCATCATGTCCTGTCCGACTTTCCACTTTTTCAAAGTCTAGTTTGCTCACATTACTGTTTTGCTTTTATTTCTTTTTGATTCAGGCGCCGCGTCGAAAAATACTGAACGCATTGGTGCTACGTCGTTGTGCATGGCCGACCGAAGAGTAGTCGTCACAGGAATGGGCATCACATCTTGCCTCGGAAACACCCTCGACGATGTCAAGGCGTCACTTTACAACGCCGAGCCCGGCATCACCTTCCAAGAAGAGTTCGCAGAGCTTGGAATTAAGAGTCAAGTGGCTGGAGTTCCTGCTTTGACCGAAGATGACTTCAAGGAGCTCATCCCCAAGGGAGCCCTTCGCTTCATGGGAACCAATGCCCAATATGCCTACATTGCGATGGACCGTGCTATCCAAGATTCTGGCCTCAAGCCCGAGGAGTACCAAGAGAACCCTCGCGTGGCTGCGATTATCGGTCAGGGAGGTACCAGTATTCCCGATATTGTTGAAACTGTTGAAGCCGTTCAGTCAGGAGGAAAGCGTTGGAAGAACAAGGTTGGCCCATTTCGTGTGACCCGTTCCATGGGATCTACATGCAGTGCCGTCCTTGCCACGAACTTCAAGGTCCAAGGACCTAGTTACTCCATCTCCAGTGCTTGCAGTACGGGTGCTCATTGTATCGGAACTGGGTTCGAACAAATTTTGCTGGACAAGTGTGATATCGCTTTCTGTGGTGCTGGTAAGTCAAAGACTGAATCTTCAGGACAAGTTGTTGCTGCACTGGTGAAAATACGGGCCACAACGACTCACCCCCCCCGCCGCCGCCCGCCTTGTTGCTTTTTAGGTGAGAATGTCAACTGGGAATTCACAAGTATGTTTGACTGTATGGGTGCCCTTTCTACAACCTACAACGACACTCCAAAGAAAGCATCTCGTGCTTTCGACAAAACACGCGACGGATTCGTAATTGCCGGTGGCGGTGGTATTGTCGTGCTAGAGGAATTGGAACACGCCAAGAAACGTGGTGCCAAGATCTACGCTGAACTTGTCGGATACGCTGCCAACTCCGATGGTTATGATATGGTTGCCCCCTCTGGTGTTGGTGGAGAACGCTGCATGGATGCTGCCATGGCAGATGCTGCACGACATGGGGGTGATAAGCCCGTGGAATACGTTAACACTCACGGAACTTCTACCCCTGTAGGTGATGTTGCCGAGCTCGGGGCCATCAAGAGACTTTTCACTGCTAAGGGATACCAACCCAATGTAGGATCCACAAAATCGTTGAGTGGACACGCACTTGGGGCCGCTGGTGTTCACGAGTGCATCTACACGATCTTGATGATGAACAATGATTTCATGGCTGAATCTGCTAATATCGAAGAGCTTGTTGACGAAGCCGAGGGCATGCACATCCTGACCAAGAGAAAGGATGGTCCGTTCAAGCGGGCGATGTCTAACAGCTTCGGATTCGGAGGAACAAACTGTGCTTTGGTCTTCGACAAATATGAAGAGTAAACAATCACCTCCGCAGCTAATTTATTTCCACTATCTAAAATGCGCCGATAAACATAAAAATGAATATGCATGAAAATGCTGGATCTCTAGATAGAGAGCTATTTCGCCTTCCCGTTTTTAGAAAACAAGTTCTCTAGCCAGTCTACTAGAGCTCATTGTTGGACACTAGTTGATGAAATATGAAATGTTATTGAGAAGAAGACCTGCTCTTTTACTCTTCATCAGAGGTTCTCCCTTTCGATCATCACTCGTCACAGTACGGTACAGTACACAGTAGACCACAAGTACGTTACGTACTACTGTACCATGTACCGGGGTACAGTACCTGGTACAGGTACCTGGTACCGGTACGTCAGTTACTTCGTACGAAAGTTAAATTTTCAGTCATGCATAAAGCCGCCCGCCCGTTGTAAGTACTGGTACTGTACCGGTAGATACTCGTACAGTAGGTACAGTATTTAGCATTTCTTGAAAATTTTAGCTAACATAAATGGAAGTCCTCGAGCAAGCTCAATCGCGACACGGCCGGCCAAGCACCCGAAAACAAGTTGTTGTCGTCATCGAAAAGAATTCAAAATGGCGCACAATGAAACCGCCCAGCCCACGTCTTCTGGACATTGGACACCAACAACATCATTCGAACCGCTGTTGACAACGCTCGAAGCTCACTGGGGTGTGAAAGAGTGCACTTGACGGATGCTCGGATTACCAAGGAGAGCACGGACCTCAATTTGGCTAGCAGGACTGCTGCTTTCTTGCTTGTCACTGATCGGCAATATTTTTACGGGTACAACTTCACGCTTTCTCCCATTGCGGAATTCATTTATCAGCGCAGTCAACGAAGGTTCAGAGTCCTACCAAAAAGACAAGAACAATGGAGGTATATCTGTAGAAACGAATCTCATATCACATGCAAAGAATGAAACGCCTGTCTTCCCAAGAATTTGCAGCGACGGCCCCTTGCTCGAGCCAATCTGGGAGTGGCACTTCTTCGGTAAAAACAGCACAAACCTCTCGAACCAGCGTAAAAGATTATTGATCGCCAGCTACTCAGCATTTGGAGGGTATGCAAAATTATTGGAATTGACTTCGCCCATCAACAAGGCCTACGCAAAACTGTGGAATCATGACATTGTGGTTCTCCAAGGCACTACCATGATACTTCCGTGGGACGAAAATTGTACGCCCCCTGAGGAGCGATCGAGATTTAACAAGATTGATCTGCTTCTAGAAGCGCTAAATAAAAAGGATCAGTACGACCAACTTCTTCTGTTGGACGCTGATACCCTGATCTATGATTTCTCCTTTGATATCACCCAGCTCGTCTCCGACACAACAATGCTCGTGGCGCAACGAACACACAAAGAGGACCTGACATCGACTACAAATCTGAACAATGGAGTAACTCTATGGAATCTTCATCATCCGTTGACGGCTGAAGTGGCCGATGACTGGAATAAAGCTTGCCGTGAAGGTATACCAGACAATCGTCCATACAGAGGAGATCAGTTTTACCTTCGCCAGATTTTGGGCACGGACGATCGAATCGCCAGCATTTCCAGCGTCTGGGAAGAATTCTACTACCGCGACGGGACAGTGATAAAGCATTTTCAACGTTCCAATGCCCGCTCGTGGAATGAAACAGGCCTGGATAGCCGAGAAGAGAAAATTCTCAATGCAACTCGCGACATCTGTAATCGTTTTCAAATACACGCAAGCGACCTTGACCACCGGAATTACACGACCATTACTACTGCAAATGTATCCACTCAAAATGAAATCTGCGTTCCTAGGAGAAAGTCGGATTGGGATATCCTTGCGTTCGCCGAGAATCACACTACTCCAGCTTCGAAGCGGTTATTGATAGCTCAGTATTCATCATTCGGAAGCTACGCCAGTCTCCTGGAGGCAACCGCACCTATCAACAAAGCATATGCTCGCAAATGGAATCATGACATCCTAATTTTACAAGGAACAGCTCTAATTCTTGACATGGACAGGAAGGAATGCGAACCGCCGCAGCACCGGTCAATGTATAACAAGATCCCACTATTGATCCACGCGCTCGGGAAAAAAGAAAGATACGATCAGGTACTCATCTTGGACGCCGATACTATCATATATGATTTCGTCTATGATATCACTACTTTGCTTGATGAAGATGACATGCTGGCCGCTCACAGAGTTAATTTGAATGATACGGCCCGAACTTGGAACATTAATGACGGTATCACACTTTGGAATTTGAGACACAATCTGACTCAGAAAGTTGCGAAGCAATGGCTGAAACGAACATCCAAAGGATTGAATGGAGCACACAACTTTGGATGGAAAGAGCATGGTGATCAGTATTACTTGCACAAGACCCTAAGAGGCCAGATGGGTGCGATTCAGGTCACCAGAGCTCTTGCAGATGAATTCCGATACGAGATCGGTACTGTCGCAAAACATTTCGTCCGGCCGAAGAATAATGATTGGTCAGGATATGGCAAGGAAGGCCGAGAGGCGAAGATCCAAAGTGTCATTGAAAGTATCTGCGCAAACTTTTCTTCCGATTGCATTGATCTGGAGCGGCTCCCATACTCAACGATCTAGCCAACTATACAGCGCTAGTCAAGGAAGTTGGGGTAGTGCAAGTACCATAGAAAGGAACAGAAGAGCCCACAGGTTTAGCCTTTTGTTCTTGCTCAACAATGATTGATTTCTTCCTTAAAAAGAAGTAGTAGAGAAGCGAAACCATAGAACATTCCTCTCTAGTAGAGCATTCATTCTCTACTCTACGTTTCTTCAGCCCGGGGCGCATGGGAAACTACAGTACATTATTTATGGACGGACCTACTAGTAGTAGAGGAGTAGTAGTCTGCGCGCAGCGCTTCCTATCTCCCCCGTACTTTCCCGTGTTGCGTGAGACGAACAGACCGTCGACTTTGCACTTGGGACAGCTTTGATTTTTTGAGTTCAGTTCGGGGCGCAAAAAAAACGGCAGATAATTAAGGGCCAAGTGACGCAGTTTATTCGTGCTACGGAGAAACTCGTAGATTTCTACCAGTCGTGATTACGGTCATTCAAAAAATGAGGCATATGTATTTTGTAGTCGGAGTATTCCTTCCGGCCAATCAGATCGGAGAAGCATGCGCAAGTATGCGCGTCGGAGGCATATGTATTCCATACTCGGATTATTCCTTCCGGCCAATCAGATCGTGTTCAACGGGCGTGCGTGCGTACGTGCGCGTGATGTCACGACTGGCCCATGAGAATTTCTCGCTCTCCCTTGCGCATGTTCATCGCATCGCATCGTTCTGTACCGGTACCGGTACTGGTATTGTACCGGTAGCGTTTGACCGACGACTCGTCATGCAAAAGTGGCAGGGCATCACTCAGTAGAAATGTTACGTGCACGCCAGTAGGCTTTGCGCTCGTCGGTCATGAGAGATGTTTTGAGGGGTGGCTGTGTTGTGTCGGCAACCTCTTTGGGCAGGCTAGGGTAGGGATACCTTTTGATCGAACCTTTGAACCCCCTCATTCTACGTAACCCCTCGATGTCCACACTCAATCTAGGTAACCCCCTCATTCTACGTAACCCCTCGATGTCCACACTCAATCTAGGTAACCCCCTCATTCTACTTAACCCCTTGATGTCCACACTCAATCTAGGTAACCCCCTCATTCTACGTAACCCCTCGATGTCCACACTCAATCTAGGTAACCCCCTCGTTCTACGTAACCCCTCGATGTCCACACTCAATCTAGGTAACCCCTCTAAACAACCCAAGCCTTACCAGCACGTTATGGCTGCGCGCAGACCATATCTTTCGATACCCCTTGTAGTACGATATTGTAGTACTGGTACTGTTGGTCTGTGCTTGGAACTGTACAGTATCATACTCGTACCCTGGTCCTTCGTAGGCTACTACTAGTCTATTATTTGCGGATTCTGTAAGCTTCGGCTTTTTGTGGCAAGAACTACTGGTTCCACATGAAAGAATGTTTGGGTAAAATGGCCCGATGTTCCTTCATATCATATACGTGACTGAATATGTTCATTTTCTTTTTATTTAACGCACGCTTACGTAAAATTGGTATCAACAGAAATCCTGGCGCGCCTCTCGCGTATCTATTTCTGTCAAAAAAATATGAAATTTTATATTTTGTCGTCCCACGTTGATGATCTCTCTAACAGTTCTAACTCTAGCTAGAGCAACCCATTCAACATTCCCACGAAATATCCAAACCTTCTCTCTCTAAAGAGACTACACCAAAACAAAACACGAAATAGTATAATCCAAGCTGTCTATATTCAAGATTTCTCACAGCAGTCGTTCTCTTGAACTTTCTCAAGTGACTGCCGCCAGCATGAAGGTTTCGGAAACAAAACATCGCGATCAGTATGTGCTGGGACGCAAAGCGGCGTTGATCTCAGGATTTTTAACTCTTGCGTTCTTTTGTATGATGCAATCAAGTGTGATCAGCCGCAATCTCAGAGCTTATAGACCTGCTACCATCCACAAAGAAATGCCTCTGGCGAAATTTCAGTTGGACCACAACGAATCCTGGGCGCTGTCTATCGCAGGGCATCGACCTCGAGGAGATGGCGATTCGGTAGTGTTCAATCCTTCGGCCCTGGAAAAGAGAAAAAGCTACGAGATTAAGGACAACCTCAAGTGGCACGAAGGCAAACCTGCCGTTGAAAAGCACCCAGATGCCCTGGAATGGTACAGATATAGCTACGAAGCTTTGGGCACGAAGAAGAAAGGCACCAAGAGGGCTAGAAAGCGTCTTTTGATTGCTCAGTATTCTAACCAAGGAGAATTTGCCACAATATTTGAAATGACGAAACCTGTGAACATGGCATATGCAGAACATTGGGGTCACGACATTGTCTTCTTGAATGCCCAAGACCTCCCTGTTCGGGAGGCAAATCTTCCCACGCTTCTTCAGTTGGGGTGGGAGCAACGTGACAAATACGACCAACTGTTACTACTGGATGGCGACGCCATGATGAACAATTTTCGCTACGATATCACTCGGCTTTTTCCCGATAACGAAATGATGGTAGCAAAACGGGTTGTGGGGCGGGATGATGAGCATACATGGCTTGTCTTTGGAACTGTCAGCCTCTGGAATCTTAAGCATCTACTAGTTCCACGAGTCCAAAAGACTTGGAGCAGCAGATATGAGGAGGGTGACCCGTTGATTAGCCTCAGCGAGCAGATCAAGCCGTATGCCGAGACTGAAGTATTTACCGTCACTAGACAGATTGAGAACTGGGATTTGGCATATATCAGAACGATGCAATTTGCCACGAAAAATCATGGGCTCAGAAAGATTGATCCAATAGTTCGGATCGACCGATGGAAAAAGGAAGTTCAGCGAGCATGCAAAAGATTCAGTGTTGACTGCTCTGAGAAAGCACAAGAAAGACGGAAGGCTGCCTACCTGGAACTTCAGGCGAATGAATGCACAAAACGACGTGAGCCAACCTGGGAATGGCGAAAGCAGCGTGGTGTGGAACCCAAGTCCAAGAAAAGGCTCCTTATCGCTCAATATGTTAGTTATGGAAAGTATGCCAAGCTCTTGGGCCTAACAGCACCGATCAACAAGCTCTATGCTAAGATGTGGAATGCTGATTTCGTCTCGGTGCAAGGGTCCACTTTGGTGGTTGACCAGGATGGAGGATGCGAGCCACCACCACAGCGAGCCATGTACGACAAACTTGATCTTTTACGTCTGGCTTTGCACAAAAAGGACAAATATGACCAGCTTCTTCTCTTGGATGCCGATGCAATGATCTACGATTTGGACTTCGACATCACCACCCTTGCCAATGATGATGCCGTGCTTATAGCTCAGCGAGTTTCAGAAATAGTGACGCGCACCCACACAGACAACATCAACAATGGGGTTGTATTGTGGAATCTTCACCACCCCAAAGCGGAGGAAATAGCTGACGACTGGTACACGTCGTCACGCGCTGCAGTTGAACTGGGTAATGCCCATGGAGACCAGCACTACCTTCAGGCAATTCTTAGAAAAAATAATCGAAAGCGATATGTGCGGTCTCTCGCGGAAGAGTTCCGCTACCGAAAAGGAACGGTTGTCAAGCATTTTACACGGACTCATGCCACCAATGAGTGGAACAACACAAGGTTGGATGACCGGGAGGCTGAGATTGCTTTGGTCGTGCAGGAAATTTGCGAAAAATATCCTGACAGCTGCAAGGAGATGGAACAGACGTCGTATCAAAGATGAAGTTGGTGCCTTTAGCACAAGTCTCGTGCTCGTAAGATAGAACAAACTCGTACCAATCTTCAACGCTACCTTTCTGGGAAAAGTAAGAACGAGTATAATGATATTCTAGCCCTTTAGTGCCGCAAGTGCAATTTCTAAAAGAAGGATCAATCTTTCCTTGACATAGGCAGTCGCTACAGGTGATGCCACAAGGAGGAAGATACCACCAAGACTTAACAAAAGCTTTCGGGTGTGGAAAACAGGAATATCAGGAAGTGAAAATATAACATTTTCGAGGACGTAGCCTTTCATTCCACCAAACGGATGACAACGAATCGTTTCCAGTAAAGTCAGCGACCTGAGGGGGCGATGCGCCACGGAATACGTGTGGGTGAAGGTGTCGAAGGAAAATTTGCCATAGTAATTTCCGTGTCCACTTGTCCCGATACCACCAAACGGTAGATGTTGAGAGGCTCCTTGAAGCATCAAATCATTTCGAAAAGCTCCACTCGCAGTGCATCTTTCCACATACTCCTGGAAGACAGAATTTTTGGATGTGAATATGTACAATTGGAGGGGCTCACCAGCGAGATTCTGTACCAGCTGAATTCCTTCCTCCCGCGTAGAGAAAGGGACAATAGCCATCACTGGACCGAAAACCTCTTCCTGAAGTATTTTCGCCTCTTTCGGAGGATCAAGGATGAAGGTTGGGCCCACGTACTTTTTATCTGCGTTGCAAATCTTGGAACCACCGCATATGACTTTCCCTCCGGTCTTTTCGGCATCTTCGATCAGACCTACAACGCGCTTGGCACTCGCGACATTTACCATGCGAGCAAGCTCTCCGGTTTGGGGATTTTTGCCGAATTGCTCTTCGACCTGACGCGCCAGAGCATCGCACAATGTGGTAACGTGACTTCTATGGACAAATGTAATGTCGGGTGCAACACAGGTTTGACCAGCGTTGATGCATTTGCCAAAGACAATACGTCTTGCCACGTTTTCGATGGTTGAGGCGGGAACAGTCTCGTCAACGATGACCGGGCATTTGCCTCCAAGTTCCATGATTGTAGGTGACATCGTTTCGGCCGCCGCTCTTTGGACGATTCTCCCCACGCGCTCACTGCCTGTAAAGAAAACCTTCCCCCATCGTTTCTCTAACAGAGCTTTGGTTTCGGGTACCCCACCCAACACAACCTGCACAACTCCTGGTTCCGTGTAGTACTGTTCTAGCAGTTTCTTCAGTAACAAGGCAACAGTCGGAACACATTCACTCGGCTTAACTACTGCTGGATTTCCACCTGCAAGCGATCCTAATAATGGCTGCAGCACCAAGCGGACGGGATAGTTAAACGGACCGATGATCAAGACACCCGGTGAATTCAGAGGCCTTCGCTCCAAATGAGAAAGTGCAGGAATCATGACCGCTGGAGATGGCACGGCTTGAGGCTCCATCCACTTTTTCAAGTTTTTCATGGTATAGTGAATATCGTTTTCAAGTGGCTTGGTCTCGATACACAAGGCTTCCGTGCCTTCTCTACCCAAATCCTTCGCGAGTGCAGTTCGTATCTCCTCAGAATTTTCCTGCACTAAACGCAGCAAAAGCTTGAGCTGCTTCATGCGCCAGTCGTACGAAAGATTCACACGTGATTCATGAATCAGCCTCATTTTTGCCTGCAAGCTTTCGACGTCCAATGCATCCTCCTCTTTCTGGATGCTCCCGTAGTCCGGTTGGCTGAAGCTACTTTTTGCCTTCGACATAATATTGTTCGAAAATCGTTTCTGGTTGGAGGGAAGCGCGAAAATATCACCTGCTGTTTTGCCCTTGGGCTGCTTGGTGGCGATTTTTAGTCGACCGAGGAGATGACACCACTGTCGCATCAACCTCTTGGTTTGGCAGCAAACAGCAAAAGTGATCTCATCGTGCTGGTGCTATGCTGGAGGGTTTTCTCGTGTACCTGTATATTTTGTTCTGTCTTCTGTCTGTTCGTGCTACTACTACTAGTAGACCTACTAGTCTACTAGTAGTAGAGGTGTCTTTTGCGATCCTCCGTCCGCGCGCTCTCCCCGTGCGTTTGAGTGATGAGCAACGTCATCGCTCCGCGAAGCTACGCTACAAGTACTGTCTACATTACCACCGCGCACCTGTAGTAACGGTACGTAGACTACCGGTAGTACCGGTACGGTACAAGTACAGTACCCGAAGATGATTCGATTCAAGCTTCAGCTTGATTCAATCTTTTTTAAAAAGAGCTTGATTATTCCAGCGCCACATACAGTTTTGTGTCACGGCTCAGTTTTTCTACAGAGATTCTGTACTGAGTTTGTACGTTCTGCTGTCTGCTCACATTTTTGGGTGCACCTCGACATCTTGGTGCGGCTCAACTGACAATTTTGCTATTATTTTGCGGATCCATGTGCGCCAAACAAAGACACTCCGAGCTGGTCCCACCGGTAATGCATCAAAAAATCAAATGTCACATCCGTTTCATCGAGCACTTGGGGAAGTTGTTCTATGGTATCATTGTGCACGGATCAAATCATTTAATTCTTTTTCTAAACCATCTCGGTTACCACCACCACCACCACCACCACCATGACATCGATCATTTCATCTTGGGCCGGGTATCACCAGCATGGGCCACGGGCAGCAGCAGAAGCCGAAGAGTACATCACAGTTCCAAAGACTGTTGCCATGATGCGACAAGAGACATCTCTCTTTCAAGCCAGGAATGGCAGCAAAAAGACGTCAAAGAAAAAGTCTATATGGCGCCATGGTCACAAACATGGAGGAAGTTCCACATCATCTGCGTCTTCCACTGGTTCGGCTTCTTCTTCTTCCTCCAACAAACAAAAGACGAAGAAGAAATTGTCACTTCCCTCTACAATTAAGGAAAACAATAGAGTGAGTAAATTGGAGCTGCAAGAAGAGATTGACCAGAAACGAAGGCTTTGGAGGGTTTATAGACGAAAGCTGCACCGAGAACAGCAGACGGCCGTCCTGGACGAACGAAGGAGACTGACGAAAGCAGATGCGGCCATCCAGGCTGCAGAACAAGAAGAGGAGTTCCGAAGAGTGATCGGTGACGATGCTGAAGCCCTTTTCGTTGTCGACGTCCAAGAAGAAGAGAGGCCAATGTATGAGTTGGTACTCCCCAGGGTCTTCATGAAGCGCACCTATGAAAACCTGGACGGGGACGATGACTCTGTGACCAAGTCCGAAAAAGGTGGACACGGTGGATGGAATATGATAGAGGGTGGTTTCTGGGAACTTCTTAACATGATCACAGGAAAGTCCTGCAAAGACGACATGGATGCTGACACTGCATCAACAAGCGACGAAACGAGCATGGCTAGCATGGCTAGCGAGCAGACTATGGAATCGGAGGCCTCGTGGCAGTCTTGGAATTCCATTGAAACAGAGAAAATGGACAATTGTGGCAGAAATCGAGAACTCATCATGAAACATTTTGGTGGAGAGAACGATAGTCCGTGGTTGGCGGCAAAGAGGGGAGACTTGAATGCCCTGGAATTCCGCTGGAAGAACCGACATGACTGGACTCTTGAAGACGAATTCGGAAACGTTCCACTCTACTACGCGTGCAAATACGGCAAGAATCTTCGCGTTGTCCTATTCCTCTTACTACAGTGGCCTTCAACCCAGCACATCCCACCATCCTTGATTTCTCGATGCAAAGACGATGCCGCAAACATCTATGTACAAGAGATCCTCACCAATCCTTGCCATGCCGAATGGATTATTTTCGACTATGAAGAGAACTTCCCTCAAGGCGAGAACGATGGAGTAGAGCATGAATTGCTCGAAGACCATGCCGCTGGCGAAGCACAGCTCTATGACATCTACGAGGGCGAAGAAGACGAAGAATAGTACTAAGTTCAAAATCCCTGTATAGCTAGCAAATGAATAATTGATGAATCGTATAGTAGGAAGTTCTGAAAAGATTACACGTACTAGAGTCAAATTTCAACCCGATCGCAACTATAAAACACCATCTCATAGACAGACAGACAGACAGACAGACAGCCTGTACCGTATCTGCGCTCGATAGTATGAGTGCTACAACACATTTGTGTGATGTACGGATAGACTACAACATACCAAAGTAGTAAACTGCAGCAAAAATTAAGCAAAGTAGTGCTTGACTTGTTCCCATGTCTTCTTGCTCGCGACGCTTTTCACCAAATCCCGAACCTCTTCTTCTTGCTTCTTCGTAAAATACCCGTCATAATCCGACCGAGCTGAGAATTCTCTCAGTACTCCAACGTGTTCCAGCTCCAAAAAATCAAGGATCCTTGCGACGGTTGAATTGAACTTTTTCGAGTAATCTTCATAGTACACTGTGAGAACAGGAACTTCGTGCAGAGACTCGATCAGTTGTACTCCTTCATGAGCGAGATTGTGCCACTGCGCCCATTTGTAGAACTCTCCATGACACGGAGCACTGGGAACTTTATCCTTTCCAAAGTATTCTTCATCCTGCTTTCTGTAGGTCATATCCAGATCCCGACAGTATTTCTGAAGACCCTCCTTGTCGTTAGCATGCCTTTCCAACCAGTTCGTTTCGTTCTTGTAGCCATGATGGCGATGTTCTAAATGATAGCGGGCAATTATATTATGAAAGGGGTTTCGAATCAAATGGATCGCCTTGGCCACGCGTTCCGGTGGATAGTCCACATCGACTCGACGTCGATTGGGTGCGACTCGAGAATGTCCACTCGCACATCGTTTGAGAAAAAACTCTGGCGTTTCCACGTAGTCGTCGGGTCCACAATTCAAACAGCGTGATCCACAATGCGTTTTGGTCAGCACGAATTTATCTGGCAAGTCACGGGGCGTGGAAATTTTCCCCGATTTGCCTGCCCAAAAGGGGCCCTCTGGTCGGCGCGGGTAAATGCTGAGAGATTCTTCGTCATCGGGTGCCATCACTTCGTCACAGTAATTGGTAGCAAAGGCTTTGTTACTGGATCTTGCTACCATAGTCATCGTGTAGGAAGTTCCTGAATTTGGAAAGCTCATTAGCCACACGATCGCGGGTGTAAATTCATGTTTCGGTTTCAGTATGAATTCTCGAGTGGCCGAGGCTTTCAATCGAGCTTCTGGAATGACATCAGCGCCATCGTCGTCGCTGCTGTTGCCATGGTGTTTGTGGCTTTTGCTGCGGACATCCTTCCTACTACTAATACTACCACCCGACCATGAACTCGACTGAGCGCCAAAGCTCATGATGGAAGCCTTTTCCTTGACCGTAATGTAATAATACACGCCAGCGAATAAACACAAAAATATCAGCCATTTGACAGACTTCCGGGATCCACTTGATCCACCACTGGATTTGCCGTCGTCGTTCTTGTGACCACTTCCATTGTTTTGTGGTCCATTTCTTCGTCTCGTCATGATGGATGGATGGATGGATTCAAATTACGTCTTCTTTTTTGTTGCTGTTGTCATACTATGTGTTTTGTCGATTTCGTGAAGCAGTCAAACAAAAATCACTCGTTGTCGTCCACGGTCGTCTACGAGGATGATGTACTGTACGGTACGTACGAAGTACGACTGTTCCGGTAGTTTACTGTCTGTAGTCTACCACAAATAATGGTGGTGGTGGGAACAAAGCAGGAACAAAGTCGCCAAAAAAGGGGGAGGATGATTTTTAGATTTGTATTTGTGCGAATCTTCGAGGCTACTGTACAGACTTACTGTAGGTGTACAGTACGTAGCTACGTTATTCCTAAAAATGGCGACACACCCCCGAATTTGGTTTCTTGCGTTGAAATGACGTTATCACAACGGTGGGAGTTGGGGAGAAAGAAACCCGGAAGCAGGATGGGGATTGGATCCATGTGGGATACCGAGCCAGCCACGTCATGATATTTATATTTTATTGGGGTTTGAATATTTTATATTTACGTAGGTGGAGGGAAAACCGTTACGACTTGCACTCGATTTGAAAATGTGAAAACATTGGATCACACTAAAAAAGCAAAAGAGGCCTCCAACTACTCACAAAGAAATCATCGATCATCGCACGATCCAGAGAAACCACACAACTCCACTCCACTCTCCACTCCCTGCCTGAATCATCATCCTTGGAAAAGGGAAGAAGAATCAATCATCATCATTGCATCTTTGATCATCGTCAAAGGTCTTGCATCATTGTTATTTCTTCTGCCTTTAACTGAAGCGGTAAAAAGATGTTGCAGAATCTGAAAGCACTCTTCCCACAGAGTTGGATCGAAAGATTCCAAAAGATGGACGACGATGCCTCCGTATTCGAAAACGAGCCACGTCGTCAAGATTGGAGTGTGAGCAACAATGACTCGGTTTTCTACGATGAAGGGAAGCCAGATAAGAAATCGGATCTTATGAAATTTTCTGGACGATACCTTGGGCCAGATAAGCTCATTGTGATCTTTGCCCTTTTGGGTATGGGATCCATTCTCTCCGCCTCCGTTCTGGCTTTTTACAAGTGGGGACCCACGTCTAATGCATCGGCAAACTCAATCACACCGGGTACGCCTCCTGTGGTCGATACGTCCACTGAGCCACCCCTTCCTTGGAAGACTCTAAGTCCCACAAATCCCCCCATCACCTGGGTAGACGTGTCGACACCACTTCCAACTGGTGCAACCACCCGCCCTCCGCGTCCTCCAAGCACAGAACCACCTGCTAGCGAGGAAGCCAGGGCGACTCCAGATCCAACTCTTTCAGCCACACTTTCTCCAACTGATCGTCCCACACGGCAGCCCACCAATCCGGCCACGTCCTCACCGACCAAAGCACCAACGGATCGTCCAACAGCAGAGCCGACAGTGCCACAAGTAACAGCGCCAGGCTACATGCCAGGCAACCTAACTACTCTGAAGCTCGGTTTGCTTCTTTCCGAGGGACTAGACGCACGCATATTGGCCATTAGAGACCAAAATGTTCCTTATGATCTTGGTGGCTGGTCTCCAGAAACGTTTCACGGCCAGCCAGACGGAGGCGCTACTTTCCCCGATCAACGCAGTAATAATCCAGGAGGCTGGATTTATGTGAGCAACTCCGAGATTGAGCTTGGGCAGGGTGGCGTTGGAGCTTTTACATTCGACAAGGACGGTAATGTCATTGACTACCGTATGCTTTTGAAGAATACGAGCATGAATTGTGGAGGAGGACGAACACCCTGGAACACCTGGGTCAGTTGCGAAGAAGTCGAATCTACTGGCTTGATCTACCAAGTAGAACCTACCGGGGAACGAGAGCCAGAGGTCATTACCTTGGGAAGTGATGGAGGTCGCTGGGAATCCTTTGCCTACGATATCCGTGATCGGAAGATTCCTCGCTTCTTTGCCACCGAAGATCATAGCAAAGGAACTGTTCGTCGATTCACACCCACTTCGCCGAACTGGGATGACCCATGGAGCATTCTTCACGGTGATGGCGTTACCGATTTTCTTATGATTTTCCCAAACCAAACTGTGAACGGTGGTACTTTCAAATGGACGAACGACAAAGAAGCGGCGAAAAACAATGCCAAGATGTATTATCCCATGACGGAAGGCATCGACATCTACGAGGGTCAAATGTTCGTTACTTGCAAACTAATCAAACAGCTATTCGTCTTCGACTTGGATAGCTTCACCTACTACAATCACACCACATCAAATGGACTATTCGACGGAAAGCCTGACCAGATAAAGCGGGTTGTTGGTGACTCGAAAGATTTGCTATACTTCACAGAAGAAGGCGGTGTCGATGCAGGTGTCCATGCTCGGGATCATCTTGGCCGATTCTTTACCGTCTTTGAAAGCCCCGTGTATCCTGACGAAACAACGGGACTCTCTTTTTCTCCAAACGGTCGATTTATGTACACCGCATATCAAGATTCAGGATTTTTGTATGCGATATGGCGCATCGATGGACTTCCATTCCATGCTGCACACCTGGACGTGAAGTTTCATCACACGTCATCCTAGCTGCTTTGGAGCGTCGGCGAGACAGCCTTGTATTCAGGCCAGAATTTGAATACTGTAAACTTATTTTTATCAGACTCTACTAGTATTGGCGTTTTGTTAAAGCCACCATCTTGTCCACGAAGCCTTGTTGTCTGGCATCGTATCCATCCCGTCCTCATCATACCTGTACAGTACAACCCAGCACTATTCAGTCTGGCAGTCTAATACTAGTACTCGTAGAGCAAGAGCCCAATGCCCCTCTGGCGAATTGGGTTTCATTCTAGGTCTAGTACTCTACTAACATCGTAAAGCAGCGAAAAAGTGCACTATCTAATTTAGTTACTAACGTGGAGAGAGAGAGAGTAGAGCTACCGTAAGTGATAAGTATTAGCCACCGAAGTGTTTTACATGCATTCCCTTCCCCGGCGATGGTACGCCCAGTAGACTATTGTAGAATTGAGAGCAGGTCGCCAAACCATGCTTGGGCCTTCTTGCTTCTTCGCCAGTTTATTGCTGCGCAGATGCGAAGACAGCAACAAACGATGATCGTTAGTTGACCATTCTCATTTCGAGGACCGGTACCGGTACAGTATTGTTAGGTCGTAAGGACGGTACACGTAGTACGAACTACCAATTAGTACTGCATCGTAGCCGCGCTCGCCCCGGCGAGTCAAGAAGCCCCCGCCCGCAGTATTCGTACCAGGTACCGGTACTTGTACCTGGTATCGGTACGAGTGAGTATTAGCCGCTACTGTCTTCCGTACCGGTACGATTACCGGTTACATACCATACGGTACCTGCTACCGGTACCTGTACCGTACTGTAGAGCTGATCGATTGCAGCAATTTGCGGCACAAAATAAATGCGAACACACCCAAAACTGTAACATGCATTTACAGATAGACAGTACCAGTACCGTACCAGGTAGTAGTGCGTTGTTGAAGGAGGTACCAGTACCCTGATACTGGTGGGGATCGGATCATGTGTGTGGACGAGAACAGTGAACGGTCGGTTTGATTACTGAATGAAGGCGGTTGTAATAGCGCATTCGGGAACGAAGAATAATTCTGTCATCCCTAATTGTTCATTCAAGCAACGACACAACACAGTTCAGAATCGCTTATAGAAACGGAGGGAATCATTCCAAAGCAAGCACGCAACCATAAAATGTCAATTTATGCGTGATGGATCCAAAGGATGATTGATTCTGGATCCATCCCGCCCATCATGTTTGCGAACGTTCATCGAAAGGCGATGCCGGGCAATTTCCAATTCATCTAATACCGAAGCCTCGACATAAAATCGATGAACAAACCAACAAGAATATTATTACAGACATGATGTTGCTCTCTCCTTTGGCATTCTTTGCCCTGCTGTCCTCTTTGGAACTATGTCTTCTACCAGCCGTTTCTGGGTCAGCGACAGCAGAATCTGTGGTGGATCCTACCCTGGTAACTTGTCCACCTGAAGACGTTACCCTTGCTATGGCCGGCACCAGAGCGGGGAATGAGCTTGCAGACGCCTGGCAGAAAGTTTACTCGACAAAGCACTGTCCTGGATTCAATGTCACGTTCCAAACGAATTCATGGGACTCTGGAGCAGCAAGGGTGTGTGGAAGTTCCTTGCTCTATAACCCTGTCGACCTGGCGAGTATGTCAGGTACCTTCTTCCTTCCTCAAGCCACCACTTCCGACGGCTGGAGCTTTGAGTGCAAGCATTCGAAGCTAGAACGAAAAACTATGTTGGTACGTTATGAGTAGAACACTTGCTTCGTAATATTTGCTGCTTTGTGTCGTGCAATTCCCCAAAATGGCAAAACTCACAATCTTTCTTTCGATACGATTGATTCCGAAGTTGCATGTCGCTCAGCGAGGAATCAGCCTAGGAACAAAGAAGCGTGGTACAGCAGCATCTTGCTTGGAGCTGCTTGGTGGTGGACTGACCAAGGACCAGCTTAGGTGGATGTACTCTGGATTCGGTACCAAGCAACTCATCGCGTCCGGGTGGGACCCATTATCAGTACCATTTCTGGACGAAGATGATACTACCCACTTGTGGAGCGAGATTCACGAGAACTGTACCGCCGAGGAGATCTCGGTATCACTCGAGGACCTTGGACACGGTGACGCGTATGACTATTTCCGTGAACATATCCTTACCAGCCGAGGCGAGTCAATGAGAGATCACTTTGTTGGTCTCTCCAACCAAGCTATAGACGAGTACTTGGACGCCGATAGTGCAGCAATCTCTTTCTTTCACCTCTACGATATGCTCTCCAAGGAATATCAGGAACGAGGTCTATTGGCTGTCGGAATCAAAAACGAACACGGGGATGTCATTATGCCCTCTGCCAAGTTTTTTGAAAGTGGATCCTATCCATTTATGAAGAAGGTATACCTCGGATTGGTCAACGATCCGGTAGCACTCGAGTCCACTCGCCCATTTTTGGAATTCGGTCTTTCTGATGAAGGCACCCAGATCCTTCTCGAAATGGGAGACTGGCCTATCCAGGATTGGGAGAAGCTAGCCATGTACACCCGTTTGGGCTCTGAGCAGGGCCTCGAAATCGAGACAATTCAAGAAAAGTGTGGTCCTTTGGACGGCGACCTTGAGATCGGAGGCAGTGACACTGTACTCCCAGTCATCAGTGTTTGGTCCGAGCTTTACTTGCTTGGGTGCCCAATGAATATTGATCTTGAAGGAGGAGGCAGTAGTCTTGGAGCTCGCCGTATCTGCGCCAGCTCTGAGTCTGGTGATTCTGTTGATGTGGGCATGATGTCAAGAGATTTCAATTGGGAAGAAGAGGCCATCCCACGAGCCAATAACAAATTCGTCTACGACTGCATTATGGAAGAGGGCGAAGAGAGTCGATCAGTCATTCAGATCGATGTCGCATTGGATGGTGTCAGTGTATTGTTCCCGATTGGTGGTACGGGAGAAAAATGCGTCCGCCTCCTCGGCGGCCTGACCATGGATCAGCTTCGCTGGATGTATTCGAGCTATTCTGACACTGACTTGCAGAACTCTGGTTGGGATCCCGAGAGTCTGCCAAATAGCGACTTTGACCCAAACACTCACAAGTGGAGCGAGCTCGATTATCGTTGCGCGGACGAAGAAATTCAGTTGAGTGGGGACTACTGGGATGACGGGTCCTTCACCAGTTTCTCGAAGCAGCTCCTGAAGGACTATCACACAGGTGAACACATCGCGGATAAGCGCAAGAAGCCATACTTGGAAGTATATGGCTTCGATGCTCTAAGGTACCTTCTGGAACACGAAGATTCGGTCTCGTACGTTGGCTACCACTACTACTTTGAGCACCAAGATGTGTTTTGGGCCGCTCCGATAGCCATTGATGCCAGTGCGTCCTTCGTCGCCCCATCCTTGGAAAGCATTTCGGATGGGTCGTACCCACTGACTCGCAGTATCTATGTGAACATCCACAACAACCATGCTGCGCTCCGAGACGCACTTCCCGTGATCAAGTTTGGGTATTCGAATCCCAGCTTGATACTTTCCAGCGGCTATGTACCGATCGTTGGAGACCACATGGAAGAAATGCTTGGCCGTTTGGACGGCGGCCCCTATGTGTTGCGTTTTGATATGGAAACGGAAGATTCCAGCAATAGGGTTGGCATCATTCTTGGAAGCATATTTGCAGCGATGCTTGTTGTCGCTCTTATCATTGTTGTAGTCTATTTCTATCGCAAATGGTAAGAGACTTCAATAAGTCAGGCGTTTGTCGATTTGAAGAAAGTGTACGGCACTTTTGTTCATGCATGATGATGATTTGCACATTAAGTTTATTCGAAGCCATGCATCTTTACATTAACAACGAGTAGATGATAAAACAATTCCATTTTGTATGCAAAACAACAATCTTCCTCTACAACATGAGCATTACTCGTACCAGTATCTACTATCTTTTCTTTCCTTCCACCAACTCGCTTTCAAGAAATAATAGTACCTGGGTACGAGTACTGTACACGTACTGGTACGCACGCCGCCGGTGCCGATGTCTCGACCTCATCGACTCAACACTCGCATCCGGCTCCCCCGTGCTGGCGAATCTCCAGTGAATCCGAAATGAATCTTTTTTACCGCTCGACCGCGCAGGCCCGCGCAGAGATGCATTTTTGCAGAGAGGATAGGAGTTGTTGACGTGGTGTACTCGTATGGTGTCGCATCTCCTCTGTTACGAGGTGGTTGTAATTAACACGGGTTTTTTCACGTATGTAGAGTTAGTACTGGTGGGCAATCTCCAACCCGACGAGCTTCTCGAGATTCCCGTCGCGTTGGGATTTGCGACGACGGCGGGCGAAGAGCGAAGCACAACCTTCACTACAAGCAGTACCGGTACGGTACATACCTGGTACCCTTCTTGTCTATCTTACTACTAGAGTATTCGTATTGACAACAGTTTCGAAAGAAGGTCCAGGTACCATTGCTTAGCACAACTCCTCAACAATGAAGTATGGAGAACACTTGAAAGCCAACATCGCCCCAGAGTATGGGGCTGCGGCGTACTTGAATTATTCGGAGCTTGATGGGATCATTCAAATGTTGGCAGAGATTTCTCCCAGTGGGTAGGTGGAAAGTAAATTGACCGCGGTTGTCATATTTTGTCTCATGAGTTTGAGTTGAATCTCATTCGTTGGTATTTTCTTTTGCTTTCTTTCCTTGCTTAGCGTTGACCTGGAAAATCGCCAAGTTTCGTTGACCACGCCACCTCAAACCAACGCTCGGGGACTTTTGATGGACAACACAACAGCGACGGAGGAGTCGTTCTTGAAGTTGATAGATGCAGAATTGACAAAGGTGGAAAAATTCACTCTAGAGAAGGTCACAGAGCTTCGACAGAAGATCGTCGAAGCTGAGGGGATGGACAACAAGGAAAAGATCCGGAAACTAGCGGATACCATTGCTGACGATTTTTTGCGTGTGGAAAAGTATGTCAACCTGAACTTTATGGGATTCCACAAGATCTTGAAAAAACATGACAAGAATTTGCCCAACAACCCATGCAAGGCCTTTTATGTAGGTCGGATGCACGGCCAAGCTTGGGTCCGCGGGGACTATTCCGATCTCGTCGTGCGCCTCTCCCAGATTTATGCTAAACTTCGTGACGATCATGTCGCTGCCGAGAACAAGGATGCCTCGCAGTCCTTCCTCCGATCGACAACCAAGTACTGGATCAAAACAGAAGATGTGAGCCGAGTCAAGTACTTTGTCTTGCGACATTTGCCGGTTTTTCTGCAAAAGACATCCACTGGTGAGAGCGACTCGCAGTTCACCAACTCCGTATACATTGACAACGACCAACTCGAACTCTACCATGGTCGTTTGGATAAGTCGCCTGGTGCCATTGCTCTTCGTCTTCGATGGTATGGACCCGGTGATCCGAAAATGGTTTTTGTCGAGCGAAAGACACACAACGATAAGTGGACGGGGGAAGTTTCCGTAAAGGAACGCTTTGTGGTAAGTAGTGAAAATCACCTGAACGAACTAAATTGCCCCGTGGAAACGACCTTCTGAACTCACCAGCGTGCTTGCAGATTGACGCATCGGAAGTGCAGTCGGTTATGAAGGGAACCTACCCTATCGAAGCAAAGAAGAAAGAAATGAGGGCGAAAGGAAAGTCCGAGCAGGAAGTTGAAGAGTGGGAGACTCTGGTGCGGGAAATCACTCAAGTGTGTGTCAGTAAACAGCTAGTTCCTACAGTTCGTACCCAGTGTATGCGAACGGCCTTCCAAATTCCTTTTGATGCCACCGTTCGTGTGTCATTGGATACGAACTTGTGTATGATTTCTGAGCGTGGCTACGACTTACAAGATATGAAAGTTTGGCATCGCGACCCGTCTTGGATTCTCGAACCAACTGACATCACTCGGTTCCCTCACGCCGTTCTCGAAATCAAGCTGGAGCTGAAGGGAGGAAACTTGACTCCACCCAAATGGGTTACTGATTTGCAGAACTCGGGCTTGCTCTACGAATGCCACAAGTACTCAAAGTATTGCCATGGTTGTGCAGTGCTGCTTCCTGAGGATGTTCGCAGTGTTCCGTACTGGGTTGACGACATTTCACTCCGTGAATCGATCGTTGCGTCTGGAGGTGGCCGTATTCTGGCGGATACCGACGTTGGCGTTGGGCCTGGTGCGAACCAGGTTTATAGCCACCTTTTGCCCTTTGGCGATGCTGCACACAATCGAAAGGATACGGCTGTGGGCCGAACACATGCCTCGAGTGCTGCGGCAAAAGGTTTCATCGGAGAAAAGAGCACTAGCACGACGAACGGTTTCGATTTCTATGACAAGCCGGACGAGATCTATGGCGATGATGAGGAAGGGTGCTGCAGTTGGATGTTCCCCTTTTGCTCACGATACAACAGCTACGGAGAAGACCTCGTTGCTCCAACATCCATCCAAAAGATTGAGCCCAAGGTGTTCTTTGCAAACGAACGTACCTATTTGCACTGGTTGCACTACGCTGTCATCCTGTCGTCCATTGCCTCGGGTATTCTTGCATTTTCGGAACAGAATGGAGAAACCTGGGGAGAATTCTATGCTCTGGCGTTGCTACCTATTTCTCTAGGATTTTGTGTCTATGCGTTGCACACCTTCATGTGGCGGGCTGACCAAATCAGATCGCGTATTCCAGCTCGATGGGATGATCCCATCGGTCCCCTCGTCTTGGGATCTACTGTTGCACTGGTATTGACAATTAATTTCTTCACCAAGCTCTACGAAATTGCAACCAATGACGGCGAACTTTAAATGTCACAATCGGCGCTCCTCTCTTACGGGAACCCGTGCGGTTTTAGCATGGCTTCTGGGTTTGATTTGCTGTATCTAATCTCATTTAGTTTCTAGTTAGCAATAGTTGAAGTTGTGAGCAGCTCTATTGTGCTCACATATCCCCTCGTTGGATTCCGTCTAGCATCATGTCTCTCATCTTGTCGACCGGTACATGATAGGAATCGGTGGGCATGGATACGGTGGCGATGATTTCATTCATTGCTTGATCTAACTCTTCTGGTGTCAACTTGTCGGAAGCACCAATGGCAGAGAGGAAGGAAGAAAAGTCGTCCTTCTCCAGGAAATCGTCGTGGTTCTTATCGACGCCTCGTACGAACTCTTTTACATAGCGTTTTGGCCACGCGTCATTGAAACTGTATTGAAGGAAAATTAGACATGTTTAGATTGTTGTTGTTGTTGTTGTGATAGTAGTTGCCAATATCGTGTTAAGTTACTCACTTGGCAAGCCGGTATTCTTTGAGGACAAACTTGAACTTGTCCAACGCTTCGCTGGCAGTGGGAATGGTGGAAGCAAAGGCTCGGATCGATCCCCGGGAATGCCTTCCGAAAGTTGCTGATACACGAGCCAACCGAAGCATGCTATTCTTCTTGTCTTTTTTCTAGTAGTTGTTGTCTAAGTATATTGATGTCCTGAGTGATTGTTCTCATCCGACTCATTATCGTCTACTGTTTTTATGACAAGAGACCGAGGGATTGATTTTACATTCCAAGCAACCAGGCGTCGAACATGTTTTTCCTCGGATCAACATCACTGATGATGGATGCTTGTCAGCATTGCGATCATCGGAGTGTCATGAATGGCCTCTTCGATGATGTTCAACGATGCATCGTCGTGTCAAAGACATCAACGATGATGCAGATGAAAGCGAACGGACCGACTCCGACGACCCGATCCCTTTTTTATCCACGATCCCCGCCAGTGGTTCTCTGATCCCCGCCCAGCGCGCGGAGGATGAAAAAAGATTAGTGTTAGAGGTGTGCGTGTTTGGGGCGAACTGGCTCGCTTCCTATTCGTGGCGGGAAATTTTCCCGCGATTGTTGGACGACATACAGACGGTTTCTTCTTCTTCTTGCTCAAGCATCAAGGCAAATCCAGCACCCCCCAGCGCCCAGCGCTTCTTTCACGTCCCTGCGCTCGTCCCACTTGTCGACGATGATCATTCAATCTGGATGAAATCCTCCCAACTAGAGTATAGCTCCTGCTGTTTGTAGTATATGAGTAGTGGTGTTTGCAAACGGGATGATGATTATTATTTGTACCTGCACTTTCGTCCTCTATTCCTCACATCATAATTATTATTGTATGAGCCTGCTGCCAGCATTTGAATTTGTATTTACCATTCTATTCGCGACAAGTATTGCTTCGCGGTTTCATAGGTCGTCCATGAAATAGCCACTGCCGGCGTGTGCGACAGAATTCGAGGCGTCATGCCCCGGAAAAATCCTACGGCACCCTCTGTTTCGAAAATGCGAACGGCCGCTTGTCGCCATCCGGTCACTACGGCGTTTCCACTAGCCTTGATAGGGCAATGGTCGGGTGGTGCGGACCCAACCGAGCAGGCAGGAGTTAACTGTTGAGTCTGCAAGTATGTTTTGATCCGATCCAAAGGAGTGGTGGTCGCTGCCGCCAGCAGGCCTGCCAGAGCACTGCTGGCCAGGGTGACGCCCAAAGTAAGCTCTCCGTCGGACGTCCACTGCTTTTTACAAAATTCGTTGGTGCCCACCATCACTACACCGTATGGAATGTTGGTGGCAAGCGTTACTGGAAAACTTCGATACAGACTGACAACGCCTTCACTGGCAATCATCGTCGACAGAGCATCATAGAGGCCTCGGTAGTGCCCGAGCTGCAATCGTTGCTTTACCGTATCCAAAGGGCCCAGAATAATATCGTGCCCCGTGACCGCCGCTGCTCCCGCCAAGGCACTTCCATAGGTGGTAACATTGCCTTGCTCATCTAGCGTCGCAGCCTTGACGAGCTCGTAAGAACTAAAGTATAGTGCATGTGCTGGAATGCATCCAATCAAAATGGTTTGCACGCCTCGCCACAACCGTGACAAGCCTGCGAGCTGCGCCAACGAAATGGTGCCATTACTGGAGGCCGCCGCCGTCGCAGTGGTAGAACTCGCCACACCTCCTTCCAGGGCCAGCGGTCCTTGCTGGTTCATCAGCTGCCGGATCGTTTGCCACATCCCCGTCGTTGCCTGAAAGGACGGAGACGCCGCCTTTTGCAGCAAACTGGCCTGCTGCTTCGCCATTCCCGAAGTGCCGCCAACCTTATTATTCGTGTTGATGTGACAAGCGGCGCAGACTTGAATATGGGTGCGGACCGTGTCCAAGGGGTAAACGAGTGTGTGTTCCGCGACTCCGGCCATACTACCAGCGGCGCAGTGCACCCAGAAGGGGCTAGAGCCATCCCATTCTTCCCATTCCTCCGGATCGATTGCTGAATTGGCCGTATCGTTGCTCATCATTTTCAATCAAAAGCTCAGCTGATTTTGGGTCAAGTCGTAATTGTTGTTGCGGTCTTGTAGTGTGTTCGGTTAGCAAGAAGGAAGAACAAAAGTCTCACGATCCACAGGCCCGAACTCTTTTCAAATAATGTTGTTTTCTGTTGTTGGCAGTTGGCTGCCGCCCTTCGCCCGTCCGTATAATATACCAGAAGATTGCATGCTAGCTGTTAGCTTGTCGCGACGGGAAGCGGCAGCACACGCACAAAAGCTGTCCGTGGCACGCAAAGGAATGGTGAGAATCTACGTAAGGTCTGGTACTCGTTCGAGAGGCTCTGTCTGATGGACGGAGCTACTGCTTGGCGGGCGAAAGAAGGCTTTTCGGGCGGAATGGCCTTCAGCACCGGTACTTGTAGTCTACCAATTCACCGTAGAAAGCTATGTATTGACCAAAGATGCGAACGCCGTTCAACGACACTCCCTCTCCGCGCGGATTTTCACCTTAAGGTGGATATGTAGCCTCAGTGCCATGGGCTGGAATTTTTGATTCCACGTGGCCAAAAAGGAATCCTCTATGATGGAACTCTCGCAATAGCAAACCAAAAGGAAAAAGAATAATCAATAGAGATTCCATGATGAAATTTTTATATGTTATTCATGTACTAAGATAGAATAAAGTAGAAGACATAAATGGTGACCATTGGTTGAACTTTCAGCAACGCGGGATTTCATTTCTCGCGACAAATTTAGCGGTCGAAGTGCCCCATGTACTGCTCGTCCGGGTCGGGGTAGACCGAGCGGACGCCTGCCAAAATGCAGGGCGAAAGCTTCACGCGATTTCCGCGTCCCAGCGGTCCGAAAAGGTGCATCACAAGCTGTCGATAAAGCAGCTTGCGAGCATGCGATCGGTCCGCTTTTTCGTCGTCGCGACGCGGCTCTTCGACCACATTGCACACAAAAGGGTAGACCTGGAGCCATTCGCAGACGACTTCACCACAGTCGTCACAGGCGAATGGCTCATCAGGCTCTGGCTCTTGCTCTGGCTCTGGCATGTCGGCCAAGTCAAATTGATCGAAATGATTATTCGCGAGAGGGGCGGCGGCGGCGGAAACGACGACGGTAGGTGCGTCTTGAATGCTGTTGTGTTCGACGCTGTTGTTGTTGTGGGCGTTGGCGTTAGCGTTGGCGTTAGCGTTGGCGTTAGCGTTAGCGTTGGCGTTGGCGTTGGCGCTGTTGTTATTATTCATGTTGCTCATGTTGATGTTATCTTTCTGTCTTTCTATCTTTCTTTCTGTCGTTTTCAGAAATAATAACAAACACACAACAATCAGTTATGTCATGTCCATTTTCAACAATCCTTCATCCAATTGCTATGTGGCAAACATTTGTGCTGATGATGATTCCAGTGCACCAGCACTATTGCGACATTCCTACAAAGATCTCCAAGAGCAACGAAACATACCTTGGCCCAGAACAGCAAGTGGTACAAAGAAGAAGGACAATGGTCTACTACCACTTGATCATCCTGAAATACAATTCCAAGCTGACCACAATCACCGGTGGAACTGCCTTGCTGGCGACCTTTTCAAACTCTCTAGCAAGAAACGAAGTGAGACTACTATGCAACGAGGGGATGCTGAACGACTGAAGCACTATGCAAAAGCCTGTGGGCGCCAGCACAGACAAGATGGGGATTGGAAAGTTTTCAGATCAGGATTGTGCAACTGTTTGGAGCACCATTTTAATGAACATTCAAATTGTGGTGACTGGTGTCCCATCATAGCAAATGCTGAAGCACAGGATGACGATGAAGCAACAAAGGCAGCAAAGGCAAAACGCCGACAGAAAGGGAAATTAATTTACAGAAGCAAGACACGTGACAAAAAGCTCTATGATCAGTTGCTGGAGATTTTCAACAAATATGGCACAGAGAAGTGGTTGAAGGGTCTAATGCATGATAATGACTCCAACAAGGTGGAGGCTATGAATTCCAAGATTTGCCGTCATGTCCCAAAAGACCGCTACTATGCTACTACTATTGCAAGCAAAGGAAGAACACATTTGGCTATTCTTATTGATTCAGTTGGGTACTTGAGGTCATCACAAGCTATATATGGATTTTTGGGCTTGACACTTGGTGCAGTTGATTCAGAAGGCATGCGGCGGAAAGATGTTCGAAAATTATTGAGAAAGAAGAATTCGGAAAGTGTCAAAGAGAAAAAGGCGCGGGGGAGAAAGAAGCGCGAGAAAAGGAGCAACCAACGCGCAAAACTGGTCAGGGATCAAGAGAAGTCGCTGACTCACGAACGAGGCCAAGGATCAACGGTAGCAACTGGAGGCGAGAATTTATGTGAATCTACTACCGGCACGAGTACTAGTACTGGTACTTCTACGAGTACTGCGAGCACGGGCGCTGTCATGTGCCCTTTCTGCGGTTTGAGTGGACACAAAACAACACGTTCAAAGAAATGCAAACGAAACAACACAGTAATTATTGGAGAAGCGTCCTCGTCGCCTGGTGAGTTGCTGTTCGAGTTATTACGGAGTTTCGATTTCCACTGCGCGCTCAACTGCTCATTTGCGATTTTATTTGTGGTACTCATACGTCGTTCAATTTGTGTACGAAACACACAGAGGGAATCCTGGACGACGCGCGCGAAGATTCTCCAGATCCACAGGACTCATCCGAATACAATTTTGGCGACGAGGATTCCGTTGAGATGAATTTGGCGACTGCTATGGAGCTCGACTCAATTCCTCTAGGAGACGAGGATGACTGACTCGGCATGTCGCCAAAATTTGCAACTAGTTAGAACAGATACACATACAACTTTTCGCAACAAATCTTTGGTATTAGTAGCCGGGCATGCTACTGCTACATAGCTATCTGTGAATTTTGGTCCAGATTCACCTATTTGGATGGAGAGTGGAATGCCAATCCCATAACTAAAACTTTGGCCTGCGACCATATTTAGCATATGGATACGAATAAAGTTGAATATTGAAAGTTTCAGCAATGTTGGATATTCATTGATGTAGAAGGGCATGATCGTCTAGCAAAATAGTTCGGACATTCTACGCGCACATGTACCAGAGTCTACGTGTGACGTCAGCTTTTGGGCTATATTAGTACCCAGGGTACATATCCACCTTAACTGTATTTTTTTATTGTGGTGGGATCCAACTAGTCAAAAAGCGTGCAAAATCTCATTGTGGGCTGTGCGCTGTGCGCTGGAAATTTGTCGCACGATCGATCGTACATTTTCATTATTATTTTTTTCTTTTCGCCATTTCATTCATCATTATTTTTTCTCGTCTTATCGGCATCGTGCTCGTCGAAAGATTCATCCTCGGCTCACAGACAGTGTAAAGAAGATCCATCCTTGATCAAGATGGTATCTTCACATTGCAGGATTTACGCTACAGTGATGCTTCTACAGGGGATCATCATTCTCTCAATAGTACCTGTACCGGTACTCTCGGTCGCCAATGCGGCCGCGGCGATGCTTTTGGACGAAGGAGAACGCTCGCTGGGAGCCAGACAGAGTGGTTGGAAACAAACACGATTTTTTTCGTTGACAACAGTTCCTCAAGAATCATCACAAGTTCCCTCTGTACCTAGCAATGTTCCGAGTATGGAGCCAACGTTGAGCGCACCGCCAACGGTGAGCGCATCGCCAACTACCAACCCCTCTGTATCGGCAATTCCTTCGTCGGAACCCTCCGATTCCTTGGCTCCCTCCTCTGTTCCCTCTAGTGCCCCGACGATGATGCCATTTGTATTATCCACACCGCCACCAGGACAAATTACCTACCAACCCGGAAACTTGACAACCTTGAAGGATTTGCTGTGGCTGTCGGAGGGGCTAGACAGCAGGTTGGTGGCACGCTCTGGGTTTCCCGTGGAGTATGGCGATGGCAGTGGTGTGTCCAATGCAACGTTTCATTTTCTTCCCGACGCGGCGGCTTGTTTCCCGGATACTCGACGAGACAATTTGGGTGGTTGGATATATGTCTCCAACTCAGAAATCCGATCGGAAGGGCAGGGAGGTGTTGGCGCCGTGACGTTTGACAAGGACGGCAAGGTAATTGATTACTACATGCTCCTGGAGGGCACAAAATCGAACTGTGGGGGTGGCAAGACACCCTGGGGAACTTGGGTCAGTTGTGAAGAGACCGCAGCTGGAAACATTTATCAGGTCGATCCCACCGGGGTACGCCCTGCAGAGATGATGACTTTGGGCAGCGATATCGGATGGTGGGAATCCTTCGCGTACGATGTCCGGGACGAACAAGCCCCCTGCTTTTTTGCCACAGAAGATCAGCCAAATGGGGCATTGGCGCGATTTACACCCGATATGGAGGCATGGGCGAATTATTCCTCTACTACTAATAGTAGCTGGTCGAATTCCTCCGATGGAGGTGGCTTGCAATGGGAAATACTACACGGGCCAGGTGTGATCGAATATCTGATTCTGGAACCCGATCGAGCAGACGTTGACAGTGGCACGTTCTCATGGACCACAAATCGAATGTGGGCGAAATTGAATGCACTTATGTACTATCCCAGTACCGAAGGCATTGACGTCAACGACAACGAGTTGTACTTTGTCTGCAAGGGGATAAGAATGCTATACACTCTGGACTTGGACAGTGGCAACTACACTCGTGCGTCGACTCAGTCGGGTCTTTTCCAAGGAACTCCCGACCAAATCAAGCGAATCATTCAAGACGAGAACGAACTAATGTACTTTACTGAGGATGATGCAAAAAAGGCTGGGGTACATGCTCGTGACAGCCTCGGACACTACTTGACCGTGCTAGAAAGTCCAATCCTTCTCGGAGAGACGTCCGGCTTGGCGTTCAGCCCCGATGCGAGAATAATGTACGTGACCTATCAAACTATGGGTCGCCTTTATGCGATATGGAGGCGCGACGGCCTTCCATTTTATGGTACCCAGTTGGACTTGAAGTATCATGAACAGAATAATTCATAAATGCATAGCGTGGAGTAGAATAGAAGAAATTCTTAAAACTATTTAGCGTAGTTAATAGCAATAAATAACAGCTCTGATCCATTACGATTAAGACGGGCACAAGTATACGCTTGCAAGCATACTGTACCTGTCTGAGCTCCTACTAGGCTCCAGATGCTGGGGATGACGGCTGACTGCTTTCGCACGGATCCGTCATCCATTTTTCCATTAGACCAACGAAGTGGTCTGGCGATGAAACAAATACATCTGGACTTTTCAAAAAATCGTTTCTAACCCATTTCGACGTTCGACGAGCAATCACCATCAGCGCCTCTCGTACCGGTAAGTATTGTTTGTTACAGATTCGGATCTTATGCCGATCTTTGCGGCGTTGTTGTCGTGCGTTGAAATTGCTATTGTCCGGTTTGGCTCGCGACATGGCCATGTCTAGGGGGGAATCCAATCCTAGCTGTACCTGCAGATCCTTTCGGAATTGATCTGAATAGTGCGCTGTTGTCGAATTGTGTGTATCTTCAAACTTGAGTTGATTGGTCTCATACAAAAAGATCGGATTCGGAACAACAGTTGTAGAAGAAACGTTCTGAAGATATCTTGGATATTCCTCCCGCCACTCCGGAGGGAACGGCACCTTACCTAAAGCAGCCAAGTAGACGTGAAACCATCCTTTTGCAGTTCCCACGCAATCTACGCCATCATACCAGTCCTCGCACTCGTCAATCAGCAAGTTGGGGTCTCCCCATTTCGCCGGATTCACATGCCCGGGTAGGTTTTGGATTTTGAAATTGTATAGAGACTCGAACCAGTGGACGGGGTGCCGCAGACCAACAATCAAGAGAGTTTTTGGAAAGAGTTCCGCCAAGGTGGTGATGCTAGGTTGCGCACGAATGTCCAATGGATTCTTGTATCCTCGTACAAACTTTAAAGGGCCATCCGGGGGTAATTCATTATACAATCTGGAAACCAACAGGTAGGGCTTGCGATACATCAGTGGAAAAGGCTCGCCAGGAAGGAGTTTCACTTGAGGATGCTGAGACAACCAGTCTTGTTAAGCCGTGGTACCGCATTTCGGAAAACCAACTATCGCCACATCCAGCAGGAATTGAGGGTCACCGAACATTTCTCCTTTGGATGTCATTATGGTGTTCAGTCCAGGCCTCTGTTGCGACTGGTGGCGAACTGCGTGCATATTATAATGACCGGCCGGTGGTTCCTCCAAGAGGCTGTCCGAATGCAGCTGAAATATCTGGAGTAAGAACAACATCAGTGGGGACAGCATCATGGTCATAATCGTGCATTGCTTCAGCCTTTTCTTCTTGGCACGCCGCATCGGGACTTGGCTCATACCGATATGGCACTGGTTGGCATCTGAAATCCCTGTACACTGGGAAGGTTTCAATACATGTCCAAATTCTTCCTCTGTAAAGGTACGTTTCAAATCCAGTTGGCTGATTAGTACCAGTTACTCTTACAGTACTATTATTCTCTCATTCTCATCGTCAGAAGACGAAAATCACGAACACAACAAGGTGCAAAAGAGGAGAGGAGGAGTCACCACTCGTCGCTCGTCGCGGTCGTCGTCTTCATCGCCGACGGCCCAAAGAATTTCAGTTTGTACTATTAGTCCAAGGGGTCGGTGTGGTGGCATTTATTTTTTGCCCCTCGCCTTATTCCGCGCCTTGCGTGCGTTGAATTTCACCAGTTATTTTTCTATTTACTGTACCGCACAAGTACGAACCTCGCGACTCCAAGATCTGGGATCCAGCATTATTTTCAATATTATGGCCCTTGGCGATGATAGCTCATTTCTCAACGCCAATGCAATAAGTAGCTAACCATAATACAATGCGTCAGTTATCAGATCGAAGCTTCTTTGTTTTTTCTTTTTTTCTTCTTCGATTGAGCGATGATGCCACCTAGTAGTCAAAGATCTCCATTCTGCATCATTGTTACCAGAGAACCATATCTGATTGTTACTCTTGTTCCTCGAGTACTTCTTACATTTCTTTCTATCTGAAACAGAAGAGACGACACAAAGATGGCAGCAGTATTGTGCGGTACAGTGGGAGACCTCTTGAAAGGGTGCTGTGATGGAATTGGAAAAGTTATTACTTTGCCTTGCCGAGCATGCGGATGTGCTTGCAATACTTTCGGAGAGCTTGTCATGAGCCCTTTCTTTCCCTACCTCGCTCTTACTTTCGGTTTGAACTTACCTGGTGTATTTTACGCAATCAAGAGTTTACCGCTCGATTGCGCTGGCTTATCCGGTTGGCTCCTTGGGAATGGTATCCTTTGCTTGATACACATGGTGGCGGCCATGTACATTGTCAACAAGATCCGCGAAACTCCACCTTCTCTCAGGGATCCAATCACCAAGACTGAAGATACCGAAGCAGCTTCCACCAGCTATGGAAACTTTACTATTCCCAAGGAGAACGAGAATGGAGCCGCCAACTCTTTCGCTCGTATCAAGTATGTGCTTTGCTACGACAAAACGATGGCGGTGTACATCGTCATTTTCATTGGGTGGATCATATATCTTTCGACTGGTATCGCCAAGCGTCTGAATGCTGGTGAAGATGGTGGATGTGGCAATGAAATCCAATACATGAATGTTGCCATCAGTTGTGGATATATGTACCTCAGCATGGTCTTTATGGCGTTTGGGTGCTCCCTCTGTTGCCTTCGCTAGAGACTGGACGGCGGTTGAATAGCTCTTGCACCTATACCATAGCTGAATGTAATGTGGATTATTATTCGATAAACTTCCATGGGTTCTGTCTATTTACGAAAAGGCTGTTGTCCTTCTACGATCGGCATTTCATCCCAATGAGATTATGCAGCTTTCGTAGCTATAATCTATTGCGCTACTCAAGCTGTATGGAGCTGCCGCACTCTCGGACGACGTTCCAATACTATTCTTTCAGGATATATGGAGTTTCCAAGTACAATTTAACATCTCATAATATGCACAATTTTCTAACAACTATCACATTCAAAGCACTCCGCGAGGGAAACAAGTAACAAGTCACCATATTGATACCACGCGTCCTCGCATAGCAAGTGTAGACACATCATGGGCCATCTACTAGACTAGCAAAGCGATGCCAATCCAGCAACGACCACAAATCCAACATACACAAAGCCACATACCAGCGACGTTTTCATGTAACGCTCATGATAGACCATGCAACCTTCGAATTGTTCCTCCTCTTCCACGTCAGCCATCTGCAGCACCCGTTGTGTGCCTTCGGAAAGCCAGAAAACCCAAAAGAGAAATAAAATCGCGTAGGTAGTAATGATTCCATCATAGCACACCAAATGACGTATTCTATCGCTGGATGTAGTCCGCATATGAATCAGGCGGCTAAAACACCCAGATTTTGCCCGGGCAGCAGGTGGCGGTGGAGAGGGGTCTGTTATTGTGACTTCGTCCATTCCTCGATGATGATTATTCGAATTCGAATCCGTGTCGGAGTCACCCTTCTCAGCATCTTCTTCTGCCTCATCAGTCCTACTAGAACTTTGTCTCGGTCTCGCAACCTTACGAATTTTGTACACGCAATAGATCGCCGCAATAATATTCAAGCCGGTCAGAGCGGCATTCCCAACCAACCAGTTCGAATAGTAATTGCACCACTCTACGAAACCCAACACTCCAAAGACTAGTGGTGGAAAGTTGAAGCCTCCAGCCGTGATGAGAAACAGTGGGTGGCATATGTACTCATATTTCGTCAAAGCCGTCATGGTCCATTCTCTTCGGCACTTGTGCCCCTGGTTTGTTGAGAGTAATAGGTTGAGGTAGTAGGTACCGGTACTCGTGGCGGGAGTCTTTTCAACGGCACACACTACCGGTAAACTACTACCGGTAGTATTGTAGACAAAACAAAACACGCAAACGCATCGCAGTCCGAGTTTTTCTTCTCTCAAATGTTTTCGTGTTTTCTGTCGCGCGGTCTTCCCGGTCTTCCGCCCGCTCGCCGGTCGGTGACTTGCCCGCCAGTACCAGTACCAGTACGATACTTGTACCGGTAGCAGTCGTCATTATTATTATTCTCAACACAGAAGGCGGGACACGTCGCCGACTAGCTGGCTCGCTCGCTCAAAAGGGGAACTAACGAACAATGGCGGACAGAATAAATTCCCGCCGTCTGTGCCAAGCAAGTCTGTGCTGGTCCGTCCCCTTGCCTCGAGAAGCGACCGACCGTGAAATGCGAACGCCCTTTCCCATTCCTTCGGCTGCGCGCGAGCATACGAGCACGTATTCAACAGTACTACCGGTACGCTCGTCCCGGTACCGTACTGTACAGTGTGTGCACAGGCGGGAGAAGAACAACAGCAAAATCCATCCGCAGCGACGCTTCTCAAGCATGACATGTGTTGAGTGTTCGCTTTCCTCTGGTCCTGTTGTTCCGCCTCCACAACTCATCGCAGCAGCGGAATTGCACCCAGCAGTTTTGCAATAGATTGCTACTCCGAAGCACGCAGCAGCTTCAAACCGAACCTTCCGACGAAAGTCCAGTCGTCCGAAAGGAAGAATCTTATCATACCAACCCCATAAATCTATTCGACCGCTTTACTAACAACAACATCATCATTTCTTCCGAGCCCTTCGTTTTTGGAAATTACATCATCGAACCATGTTCAGCCGATCTCTTCGTACCATCGCACGCAATGATCTTTACCGGAAGCTCCTGTCCACACTTGCAGCCGAGCCTCCTTTCAGCAAGGTCTTAATTGCGAATCGAGGTGAAATCTCGCAACGCGTAGTGCGAACATGCAAAGAGCTTGGAATTAAGACCGTCGCCATTTACTCGACGGCAGACGCCAAGGCCCCCTTCGTCCAGGCAGCCGATGAAGCTATCTGTGTGGGTCCTGCTGACTCTTCTCTCAGTTACCTCAACGTACCCAAAGTGCTGGAGGTAATTCGCAAGACTGGCGCTCAAGCAGTCCACCCCGGGTATGTAATATGTCTTGTATTGTAGTATTGTCATGCATCCTGCCGAATCATTTCGCTCATCGCTACCATTCTTTTTTTCTAGGTATGGATTCCTCTCGGAGAATGCCGAATTTTGCCGTTCGATCGAAGGCGAGGGGGTGGCTTGGCTCGGCCCTGGCATCTCGGCTATACAAGACATGGGAGACAAAATCAGATCCAAGGAAATTGCAGAGCAAGCTGGTGTCAGCATTATTCCGGGTTACGATGGAGTCATTGAATCCCTCGAGCATGCTCTCCAAGTCTCCAACGATATTGGATATCCAGTTCTAGTCAAGGCTGCTGCAGGTGGAGGAGGCAAGGGTATGAGAACCTGCTACGACGACCAAGAAGTCCGAGAAGCATTCGTTATGGCGAAATCGGAAGCGAAAAAATTCTTTGCCGACGATCGGCTGCTTATCGAAAAATACATTGAGAATCCTCACCACATCGAATTTCAAGTCCTATGCAGCCCTCCTCCTGGGGGCAAGCTTGAGAAGCCAGAAGACCTGCAAGTTGTCGTCTTCCCAGAACGAGAATGCTCTATCCAACGCCGTAACCAAAAAATTATCGAGGAATCGCCTTCCTGCTTGCTCACTCAAGAAACCCGCCTCAAAATGGTGGAACAAGTGAAAATGCTCTGCCAACGTGTTGGGTACGTCAGTGCCGGTACCGTTGAATGGCTTGTAGATGAAAAGCAAAACTTCTACTTTTTGGAAATGAATACACGTCTTCAGGTGGAACACCCCGTCACTGAAGCAGTCACGGGTGTGGACCTTGTCAAGGGAATGCTCTGGGTCGGTGCTGGACGTGGATTCCCACCAGAGCTTCAAATTAAAGGCGATCTGATGCCTCATAAAGGTCATGCTGTCGAAGCGCGTATCTACGCAGAAGATCCTCTTCGTGGCTACCTTCCGTCCACAGGACCATTGGTTCAATACAAGGAACCAGAAACAGGAACACCAGCCGACGAGTCATATTTACGTATGGATTCCGGTGTGATCGAAGGTCACGTCGTTTCGCCTTACTATGATCCCATGCTTTCCAAGATCATTGCCTATGCTCCGACTCGATTAGAGGCAATCAATAAGCTGGCCGATGGTTTGGATCAATATGTCATTGAAGGCGTTCAGCACAATGCCCGCTTGTGCAATGCGGTATTGCGTCACCCTTCCTTCCAAGCAGGAGACACGCCTACGTCCTTTTTGCCCCGTCATATCCCGGAATTTAAAGGAGTTCAACTCTCGGATAAGCAGGAAGAAGAGTTGGCAGTCGCCGTGGCCTTGATTGGACTAACACGTGAATCCTACTTGCAACGCCCGCCCATCGTGCCAGCATTTTCTTCCGTGGTGGTTCGTCTGCGAGGAATGTTTGGAGACGCCTTTGAGGTGTCCCTTGGCAATGAGAAAACAGCCAAGGTGAAAAAGGTCTCTGGTGAAAAAGCTGGAGTCGAGCGTGAGGTCAAGATTGACTCGCTGAAGTATGATCCAGAGAGATACCAAGCACGTGTATCCATTGATGGCGACGCCCGCACCATCCAGGTATGTATTTCCTGCTACACACAAAGCTCGAAGATTAAATCCCTTCTCACCTCATTCGCTCTTGTTGCCCATTTCTTCCGACAGGTTCTCAGGGAATCTCTTGAAGGCGATTTGAGGGTTCAGATGTATGGAGCTGACATGATTTGCTTGGTGCAAAGCCCCAGGGAATATGAACTCAGCAAGTATATGCATGAACCGAAGATTGTTGATACCAGCGACTTTGTCATGAGCCCCATGCCTGGTACTTTGATCAGCTTTGCTGTTGCTGAAGGTGATCATGTTGAAATCGGTCAAGAGTTGTGCATTGTTGAAGCAATGAAGATGCAAAATATTGTGCGAGCACCACGTGCCGGGGTGATCGGAAAGCTCAACGTTGCTGTCGGATCCTCGATGCAAGCAGATGATATCATCATTGAGTACGGCGAAGAGGCCAAAGCAGACGAAGCTGCCTAGACTGTGGTGTGGATGACCCCATTCCTAGGTTTTCCATATTTTTTCAGGCCAAGAGATGATGACAATCTACAATCTCGGCAATTGATAGTACTGTAAAATAATAATCACAATTACATCATTATCCTTGTCAACTATTCACTCGCACAGTGCAGTAGGAAGCAATGCATTACGATACTACTGGAATTTTCTGAGGAGGCACCCTATTTGGGCGACGGAGAGACTCTGCAGTCTTTTTCCTCTCCTGGGCCAAAGTGGGATTTCTGTGCAGGCGCTGGTGTCCTTCAGTTCCGATCATTTTGAGCATGCCGTGACCAAAGGCTCGTCCAATATGAGTGTAGACATCCGCTCTGCCGGCATAGTGGTAGTCCCCATTGTAGGTATCATTGCCTGGGTAATTCATGAACTGGCCGGTGGGAACATACAGAGTATTGTTTCGAAATTCATCGTAGAGCGTGACTGCCTTCTCGGCATGTTGCATGGCGGAGTACCGATCTGCACCTCTATTGCAAGTGCAAGAAGGTTTAGAAACAGGACGATGAGAGGATCAAAGAGGTCGTTTAACAGAGGATGACCTGTGATGAATTTACTCACCTTCCTGTCGCGTTCACGCCATTCTGACCCATTCCACCAACCAGGAAGGGCATTCCCGGTGCATCCAAATCATCTCGGACATCGCGAATAAGATTTGCCAAATTGAATTCATACTCGTTTACTTTGTGGTAGGTAGTATCAACCATGTCATTCCAACCTTGAAACCAAACAAAACCTTCCAGCTTGTATCCCACCTCTGGTTTATAGCCAGGGACAAGGTTTGCCAAATCGTCGAGTGCAGCTAGTGTGTCGGAAATCATCTGGCGGTATTCCCTTTCGATACCGGTACGGTTTTGGATTCATAAAGTGTTTGATCAGACAACCTGAAAGAAAAACAAATCGACACCTGCATTCACAGCAACCTCTTTAAGCTACTCACCAACCATATTTAACAGGGTGGACACCACTGTAGTTGCCTTTCCCAGAACTTGGAGGCCGAAAGTCGATTGCTAGGTCCCTGCCACCCCAGGCAGTCTTGAGAAGAAAAATGGGATTCTCGCAGCCGCAAAGACTGTCTCCGACGACCCAACCAAACCCAAGTTCTGGTCCAAAGTGTCCACCACCACCTGGTGCGCCAAATCCTACTTTTAACTTTCCAAGGTGATCGTCAAACTTGCAGTACACGTCGTGGCGCTCTGCCCAGTCCTGTGACGTTTCGTTCCAGTAGGGGAGATACTCGCCACGCGTCTTTGTGTCATTGAGTAGTTTTCTCATGTGTTCAATCGAAGCCATGCCCTGCCGATAAGACGATGACAAATAGTGAGATAACCAGTAATGGCAATATGAACATCATTTTTATCACGACGAATACACCGTACTCACCACCATGTTCGATTGGCCAGCGAGCAAAAAGATCTTTGTAGGCCCTTCGTCACACGAACAAGCCCGGGACGGCTGAGCTAGCCACAGAGAAACGCAAAGCAATCCGAACAGAAACGACATCCTAGTTTATAATATTTCGAACGAAGATGCACCAAAGACTTTCAAGTGATATGAGGAGACTATTAGCGGAACGTCGACATCATAACAACAATCAATCCAAACCCAAACCCAATCGTCGCGTTGTTTGTCGCGAAGAAGAATCATCGCGTCGCAAAAGAAGAAGGATCTTTTTCAGTGAGTCATGAATTCATGACCAGTCATGCGTAGATGTCCAGTCATTTGAGTCAAAAAATGCACTACGAAGCGAGCAATCATCTCTACCGTACCGGTACAGTCGGCATATCAATACGAAGTACTCTATGAGCTACTGCTGTAGCTCTCTAGACTACCCAGTGTTAGAGTAATACTCTACTCTCTAGCTAGAGCTAGTAGTAGTGGAGAGAAAGTGATACAGTAATGCAAAAGGCTCCTTTGACTTATGGCACGCAACGATGTATTGGTAGTAGTGCTTTTGATTTATCATAGTAAAACAATACCGGTAACAGAAATGTATTGTGCCAATCAATTCGCACTACACTTTTTCAAATCGACAACCCTCCAAAGAATTCATATCCCTTACAATTTGCGGTAGAAATATACGAGTAAACCACCAATCGATCTCCAACAATCGGTACAAAACCACTGAACAGGATCAAGTTTGCCCTCGAAAAACCATGCTTGATCAGCGTCTTTGGATCCGGAGTGCTTCCTCGTCACTTCGTATGCTGACGAAAATTCTACGGGTCAGTGCATAGGAGATCACCAACGGTCTCCGAGGATGGAGCAACGAAGGACGCACCGGCATCCATGGCTATCGGAGCGGCCCAAAACATATCTTGGTGCTCGAAGTAGCACACCCTCTTCTTCCCAATCGAAATCTCTTGATATCATGCCCACATCAACGCATCACCAGATTCGGAGCTCGCGCACACACGGTAAGCTCCAGCAACACAATAACATACATTCGATTCAAAGAGAAGCAGGGGACGTGTTTCCGATTGCAAGAACACTAATGTTGCAACAAGAGTACGTGCAGGGCCCTTTTGAATGCCGAACAGATCGGAACGCTCTCACACAATCGAGCGATGATTATTCTACGATCTGGGAACTCTGGTTACGAGGCCTGCAACTCTTGCGCCATGGATTGCAATAGTTCATAATTGACTTCCAGGACATCATGCACCAGTACCTCACGCTCTTCGTCGGGTATTGGCTTTCGTAGCTGCACGAGAGGCAACAATAATTCTTCCGGTTGCTTGCCTTCGCCCTCGGTAAGGATGCGACACATTCCCTGGACATGACCGGCACCGACGATGGCGACCAGTCTCCGAACCTTGGGCATTTGATGCGTTGGATGGGGTGATCGGAGTAGTTGTCGACAGGTTTGATACAGCTTGCAGGCCATGTAAGTGTCTCGCTCTTGGATGATCACCTTTTCTAGCGTTGGAAAGTGTTGTGCGAGTTCTGCGATAGATTCGGTCAACAAGTCACCCGTATCGTCTGAAAGTATCTTCTGCATCCATTCCCGCAACTCATCAGGATTAGGTTTTTGAAACGAGCTGATCACCAGGCTTAAAACCAATTTTGTCTTTCCCCAGAGACCCAAACCCTCCCAGGCACGAGTGAGCGTCAGGTACAGTGGTCGGTCTCCCAACACCATATGAATTCGCTGGTGCTGCCGCTGCTCGTCCCAGTAATTGTAAGCCACGCGAAATTCTCCTCCCAGCTCTACCCCTAGACTTTCTGCATAGTCTTGCTGCATATTCGTCAACAGCCCCGCTGCCATTCCGTACATGGACCGACTCCCTTCGGCCGGTGGGGGGCTTTTCTTCTTCATCTTCGTTTTGCCACCGCTAGGTCGTAGTCGCCCCCACAGTCCCCCTTTTCGCTCTTGTTTTTGTTCTACCGTTTTCTCATCTGCTGCTGCTGCTGCTGGTGGTGGTGGTGGTGGTGGTGGAGTCAACATCATAGGAATTCGTTGATCGCAAAGTTCCAAGAAGAGTACGCTGGGATTCACTGCCTCCAATAGCATTCGAACATCTATGGAGGAGTCATTACTAACATGGGCGGTTCCGAGCAAATAAACTTCGATGCAGCATCCATTGGGTCCTGGTACAATGATTCGCTGTAGCGTTTTCGTCTTGTTCCGTAGTTCCATGGGTAGCTGTCTCCTCCATTCGGGAAGCGCTAGCGGCTGCTGGTCGGCATCCACTGGCAGTGGTGCTGTGATGAGGGCATTACTAGTATTGCTGCTTCCGGCAGCCAATAAGACATCGTCCTTGATGACACTAGTAGTAGTAGTGCTTCCCGTCGAGGAAGAATCCACAGCAGCAGGAAGTGATGATGATGATGATGACGATCCGGAATTGTGAAAGCCTGTCGAGGCCCCCGTCCATAGGGAAGATTCCAACAATAACAGCAGTGCCAACAACGCAGACACCCGAAAAGAGCGAGAAGCGCTCATCGTATTGTATACTGTCTGTACTGTATGACCACGAAGTATGGTATTTCAACAATCTCAGACCCACGCATGCAGCTCAGCAAGAAAAGTATGTCAATAATTACTGTACCAGTAGAATTCTTGGGCTGACAGACCGCTGTACGAAACTGGTTGGGATGAGTACAAGTAAGAACAGCTGTATGGACTTTTCCTGTCTCTCGTATTAGCAATGGATGTTAGTTTGTGTTTGTTACAAGTGCTATCATCGGTTTGCTGTGTGGACTGTCAACAATAACAAGCATCACCGCAGCCATGGTCGGTCGTGATGAAATTCAGAAAATAGCTATGGACGGTGGACAGCGTTGCGCTGTCGGTGCTGTCGGTGGCTCGACAGCCAGACAGACGGAGACAGAAGGAGTTTCGTCTGGAAGGCGCCCGCCTGAACAGACAGAGCAACGGTGACGTAGAGACTATTTCTGATTGGACGAGAAGAAGAGGAAGGAAGTTTGAGTGTGATTGAAGGACCTGCCGACTGAAGAGTGAAGGACTGTTAAAATCCGTGAGTTCTAGGCAGTGGCTAGCGGCTCAGGGATTCGGGCTAAAGGACTAATTTGACTGTGGGATAACGAAGTGTGTTATCTTAAATTAATGAGCTCTTGCTCTAACTGATGAAATGAACTTTTGTTCATTCCTACTTTTCTTGAATCGTTGACATGTATTTCGATAGAAGTCTGTTCTTGCCACATCGTTGGCACTGACTCAGGATGTGCATCTCTTTATTCCTACTGGGAACTTGAAGGATGTAGGTCCTAGTACTTGATCTAGTATCTGATCTAGCCACATCAGTAAGTGGGAAGCTAGAACGTGTAATTTCGCTCGGGCGCTCGTGGCTGGGATTGCTCGAACGTGTGCGTGGCTCCGCGCGTGATTTCCTCGATCAGGACAGAAGGACATACTGATGACGTCATACGCCAGTCGTCATCAAACCTTGTCGAACATATACGGACGTACACAACATCGTACGTCATTACTATTATACAACATGTAACGGTTGAACAGTACGTACTTCTACTATTCTGTTCTAATAGAAAGAGCTAGCGGCTCAGGGATTCGGGCTAAAGGACTAATTTGACTGTGGGATAACGAAGTGTGTTATCTTAAATTAATGAGCTCTTGCTCTAACTGATGAAATGAACTTTTGTTCATTCCTACTTTTCTTGAATCGTTGACATGTATTTCGATAGAAGTCTGTGGACTTCTTATAGTTTCTTGGAGGATCATAGACTGTCTCCGATAGTCTTAGAAAGAATCTCTGAGTCGTGATCCAAACGTGTGTCGAACGTAATCGTGCGTAATCGTGAACGCTGGTCGCGTCCGTCCGTCATTCCATGATCGTCCGTTGTAGGTAGATATTCGAACAAAGGACGATGAGAACCGAACAAGATCGAGAAGCGATCGAAATCGGTCGCTCAGTCCTGGCTCACAATTCTGCAATTGATCGCATCAACACGCCTCTCAATCGACAGATTAGAAGTAGAGTAAAGCTTTCCCGGCCCACCCACCCTGGGCAAGGCGAGCACTCCCCGCGCACCATCGGATTCGAGCGAATTTGGGCATTGCTATCACTATATGAACTAATGCTTCCCCGGGCGGTTTTTAATTTGGAGCGCTGTAGCCGCCTCGGGATGGCTACATGAAAAACGCAAATAATTGGCAAAATGGCGTGCTACAAGACGCAGTATCGCTTAATCGGTCGCCATTTGGCGTCTGGAATATTTAATTCTACACGAAAGCAATCCGGATACTACCAATACTCATTGTATGAAGGATATAAAATTGTATTTATAAGTATTAGTATTAGTGTATTCAGTGGAGTGGTCGTTCCGAAAGAGTCCATCGTTTGGAAGTGAAAACGGCGGGATGCGCGTTTTTTATTATTGTTGCCCAAATCTTCGGTCATCTTATTTTTCAAGTCGTCTGGCATGACTAACAATCACAACATGCCATCCCGCTCTACAGAATAGAATGGTACTACGACTTGCTTTATATTTAGTGGAGCGAGGATTCTACAAGAATGTTGAATTCGTATTTTTGATTGTGGGCCATACCAAGAACCCTTGCGATCGTATGTTCAACCTTTTGAAATCAACGTATCGAAAGGCCAATGTCTACACTATGGCCCAAACTATTGCAAAACTGAACGAGCACGAGCAAACAACCGCCACTCTATTCGGAGACTTCAGGAATTGGGATGCGTATCTGGACAAGTTGTATTCTAGATTCGATGCTGGAACAATGAAAAAGTACCACAACTTCAGCGTGGACTTTGAGGAGGGAGCCACGTTTATGAAAATTGACGTCTCCCGTCACGGGGAAGACGTCCAAGGCCGAAGAACGAAGGACTTCCATACCCCTTCAGCTGACAGAGAAAACTTGCTCTCTCAAATGCCAGAGCCTCTACCCAAACCTGGAATTAAGAGGATAAAGCAAATCGAATTGGGAACGAAGTGGAGGAAACATGTTCCTCCTGAGTTCCAGGATGAAATCTGCCCAGTGCCTTCCAAAGCAATTGTAGATGCACACAAAAAAGAAAAGAAGAGAACAAAAAAAAATAAGGCAACGGCGGTACAAAACGAAAATGATAGCGACGACGAAGTCGTCGACGAGACACCCGCCGCTTCATCATCAAACACTCATCAAGGCGAAGCTTCTCAGACGTTGCAGTGGCAACAGCAGCAGACTTGGCTTGCTTACCAACAAATTTTGCAGCAACAGACACAAAATTTCCCTTTCTTTCCTCAATTTAATTATTAAAAATGCCAGTAGTAGCAGTGTATTTTATTGCATGTTGTTGTGTTGCGGCGGATGCAATGAGAGGTGGGAGCGATGAGTTGTTGTTGTTGTTGTTGCGTCACCGCGGTGATGACCGGAGACTCGATGGGAGCTTGAAAAGTCATCGAACGGCGGGGTCCGAAATGTTTTTGGCTTTTTCTCGAAACCACATTGATTCACGTGTTCAATCATGAGGCTTCATTTTAACTTGGCCAGTCTTATTTGTCGGCGGCGGCGGAAGCGTAGCAGTCGGAGTAGCGACAGCGCGCAGGCGGGCAAGGGGCGCCAAAATTCCGATGTGGTACAGATGAGATCTCCTAGTGGGGACGATCCATTGAAATGGCACTCGCTCATCAAAACTAAAGACTACGAGTTGACTAAAACGGCAATGAACTTTGGTTTTCCAGGCAATGGGGAAAATGTCATTCATCAATAATGCCAGCATTATGTTTGCTACTCTGTTTGCCTTGTTGTGGCTTCCAGAGGGATTGGCATGGACGACGACTCCTCTCAGTATGACGATGTCTGGCAATGGCGGCTCGGTCAACACCGAGGAGGCTCCTCTTATTTCTCGTCGTCGGGCTCTTTCGTCGGTCGTGGGGACTCTAGTCGGGGTAACTACAACCTTGTCAGTCGATCCGTCATTTGTGTGGGCCTCTTCTTCTCCATCTGTAGCTGGAGACTACGAAAATCGGGATCGTCGGTCTAGCAAGGATTATTCTGTCATTCGTGAAGACTACTACTACATGATGGGAAAACCGCCTCCACGTCTGTTAAATGGCCCCCTTCGTCTAGATGATCCCCAGTGGAATGCATTTGGGAGCTGTGAGACAGCGGAAGGTGGTTCGTCCTCGAATTCTTGTACCTATGTGTCGCTGAAACAGCGTATCCCGGCATATTCAAAATATGCATTCAATATTGCGTTGGGAGCCAAACAATATGGGTCTTTGGGCAAATACTTGCAAGACGCCGCCCGCACCAATTCGGACAAAGACTGGCAGAAAGCAGCCTCCTTTGTGACGACACTGCCACAAACTCCACCTCCACCACCGGTTGATGCCTTGTTGAAAATGGTCTTGTTTGCCTCGTCGATGCTGACAAGCCCGACTTTTAACGGAATTTCTCGCGAGCTGCTCGTCGCCCGATTTTATGCCAACGAAGCGAGTTTTGCCACTAAAGAAATCGCAGAAGCCATTGAGTCGAGAGACCCCGAGCGAGCAATGGCGGCCTGGGAGTTCGGAAAAGATTCGTGGAACTCGTACTTTCAAGTAGTGAATGGAAAGATCTCTCCCAAGGTCGGTGAGAAATTTGACCCTATCTCCTCACTCCAATGACATTAGTAGAAAATAATGGCTATAGAACATTATCTGGAATTCTTTAGCTAGTACTCGGTGATTCGGCTGACTGCTCTTTTGGCGAGCAGCAGCATAGGCATGGCTTGGGTTCTTTGGGGATCCAAGTTAGGCAATTTTCAATAACAACGCAAGCTGCTTCGGGCGCATTTTCCCCGTGTGCGATGATCATTCCTACTGGTTTCCATTCGTCCAAAATGAAATTCAGTGTTTTTCTTGCATTTGGAAGTTGACCAGTGACCCAAAAGGCAAATCTCCACTCCTTCGGCGTTGATCCCATGGGCCCGACCAGACCATCAGCTCTCATAAGCCAACCTTTCCATCCTGGCTGATCATCCTCAAAGTGCCGCTGAATCAAGTCGCAGAAAATGACCGTCTTGCTTGCTTTGTGAAAGAAGACGACTTCGTCCATTGCCCCGCCCTCAAAAATGGTCTGGTCGATGTCATCCGCATAGTCGGAGGGTGTTTCCCTTGTCAAGGTAGCATAAAAGTCAATGCCTCGGGCAACCTTTCGACGCGACAAACCAGGAGACGCAAATACTTTTGCTTCTGGGAAGCGATTTTGCCAGTCCTGAAGTGACAGCCAATGAATGAAATTGGGACTCACGATGTATTTGACAGGGCCCACCAATTTTACAATTTGATAGGCCAACTCCTCCGTCAATGAGATCGGAGACCAGATCCACGCAGAGCCGTCGGAAAGCTGAATCGCTACCATCCGAGTAGGATAGGGAACTCCATAAAAAGTAACCACCGGGCCTTCAGCCGTCCACACCTTGGGCGCGAAACGTTGGATCAACGCGTTGGCTTCCAACAGTAATAGTTCCTCTTCTTCAGAGGGAGATCCGGATGCCTTGAAGCTTGTGTCGGCGCCAGCGTGGGCAAACCCTGGCAGAAATAAATTTTGCAGTAGACCGCCCTTTCCGAACACCATTATGCTTGGTTTGATGATGATGTGTTAGACCTCCTTTTGTTCTGACAGAAGTGCGGTGGAGGATGATGTATGATGTAAATAATGCTGCGAGACGTGAGAAGTAGTCTCTTGAGATACAACGATCTACAGCTTGAAGAGACGGTTGTATTGATTGAAAAACGTATACTATTGATTAGATAGATGATATAAAGATATTGTGCCATTGTCGATGTTTCTGTTGTTTCGGAATTCTGGATACGCTCTTCGCTTCATAATGACCGTATGTATGTTTGTATGTATGATTCATATGTAGGAATGGGTAGTGAGAACGCTTCATCTCAATAATCCCTCTCGTGCGAAACTACCAACCACATAGTAGCTTCCTTATTGCCTCGAATTTGTCGCGTACTAGTCCCTTCGTAAGAATGTCTGCTTTCTGGAACTGTGACTCAATGTGCTCGATACTTGTCCTTGTCTGCGACAATTTTGAATGAAACCAATGATATTTGACCGCATAATGCTTGCTTCTTGGTGTGTATTGTCCGGGTTTCATTCGTGCTAGTTTTTGTCGAGAAGCCTTTTTGCCTTTGCTATCTCGAATCTCTGTTGCCCTGCTACAAACTTGGGCTCATAACGTCTTGAGATACAACGATCTACAGCTTGAAGAGACGGTTGTATTGATTGAAAAACGTATACTATTGATTAGATAGATGATATAAAGATATTGTGCCATTGTCGATGTTTCTGTTGTTTCGGAATTCTGGATACGCTTCGCTTCATAATGACCGTATGTATGTTCGTATGTATGTTCGTATGTATGATTCATATGTAGGAATGGGTAGTGAGAAGACGCTTCATCTCAACATAGTCTAGTAGTGAGAGAACGCCGCAATAAGATCATGCATGCGTATATCGCTGTCGCTCCATGGCTGTACAAGTACCGCGGTACCAGTGGACGTGTTCTGGCGCGTGGTATTGCACGTACTGTACCGCGATGTGGTCAGTCACGTCCACGTCGGTAATAATAGTCGTTCTCCATGCGCGACGCTACTAGCCAGGTACGGTAGTCTATATCTCTCGACTGCCGACACTCACTACGAATCTAGTACTCTAGAGAGTTTTCCTACCGGTAGTAGTAGCATAGAGCTACTCGTAGAATAGAGAGGTTGATTTGTAGTAGTACAGTAGCGGGAGTGAAGGTTGAGCTCCTCTGTACTCTACTCGTCCTATGCGGGAGTGAAGGTTGAGCTCCTCTCTACCTCTAGTACTATGCACCTCTCTACTAGTACTATGCACCGCTATTCTTGCAAGCAAATGGGATTGTCACTCCAAGTACTCTCTGTCTGCTATGTTTAGCTAGCATCTGAGAGTAGTGCATTGTGAATCGCTACTAGATTCATTCAACACCCTGTTGCATGATCTATCCTTTCATTTGATTCGCAATCTACCTTTGACAACATCAAACCAACATCATTGCTAGTAGTGACGATTGTAGCAGCGATCTTGCCGGGTGGCAATCGATCGCTTCGCCTGATCGTCCTATGGAACGTAGTCTACTACCAGGTACTGAACGTACTGATAGCAAAACAATTGTGTATCCATAGTGGCCAGCACTCTGCGCAAGTACCAGTATCAATCTGCCATATTCATTCCCCCGTTTCTGCTGGTTGCGAGTCGTCCCTGCCTGCATCGGTGACGCCACTAGCGCCTTCCTCGCCTTCCCTTTGCTCCTCCGCACATTCTCTAGCTTCGGGATGTGGTGGTGGCGGCGGTGCTTCTTCCACTACTGACGACTCGTCAAAGTCGCCATAACTCTTTTCTAGTTGGTCGGAGACAACGACCCAGAGAAACAAGCCGCCGAACATACACAAGGCAAGAACTTCCAACCCAATTCCAGTTCTTTTGAGTGATCTGTTGTGTCGTATCAAATACTCATAGCTCTTTTTGCCAATAGCGCTGCAGTCCTCACAGTTCCCATGCATGAACAATCGCTGAGACTCGTTCTTGCCGGATGATGGTGCTCGAGCCTGATGTTCCCATGCGGACACAATAGTAGTAGTAGCGGTGGACGTTGGATCCATTACGATTCCTCGAAAGTCCTGCTCCTTGATGCCATATTTGTTCGCGACGCATTGCTTTGCGTCGTCTTGAGTTCCCATTTCTAGACAAGCAAATCCTTGTTCTTTCATCCGACCCTCGCATCGAACACAATCGGGTTCGTACACCGATGTGGAACACCAAGTCGTTGATGGCAGATCAGGACCATGATCAGCATCCGGGCACCCCCAGTCCAATCCCCAGTGAACTACAGGCTTGGCGATATGGATGTATGCAGCATGATCTTGATCACTGCTCCTTCTTCGAAGCTGAGAGAAGTGCCCCCTCATTTTCAAAGATTCCACTGAAACATCCGTGACGATCATAGGACCGTAGTACGTGTACTCTTCGATGGACGCCATTTGTTTGCAATAGACTGTCAGCATGGTAAGTCCAGGCAAAACAGAAAGCAAGGTGATCAAAAAGACCCCAAAGAGAATACATATCGTCCGCGTACTGCTCGTCACTCGAATGTACAAGAAATCGGTCAAAAACGCCAGCGGGACCCACAGAAGCAACGTGCCCACCAAGATCCCAGGGAGTCCAATCATCGGTCCTTCCGTCGTACCAGAACTACCAGTACTACCAGTACTACCACCAGTGGTGCTAGTTCCTCGATCGTAGGACGTCGAGTAGACGGAACCGCTCCAGGTCAATAGCGCCACAGAAGCTTCAAAACTGAACATGAGAAAGGCATTGCAGCAGTGACGAGTCCACTGGTGGCAAGGAGACGAAAGGCGACGCGACGCCCACGTGTCATGGCTTCTGGCGTGGTAGCCCCAGAAAATGGCAAAGAAGACTGACAAAAGTATCGTGGTACTCAGAAACAAAGCATATCCTGTCGAGTAGGGAACGAAGAAAAAGTCCACCGCCGCCTCGTCATCGTCTTTGAAGGACGACACACCGGACGACATTGACGTCATTGTTCGTCTTTTCGCGCGAAGAATCTCGACTTGACAACGACGACGACGACGACGACTTCCAAGCCGCAACTGGCACTGGTGCAAGACTGAGACTGCTTTTACGATGGTGAAGAGATCGGCATGAATGAATCAACTATACTAGTAGAATCTCGAGGGTTTGTAACAACCCTTGTATTTCGATTTGGAGTGACGCGAATCGTCATGGCGGAACCGAATTCCTCGCAAGACAATAGTTTTCTGTTGTTGACGAGCGAGTTCGATTTCCATCATCGATCATCGAGATGCTGATGATGATGTTTTTCCCGCCGACCGCCCACCACACGCGTCGCCCAAGACCTCGCATCGACATTGGACCTCGCGCGCGCTCTTGCTTTCAGTCCGTCCGTATGACTGGTATGAATACAGTACACGTACCGGTATGATACCAAGTACCGGTACGAGTACGGACGGTCGGTGTTCGTGCTTTTTGCGGGGCGAGACGATGACGATGACCGCGCAAAACGCCGAGCCAGAAAGCTCTCTGCTCTACTACTAGTAAAATGATGTTACAGCAGCAAAAGGGTTTGACCTCCTCACTGTTGCTCCCCTCATCGCATAAAGCATAGGCCCTACCGGTATAAATACTGTACCTCCAGATATCCTGCAAGAAGAAGACGCGGAAGAAGAACCATTTTAAAATTGCATCTCCAAAAATGGACGACGAACCAGAAGAAGCATCCTTTCCCTCCAAATTCCATCAGCTGACGAAGCGTGACAAATATGTGGCAGCGGTGGCGGCTATGATCGGTTTCACTTTGGGTGTTCTTCTTTTTGCCGTCACTTTGGGTCGGCAATATTCTCACTCGTTGGAGGATTGGGAGGTCCGACACAATGCAACTCTGCAAGCTATGCAGGAAAAAGTGGATCTTGTCACACTCGAAAAACGAAAATGTCTGGACGACGTCGATACGCAAGTCTTGGCAGTGGCAGAACTGCGAGGGAAACTGGCGGCGCGGACCAAGATGGTGGAACAAGCAGAGGAACTGCAAGTAGAATTGGAGGCAAGAGGGCGTCGAGTAAAAGAATTGGTAGAAGAGACGAGGTTACGAGAACAGGAATACTATGAGCTGAGAGGCATCATCGATCAACAGGCGGCCGAAATGGCAACGAAATCGAAAATGTGTGGCCAAGTAGAGGAAAGAGCGGCTAGACTTACGGAACAACGGGGTGGGCTCACGCGGCAGCTGAAAGCTTTGGACGGTAGAGTCCATGAGTTGAACACCCAGGTGGGAGAGCACCAACTGGAAACGAGGCGGTACCGGGATCGAATTCAACAACGCGAATCTTTTCTGTGTAAAGAAGGGTAAGTACTGTATTATACGTATATGCCGATAAAAGCGTTGAATGTGGTGCCAATACTTCCTTGAGGGTATCATCGATCGTGGAGGAGTCTCATACTCTTCCGTTCGTTACCGCCTTCTTTGTTGTCACCCAGCTATGGAATGGGTCCATATTACGTTCAAATCACAGCCAAGACGCGAGGAGACACGGACGATGATTCTCCAACGTCATTTTCCTTCGTAGTGGAATTGGCGTCACGAAGGGATCTCCCGCACTCGGTGTTCACCTTTTTGTCGCTAGTAAGCTATGAAATGTACTATGGTACAACTTTTGTCGCGCCAGAGGCTGCTAGTAGTGCAAACAGCATCTTGGGTCTTTCCCTGGACATGGACGCAGAGGTCGCGTTTAACCAAAAACGTCGAGCGGTGGGTATGCAAGAATATATTTTGATGTTTCCCGAGATTTCAGCACGCTTCCCTTGTGAAGAATATTCTGTGGGATTTCAGGGACTGGGGCCATCGTTGGAATTATATCTATCGCCGTCGGACGAGGAAGCCAGCCGGGACGGAAGATCGTGCTTTGGAAAGATTGTCAGAGGAGTCGAGAGTATTGTGGCCATTCAGAAATCTGTTTCCAACGGCCAAGCTGTAGATATTACTCACATGCAACATCTTTTGCTTTGAGGCGTTTCGAAAATTAGTAGGAGTCACAATAATAATAATAATAATAATGTCAGCAAACGTAGACCCATTCTTCTCTCTCTAGTCTAGAGATAGAGCTCTAGAGAGCTGGAGTATACGAGTACAAAGCTTGTTCGAGTGATGAAAGTTACGAGTAAGTGACCCAAGAGCAAAAGTAAACGAAGAACATACGGTATATTTGGACGATGGATTGACCGAAGTCATTTGGGTCGTTGGAATCGGAAATCGGATCGTTGCTTCGTTTGGCCTACTAGTAGAGGCCTCCCATGGGGCGGACAGGCAGAGGATGAAAGATCCTTTTTCCATTTGTCTACCCCCAAGCTCTAGAGATGATTTCTTCGATGTGTTTTTTTCAACAGAGTGACTCGGGGGTCTGCAACGATATCTTGTTGAGATCTGTAACGCGTTGTACCTGGCAAGTGCCGTAATAGTATGTACAGTACGTTCTCTTACGGCGATGAATGACGCACGCTATTACACGATGAGGAATGAGGACCGCGACGATGGACGATGATAAGAGAGAGGAGTTATTGCTCTGGTTGTGGTTGCTGCTGTTGGCGGGAACACAAAAAGTCTCCAGGCGATAAGCTGTTCCTCTCGCTAGCATACTTATCATATCCTCTCGATTGATTGATTCACTCATTCGTCCACCATGACCGAACCTGCCGTCAAAAAGAACAAGTACGAGTTCTTTCCCTCGGTCCAAAAGATCGAGTACAAGGGTCCCTCCTCGACGGATCCCCTCAGCTTTCGGCATTACAATGCCGACGAGGTGATTCTGGGAAAGCCCATGAAGGAATGGCTTCGTTTCAGCGTATGCTTCTGGCATACTTTTGTCGGTGGAGGTGGTAGCGATCCTTTTGGTAGCCAGACTCTCATTCGCGATTGGGAAGGAGACCTCCAAGGAATGGAACTAGCCAAGCGTCGAGCCGATGTAGCCTTTGAGTTCTTTACCAAGCTAGGCGTTGAGTATTATTGCTTTCATGACTTCGACGTCGCTCCAGAAGGTGAAAGCCTTGAAGAGTCGCTAGGTAATATTGATGCCATGGCGGATTACTTGCTCGAAAAGCAAAAGGAAACAGGAGTGAATCTCCTGTGGGCGACTCAGAATCTCTTTTCTCACCCCCGATACATGAATGGCGGTATGACGAATCCGGACGTTCACGTCTTTTGCTACGCTGCTGCTCAGATCCAAAAGGTCATGGACATTAACAATAAGTTGGGAGGCCTGAATCATGTTTTTTGGGGCGGACGAGAAGGCTACCAGAGTCTGTTGAACACGGACATGAAGAAGGAGTGCGATCACATGGCGGCCATGTACAAGATGGCAGTGGCCTACAAGGAAAAGAAGGGATATACCGCTCAGTTTCTGTTGGAGCCCAAACCCAGAGAGCCCTCCAAGCATCAGTACGATTATGATGCGCAGACAACTCTGGCGTTTCTGCACCAGTACGGTCTGACGGACCACTTTAAGCTCAATATTGAGCCCAACCATACCACCTTGGCGGGGCATGAAGCCGTGCATGACATATATGTTTCTTCCATCTATGGAATGCTAGGAAGTGTTGATTCCAATACTGGTGATACTCTTCTTGGATGGGATACAGACAACTTCCCCATGGATGTGGCGCAGACTACGGCAGTCATGTCGATTCTCTTGGAGCAAGGTGGCTTTGAAACTGGGGGGTTGAACTTTGACTGCAAGGTACGACGCGAGTCAGTGGAACCGGTGGATCTCTTCATCGGGCATATTGGAGCCATGGACACCTATGCTGCCGGGCTTCGAAGAGCTGCCAAGATGAAGGAAGAAGGCACACTACGGTCCATGCTGGACGAGCGCTATCTCTCGTGGAAGACAGAGGCGATTGGGCAGAAGATTGAAAAGGGTGAAGCTACCTTGGAAGAGTGTGCTGAATACGCCAAGGGCAAAGGGGAACCAAAGAAGATTTCCGGCAAGCAAGAGTTGTATGAGATTGTGCGAAATCGGCATGTATACGGTTAAAACACGTCACTCTAGCTAGAATAATCAGCAACTACAATCAGCTCAAAAGACCATCGGATATAATTGGTTTTGCTATTTCTTTTTAGTAGAAGGTTGCGTCTACGGAAACCCTGTGCAGAGGAACTCTAGTCCGGGGGTGTTTTCGAATTGGCACACGCAGTTCCCCTCCCTGGTACAGCAGTAGGAGCAACAGGGGCATTCCAAGTCGGAGACGCAGTCGGATGCAAACACTGGGAAAGAATTATTAAAAACCGCGCAGACACTGTCTGGGACACTCCCGCTCAACAGGTTGAATTCGACTCGAAGTTTATCTGCACAAAAGCGAGACAAAGCATTAGTGTTGGCATCTTGGTGCGAAGCAATATGCGAGGTGAAGGCAGACTTACTCAAACTACCCAAGGAACGAAAAGATGTAGGAATCTCGCCAGTGAGTTGGTTGGAATACAGCAAAAGCTGCCGCAGGAGCAGCAGGCGGCCAAACTCCAACGGAATAGGCCCAGAGAGTTTGTTATCCGACAGATCAAGATTGTCACGTAGCAAAGCTAAGTTGCCAAGCACAGTGGGAATGGTTCCCGATAGAAGGTTCCTGCTTAGATTCAATCGTAATAAACTCGAGAGTTTTCCAATCTCGGAAGGTATAGTTCCTCCCAGCTTGTTGTCTGCAATGCTTAACGAGGATAACGCAGCAAGGTTGCCAATTTCGGTCGGGATTGAAGTGAATGCATTGGAATCGGCTGAAATATTCGTAACTGATCTGAGACCGCTCAGTTGTCTAGGGATGCTTCCTGAAATCTGGTTGTTTGATAGGAGCAGTGACTCTACCAGGACCAAGTTCCCGATTTCGGAAGGTAGCGTCCCAACAATCAGGTTTCCCCCCAAATCAATCAAGTTGAGTTTGGTCAGTAGACCAATCTCAGACGGAAGTTGCCCTGCAAACATATTTCCATTCAGGTTTAGTGCCGTCAATTCAAATAAGTTCCCAATCTCTGTGGGAATGGGCCCTTGCATTCGATTTCCCCGTAAGCTTAAAAGCTCTAGCCTTGATAGCAAACCAATCTCACTTGGTATTGTCCCAATGATCGAGGCACCCCCTTCGCCGATTGGAACGAGATCGATGGTGTTCAGGCTGTTGGAAAGAAGTCCCAACTCGGCCGGGATAGTGCCATTTAGGCCGTTGAAGTTGATCTCGAGGTTCGTGAACAATCCATCTGTGTTGCATTGTAAGCCAGCACGGCCGCTGGTAAACCAAAGGCATTCGTCGGTGCTAGACAACCATTGATCGTTGTTCGTCCAATTTTCACCGTCGGTGCTGTAGAAAAATGTAGCAAGCGCAAAACGCTGTTTTTTGCGCTCCGTAGAATACGACGCCAAAGAGTCGTCTGATGACAACCATTGCAAGGCTCGAACCTGCGGCGACGATTCTCTGCCCGTGAACCCTTTCAGAATCGGCCATTCCTCACCCAGTAGTTCAAACAGTTCCTGGTCAACATCTGCAAGTCGAGGAAGTGACTGCCCTGTTGATGAAGGAGAAGGCCCCCCTAATGGACCCACTGAAGGACTCGCAGTAGAGGGCCTTGACGGGCGGAGGGAAGGCTGAAAGTTAGGAGACCATAATGACGATGGCTGAAGAGTCGAGACCATATCCAACGAAACCTCGGAAAAGGGAGCGACTGAAGGTACAGGCGTCTCGACTACTGAAGGGATACTCCTTCCACCAGAGGATCCACCTTCCTCGTTTTTATTGAAATACAGTCCGAAATAAATCCCAAGACCTGTCCCAATCAGAACCAATAGGACAATGCACATTCGCGCATCTCCTTGCCCTTTTGCAGCCGGTATATCGTATTCTGTGGACGAGTAGCTAGACGACGAAGCGGCGTCGTCATCCTCCCGTGTTTGGTATGTACCCAACAAGGTGCTGATCTTGGGCATTTCCCCGATCACCTCACCCGTGTACACATCGATGTTAACTACCCGCTGTTTGGTGGATTTACTGCGAGACATGGAAGAATCTGCCGACAGATTTGCGGAGGAGTGTTTGTTCATTCTTTGACTTGAGGCTGCTTGTGCAAGAGCCTCCAGCTTCCGTTTACGTTGCTCCAATTCATGTCTTCGTTGTGCTCGGACGGTCTCATCTGCTTCTTTGGGGGCGTTACTGTAGGCACCATTTTCATCTGATACCCGTACACTTGTTGTTCGGATCATGGATGTATTTTCACCTTTTGTCGCTATTCTATCGCTTCTCTCTGTGTATCGACTCGCCGCTGCTGCCGCCAATGCAGCCGCTTGTCGCTTCCTAATACTCTCCCTTGCACGCTGCGACGAGGCAAGCACATCTTCCTCTTCTGGTTCATGTTCTTCCCTTTTCGACTCGACTCGTGCTGATCCTCTCTCCCCAATGTTCCGGCTATGCTGTAGTTCTGTCTCTGATAAGACAGGTTCGAGACCTCTTCTGGTACCCGCCATTCCAGGATTGCTTAAAAGAGTAGTCTGGTCTTTGTCAAAGGATGACGAAGCCCCCGAAGACAATTGACTATCCGCCACGGAATAAACATTGCTATCTGCCTCCGAAACATCGTCATCGATTTTTAAATTCGGGGGTTTGGCCATGGCTTGTGCTATCTGGGCACGAATCTGTGCAAAAGTTGGAGCTGGTTCTTCATCTTCATCTGGGGCCACGTTCTGCTCCAGCGGTGATGATTCAGAATTTCCAAGCTCGGGCGAGAGAGCTGGAGAGTCCATATGTTCGTCATCCGAACTGATCGTAGCGATTGTATCATTTTTTGATGGAAAAGATCTTTCCGCTTCCGGCTCCTCATCGTCTTCGCCCCGCGAAGAAATGGGAGAGGGCTGAGCCTGGTATCGTTTTAGCCGCCCAGATCGGCTCCCCGTGCCCCCTTCGTGTGATCGGAAACTCCGGCCGGACGCATTCAACGAAGAGAACGATGAGACTGACGCCGCCCCTTCGTAGCTGTGGTTCAGCGCCGATTCGGGGATGTCAGTGGCGTCGTTGACTTCCTCCCCTTCTTCCGTGTAACGCTTTACTCGCAATTGCCGCCGACGCCTCTTACTTGCGGTGCTCGTCGATGAATGCACAGACGAAAACGATAAGTCGGCATTGCTCCTATTTTCCACCTTCGTCGTGGATTTGACGAGGTAGTCAAACAAATTTATGCCGATTCCTGAATCGTCTGCCTGCTCCGAGGTGCTCTCCTCCAGTTCTGCCAACAGGTCCTCGGGAGACTTTCTGCTGGCCATCTCTCGTGCCTCGGATGTGAGGAGAAGAGAATTTTGACAATGACGGCACTCGTAAAATGGAGAGAGGGAGCTTTTGTCTTTTGGTGTCCTCGGTGATTGACGGCCGTCCTCGCAATATGATACCAGGTATTAATGTACGGTACACGGTACTCTATCGGTACATACTGTAGCATATGATACTGATGAAGGGCTTTTGCATGTTGCATGCGATGACTTCCGAATTCACACAACAGCAGGCATAAAAAGGCGTGACAAGAAAAACCGCGAAACCAAAAGAGGTGCATAAAATAGTAATATGTGTGTGACACCCTTCCGACATGTTGAAGTCCTAAGTACCGTCTTCAACGAACTATCAATATCATTAATGTAATCAGCTCTGTGGATAATCATACCTCAGAGGTTTGCCACCGCGCACGGGGACCAGGCACGGGTCCGGTACTGGTACCAGTGTTGGTACCGTACAGTACAAGTCTACCAGGTACATGGTACTGGTACCTTGTACCACTGGTACCGGTCCTACCGGTAGACGAACCAGGTAGGTACAGTATTTATTGATCCCTGTTCACCGGTACTACAGTACCTGGTACTTGTACTGTACGTTGTACCAAGTACTGGTATTGAACCGGTAGAGTACTGTACCGGAAGACATGCGACTGCAATATCTACAGCACTACTGGTATTGTACTCGTACTGCTTACTCTACCGGTAGTAGCTAGAGCACCTCCAAAGTTTTGGAGAAAGATAACTATTTTCTAGTTAAAACAGTGACTCTCTCTGCAAGACCAGGTGATCGAGAAAAGTCTGAGCACAAAAAGTCCAGGTCGGTATTCGCAAACTGACATGTACAGTCTCCATTGTCTTCGCAGCAAAACATGCAGCAGGCACACATGATCTCGGCAGGATTGGCACAGTCGGTAACAAACACTGGGTATGTCTGCTCGAACACCGCACACACCAGATCACTCACAATACCGGTCAAGTTGTTGGATTCCAGCCGAAGAACGCCAACCCGTCGCAGGGCCGAGAAGGAACTAGGAATGCCCCCGGTTAGCTGGTTGCCGTACAATTCCATGTTCCGCAAAAATATCAATCGACCTAGCTCAGGTGCTAGCTGCCCTCTAAACTGATTGCTGGACAGGTTAAGAGTATCGCGAAGCTCGATTAGGTTTCCAAGCTCTCGTGGGATTGTCCCCGTCAAACTGTTATTCCCCAGTTGCAAGCTCACTAGCTCGATCAAACCTCCAATCTGGCTGGGCAATGGGCCCTGTAACAGGTTATTGGCAGCTGAAAAACGTTGGAGCAAACGTAAGTTGCCAATCTCGGTCGGGAGACTCGAGAAGCTGTTTCCATCAAGATCGATACTATTGACTAGAACCAATCTGCCGATTTCAGTAGGGATCCCTCCAGAGAGCCGATTGTTCGCGAGATGTAGCTTCTCCAATTTCGTCAACGAACCAAAAGTCGAGGGGAGCAGACCAGTCATGTCGTTTCTTTCCAGATTCAAATATTTTAACTGGGTCAAAGCTCCCAGCTCAGTAGGGACACCCCCAGAGAAGCGATTCTTACCGAGTTCCAGGGTCTGAAGGCTGATACAGTTTCCCACGTCCGACGGTATGGATCCGCTCAGATCATTTCCTCGAAGGTTCAGAGACGTGAGGTTTGCCAACAGACCTATCTCTGAAGGTATTGTGCTCGATAGCGACGCAGACGAACCAGCCTTCGAGAAATCAATGACAGTCAAGTTTGATAGAAGAGCCAATTCTGCAGGTATTGATCCCGATAGATTGTTTAGATCAAGGTCAAGGAGAATGTAGGAGCCACTTTCATCGCACGGGGATTCGGCGCTTCCGGAATACCAAAAGCACTCATCCTTGTCTGACAGCCAAAGACTGCTGTTTCGCCAACCATCACCGGACGTGGTGAAGAAAAGAGTTGCCAATGCGAATCTTTGAACCTTTTGATCTTGAGAGTAGTCATCATAATTAGCGTTGTTCGCTAGCCAATCTAGAGCAAAATACTGGGGAGTTGTGAAGCCGACGAAATCATCCTCCAGACTTGGCCACACAGAAATGAGAAACTCTCGGAGTATACTGATTCGACTTCTGGTTGGAGTCAGAGTAGGACTCGGTGTGATTTGTGCCGCAGTTGGCCGAGACGTTGGGACTGGTGCTGACGTTGCGACAGGGGCAAGTGTAGGCGGCGCAACTGGCGCAACTGACGGCGCAAAGGTTGGTAGTGGAGGGAAAAGATCAAGCGGAGGCGGCAGTTGGCCACCTTCGTCCGAGCCGTTGAAGAAAAGAATGAAGTAAATTGGCAAGCCAATGGCCGACAAGATAACAAGGGCGACCCAAGCCCTTCCGATGTGCCGCACGTAACCAGTGGAAAATATTGGCTTGCGCTGGTACGAAGTCACCCCTATGGGACCCTGGGAGCTCTTCTTGGACGCGGATCTTGATCCATGTGATGATGGAGCTTCAATATCTGCCAAGCTGCCTGCGTCCAGAGTCTGAAAAGCTTCGTTAAGGTCAATCGATTCCGACGTGCTTTTTCGCTGAGGCTGATACTCTGGCTTGTCGTATTCAGATTGACTTCTATCCAACAAGTCTTTCGCAGCCGTGAGAGAAAAGTCGCTCATTGATTCGTCGTCTTCGTCTGTTGGGGCAGCTTTTTTCTCTGGTTGCTTGGGGGTCGCTCGTCCAAAATTTAAAGCATCTAGCGACCCGTCGCTATCATCATCATTGCTTGTTGCCTTACTTGTTGCCTTGCTTGCTGCCATCAACTGTTTCCGTTTCTCTTGACTTTTTTCTTGGGTGCCAGCGCCCTCCGGCGGAACCTTTCTATTTGACATTATAGGTGTCTCACTGAGCTCCAAAGAAGCGTTCTTCGAGTCCTGTAAATCTTGCATTGTGTACTGCTCCAAACCCGTCAACTTGTCGAAGTCCAAGCTTCCGTCGCTATCACTCTCCGAAGAATCCTCGTGATTCATTTGACCACCATTTTTCGGCAATGCTGGGGCAGGTTGCAACGGTATTTCGCCTCTACTAAAGTCATCAGAACCACCTAGTTGTAGCACCCCCGACGAATTGGATACTTCTACTGTACTTTCTGAGGAGTCCTTAACCAACTCTTCGATGTATTCAGGTTCTGCTTCCACCCTACCCGATCTTGAAGACTTCAAAGAGCGAGGGCTTGTCTGTATCTCGTTGGATCGCTCTGTGCTGCTTGCTGAATCGTCATCGCCAATCGGCATAGAACTTCTCCGCGATTCTGAAGCCACACTTTGTTCCCATAATGCAGAAAAATCGTCTCCATCTGATCTTTCCGACTTCTCTTTGGCATGCCTTCCGCTGTTGATCCGATTATCAAGGAAATTTCCCAAATCTTCCTCGACCTCGTCCTCCCGAATACTCGTATCTGGCTGGATACCACCAGTTGTGTGTCCTCGTTCACTTTTCCCTATCGAAGAGAGTGAGCTATTGTCTTTCGATTCAGGTTCTTTTGGCTGGTTCTTTGATTTGTCTTTGAGGATCGCCTGCAACAGGGTTAAGGGTGGCTTTTTGCCCTTGTCTTCTTTACTACTCGAGTGTCCTCGTTCACTCTCCCCTATCGATGAGACTAAGCTCTTGTCTTTCGATTTAGGTTCTTTGGCCTGGTTCTTTGATTTGTCTTTGAGGATCGCCTGCAACAGGGTTAAGGGTGGCTTTTTGCCGTTGTCTTCTTTACTACTCGAGTGTCCTCGTTCACTCTCCCCTATCGATGAGACCAAACTCTTGTCTTTCGATTCAGGTTCTTTGGCCTGGTTGTGCAATAACTTTTCCTTGAGACTCTTCTGCTGTTGCAGCAGTTTCATTTTCTCCTTGAGGGTTAAAGGCGGCTTTTTGGCCTTGTCTTCTTCAATCACTTCTTCAATCACTTCTTCTATAACCTCTTCGACATAAGATGATTCAGACGAATGTACGGAAACTTCTTCGTAGGCTTCAGATTCTTCAACCTCCTGTTCGATTTCAAATTCATCATCCCCGGAGCTTTGAGCATCAATAAAAGGAGCTCCATTATCGGAACTTGCGGTAGAAAATATCCCATGAGAAGCATTTTCAGATTCCGAATCGTCGTCCCCTCCCAGCATGCTTGCCAGGATTCCCAAATCATCCTTGGCGATCTTCTTGGATTTGAGCTCGACCTTCTCTAGCTTGAGCTTGGTACCCTGCGTTGGCGCTGAAATCTTGGGCTTTTCCTCTTTGGCTGGTTCTTTTAGCCCCGATGAATACCGATAGTTGTAGTCTATGGAAGGTGGTGCTCCCAGTTTCTTCTGGGGTGGGGCCCACTTGTTTTCCGAGCCCTTGTTTTCATTCAGTCTCTTTCGATACTTGTCGTATGAAGTGTCGTTCGTATCACCCCCCTCCAGCGTCGATACATGCAAATTGATATTCCTCCCACCCACTTCCTTCTTTTCGACATTATCAGCACCGTCAAGATACTTCTTTCTGTACCTATCAATGGTCTTTTTCGAGGTGGCAAGTTCCGAATCTTCTGATAAGAAGCTGCCGTCGTCTGATACAGAGTCGTTGGACGACATGGACGTCTGCCTCCCAATAGAAGAACTCCCTGGTGTTTTGCTATTTTGCCGCCCACTTCTGGAACCGTTTGTACCAGTTTTACTCTTCCCCGATGAGAATGCTTTACTTTTTTCTTCGTCGGACCCATCTGAATTCGAAACCACTGGCGGAGGCCAAGTCGACTTATTAAGATTTGAAATGTACTGCTGGACTTTGGAGCCACCAGAGGAAATCGATCGAACGGATGTGGACAGATTTTCTCTCTTCTCTTCCTTGGAGCTTCCTTTTGAACTTCGACGTGAAGGGCTTTCAGATGGTGACGATTTTGCTTCTTTGTGAGCTGGGCTGGTGGGCAGGGCTTCTCGGCTATCAGAACTCTCTCCGACGTTATTTGTCTTGATTTTCGGCTTTTTCTTTTTCATCGCCGCACTGGAAAAGCTATAATCGGCCATGGTAACGATTTCCGGATTCAAACTTTCCGATGAGCAGTACCTATTGTGCAGTGCCCTTTTCTCGGGAGGGAAGTCCAATTTTGTTTGCCCCCGCCTGTTCTATCGATCTATTATCTATTTCTGCCACTTCCGCGCCGCCTACCCGTACTCCTTCCAAAATAACGTCCAAGCTTCCCGTTACCGTTCCTCGACTGTGTGTACAACTTTTATTCTAAGGACTTGTAGACCAACTCGGAAGGTTGCAATAGCACTACTCGTACTTGACACTCTTGTCTCTGGTTGCCGGTATTCGTGTGTCTCGCGTCGCTGACGGCGGAGAGCTCGTCGTGATCCTCGCTCGTTTTACGGTACAAGGTATTGTACATCATCATGATGATTGAACGTAATAGAGGACCGATAAATAAAGCTGGCGGTCGATCTTGCCAATTTCGTCCTTGCTTTCGTACAATTGTTGTGCTGTAGTAAACTTTAAGTACGCAAGCTGGAATTTTTTAAATTATGCCTCGGTTTTGGGCTTATGTCTTGGATTTTTTTTACATGTCGCCGATCAAATTTACATATGGGTTGAAAAATTTCGTCGCCCAGTTTTCAGCCACAAGATTAAAAAACCGTTACGTGCGCAGTACGGTTAAGCTCTACCCTACTACAGTACTAGCTACGGGTGAAAAGAGTCCATTGAGTCAATCAATCGGACTGTCTACGTTCCGGCGCAAGAGAGATTCATTGCTCTCGACCGTCAAGGTAGCAGCTAAATTCGAATGAATAATGACGTTTGTCTGACGTTACTCAGATGATATCGGTAGCACCGGCCCGTGCAATGATGAGTATCATGCTAGTAATACTGGTATAGCTGGCGGGCTCGACCAGCGAGCCTCAGATCACTGCATCAGCGATGGTTGGGCGCAAGGCTCAACCATCACGTAAAGCCATAGTTTTGTTTTGTTATCCTTCAACAGTACAATCAATTCAGTTTATTCAAACCCAAGTCTAACCAGTTGAACTACTACAGTGCACTAGTTACAAATATCACCAGTTTGATGCTTGTGAGTGCTAGTGGAGCCATTTTGCGTTGCGAAGGGCTGAAGATACAAGCAGGGTGAGACTCGAAATCTCAGGTATTCTGAGCTCTTTCGATCTTGCCATCTTGTTGTTTGGAAAAGACTGTCATAGCCCATGTACATGCAGCGTTCGCTTGTTTGGCATCCGATGTAGAAGATGGTGTAGCGAGGCTTACATCGGGCTTCTGGATACGGCTCTTCGGGTCCAACTAGATTTCTTCACTTGGTTCGGATTGGTAGGTCCTGTCGGCTTCTTGATGTCAGGACTCGCTCGATCGCTTGGACTGACTTGACTCCCTTGTTCCGGTAACCTGTCGATTGTGGTAAGCGCTGAGCTTCGAAGAGCAAGATAAATAAAATCTTCTTTTCCATTCTTTAGGGCTCTTGGGCCGTCTCATCCAAATCTCATGTTGCCTCATCCCGTCCATCCAAGTGCGAGTGCACTAGTTCCGAAATCTGGTGGGAAACTTGCATCGTGCTACTCCGCCATTAATATAATATTCTGACCCGAACTCTATGAATTATGCCCTGCCATCGGCAAACCGTCGAATCATCATATAATGCCTTCCGTCGGAAAGAACTTTAGAAGCTGTTCTTTCAGTCCCGCCGCCGGTCCCTAAGTAATAATTGTGTACTTGTATCGGTACGGAATAGTGTTCGCATCTGAGCGGCGTGCTTCGCATTCCTGTCGGTCCTTTTCTTCATCTCTCCGCCGCTCCCATCCATCGTCAACAGAAACGCAAGTTACATGCTCATAAATCAAAATCAGAGAAATAATAGAAAGCAATCCAATTGCAATCTTAAAAACAACTACACTACGAATATCATGACCATCATGGACACTCACGCCCTCGATGCATTGGTGGCTCGCGTCAACGAAGCTCAAAAGACCTACTCAACCTTTTCGCAAGAGCAAGTGGACAAGATCTTTCGAGAAGCCGCCCTAGCCGCTGCGGACGCTCGCATTCCCTTGGCTCAAATGGCGGCGGAAGAGTCTGGGATGGGAATCGTGGAAGACAAGGTCATCAAAAATCATTTCGCTTCCGAATACATCTACAACAAGTATAAGGACGATAAGACCTGTGGAATCTTGGAAGAAGACGAAGAATATGGGACTATGACCATCGCAGAACCCGTCGGCGTCATTTGTGGTGTGGTGCCCTGCACAAACCCAACTTCGACAACTATCTTCAAAGCATTGATCTCCCTCAAGACCCGAAATGGGATCATTTTTTCGCCCCACCCTCGAGCCAAGAAATCTACCTGCTTCGCCGCCAAGATCGTCCTGGACGCGGCCGTCGCTGCTGGTGCACCTGAAGACATCATTGGCTTTGTCACGGAACCGACACTGCCCATTTCCAACGCTCTCATGCGCCACCCAGGTATCAATCTTATTCTTGCCACCGGTGGACCCGGTATGGTCAAATCTGCATATTCATCGGGAAAACCAGCGATCGGTGTCGGGGCGGGCAACACACCTGTGGTCGTAGACGAGACTGCCGACATCAAAAGGTGTGTAAGCTCTGTGTTAATGTCAAAACAATTTGACTCAGGTACGTTCAAAGGTTCCCTTTATGTTCATTATATGTTAAATTATGAGCTCAACCGCAACTGTAACTACTTTGATCACAAGGTATGATATGCGCCAGCGAACAAGTAATTATTGTTGTGGACGAAGTCTATGACGCTGTCAAGGAACGCTTTTCCAAGTACGGAGGATACATCCTCAACGAGGAGGAAGCGGAAAAAGTCCGCCATGTTCTTTTGATCAATGGGGCGTTGAATGCCAATATTGTTGGGCAATCAGCCGTCAAGATTGCTGACATGGCCGGCATCGTCGTCCCTCCATACACAAAAGTTCTCATTGGCGAGGGTGCAGAAATCAGCGAAGAAGATGAATTCGCCCACGAGAAACTCTCACCAACCCTCGGCATGTTCCGCGCTTCGTCTTTCGAAGATGCCGTGGAAAAGGCACGAAAAGTCGTAGCCATGGGTGGTATCGGGCACACATCATGCCTTTACACGGATCAGGATGCCAACAGAGATCGAATCAAGTACTTTGGAGAACATATGAAGACGGCACGTATCCTTTTGAATACCCCTACCTCGCACGGTGGCATTGGCGACTTGTAAGTTTCTCAAAGAATATTTCAGGCCGATACTCGTACAAAATTGCTCATTTCCCTTTCCTTCTCTGTTCATCTCGTTCCGTTCAGGTACAACTTCAAGCTGGCCCCATCGCTGACATTGGGCTGTGGCTCTTGGGGAGGAAATTCCATCTCAGAAAATGTCGGGCCCAAGCACTTAATCAACAAAAAAACTGTGGCCAAGAGAGCCGAGAACATGCTTTGGCACCGGCTCCCTTCCAGAATTTTCTTTCGACGAGGCGCTATGGCAACGGCAATGGAGGACTTGGCTGGAAAGAAGCGAGCATGCATAGTGACTGACGCCTACCTCTTCAACCACACGCCCTATGTCCATGAGCTCACGAGTCTCTTGAAGGAGCGCGGCATGGAGTGCGAAGTCTTTTATGAAGTGCAAGCCGACCCAACACTATCCACTATCAAAGCTGGCGCCGCAGTCCTGAATTCGTTCAAACCTGATGTCATTATTGCGATTGGGGGTGGATCGCCCATGGATGCGGCGAAAATGATGTGGGTACTGTACGAGCACCCCGATGTTTGTTTCAAGGAACTATCGCTCCGTTTCATGGATATCCGCAAGAGAATCTACACATTCCCAAAAATGGGAACCAAAGCCCAGTTTGTAGCAATTCCAACAACCTCAGGTACTGGTTCGGAAGTGACACCCTTTGCTGTCGTCACGGACGATAAGACGGGACAAAAGTACCCACTTGCTGACTACGAATTGACTCCCAACATGGCCATTGTCGATGCCAACTTAGTGATGAATATGCCAAAGGGGTTGACTGCAGCTGGTGGTATTGATGCTGTGACTCATGCCATCGAAGCCTACGTATCAGTTCTTGCCAACGAATACACCGATGGGCAAGCCTTGCAGGCGTTAAAGTTGCTCAAGGCATACTTGCCTCGCGCCTACAAGAACGGCGCCGCGGATCCCATTGCACGTGAGAAGGTTCACAACGCAGCAACCATTGCTGGAATCGCCTTTGCCAATGCCTTCTTGGGTGTCTGCCACTCTATGGCTCACAAGCTTGGCGCCGAATTCCACATTCCCCACGGGATAGCCAACGCCCTAGTGCTCACCAACACTATCCGTTTCAACGCCACGAACATGCCGACCAAACAAACTGCCTTTTCACAATACGATAGACCCAATGCCCTGCGCCGATATGGAGAAATCGCCCTTTTCCTAGGTTTCACTCAAGAACACACGGTGGATCGTGTCCACGCCATGTTGGAGTGGTTGGATCAATTGAAGGCCGACCTTGACATCCCGCCGTCGATTCAAGCGTATGGTATTGACGAACAATTGTTCTTGAGTAAGGTTGACAATTTGGCGGTGCAAGCCTTTGACGACCAGTGCACGGGTGCCAACCCCCGCTACCCACTCATCAGTGAGCTTCGTGATATCATGATCGATTCCTACTATGGTCGCCCATACGTTGAGAGTTACGAACGCATCAAGCCGAGTGGTTCTTCGGCGTCGATGAGGACGGACGATTCATTTTCCTTCTTGCCGGAGCCAGGCGAGGAAAAACTCAGTCCCTAGAGTAGTTTTTGTGGGGACTGTTGATTGATGTCCATGTGTATATTGCTGAAAGAAAAGCAATCCGGATAGACACACGGTACGGTAGCAGTAGTCTCCAACGAATAGCTCTCTTCGGTTTCTTGCTTGTACTATCAAATAGAGAGCTATCTGCAATCTACTAGTAACTACTCCGGGTAGACATGGATTTAGGGGGAGACGAGCATGATGCATGATACAGCAACGTGGGGTAAAAGTGACTGCATTAATTATTTGACTCATACGACTTAAAGTTCAACGCACGCGCCAGGCGCCTGGGCCCTGCGACGAGCGCGGCCCGCCTACTCTCTATTTCATGTTGGACCGTTATTCAACGGCAGGCCCGAGAGGTAGAATGACCTTCATGTTACGTATAAATGGCCCGGGCTTGACAGCTCAACGTCAGCAATTGGCACGCATAAGAATGGCTTTGCAGGCGCGAAAACCGTTACTTTTCATGTGTGTTCTTCAAAAAGCCGACAGGATAGAACATCAACACGACAGATGGCTACTGAGTCGATTGGGTCGATCACGCAGTCACGTGTATTTACCCCACGTTGCAGGTATGGTACCTGGTACCGTACTGTACATAAAGGTACCCGTACGGTGCGTAGATATATCCATAGTATCTTTTATTAAGAAAAGATACGATGAGACTATGATGTGAGAGAGATGCGTTCGTTGCATCATGTGCCAATTATGGAAACCACGAGTTCGAGACGTGTTATTTCTTCAACGACCAAGTTTCGTGAAACGTACGAAGAAAGTTCTTTGACCGTTCGTGACATGAACGCATCGAACAAATGCTAAATAAGGAGGAATTTCGGCCACACTGCCACCAACACACCGGCCGGGCATATCGGGAAATAAACTCTCCAACAATCGGTTTTTTGTCTGAACAAAACAATAAAAACTTCCAAAAAGCGATTTCAGAAGAGTATATTGTGACCCTTTATACAATATACAGATTGTATAACATATCATTAGAGTACATAAGGGCTCCTGGAATTTGAATCCTGAGTTTGATCTATCAATTTTTGGTGAACGACAGGCAGAATTTTGGCCATGGGCCTCTCATTCTTCATCGATCGGATCTGTCACGCACAACGCACAACGCACAACACACAAAAGCCCATCGTGCTTCATCGCTCGTCAATAAAACCCGAGTACTCCTCGCACAGGTAATAGTGCTCTTCTGCCTTGTTTGGTAGACCGACAATATTCTCTAGTTTTGGCGCCACAGCAGCATTAGAAAGACGAAAAAGGTCACTGAAATTACGTATAGGTGAAATTTGAATTGAATTCTCCAATACTGTATATTCATCATGCGACGACGACACATCGACGAAGATGAAACTCCTGCCGTTACCCGCCGTCGAAACAAGGCAGCAGATAGCCGCCATGGCTTTGGGTCTCCTCTAGGTATGGAATTAACCGACCGTGCAGCAGAAGAAGATCAGGTAGACCGCCAGCAGCAGCAGCAGCCCCAGCAGCGACAATTTGTTCGCAACTCGCCGCCCCAAGAATATCAGTCGATGCAAGCACTGGCAGATCTGGCTACACCGCATCGACCCATCGATACCATGTCGACCGAATCGGAAACACCAACACCCCCCGCTTTGACCCAACAAGGAGGAGACAGACCAACGCCACAGGATGTTTTTGATCAACTAGTGAGAGTGAACAACAATCGAGGAACCACCCCTGCTTCCCCTCCGAGAGACACGCCAGCGGTCGGAGCCATTCGGCCGCCTCCTTACACGGCCCGTAGAAAAAAAGCAGCCGAGCAGCAGCAGCAGCAAGGGGTCACTTTTCAACCAGGTACTTCGGTACGACATTATGTCGCTTCTCCACCTCGACCGACGAGTGGTTCGTTGTCGACACCTACGTTTCGACCGAATTCCTATGCCAGCCCCATGGCGTTGCAAGCGCTGCGGTCGCCAGCAGAATTAATCCCACCCAGAACAGGACAATCCTTTGGAAGTATTGATCCTATTCAAATGGGAACTCCTTCCACAGGGGGGAGTGGATTTCCGAGTCGATTAAGCGATGTGACCATGACTCCCGACAATAGAGGAAGAACAAACAACTACCCCGACCCCAACAACGATTCGGCCTCGGACAGCGATACCAGTGTGAAGGAACCCTTCTCGGATCAGGTAAAGTCCCTTAATAAGCTGCTACTCAGTACGGATAAGCGACTTGGAACTCTGGGAATCACCAACTGGTCTCCGGCTAGTAAGGATAATGACGACTTGACCCAGGAGGAGGAGGACTTGGAAGAGATTCGTCGACAATTGCAAGCAGAACTGTCCATGGTCGATTACAGTGTCTTGAAAGATGATTCTTCACCGGCGACGAGCACGTCTGGAAGTCGTCGCCGCTTTCCCGACGCTTTTCCTGACGATGAGCTGCAACTAAGTCCTATTATTGCATCGAGATTTTCCACACCGGATCAAAGCAAAGCGGCGACACCGCAAAGGTCGCCAGCACTGAATATTATGGCGGCATCTACAGTGGAGCGAAGGACCATTGTTTCTCCTCATGATGGATCCTCATCCTTATCAGCTTCCAATACCACTCCTACTAGTGCTACACTCAATGAGAGTAGGACTAGCAGTCAAGTGCAGTCATTTTCCTCTATGAGCAAACAATCTTCGGCCGTTAATAAAAGAAGAGTGTCACCGCCTACTGACACCACAAGCCATAGCCGCAAAAGCCAATCATCGAGCAAAGAAAATGATGGCTCACCGACGCAGCAGCAACAGCAAAAGAAGAAATCGCTGCCTTCCAAAGTGCTCGTACCCACCCAGCAGGCTCAGCGACAGCAACAACAAAGGGCAGGTGATGGTGATTCTGCGAGAAAAGCAAGTCCTCCACCGACAACCACGCAGAAAGCGAGTCGTCGAAAGGAAAGCAAACAGAAAATTGCATCGCTGGTGCCAACGGAATCTGCTGTGGCCCACCAAGAAATGGAGAAGGATGCCGCCACGGAAGTTTCTCATGATGTTTCTCACCAGTCTTCATCATCTGGTTCCTCCGGGCGCTCATCTAAGTCCTTGCTGGAGCGATTTGGACTTCGAAAGTTAGGAGCCTCGCCTGTCAGTAAGCCAGGAGAAAGTGATCGAGCAGAAAGAGAGCGAACAGGCGGCAACGCGGCAGACACGGGAGGATACGAATCATCGAGCTCGGTACCAAGCACAGGATATGGAGATGCTGTGTCAACGTCGGCATCTGAAGACAGCTCCTTTTATTTTGAAGACCGTCATGGTACCGAGCCATTGCTATCCCCGAAAGAGACACCCTTATCTAAAACAATCCGTCGATTCGAGAAACAAATTGACGTCGACGACAACGACGAGGACCCCTCGCCAAAAAGCGAACAGGGAAGGAAATCATCGAAGACGGTCCGCCGAGAAATCGCACCTGAACCCCCAATGACAGATATCCGATTGGAAGATACAAAACAAGCCCCACCAACCAAAATGGAATCATCTTTTGGTGGAACTTCGCGTGCGCACGGAGTGTTGAATGCTTTGGACAGCCTTTTCCGTTCAGGGGCCGAGAAGAAAAAATCGACTCCAAGCAACATCAATCTTCTACCGAAGACTGTCGAGCGCTCCGACACAGCTTCATCCATTGGGGCCAATTCACTTGCCTTTCCAAGCGACGAACGAGAATATCCTCGGAAGAATCTCTCGTCCCAGCAGAACGTGGCGCAGCCCAACACACAGTCGTCCCTTTTTGCAGCATCTGTCGCATTTCCTAACGATGACAGAGATAATCTTAGTGGGGGGAGACCGCCAGCAAAACCGAAAGCAGTTGGCCGCCTTGGCTCACAGTCTTCGATCGGAAGCAAAACATTTCCGAGCGACGAGAGGGGCCATGGTCGTGAGAATCTTTCGATAAAAACTGGTGGACGCCTTGCTTCGCAGTCGTCGGTCATGACCAGTACTGCACAATTCACAAGCGATGAGAGCCGTTCATCGAAAAGGAAAAAGGAAGCGGTGATTCTTGAGACCAAACGTCGCCCATCCGATTTTTCGTCTCCTGAGAAAGATCAGCGAGGAGAGCTCGAGATTGCGCTGACGCCTGACAATCAAAACACGTCCAAAAAGGACAGCAACTGGCTTTTGCAGAACATCGGGTCTATTGGTAGTGCAAGTGGGCGAAGCCTCTCTCCAATTGTTCACGAAGACGACGATAAGGACCACTTTACTGAAATTGGGATCTCCTCGTCAGATTCTGCCACAAAAGCCTTATTCTCGTCGTCTGGCGAAGAAGACAGCACGTTTGTTTTTGATCCAAGTCGATTGCCAGGCTCATCTTCGGATGATACTGATCGTCGAAAAAAGAATGAATCTTTCACTGATATACCCAAGAAGAGAGCTCCTTCGACTTGTAGGAGGTTTTGTTGGTTACTCATCCTTCTGTTTGGAGCTGGATTGTCCATCGGAATTGCGCTGTACTTATCATTGGGTAGGACGGAACAGACTCCTTCTCCAACCGCATCGCCCACGATCTCCCCTATGCCGTCTGCGACGCCCTTAAAAGCTCCGTCACCGTCGCCAACAGCAACGTCCGAGCCAGCCATGCCCTTTCCAACAAGGTCGCCCACTATTGCGCCAAGTGATGGCCCTACAAAATTCATCATCTCCTTCGAAAGTGTGTATGAAATTATAGTTTGGAATGGTGAAATCGACGATGTTCCTCCAGAAAGCTACGAGAATGATCTGATTAGAAGCATGGATAGACTTCTTGAAAAGATCTCGGAAAAATTTCGTTCTGACCCGAATAAAATGCTTCGAAGGCGACTTCAAGTTGCTCTCTTGCCATCATCTATCAATGGCATTACACCAACAAAATGTCCAAAGTCAAACGACTCGCTAGATAGATGCGAGAAGGTTTTTGCATGGATTACTCTAGAAGATGCCGAAGACTCTTGGACGGATTTCAAGTTGGACCTAGAGTTGGCAATCGCCATTGGCCAGCTTCAGTTTGAGCTCAATCAGGTGAATCCTGAATCACCGGTCTCCATCCTCGATTTAGTGGAGGAGCCATCTCCTACGTCCTCCCCGATAGAACTTTCATCCCTTGTTCCCACGCAAACCCCTCCTCCCACTGAGTTTGCCCCTGTTCCCACACAAACCTCTACCCCCATTGAATTTGATTTGTTGGTGTTTTTGATGGAAAAGTCTTTCGACGATGGAGAAGCTCTAATGAATGAAGATTCCCCACAATACCAAGCGTTCTTGTGGCTTTCAGAAAATGCTAGAGTCGCCGACTACTCAGAGGATCGTTTACTTCAGCGATATGCCTTGGCCACATTCTACTTCAGCACTCATGGCGAGAACTGGTTCTTCCAGGAATTGTGGCTTAGCAACGCGAATGAATGTTTGTGGTACAGCAGAAGTTCTAAGTCGTGCAATGAAGGTGGTCAAATGCAGAATCTTGAGTTGGACTACAATAACGTAAATGGAGTGCTACCACCAGAGCTCGGCCTATTGTCGAACTCCTTGGAAAGACTGGTCTTACGTGGAGGGCCCGCATCGTTCTCTGGGGGGATTATTCCATCTGAACTCGGCTTGTTGACTGCGATGACGCATTTCTTTATTCGTGGAAACCTTTACACTGGGTCTATTCCAACGGAACTGGGGCGGTGGACCTCATTACAACAATTCGACGTATCAAGAAACAACCTCAGCGGACCAATTCCAACAGAATTTGGTGCTCTAGGAGAGTTGAACATCCTGGATACGAGCACTAACAAACTCACTGGGCTCATTCCGACTGAGCTTGGACGTTTGGAGCGATGCCAGCGGCTGAATGTTGAAAGTAACATGCTAACCGGTCCGATTCCATCAGAGATTGGGTCTATGCGTCGGCTACAGTCCTTTCACGGGGGATCGAATATGTTCACGTCGATGCCAACGGAAATCGGGCAACTGACCTTCCTGGATACTCTTTCTCTCTACGAGAATGAGATCGCTGGAAGGATCCCTACCGAAATTAGCCGCATGCGACGACTCCTCTTGCTTGAGCTCGGCAACAATGCGCTTACTGGTCCAATACCATCCCAACTTGGAAGCCTATTCGATATGAGAGATCGAATCGATCTGTCGTACAATCATCTAACAGGGTCACTGCCATCTGAACTTGGCAATCTCGATCGATTGCGGGCACTTCAGCTGGAGCACAACAAGCTGACTGGAACGATCCCGTCCGCGATCGCCGGTCTTGTTCGTCTCACTACGATCCGTATTGATGCGAATGATTTCACTGGAGTGATCCCGACTGAAGTGTGTTCGGTCTTCAACATCACGTATCCTGCCTTTTCCGCGGACTGCTCAGAATTTCTGGGTAACTGTCGTTGCTGCACAACGTGTTGCGTGGACGATGGAGCTTGTGAGTGCAGATACATCGGAACGCCACAAGAATTCCTCTGCTTTCAACAAAAGAAAGCGATCTAGTAGGTACCACTAGCTAGACGCGTTTTCATCCTTTGACATCTCTCTAGAAAGTACGAGTACCCATACGCTAACTACAGCAGACTAAATAAAGTAAAGTACTTGACCTTATTGCCGCTGCGCTTCCGAGTTTAGACAAAATTTATGTCGAATTTGCTTTTAGGTACCAAAAACTCTCTAGTCTACTGGTAGAGTAGACGACCTTAAAAGTCAATCAACATGTGTGGTGGTTCTTGCTCGACTCCTTGCATCGAGGTCGACTGAGACTAGTAGGGTGATGCGGGCTATTGCGTTTGTTCCAACAATGTATTATCTCGAAAGTATTATTGCTTTGGTGCTACTAGTAGATACCTCTTCTTCGTAGACAGTAGACGACTACTCTACTAGTAGTAGACTCTCACTACCGTTAGAATAACCTACTACATAGTTTGGAGAGAACAAGAGACGACGACTCTACAGTACTCTACGAAAGGAGTCTCGTGAGGCTCAAGCCCTACTTGGAAATACTTCTATTGTTGTGTACCTCTATTTAATTGTACTGTACCGGTACCGCTACAGTACCGGTACCTGGTACCTTCTCTCCTGAACTTCTCACGTACACATGTACCGGTAATAGTTCATACTCGGAAGCAATTTGGCCGCTCTTTCGCGAGACAACACGGCAAGCGAAGAATGGCCTCCCAAGACTGACAATTGAGTTTTGCACCCACCTATGTATTTATGTCCAGATAATGTCTCATAAGATTCTAAAATTTTAGCTTGTTAAGTGACCGTCCTAAGTACGAAAAATCTCGGGTCTCTTCATAAGATCAACCCGATACGGATCTTTGAAAAATCATCCTTTTATGGCGATGATCTCAATCTGTTTAGACGTAATCGGCCAAATACCAAAGAATTTGGCCCCGACAAGCTTCCCCTCGCCATAAACGCAGCTGCCTTTACACGTCTCGGGGAATGAACTTTCTCGTTTCATACCGCAAGGCATCAGAGTCACAGTAGTTGCCGGGGAAAGATCGGGCTCCATTTTGACTGCAGGATAACCAAAGAGGAACCAATACCCTACAGTAACACCCGCAGCCATTTGATTGCTTACTGTAGATCCGATCGGGCCATCATTAAAACCTCTAGATAGCAGGAGAGAAAACGTATAAAACGCATCATAACCATGGGCCGACGCAGACACCGTGACGAGTCGACCACCACGTCCGACAGCGACAGCGAAGAAGAAAGTGGATCCGAAGCTACCTCGGAATCCGAGGAAACATCCGAGTCTGGAGAAAGCGAGGAAACATCCGAGTCTGGAGAAAGCGAGGCCACTTCCGAGTCTGGAGAGAGTGAGGAGTCAGGAGAAAGTGAAGAAACATCCGAGTCTGGAGAAAGCGAGGAAACTTCTGAGTCCGGAGAAAGCGAAGAAGCCTCCGAGTCGGGGGAAAGCGAGAAGGACGAAGAAGAGTCGTCGGAAGGTGAAGAATCTGGTTCAGCATCTGGTTCAGGATCCGGTTCTGGATCTGGATCTGGTTCGGGATCTGGTTCAGGATCTACTTCCAAGAAAGAGGAATCGTCCGAGGCTTCAGAATCCGAAGAAGAAGAAGAAGAGTCGAAGGAGACTGAATCTGGGTCAGAATCCGAAGAAGAAGAGTCGAAAGAGAGTGACTCCGAGTCCGAGGAGGAAGATTCGAAGGAGACTGAGTCATCCGACGATGAGGAGTCATCCGAGGCTGACGAAACGACCGAAGACTCTTCGGAAGCTGGTGAGACAACCGAAGAAACTACAGAAGGAACCTCCGAAGATAAAACTACAGAAGACAGTTCGGACTCTTCCGAAGAAGAAAGCTCCGAAGCTGAGGAAACCACGGAAGACTCTTCTGATACTGGTTCATCAGATAGTGAAAGCTCTGGTGACGACGAGACTACCGAGGATTCGGATGCGACATCCGATAGTGAAGAGACTTCCGAAGGAGAGAGCACCGATGAATCAACAGAGGATAGCTCGGAGGCTACCTCTGAGTCATCGTCCACGGAGGAGTCAAGCTCAGACGAACCCGAAACTACAACAAACGATAGCACCCTTGAATCCTCAGAAACTCGGAAAGACAAGCTGCTTGGGGGCGGTGACGATGACTCTCAAGCTGATGATGACGAGCTGGCACCCGATAGCAAGTTGAAAGAACTTCTAGTCGGCGCAGAGTCTACCGCAATGAAAAGTCCTCCACCTGAGAAGGAAAAGCAGAAAGCGGCTCCAGTGTTCGATGAAGAGGAAACTGGAAGTGGTTCGACAGACGGCGACGACAGCTCCTTTGATGCCGAGAGTCTTCTCGAGTCCATAGCAAAGGACGCGGAGAAAGATATGGAGACTAGCAAGAGTTCCGAATCGAAGGATCAGGCAGCGGCTGCAGCCGTGACTGCGGCGGCTATTTCGAAGGAGGAGCCAAAGAAACCATCTAGCTCAAAGAAGCCGTCTAGCTCCAGGAGCAATCGAAGTAAAGGAAGCAACGAGGGCAAAAAAGCCAAAGAAAAGAAGATCAAGGTGGAGAAGGAAGAAAAGGTCGCCGCAGTAGCTGTGACTGCAGCAATCGTTGCTGAAACAGTAGGGTCGGACAGCGATGAAGAAGAAACAGTTACTGACTCGCAACCCGAATCAACGACCGCATCCTCGGTCAAAAAAGGTGAATTTGATTACATCACCAAGAATAAAGGTAGTTCGAGCGAGGATTCTAGTGATAGTTCGAGCGAGAGTGAAAGCTCAAGTGATAGCTCGAGTGATAGCTCGAGTTCGAGCTCGAGTGCGTCAGCAAAAGCTATTCCAAAGAGGGATCCATCAACGCAATCGGTGAATCTTCTGGCATCACAGGGTTCGGATGATGTTCCTCCGACGGAAAGTAAGACCAAGAAACAGACTGCAGTCTTCTTTGGATCTAAGAAGGTAGCAGCTAAGGATGAGGATGCCGATATTGAGGCTCAAGCTGTTGCCAAGGCTTCCAAGAAGGCATCTACACCCAAGCCAAAGCCAAAGCCTAAACCACCCAAGAAGACCAAGATCGTACGCGCCCATGCTCCGGCCTACGCTACCGAGGAGAAACGCAATCGTAGGCGATGCGGATGCATTCTTCTGATGATTCTATTGGTTTTGGTTGGTATTGGCGGCGGTATTGGTATTGGTATCGGAGTTTTGAACATCGACGATGATCCTACTCCAGCTCCAGCGGGACCTCCGAACTCCAGCCCCACCGCACCACCGAACGCGTCACCAACTCCTGCCCCAGCAGCGCCAACAGGCCCAACCGCGAGCCCTACAGTGCAGAATCTCCGTGCCCTGATCATCGCGGCCTCTGAACCTACGACACCCGCTTCAGACTTCGCCGACCCAAATTCAATCCAATCACAGGCCTTGGATTGGTTGGAGCAAAACGCAAATATTCAGTTCTACGACGATCAAAAGAAGGTAACTCGCTGGGTTCTGGCCGTTTTCTACTATGCTACTTTTGGTGCCGAGTGGACAGAAAACACAAACTGGTTAAGCGATCTTGATGAATGCACTTGGTATGCTGCCGGAGGTCCATCTTGCAATGGCGATAGAATGTTTGCCAATTTGGTGCTTGGCGCAAATAATGTACGTGGGACTCTACCGGCTGAACTTGGACTTCTCTCCAACAGTCTAGAGCGCATCAACATTCGAGGCTTCTTTTCGACTGGATCCCTCTCTGGCTCGCTTCCCACACAACTGGGTTTTTTGACTCAACTGAAAGAGTTGGGTCTCAGAGGCAACGGCATTGCCGGATCTATTCCTAACTTCTATCGGACGATGGAATCACTAGAGAGTCTTGACTTAAATGGAAATGCAATCGATGGCGAGATCCCAATTGTGCTCCTGTCATCTTTGGATAAGTTGGGCTTTTTGGATCTCGGAGACAACGAGTTGAGTGGTGATCTCCCGGCAGAGCTCGGCTCGCTTACCCAATTGACGGACCTCATACTTGAGAACAACCAGTTAACGGGACCTATCCCGTCTGAGATCGCAGAAATGACGAACTTACTGACCCTTGATTTGGACGATAACCAGTTGACTGCGATTCCCCGTGAGATAAGTCGATTGGTTCTTCTGCAAACATTGTCGCTAACCAACAACAATATTGTTGGTACCATCCACACAGAGCTTGGTTTGCTCCTCAGCCTTGAAGGCCTCTTCTTGGGTGGTAACGAGTTTGGCTTCCAAATTCCATCCCAGATTGGTCAACTCACCAGGCTCCGCGACGGCTTCGATGTGTCTCAAAATCAGCTGATCGGATCCGTCCCAACCGAGATCGGAAACCTTACTGGGCTCCGTAAGTTCATGCTTCGAGAATTCTTGAGAATTACCTCCATTGAATATCGAATTCTAACTCGTTTTGTTTCGTCTTTTTCAGGCCAACTTCGTTTGACGGGCAACTTTATCGCTGGTGAATTGCCCTCTCAAATATCGAGACTGAGTCAACTTCGTGTATTCCGAATAGACGAGAACGACTTGACAGGAGCTGTCCCCGACGCCCTTTGCTCGATTTTTGACGTTACCGACCCCGTGTCCTATGCTGATTGCGACGAGATTTCTTGCCCTTGCTGCAGCCACTGCTGCGCCAATGGCGAATGTACTTGCGTCGTTGAATCTACGGACCCCATTCGTTGCGCGGGTTCTTAAGAGCTTCATCCGTTCTTATTTGACTCTCAAAATAAAAATGCCTTTGGTCTCCAACAAGACGAACCAACCATCTCCTGTCTATGCGCTCCGTATCTCCACCACTTCATCATATTATCACAACAGTCATTACATGTAATACATACTTCCAGTAAAAATAATTGAAACCATTTGATATCAGATAGTCTACTCTCTACTGTCGTACACTTACTCTCTCTCTCTCTCTCTAGTAGAGAGGCCTGACTGTCGCCCTGCTCAATTCTATTTAACTCTCTCGGGCTAGTAGAGTAAAATATGTCTAATCCTTGTCTTTTGTTGAGAGTTCTGCTGCCTCTTGATACATACCCGTACTACCTGTAGCAGGCTAGTAGTAGAGAGATCAGTCTCCCTACCTCTGCTGTCCTACAGGTACACTACAGTAGCCACTACTCTTTCTAGCTACTACTCTAGTAGAGTAGAGAGAGAGGAGTCGTCTCTCTACTAGCTAGTAGTAGCTAGTCGATACCGGTATGGATACCCGAATGCGAGGCGGGGGCGGGCGTCTCGCACTCTCCCGACCCGGGGCCCCCTTTTGTTTTGTTCGTCATAATGTGTCGACTAGCTCGACCGATAGGGCGATGCGTCATTGACATGTTCCAATGCAGACATCACCCTGTGCGCGTGTACAGGTACCATCAGGTACGTACAGGTGCAACGTACGTAGAAACAGTACTGGTGCCCAACTTCGAATTCTGGCACAAAGCGCATGATGTCATCAACCAAAATACCGGTACTGTAGGACGCATCCATTTTCCACTTTCGAATTGCATGATGCATGATTTCATGCATGGGATCAGATTGAATACGGGTCGGAGTTAGGAGGGCAACTTTATCTCTAAAAAGCTGTAATAGCTAATCGACCTTAATAGACGTACCGCTAACTTACTACAACAATGGCTCAAGAACACGAAGACACGATTCTTTCCGAGGTCTTGTCTGCTTCGATCGGTGGCGCTGTCTCGGCTTCCATTTTGTATCCTTTGGAAGTTCTAAAGACTCGTATTCAAGCCGATGGTGATGACGGTGACGGTGACGATGACGAAGGCACAGCCAAGGAAGATGGATCTTCGAAAAAGTCGGTGGGAATGGTGGAATATGCGAGGCGACTCTACGAGAAGGAAGGCCTCCAGGTTTATGTGAACGGCATCGAGACATCGGCCTTCCAGTCATCGATGGAGAAGGCTTTTTACTTTTTTGCGTACACGGCGCTGAAGAACGCACACGCTACTTTGAGGCACCTACTAACCAGCAGCAACAGCAGCAATGCGTCTAGTAGTCCAATGTCCGCATCTACGAACTTGCTGCTGGGCTGTCTGGCGGAATGGGCGCACCTTCCCGTTACCATGCCGATTGATTGCCTCACCACGGCCATTCAGACGTCTCAAAAGCAGAATGCCTTCAAGTTGATGCTCAGCATTTTGAAAGAAGGCAACATGTACAAAGGAATCCAGGCTTACTACGTTTTGTGTTTCAAACCAGCTCTACAGTACACAGTATTTGAACAAGTCAAGGCTTTCCTTCTCAAGTCGAGAAAGCATAAAGTTCTGTCCGCTGCCGAATCATTTGCCCTGGGTATGGTCGCCCGAACCATTGCCACAGTGGCAGTCTTTCCTTTCGTCCGCGCCAAGGTCGTCATGCAAACTCAAAAGAAGAAAGCGTCATCAACAGCAACAGATGGTGATAATGGTGACGATGATGGAAACAAACCAGTCAGTGTCATGACCGTCTTGCGGGACGTATATAAATCCAAGGGCATCCCTGGCCTCTATCAAGGTCTAGGACCAGAATTAACTAGGGGGGTCTTTTCGGCCGCGCTCATGTTGATGATCAAAGAGCAGCTGAATGGGGGGATCAAAACGCTGTTGTATGGACCGCCCTCCACGAATGCCTCCTCTATTCGAAAATAACGAGATATAATACTGTATGATATGAAGGGGAACCTTACTGACTGTACCGGTAGTTTCAAAAGAAGACATCTTGTTCGTTTGCAAACCAGCAGTCCATCATAGAATACTTCGGAAGGAGGGATCGGCAGTGCCTACCGTACTCGAGCATCGGTGTACAGTAGTAGAAGGGAAAATACTTTAGGGGCATTGATTTGTTAGTAAATTGCATCGTCGAAGCAAATACCCTGAACCGCTACCCGTAATGCTTGCTGGGGGATGGTGGCCGTCTGGACGCCTCCCCTTTCAGGCGCAAGATTTTGAATTTTTTGGACCAACAGCGACCAGCAATGAGACGATCTATGTATGCCTAATGCCACAACAATGACCATTGACCATGTGATGTTATTTCTTGTTCGAACCGACCATTGTATAGTATCATCTTGTTTCCTCCATCCTCATGCAACAATCCACGCCGTCGATATTTAATGCTGCTTCCCGGCAGTCTAAACGAGAGACGGCGCCAGCGATGCTGCCCAAAAATCTCCTTTATATCCTCTTGTCGCTTCTGGTCGGCCTGTACTCTGGCATCAATCTATCTGGCATCCATCATCATGGTCATCACGGTCACGGCGGACTTCCAGACAATAATGAAGTTTTAACAATAGCAGAAATGAATGAAAGAATCAAGAAGATGGAAAGCCAAGTGGATCTTTGGAAATCCAAAGCGGATGTTCTGGAGAAAGAATATGCTGCGGCTGTGAACAAAGTGCATACGCTTGAACACGACGGCTGTCAGGCGGCGGAGGAAGATGAGCCCGAGGAAGAACATGATCAACGACCACTTGAAAATCCCAATCCACACCCCATGTGTCAGAGTCTGCCGTTTCCAACCCCATCGGCCATGGCATTGTGGAATCAAAATATTCTTTCCGTCCTGCGATCCACCCAACTTCCCAACGACAACCGCTACAAATTTCACGACTTTACCACGCAAATTCTACAAATTGTATCGCCTCGTTTGCATCGATCCGTAAAATCTATGCCGCATGACATGCGATCCCTGGAACGAGCCATGTCAGTAGTCTGGAAACGTTATGAATATCTTGAACTTTCGAAAGAAGACCGGAAAAAAGTTTCTACTCCTCCTCCTCGGCCACTGAAGATTCTTGTCATGGGAGGCTCTCTATTGGTCGGCACCAATTGCCGTAAGCTACTACAAGAACTTGGTCTAAGCTTTCGTTTGCCGAAACGAGATTGCACCTGGAGCAATCGACTCGAAGAGTTCCTCAACGCTTTTGCGAATCACGATGTCGTCGAAGTCACCAAGGTAGCCATGGGAGGGACCAATACTGCCACGGGCAATGTCATTTGGCAGTACGATTTGATTCCAGAAGAAGCTCGGAATCCTGATATAGTATTGAATGCATACTCGACAAATGATATGCACATTCTCACAATATTAGAGGCACAAAGTTCCAACGTGACACTTCGCGACAAGGTCTTTGAAATGACTCAAGACTATGTCAGGAATGTCTTGCATACCTGCGACCCTGATCGACCACCTCCCTTGCTTTTGCATGTTGATGATTACCTGGGAAATGAACAACGTAAGATCTGGGATACGACGGAATTGTCACAGGGGGTCCAAGTGCTTGCCAACTATTACGGATTTACGAGCTTTTCCTACGCCGACGTGGTCCGAGAGATTGTCTACGGAGATACACACGAAGCATGGTTGTCGGCCAACTGGTGGGAAACGGGAACCTTTGAACGAGAAATTCATCCCAACATGGGTATGCATATTGCGTCGACGTGGGTCATTGCCTACAATCTCTTGAATCTGGTTACCACCTATTGTAGTATCCCACCCACACCACGGGACTATAACATTCAAGAATACAAGCCTGGCTATTTGGGACTACCGACTCTTAGGAACGACGTCGTACAAGCAAAAAACAAACCTCAGCCACATCCAAAGGGCTTACCGCCAGTTCTCACCAAAGATTTGCTCATTGAAGATGTCTCAAGACTCTGGAAAGAAAACGAAGAGAAGATGGCTCCTTGCGATCCCGATAAGCAGCTCCAAGACAACCATTACGATCACCTCCATGCCAAGTGTCCGTTCTCGTGGGTGAGTGGCTTGTCCTTGCAGCAAAATAATGAAACGTGGATTCAAGAATACTTTCGAAATCAAGCTACTGTATGGGATGGATGGAATCTTGGAAACGATGGTGGCAAGCTTGGATTCACGCCTACTGGTGCCCATAGCTCCGCAACTAACAATTCCACGGATATGGTGTTGGATTTTGCCTTTGAGCAAACCATTCGGTCCATAACGATATTCTTCATGAAGTCCTATGGCGAGAAATGGAAGGGAAGTCAATTGAAGTTTCGGGCTTGGAAAGTGCTTCCATCCGTATCTGATACTTCCCCACTAGCGCAAATACTGTTGCAGGAAAAGCTCCTACCGGGAATCCACGACAAGGAAACGAGTGAAATGTACACGGAAGCGATGGAGCTTCCCGAACCTATACCAATTGGAACGAAACTGCGGGTGGAAGCATTACTAGCTGGTGGTACCATGTTCAAGATTATGGGACTTGCCATTTGTAGCTAAATAACTATGGAGAGAACACAACGATGTACTATATGGCTTTTTTGGATTGGATCTCGGGTAAAAGAGCTACAAGTACTCATAGTCTCTATCTATTTGCCAAGATTGGGTCCAACGAGTCGAGCCCCAAGATTCGTTCGAGGGTTTGGCGCAGGCGCCAACAAACCCTCAACTCTCTCGGACACTGTAGACCGATGGTATAGTACTGTTAGTGAAATAATTCGTTGGCCTATGCCCCTGATCGATTTCGATTTGCGTAGCAAGATCGTCCTCTCTCGGGGATACCCTTGGGTACATCTCCTTGCCTCGTCCTTGTCAAGGTGTGAAGGGATGGCGGGCGGGTTTTTAAAGCTAATTAATCTAGGATTCCGAAGTTGGGATTTGCGATACCGAGGTTGACTCGATGATCTTATGAGGTTCATCGGTCGTCTCTCTTGGTATCGGTTTCGGGTTTGGGTGTTCGTTCGACTTCTTGTCTGTCCTTCGTTCGTTGGGGGTAGCCATGGCGCAGGCGCCAACAAACCCTCAACTCTCTCGGACACTGTAGACCGATGGTATAGTACTGTTAGTGAAATAATTCGTTGGCCTAACAACCACTGCATGAGGCCGTTGAGCTCCTTCTGCTCTTCGGTTGTATCGAAGACTTGCATCCCGTCGACGTTCTCCGATGCGCGAGGGTAGGTGTTGATGATCTTCATTGCAAGATCCGAGGCCATGACGGTGCGGTTCGGCATAATTTGCCACAAGGTTGGATGGGTCCAAAATATCCCTCCTTTATACCCCGATGCAAGTTCGCCTCGGTCGCCGCTGGCTCATAGGGCCTTGAAGGTCGCCGATGACGTGGCGCCAAAGAGTTCGTCTACACCTGGAGCTTTTCCTACCCTACGAGTGGTGGGGGTGAAAGTCCCTTCGATCGCGTCGTCGGTGATGGTGAGAAAAGTCCCGAGGTGACCCAATCCAGTAACACCTACCAAGACGAAGCCCTCTTGGGTCTTCGCCAAGGTAATGTTGTGGACGAATTTGACTTCTCCCTCGTTCAAGGCTACCAACATTGCGGCGTCTCCACCTGAGGCTGCCACCTCGAGCTTCATCGTTTTGGTTGTTGTGTTGTTCGTCGGTTCGAGATTGTTGAGTTGTACCTCCGATTTCGCCTTCGCCCATGATCCGTCCTGTTGGATCCGCTCCTGGAGGAATTCCCTCCACTTCGGGTTACTAGGTTGCGCCATTGAATGGTTTGAAAGTTGCTTTTAAAGCTAATTAATCTAGGATTCCGAAGTTGGGATTTGCGATACCGAGGTTGACTCGATGATCTTATGAGGTTCATCGGTCGTCTCTCTTGGTATCGGTTTCGGGTTTGGGTGTTCGTTCGACTTCTTGTCTGTCCTTCGTTCGTTGGGGGTAGCCAGGATTTTGAAGAATAATCCAAATAATTGGCAATGGCAAAAGTTATAAAACCACCCACTCAATCAGACCCCAGGACATAGCATAACATATATCCCCCATTCACATTCCAGCTGGTGCCAGCTGCCCAAAACAAGATCCGAAAGGCTGGAGAGAATTACCGTTTGAAGATGGTTCTTGATTGATTATTTTCAGCTTAGACATTTTGCTCGCAGCTTTGTGTTTGTGCTCGCACGATGACGACGGGGTGCATTGTGATTCTGACCCTGGAACGACACAAAGATGGCATTTGGATTCGGCGATTGGTCGAAGAACTAGATGGCCTACTGATTACCATGAAGCCCATGACAGTAGAAGTTCGCAGTCTGGAACGTTGGCTAGGAGAAGGCTGGGAAGTGTCAGGGTCCTCGATCTTCACTGGCGTTACGGGCATTGTGAACCGGGTTTCTGATGCCGCACCTCCAGCTCTCTTCAAAACCTGCACGGCAATTCTGACAGCTGCCCATTCTCTGGGACTTGGCGTCATCAACGGTCCCATATCCTACAGTTTATGTGCCAACAAGTGGTGTCAGCATGTTCTGTTTCAGCAAGCCGGTTTGAGAGCACCTCCGACGAAAGTATTTTTCAATACTGTCGAACACCCCTCCAGTTCGCAGCGTGATAGTGGAACTCAGGAGATGCTTCTCGGTGGGTCAAGTCAGGATACTTCTGTCTTGGTGAAGCCCAATGCTGGTGGCTTCGGGGCTGGGATCACCAAAATGAAGTCGGTACCTGACGAACTACCTGTATTTGAAGACGGCATCACCTTGGTCCAGAGCTACATACCCCCAAAGAGTGGCAAACTGTATCGCGTTTGGTTCTTGGAGGGACGGGTTCAGTGCGCAGTGGAGCGGATACTGGAGGATGACAGCGACGAGTTTACGGGGGCCTGTGCCGCTCCCACATGCTCCATTCGTCCGCCATCCTTGGAAGCATTTGCCGTTCCCAGTGTGGTGCGCCACGAAATAGAAGACCAACTCCTACCGCTTCTACCGGACGCCCGCTGTGGAAGCGTGGAATACCTTTGTTCCGAGACGGGGGAGCGTTTCTATTTTGACTTGAATCTCTTATCCACTCTCCCTATCCGAGTTTCAAATCTCCAGGGAGTATGGGGAGATGGATATAATCCGTGGAAGGAACTCGCGCAAACAATAATGAATGTGCTCCAAACAAAAACTACGCCAGCATTTTATAAGGATACATATGTAAAGCCAGAAAACTAGCTATGTTTAATTATATTGATTCTAACCATTGTTAGTTTATTGTCCGGGCATTTGAGGCATCTTGGGTCCGCCAGCTTGCTTCGACATGATGATTTGATCAACCTTCAGCACTGTTGTTGCAGCCTCGACGGCTAGTTTGAGAGCCGACCTCTTTACAGCCATCAAATCGTAGATTTCCGAATCCTTCATGCTCTTGACGCCAGGTGGTTGATCAATATCCACTCCAATATCTAGCTGTCCAGTGACATGTGCGGCTCTCAGGTCCGCCACAACTTGCAGGGCATCCCAACCGGCATTGTCCGCCAGAGTTTGGGCAACACATTCCAAGGATTTTGCAAACGCTCGGATCGCATACTGTTCTAGCCCCGGATGAGAATCAGCAAATTGATCCAGTTGGACGGCGCATTCCATTTCGGCAGCACCTCCCCCATAGACAAGACGACCGTCCTTGCAGGCCATTTGAACGGCGTGAACACCATCGTCGACAGCGCGTTCGAGATCATTCAAGACGGAATTTGTGGACGCTCGCAACACAAGTGTCGCAATTTTGCTCTTTTCGTCATTCTCAAAGACAGTAACCGTCCTGCCACCAACAGATTGTTGTTTGACATTCGCAAATCCACATTCATCGGGAGTTGGAGCACCCAAACGTACCAGAGCGGTAGCTCCAGTCGCCTGGCAGAGACGACGGAGTTCCCACTTGCTGGAAATCTTCAAGGCCACAAGATCATACTTTTCAATGAAATGAAGAGCCATATCCGAGATATTACCACCCGTAACTACCACCTGAACACCGCTTTCCGCGATTCCTTGAATGATTTCGTCCATTTTGGCTTCTTCGGTCTTGTTGTAGTTCATCAAGTCATCGGCAGTCTTCATCAAGACAGTACCCTTGGCTTCGGTACCACTGGCCTCAATGGCAGTGGCAAATACTCCAATCTTTGCCTTTTGAACCTCGGTCTTGGTGGTTTCCACGCCACGTTGCGCGACAAACCCCTTGATGCAGACCGACTGGCCCAAATGTCCACCCAAAATCTTGACCGTTCGAATCGATTCCGGTTGCAAGACCATGCCATCTTGCAAGACAATCTGACACGCTTGAGCTATCAGTTCACTCAAAGTATCTTGTGTGCCGTACTGCTTCGAAGCCAGAACTGGCTTGAGCACGGTTTGAATTCCTTCCAAATCCTTGGCAGGGTGCCCAATGGTTTTCACCACACAATGTTCCGGTAGCAAATCGATCAGCAGCTTTTGAGACGCCATGTGATATCCCTCTAGAATATCCTTCGAGTGCTTCCAACCCATGGTCCTCATCAACTCCATGGTATTCTTCAAGAGTTCTCCTGCAAACATGAGAGTCAAATTTGTCGCATCTCCGCACTCTTGTTCCTGCTGATGCACGGCTTTCTCCAAGAGTTTGGCGGCCGGGTGTTCGACGCCCACTTCGCTCAAAATCGCCGCACAGTCCGAAGTCACCATCATTTTCTCCAGGTGATTGACGACAAGTTTGCAGCGGCCTTGAGGACCCAAGCTGGAACTTAACATGCGAGAGAGTTCACACGCCGCAGAAATACTACGTGCCACCACGGCACCGCCCTCGTTGTCGTCAAAGTAGTGTTCGTGTCCATCTTTCAGCATTCCACCCAAGCCAGCCGCGGCATTGTAGTTCATGGAAGGTCGGGACATGATTGAATGGTAAATATATGCACTGGATATGTATGTATAACAAGTGTTTGGTTGTAGAGGTGTTGTGGATTGTGGTTGCTCTGGCAATTCAGCGTTTTGCGCAGCATTGGAGATTTTGGGTGGAGGGCTGCACTCCCACCGCCGCCATGGCCGCACAATCTCGAAAAAAAATCATCTTTCTCGTTCGGCCGGCGCCTTTGGGAGATCGAGATCATCTACAGTATCGTACTGGTACCTGGTACAAGGTACTGTACCGGTGTACCAGGTACTTGTACCAGATAGCCCGTGAGAGGGGGGCGGGTGCACCGGAAGCCGGACGGTCGGGGAGCAGTCCAGTCTGTCCTCGTCCGTCGGATCTGCGCGCCTGTCGGACAAAGTGTGATCTATCGGGATCTTGGTTTTGGCGGGCTCCCTGCTTACGGGTGGAATTTTAGTAGGGTCTGTCCTTTATCCGTTCCAATGTTACTTTTACTCTGGGGAATAAGCCGTGTCGCGAGAGCGCGGGTCACCGGAAATAATTTCTGCCACGAATTTTCTTCGTCTCGCCCACGCGATAACACGTGCTGGAGTAACTACCTGTCTGGGCAGGGAGCCTTTTGGCGCGAGAGACGAGGACGAGACGAATGTCATGTTCGTCGTTGCTACTGTACCGGTACCGTACCGGTAGAAAGGAAGGCAAGGATCAAATATGCATTAGTCTTGACAGCGCGTGTTCGACTTCTGCGCGGTGTCACGATTAGTTGGAACGCAATGACGTCATGCAGTGTCAGGATGACGTCGAGGGAAGGACGGACAGACCGATGACGTCGACAGAACACTGCACTGGTAATGGTACGTACTACCGGTACCTGGTACCTGGTACTTGTACCTGTACCGGTATGGTTGTGGTCGGTGGGGGTGGGAATGATGTGATTGTAATTAGAATTACTTAAGATCCACGCGTCCGGCAACAATAATGGCATTATCATCTGTTGCCATATATGTTGATAGCATTTAAGCTTCGAAACTCCCAGGATGGAACACAAAAGAATGCTTATTGTATCATTAATGGATTTTCTCAAAAATCAATCACGACCAGAAGGACGAGAAGTAAAGTGGCTTGGTTAAATCCAACGCTCGCGCGCGTGGTTTCGCAAGATTGTGATAAAGACATATAGTGGAAATTTATATGCCTGTGAAGTCTTTTACTTCGATCATGACAAATATCTTCACTTATGGACTCGTGAATGCCCAATTAATGGACTAAGACTAACATATACGGTGGCGTTCGTGCGTGTTCGCAGTTTTCGATTTCTGGCTGGCGGAGACGGCACAGCAGCAACGCATTTGACTTCCATGAACTTCGCTGGCGAGTGCAAACACGAATTTTCAACCACTGGAGAAATTATTTATTTTCTCCAGGGTGGTGAAGACTTCTCCTGGCAAAACCGTTTTTTCGCCCGTAGTACCTGGTAGATAGTCATCACACTTTTTCGAAAAACCAAAATACAAAATACAACCATGGCCATCTCAAAGCGAAACACTATGGCGCCCCTAGCTTCTAGACAACAGACAAACTCGCAAATCACTTACGATGAGCTGAGTAACATTATTGAACGAGGTCTCCAGCTCCTTGAAGAAGGAGATGTTTCCTCGGAGGATTATGATAACGATGAAACCGACTCGCGAACGTCTTCGCAGTCTAGCGAACCTCAGCGTGCCATCAGCTTTGCGCCTGCTAACAAGGTCCACGAAATCATGGGACTGGAGGAGTACAGCGAGAAAGAACTCAGAAGATGCTGGTACTCTCCGGAGGAAAAGGAGAAAATGAACGCCTCCAAGGACAAGATTGTGGCGCGGCTCGAGGCTGGCAAGAAGCCAAGAAGCGACATGACATACCGCGGCCTTGAATGCTGGACAACAAAAGGCGGACAAGAGCTTGACGAAAACATTGCACGATCTGTCAACTCCGTGATGGACGAGCAAGACCGTCAATGGGCTCTCAACTGCGACGACTGGGACAAGATCGCTCAAGTGAGTGCTGCTGTCACTGTTGATAGCGGACGGATCGCCCGGGAAGTCGCTCTTGAAGATGAAAAGGAAGCCCACCTCGTTTGGCAGAGCCTTGAAGACTTGAGCGTCGCCTCGCAGCACTCTAGTATGGATGAAAGCGTCCCCGAATATCCTCGCAAACAAATCTTTGATGTCTTGAAGAAGCGATGCTCTTCGAGCAAAGCCAAGCGACGAGAAGGTTCCAGCGAGCAATCCTCGCCATCGACTGAACCCAAGCCGTCCGAGGACAAGGAAAAGCGAAAGTCCAAGAAGAGCAAGAAGTCGAAAAAGTCTTCCAAGAAGTCTCGACGAACTTGCGGTGACCCCCCGGCTCCTGTCAAGCGTTCCGCTTCTCAAGACGCCTCCGAACTTTTGTTGAGGATGGTTTCAGCAGGTCGTCAGATGGCTTCGTTGAAGGTGTAAGCATGCCTTATATCAATTTTGGTTTGATTTTCTCTAACTCTAGAGCAAATTTCGATAGACATACATTGTGTTCCACTTGAATAGCTTCCTCTATATACTAATGGAGACTTGACTTCGTCCCCACCTCGACACGGCCGTGCTCTTACGAAGTTAATTTTGGTCCACAGTACATTCACTTTTGACTGCTGCTGAAAGTGACAACAAAAATGATACAAGCACAAAGAATGATGTAGACTGAGAAGCTACGAAGTACCCGTACGTAGACCTGGTGCTGTTTGTCGTATTCTTCGTCGTGCCTGCATGTAGATACTAGCAGAAGGAGGATGGTACATCTGGACTGAACATCTGGAGGCAATGGGGATTCTGAATTCCGCCCACGAGACGTCGTTGGACACTGCTAGTAGAGAGTTGTCGTGAATTGGATTCGCGATGTACAGAAACAGTCCCAAATGGAGATCCAATCGGATGAGTCTGCGATTCAATCGAACGGTAGTCTTGGAAGCGACGTTCCAGCGGAAACTATTGTTTACTATACATGAAGAATGAACAATACAATCCAACGACTGCGATTCCCTAAACGGAGCGAAAGGCTACCATAACAGGAAAGAAAGTGGGATAGAGATATAGACAGTTGGGAGCGAATATTAGTATCTTCATCGGGGAAGATATGATTAATTGGACCCGGCAGTTCCAAGACTGATCGGCGATAGACGGCATCATCAACAAGTACCAAGAAATAACGAAACGCCAACCAAAACCGTACAAAACACCAGGGACCCCGGGACTATCGATGGAGAAAAATCAAGGCGACCCCGTTGAAGAAACATCTTATCGCAAGGTCGTCGGGAAAATAATGTACTTGGTGTAGAAGAGACACACGCGCGATACCCTGCGGACTAGTAGCGTTGTCCCAATCTACTACTATCGTAGTAGCAACGACAACAACAAAACACAAAACAGAATAAATCTATTATTTCCTGCATCAAGCCTTTGTACTACTACTACTACTATCGTAGCTCCTACATCTAGGGGCCTGGCCACCGTCTTGTTTTTCACTGCCGTTAGAATCGCTTTATTGATAGAACCGGCATGGAATCTCTATTGATTATTCTTGTTCATTTTAGACTGCTGATTCGAGAATTCCGTCACGGTAAGATTCCAAAATGACCAATCCGGGAAGTCGAACCAAAATCCTGCAAATATTTTTAGTACGCCACCTTAATGGCGGAAGTAGTTGTGTCTTCTTAGTTGCTATCAGTAATCACAATACACGACAAACAACCACGTGTTGTAACACACTCCACGCCACGAACGCAAACAAGTGGGTTCAGGCTGTTCGACTGGTTCCGATCAGACAAATGGTCTGACGAATCAAAACAACAATGAACAGGTAAAACAGGATGAAATACTTTCCTAGCAGGAGCTGGTAAAGCTTTTGGGTCAATGATAAACTATTGTAACAGAATTGAAACAGATTTGGTTTTCTGATAATTGTGAGCCTATTTTTATTGTCTATTTTGCTACTCTTGATTTTCCAGAAAAACTTCCAGTAGTAATTGCAATTGCATTTCCCAGTAGTAAATCCACAGGATTCTACTGTTTTTCATCTTGCCACATCGTTGGCACTGACTCAGGATGTGCATCTCTTTATTCCTACTGGGAACTTGAAGGATGTAGGTCCTAGTACTTGATCTAGTGTCTGATCTAGCCACATCAGTAAGTGGGAAGCTAGATCGTGTAATTTCGCTCGGGCGCTCGTGGCTGGGAGTGCTCGAACCTGCGCGTGGTTCAGCGCGTGATTTCCTCGATCAGGACAGAAGGACATACTGATGACGTCATACGCCAGTCGTCATCAAACCTTGTCGAACATATACGGACGTACACAACATCGTACGTCATTACTATTATACAACATGTAACGGTTGAACAGTACGTACTTCTACTATTCTGTTCTAATAAAATCTATTATTTCCTGCATCCTCGCACCATCTCTTCGTACTGTGCATTGCGCCACGCCGGTACCGATGTACTACGGCAGTAATATCCCATGGGGGATTTTATGTATGCGTGGTACGTTTTGTCGGCTCCGCAACAGGCTCGGAATGAATGAAAATAACGACAGTCTTTTTCGCGTGTCGGTAGTACAGTATGATATCTGGATTCGCATTAGTCGATCTGCAATAACGTGAGTGTCACCGTTATCGTGGAACTACGGAGTCGCGGGACACACTAAATTTTTTGACACTCTGGAATAAAGTATGAACCCGTTTTTGTATTCGTAGAGTTAGTCGTGAGCTATTTATTTTGACACTCTGGAATAAAGTATAAACCCGTTTCAGGATTTTCGGACGTGAAAAAAAGACTCCCATAGGGCAGATGTCATCTGGATAACGTCAGACAAACGTCATAATAATCCGACTACTCGGACTAGTCCAATGTCATTATTCATTCGTATTGAATTTTGAATTACTAAACGGCACAAGTGCTGAGTTTCCTACTTCGTTCGCCTTGACTGGACGAGGAAGAATCGAGCCATCTAAAAAATCGATTCCATGCATAAAAATCCAGAAAGTTGGAAGAAGAAGAAGAACAAGGAGAAGCAAAATCATCATCACCATCATCATCATCGGAAAGCGGAAAGAAATCACCAACTGCTGGCTAAATACTAGTCCAATGTCATTATTCATTCGTATTGAATTTTGAATTACTTAACGGCACAAGTGCTGAGTTTCCTACTTCGTTCGCCTTGACTGGACGAGGAAGAATCGAGCCATCTAAAAAATCGATTCCATGCATAAAAATCCAGAAAGTTGGAAGAAGAAGAAGAACAAGGAGAAGCAAAATCATCATCATCGGAAAGCGGAAAGAAATCACCAACTGCTGGCTCAATACTTGTACAGAGTACAGTACGGATACAATGATAATTTTAAGAAGAAGGAAGGACAACGGTCAATGTCTCGCCTTTGCCCTCTGTACGTCCATACAGTGTCAAATTGTCACCCGCCAACCTTGTGCATAGTTCATCATGTTTACTACACTCCGAGTCGACTCTGATACTTGTGCGGCCGACCGTCGGCCGAGGCAACCCAGTGAACCAAGGAATTTTGGCTCGCTGATCGGGAGTCTACTATCAAGCAATCAAGGATCTTCCTCTGCGAACGCCGCTGCAACTAAGAAGAACAATGGGATCCTGACGATACCACCTACTAGAGCAATTCTGAAACGCAAACAGTTGTCCTCGCGACCCTTTGGACGTGACGTCCGAAAGACCGTGCCTATGCTGGATACACCTTCTCTGACGGATACAAGCTCCCAGACAGATGGAGATCTAATGGATGCGAGTTCCCTAATGGGGTGGCTTCAGAAAGACTGTCCGCAGGATCTGGTTCCTCGCGTGCTCGCCTATGCGGGGCCTCAGACGACAGCTGCACTGTCAAAGACCTGCAGATTCTGGAAAGAGATGACAGACAAGGAATCGACTTGGAGAATTCTTTGCGAAGAACTATACAAGGTATGTCTTCCGACAATTTTTGGTTGCACTTCAGGTTTATGTGTTTCTCACCTATTTTCTTCATGTTATTTTTAGTGGAAGGAAGGCGATGAAGAACCGGAATCCTGGCGCGACTTTTACAAATTCAGCCCTTGCGTTCCAGTGGACTTTTCCACCGTCGATGGGGCTTTTGCTGTGGTCAGAAGTTCTTGCGTAGAGCAAACTCGTTCCATTCGGGTTCTACTCCGTCCTGGTCGTTATGTTCTTCGAGAAGCCATCACTGTTGAGGCCCCACAATCTGCGCAGGTGGAAGTCGAGACAATGGAGGTGCCAGACTCCTACCTTCCCATCGATCAGACATCTACAGCGGTGTTGGAATCTGAGCCAGCAGGAAAGCGCAGTCCATTGCAGTCCTTGCGAAACATTCTCGCCTGCCGAACAGTGGACGTGGAGGAGACTGAAGAGGACGCCTTTGGTATACTTGAATTCTTCGAGCCGTCAATACTTAGATCGAATGGGAGCAAACGAGCTTCTTTGTTTCTGCACACCCGGCGTAAAAACGAGCCTATCATTCGTGTTCGGCAAGGAACTGCCGTTCTACGTAATGTAGATTTGAAGCATTTCAGTCTGGGTCTTGGTAAGTGCATTCGGTACCATTTTTGACTTCAGCTCGATTGCCAGAAGTAATAGCCCTCGATCGTTTGATCCTAATCTTGCTGTTCCGCCATGTTTCTTTGATAGATGTTTTCAATGGCAACGCTGCGGTACACATCCAACCCCAAAACAGTCTAAATGATACGTCGGCGACGATCGCCCCTGGACCAATTCTCATCATGGAAGGCGTCGATGTTACTTCCGCTTCGGGTCGAGGTGTCGTGGACATTAATGGCGGGCAGGCTACTATTCGTAACTGCCACGTCCATGACTGCGCTTCGACGGGCATTTACGTCGGCGGACCGGGAAGCCGAGCACAGGTGGAGCGAACAGACGTTGTTAGGAATGGTAAAGGCAATACGACCCCTCGCCGCGGACTGGCAAAGGGACATTCTGGCTTGTACCTCGAGCAAGGCCATCTGAGCATTTTGGACTGCAACATTTCGCAGAATTCGGCGTCGGGAATTTCAGTTCTCAGCCCGGACAGTGCTGTTTTGAGTTTGGAAGAATCAGAAATCGTTTCCAACGGTTCTAAACAGCTAGATCTACCTCCTCTCGGTAGCGCATCTTATTCAAACAGCAACACCGTCAAGAATATCATAGCTCCAGTTGGGGCGCCTCGATCTCGATCTACTATTGCACCCCGTGACTTGAGCCTGTGACATGGACTTCTTCTTGGAAACCATGCTATGAACCCTTTTCGTACCAAATACTTTAGAATCTATCGAACTGAAAATGTCACCCTTATGTGTTACCTTTTTATATACGAGCATCCCACCGCTCTTCGAGAGGTCCAAGAGTAGACTATGTATTGCAGAATACTGTAGTGTAGGCTGAGAGACGAGCTCAAAATTAGTTTTGTTGTTGTACAGTACCCGTTGTTGTGATTCTTTCTTAGCATAATTTGAGTCTGGAGCTGTTGAAATCTCCGTAGTCTGTTCTTCGTCAGCTGACTAATGACTCGTGGGACTACTTCCTCAGTCCCGTGTCGTGTAGTATTACTAGTAGTTCGTCTGATCTTCCGATGCACGAACCTGTCTCAAGTAAAGTAAACCTTCGTCTCAAACTCGAGATTATGACAATGTTATTCTACCTTTGATAACTCCCTTTGTTGGATTTGGATCTTTGCTCTCGCCGATCAATCTTGGAACTGCTGGATCCTCCGATGGGGCATGAGGATTTCGTCCCCGACTTGGTAGTTATGGGGAATTCGCTTCGAGTTGGAGTCCGTTTCCGACGAGGGTGCAATGGAACGTTTTCCCAACACTTTCATGGTGGCACGTCCGGGCTCCTCAATTTTTGACGAATCATTTCCTGCCTCTACCTACAAGCTCCCAATCGGGCGCCTTTTGGCCTTTATCATACGCCATGGAAAGTCTGACCCCTTGCGGTCGAATGGACAGCGCGGAATATTTGAATTCGGCGAACTTGCGGGACAATAAAGCGCGTGAGTTTTGGAAAGGGAGAAGTCGCGCACATTAATTAATGTTGACCGGTTCTATCAATAAAGCGATTCTAACGGCAGTGAAAAACAAGACGGTGGCCAGGCCCCTAGATGTTATTGGTTTCTTTTTAATGCCGTAGTCGTTTACGAGCATTTCGGAGAATTCCGCCATGAATTCGGTGCCTCGGTCGAAGGTGACTTCTTGCGGCCACGGGTAGCGCGTGACCGTGTGTATTGCAATGTTCAGTTTTGGTTACATAGGTGGGATCGCAAGGTAGCAAGGCCATCGGATTGGGCTGCTTCGTCGAAAGCACGAGGAATTGCCGCGCTGGGCGGTTTTTGATTCAAAAAACGGGGAGTCGGATGAATCGCACGATAATGCCGGTTTTGTGTTGAAAGCACTTGGTGTGTACTGGTACTGTCTGTACCGGGAGGTGTCACGCAAATAAATAGCAACACACGGCGGCGCACCAGCAGGTACCGGTACAAGTAAGTACCGGTACAGTACCAGGTACCGGTACCGTACGAGGTCGGCCAACGGTCCAAAAACTGCAGTGACGTCATATTCCCAAGAAACAAACATATCAATAATATTTATTTCTGTATATATAACATGGGAATTCTTCACGCGTGCCCGCTCTATGATTTCTGTTTTTATTGTGTGGCGCGACGCATTTCTTGGCGGCTTTCTTGCTTGACGACCCCTGACGAGACTACTCCTCTGGTCTTTCTCCCTGCTGCTCGGAGGCACATTCGCAGAACACCGTCATCACAACGCGAAGATAGTAAAAATCCCATCAACTCTTTGCACTGAAAGTACGTGGGTATTGTGGATTCAATGCCATCATCGCCATTGCAACATCAACACGCTCAGCAAAATTCACTTCACTCTGGCACAAGACCTCTTCCAACAAGTCGTCACTGGTCTACGGCATCATAGGTCATACACTGAAGGTTGTCAATCCGAACTTCTCTGTAAATTCTAAATCTGTTTCAAAATTTGGTGACGCGTGTTTACATCAATTTCAGATTTGATTCACACGAAAAAAATTCGACATGTCCAGCGTACTCCGAGCCTCTGCAACTGCCGACCAATCTCGGCCGACACAAACCAGCGAAACCAAATTTTTTGGCTCGTTGCTAAGGGGACTCACAATCAAGCGAGGATCAAGTGGTGCAAACGCCACTACAATGGATGAGAACAGCTCGACCATGGCAACAACGACTTCTTGTAGCACGTCAATGAATCGGAAGCACTCCTCCTCGCGGTCGTTTCGACGTCGTCAAGTCCCACAGACTGGGCCTGTGGATGCAAGTTCCCTAATGGGGTGGCTTCAGAAAGACTGTCCGCAGGATCTGGTTCCTCGCGTGCTCGCCTATGCGGGGCCTCAGACGACAGCTGCACTGTCAAAGACCTGCAGATTCTGGAAAGAGATGACAGACAAGGAATCGACTTGGAGAATTCTTTGCGAAGAACTATACAAGGTATGTCTTCCGACAATTTTTGGTTGCACTTCAGGTTTATGTGTTTCTCACCTATTTTCTTCATGTTATTTTTAGTGGAAGGAAGGCGATGAAGAACCGGAATCCTGGCGCGACTTTTACAAATTCAGCCCTTGCGTTCCAGTGGACTTTTCCACCGTCGATGGGGCTTTTGCTGTGGTCAGAAGTTCTTGCGTAGAGCAAACTCGTTCCATTCGGGTTCTACTCCGTCCTGGTCGTTATGTTCTTCGAGAAGCCATCACTGTGCAGGGCCCGCGATCGGTGCGGGTGGATATAGAGACAATGTTGATGCCAGACTCATTCCTTCCGATCGATCAGACAGCTGCGGCACCGGAATCGGAACCTGCAAGAAAGCGCAAGCCCTCACAGTCCTTGCGAAACATTCTCGCCTGCCGAACAGTGGACGTGGAGGAGACTGAAGAGGACGCCTTTGGTGAAGTTGAATTCTTCGAGCCGTCCATGCTAAGCTCGATTGGGAACGAACGTTCGAATCCCGGTAGCGTACTTTGCAAAAAAAGAGCTTCTTTGGTTCTGCGCACTCGGCGTCACAACGAACCCATCATTCGCGTCCGACAGGGAACTGCCCACCTGCGAAATTTGGAGCTGAACCATGTCAGTGTTGGTAGTGGTAAGTCCATTCCTTTCTCCTTTGGCTTCAGCTCGATCGCGGGTAGCTCTCTGTTCTAATCTTAAGCTTCATGGTGTTTCTCTTACAGATATCTGGAATGGCAATTCCGCAGTTCAGATCCAACCTCCCAACGGACCAGATGATCAGCCGATGATGGCCGTCCCAGCACCAAACGTCATCATGGAGAACGTAGAGATCACTTCCGCTTCGGGTCGCGGAATTGTGAACATTGATGGTGGTCACGTTACCATTCGCAACTGCTACGTCCATGACTGCGCCGCAACAGGTATCTACGTTGGTGGACCGGGAAGCCGAGCGCAGATGGAGCGGACTGATGTTGTTCGGAATGGTAACGGTAATACGACCCATCGCCGCGGGATCGCAAGAGGGCATTCGGGGGTATACCTTGAGCAAGGACATGCTAGTATTGTTGATTGCAATATTTCTCAGAACTCGTTGACAGGAATTTCAGTCGTCAGCCCAGACAATGCTATTCTAAATTTGGAGGAATCAGATCTTGTCTCCAACGGATCTTTCCAACTCGAGCTACCGGCAATCGGGACTGTCTCTTATTCAAACAGCATCACCAGCAATAACACCATGGCTTCGAGTGGGTTGCCTCGATCTCGATCAGGTCTTACATCGGACGACTAAGACTACGACTGGCTGACTGCTATTCACCAGACCCTTCATATTTTGATTCATTTTTATAGCCTAATCTTCTTCGATATCGAATAATAGACTAGAGCACAATTATTATATAGTTTTTTCTTCATAGAAACACCTAGACTATACTATGCTACTCTGATTTGGTGTTTGGAGTAGTTCAACGACATATCTGAAATTCGTTTGTCGAATAGTGAGACGAAACTACAACCCTAGGCGACGGTTGTATTTTATTAATACCATCTCCCTCCCATTCTCACCAAAGGTTCCTGGTGCATGCGGCACTATTATCTCACATCTCTCTCCACTCCTCTCTATAGAGAAAAAAAGCTTCTTCGAGAGCCATGAACACGAAGAAGTTGGGGGAGAGGGAGGCGAGATCTACAGTACTTGGTGTAGTCCGTGTAGAGGCGAGTATGTAGCGCAATATAGACTTCTCGACCACCATGACTTAAATCTCGAGGTCCCTTTGCGAGGTCTGAGAGCAGTAAGTCAGTCCTTGGTCAGTCGTCTGCCGAACCCAGAAGAAAACAGCGCCACACGCTAGCTGTGTGTATTCGCTCGCGACGTCTTTTGCTACCGTACTGTACTACTCGTAGTACCAGGTACTGTAGTGTACCGTTAGGCGTAGTACCGGTGTAGAGCTACTACAGGTACGATTACCGGTAGTACGTAGTAGCAGTACAGGTACAGTAGTACCGGTAGACTACCAGGTACGGTAGAGAGTTCAACGATTGACGACGGTGGTGGTGCCGAGATTGTCGGCATCGTGAGTGCTCCACATTATTACAACATCAGACTTTGCCAATGATGCTATATCGATTTGCTCAACAAGCTGTCAAGCGGGCGCTGCCCGTGAGAAATGTAAATTTTGTAGCTTTCTCAAGTGCGGAGCTTGTCCCGGGATACGGCAAAGGGAAGACTTCCACTGGAATTGTGAGTTTCGCTGCGCTGTTTATTTTTTCGTTCGGAGGCACTACATTATTCTCATCTCGTCCAAAATCTATTTCTGTTTTCAGGTCGGGCTACCGGTGGATCCAGATGCTGTCTCGAACATCGTCGTGCATTATCAGGCCTTGCTGGATCGTATGGCTGCTAGCGACTTGCCTGAAACGGCGCAATACCGAGTTGACATGGAGAAAATTGCCAACTACAGAATCAAGATCGCTAAGGAGAACCCAGATGACCCGGATTTGGTCGAAGAATTGTGCCAATGCGGTCAAGTGGAAGAGTTGATTGAGCAAGCCAAAGATGAAATGGAGGTACTGGATATGTACCTAAAGGAGCGTTTGTGGGAGTCGATTGGAGATTACGATGTTGATATCGAGTACAATCCCGACCCTTCGTCCGACCACCACGGACTCGACGAGGAAGAGGGAGGCAAATGAACTCCTGGATTTGAGACATAGCCTACCAGCTCGGCTACATATTGGCTAAGCACTTTGCTGGCAATAGGATTCTTGGTGTGGAGCATTTCATCTTTCCATTTATAGATTTCGCTCTGTTGTTTGTCTTCTCGTACTTCTCCGTTTTCATGGAACGATTGGCGTCCTTACCGGTAATATTATACCGGTAGTGATAGGGGAAAGGATTGCCGTTGAGTAGACTAGTAGTTTGGCCTTTTTTCGGTCGATATTTCCTCTGTTCCATGCATCCCTTCGAAGTAGTAGGAGTCGACACTTGCAAACAAAATGTACTCAGGAGAAAAGCAACGTCTGCTTCTAATCTGCTCTACTTGTACTAGAGACTGAGATCATCTCTCTGAACGAGCGACATAATGCCAATTATCCTGGAGACAGCACCAGTTGCTGAAAATTAGACAGAGCAGTATCGATGATAAAAATCCTCTACTGTAGTACGAGTACTCGACTGCTTCGCTCTTCGCTCCTGCTATTAGTCGACCTTTCAATGTTAGGCGAGCGTGCTGCTACCACTGACGCACGTAAAACCGCCACCCAAAAAAAATAATACAGTACTGTACCGGTACTGTACTTGTAATCCCTCCCATCCAGATACCGGTAGAGGATGTAGCTCACGTACCGGTAGACTCTCTACTCTTACTCGTACTACTCTCTCTCTCTCTACTCTACTTCTACTCGTAGAGAGAGTAGAAAGACACCGGCGGTAGAAAAAGAGCGTGATCTCGAGACGATATGATCGATGACTCAATGCTGAAGGGAAAATACAATATGGTCATAATATTTCGGATCGTACAGCGAAAGTAGTAGCTGGATCGGAGGGAGCGACAAAGCCTAAATTCCTGCGACGAAGAGGATGGTCCGCAACTTGGCCAGATGCAGAGCCATCCCCCTTTCTTGTATTCTTCTCTTGGCAGCATGTTCGGCGTGTCGGTGCTTTGGGTGGAGTACGAATAGCATACCCAAAAAGAAGATTTTTGTTAAGTCGGAGGGTAGGAGACTTCTTCTCCGTTCGCTTGTGCAAGCATCTGTTGTGCTGGGATTTACACTCGCCACTGGCACACCGCCAACCCATGCCAGCAATATACCAGAGTCCACAGGCGCTGACACAAGCAAAGTGGGAACGGTGGAGGCGTTGATACCAATTGTGGCTCTTCGGGCATCTTTTGCGAAATTGGAGTCTGCCTTGGCTGAATTCGATGGGTCTGTTTTTCAGATTGATGGGACCATTCCAAAGGACGAGAAAAACTTCAAACGACTCTTTGATTCGTATTCTGATCCAGTCTCCTACAAGCAGAAGTTCTTGGATCAAAATGCATTTTTAGTATACTACACTAAAGGATTTGATGGCCCAGGGAGGGAGAATATTGAATCAGAAATCAACGAGCGCCAGACGGTGCAATTTGGTCTTCGCAATGAAGCATGGATAGCGTGGGAAAACTTCTTGGCTGAAGCGAAATTCATAAAGGATGAAGACAATGACTGTGCGTCATATCTGTCATCGACATTGCGAGCAGTCGACTCCTACCTTGCCTTGATTCCAAAAGAAGATGTCAATGCCGCCAAGGAGAAACTAGGCGTTTCTTGGTAGAGAGGCTCCCAAGAATGTGCGATTATTCGCATCATGTGCGCGACATGCAAGTTCACCCTTCCGACTCACTCCCTACATGTCGCCTTCAAGGCTCTACCAAATGATATCGAGGGAAATGAAATTGTTTGTAGTCGTCAGCATAAAATCCATCGACCATTCCTTCGGTAATGGTGTCGTTGAAATATTGTAACATTTTTGCGCGGGCACTTGTCCGATGTTTCGATGTACTGGATTCGACAAAGATGGATTCATTGCGGAATTTACCCCATCCAGATGCACCGAATTTTTTCCATGCCCCAAGGCCTACGTGCTCAAGCATCCGTCTGGTATCCGTTGCCAAGGAATCAAAGTTGCCAACAAAGTTCACGTAGTCCCAGAGCTCTTCATCGATTCGCAGAGATTGCGGCTTCCAATGTGGGTCGCAGCAGCAACGCTCTCGAATGACCTTGACAAAATCTAGAAGTGATCGGGAAGCAGTCTTTCCACAGGAATTTGGTTTGTCCAATTCCGAGGAGCAGCAATGACGATCTACGTACGCGCCCTTTTTCTTTGCGGCCTTGTCCAGATAGGCACTCAAAAGTCGTTCCTTGGGATCTCTCACGAAAATAGCCCGAGTCCAGTTGGGGTCCGTCAACATGTGCATCGCTGTAGGCAAGGGATAGTGATACAAGTATTTGAGTCCGTTGTATTGTGGATTGTGTGGAATGTTTGGTTCCTTGTGGACTCTCCAATCCTTTAATCCCATCATTCGACGGAGAATCTTTTTGAATTCTGTACACGCCACCTTTCCCTGTGTGAAAAATAACAACTTGTACTCTTCGACGACAATTGGAGCAACGTCCCAATGTCCTCTTTGAAAAATTTTGGGAATGAATTTTTTAGGAAACGGGCTGGGTGGTTTCGCTTTTATTACATGTTCAGACTTGCTTGAATGTTTTGCAGAGGGGAGTGTAGGAATAGCACTATCAGCAAGTCGAACCGCCACAGCAGTCGCGTTGGGGTGAGGCTGCCCTTCCACCGAAAAGTTTTTAAGGATTTCTTTCGATTGGTTTTCTTCTTCCTTTTCTGCTTGAAGAGATGATTGCACTAGTTTTCGCGCTGTAAAGAGATAGGACAATAGCAAGACTAAAGCCATCGCTTGCAGCATCGTTCTTTTGCTCATCATTGTTTTCAAGGAGCACGAAGTACGTCGCCAAAGTTCTTACCAGAGAAGAGCCTTTCTTCGCCACCTCGAACGGTGATGCTTACTATATATCAGTGGGTTTTGTGGAAAGGTTGAATCTCCTCCACCTCGTTGCTCGATTGATGTACAGTACCGGTATTATTGCTGATGGTGCTTCTCGGACAATACCTGGTACTGCGGTACCTGGTACCAGTATCGGAGATGTGATGATATGAAGTGAAAGTGGCGTTGTGTGGTGCGTGGTCGGAGATCGGAGACGGGAGACCGGAGACCGGAGACGGTTGAAAGTTGAAAGTTGAAAGTTGAAAGTTGAAATTCAAATTATTCTGTCACGCACGAGACTGAAACGGGACTGATGACGACGCCTTCTTGGTCGGATTGGTCGAAACGTGGCTTGGCGGCCGGCGCGGCGCGCGCCGGCAGGCACGCAGCTGTCAAACGCGCTCGCGCTGAAAGAATTTGAAATGGGAAGCTGGCGAAGCAGAGCGGTCGGCGGTGGGCGGTCGGCGGTCGGCGGTCGGCGGTCGACGGCAACAACAAACAACAACAGAGGAAAAAATACTCGTACCAGATACCGGTACACGGGACATTACCGGTACAAGTACCAGGTACTCGCACCGTACCGGTCGGTATGTACAAACTTTGGACGACGACTAGACTCCTCCTCCTCTTCCGCCTCACAAACAATAATAAGAGTATCATCATGGAAACTCAAGAGAAAGAAACAAGCTTCATGTACAAGGAAGATTCTTCAGCCGGTGTTGACAAGGTATTTGTCGCCGAGATTGAATCTTTGGCTGCTTCACCGTCTTCTGGCGAAGTAGTTCTAGTGGATACCGTTCGGAGCGCTGGGCAAAAGTCCGTTTCGCGAGCCTTTCCCCTTGCCGCCAAGTCCTCCAAATTGCATTTTGATCCAAGCGAGGTGAATGCTGCCATTGTTACCTGCGGAGGCCTTTGTCCTGGTCTGAACAATGTTATTCGAGAAATAACCAACACTCTCCATCGTCAATATCGAGTTCACCAAGTTTGGGGTATTCAAGGTGGCTGGCATGGATTTTACGACCTCCCACCAGTACTACTTACTCCGGAGACAGTACACACGGTTCATCACCATGGTGGTTCGTTTCTGAAAACTAGTCGAGGAGGCCTGGACCTGGACAAAACAGTGGCATTTTTGATAAAGTACCAAATTTCCCATCTCTATATTCTGGGCGGTGATGGCACGCATCGAGGAGCGTACAAGGTGCACCAAAAATGTCGAGAATTGGATATGAATGTGGCAGTTGTGGGCATTCCAAAAACGATTGATAACGACATTGACTATATGGACCGTTCGTTTGGCTTTTACAGCGCCGTTGAAGCCGCTCAAGCCTCGATCCGAACGGCACTTGTTGAAGCTAGCTGTACAGTTCCGAATGGTATTGGCGTCATTAAATTGATGGGCCGCGAGGCGGGTTTTCTAGCAGCCTTTGCGGCCCTGGGATCTGGTGGAGATGTCGACGCCGTCTTGATTCCAGAAGAAGCGATTGTGCTGGAAGGTCCAGGCGGGATTTTGCCTTTTTTGCACCGTCGTGTCCTTGAAAAGCAGCACGCAGTCGTTGTTGTGGCGGAAGGTGCTGGACAGGAGCTGCTGGAAAATGTTCAAGAAAAGGAGGCAGGATCTGGAAATAAAATTCTGCCGCCGATCGCAGAGTATATACGCGACGAGATTAAAGCATACTTCAAACGCCAGGGCATGGAATGCCGTATGAAATTTGTGGATCCTTCTTACTCGGTTCGATCAGTTCCTGCCAACGCCGCCGATGCATTATACTGCACCCAACTCGGGCAGGCCGCTGTCCATGGAGCAATGGCAGGCTCAACTGGGTTTTCCGTAGGGATGGTGAACAATCGTGTTGTCTACATTCCAATTCCATTGCTTGTCGCCACTAGCCCTCGATTCTTGAATCCAAACGGAGATATCTGGGAACAAATCCTTGCCATGACGGGACAGCCAAAATCAGCCAGCAACAGCTCAGGCTCCCAGGAAAATTCCAACGACATGTTTCCTGAGTTGCGAGAACCCTCTGCCCACTAAATGCTCTTGGGCAAGTCGACATCATGATATTACAGTATTGCAAAACCACTTTACGACAAGACGAATATTGCGCCTGGAGATGCAACAAATCCAAAAACTGCAAGATCTTGAGATACCCGTACGAGGGAAGCTGCATTCCGCGTGAAGTCAGTCCCGTAAGAACACAGTGTTGAAGCTCTGGTAACACTACTCGGACTTCTCTTCCTACTAGCTACTAGAGTACCAGTAGAGAGGTCTGACTTAACGATGCTTTCCGACATGAACTGCAGTCACCCTGTGAAGATTCTTGACACTCAGCTTTGCGAATGTTGCGAGGAGTTGCTAGGGTGCAGAGTTGCCGCCATTGGTTTTTCTGTGTTTCAGTAATACGCATTCCCACGTCTGCTACGGGCATAATACTTCTCTCATAGTGGTTTATCATTTATTTTTTTAGAAACGACTATAAGATGAAGGGCTATATTGTGATATGTCGTGACCACGTCATGCCGTCGCCAACACAGCTAAAACTACGTAGCTAAAGCAAAGAATCATCATCATCATCTTCTTCATCCGCCGCCCGCTGCCGCCGCATCTCGATTCTTGCATTCCAACCATCCACCGACCATCAATCGTCATCAATCGTCACCCGTCACCCAGCAAGAAAGCAAGAAACGATGAGTGCTTCTGTGATCTGTGAGAAACCTCCACGCTCCTCGCATAACCTTTCACCCATTACAGTACTAGAGATAACATGAAACTGAGTTTGCCAGTGATTTTTCAGGTCTTTGGGACCTTGCTAGCTGCACAGGCCGTCGTTTCGCAAGAAACGATGAATATTGCGGAAATTGCCGCATCTCTTCCTGACTTCAGCACTCTGGTTGGATTTGTCACTGTTGAAAATTCTGCAATCCAGCCAATTCTTGCTAGGCTCACAGGTGACGTCCCTACCAGTACGTCAACAACTGCGTTTGAAGAATCATCGATGCTGCTATTCTGTCGCTTTAACTGTTGACTGGTCTTCGCTCACTGTTTTTTTTTCCAAACCCTTGCGTTTGCACCTCAGCTGTCTTTGCCCCAACGAACGATGCCTTCGCAGCTCTACCACCATCCACTGTTGCGTTTCTCCAGGCAAATCCTGAGGTTTTGGCGGAGGTGCTACTATATCATGCGGTCGATGGAGCAGTGCCCTCAAGTGCCATCGGCGCTAATCCCATCTCTGTACCAACTCTGTTAGCACGGGCAGAAGTTGTTGCAACACGACATGTCGCCACTTCTTGGTGTTGGTTTTTCAGTAGCGATTGTATGGACACAGTGACTATTAATGACGCTACTGTGGTGATCCCAGATGTACCTGCCAGCAATGGAGTCATTCACGCAATCGACAAAGTCCTCATCCCGCCTGGTTTGCCACCCCTGCTCGACCTGGTCGACACTGCCATTGATCAACACTTGGACACGCTGGTCGCCGCTGTATCTGCAGCGAATCTGGTTGACGTCCTTCGGGGTCCTGGACCCTTCACTGTATTCGCGCCATCTGAAGAAGCATGGCAGACACTGCCCGCTGGTCTTTTGAATACGCTGTTGAAACCTGAAAATGTGGACCTTCTCACTGATATTCTGCTGTACCATGTATTCTCTGGAGCGGCGGTCGATTCCAGTTCTATTTCTCCTGGCCAGGATATTACGATGGTCAATGAAGATGAGGTTCGCTTGAACATCGATGGGGGGAATGTGCTGGTGAATGATGCCACTGTAGTCGCGGCCGACGTGGGAACCATCAATGGAATCGTACACGTGATTGATAGTAAGTTTCCCTCTCCACGTTGCGTTTTGCTCCATCTTGTTTGAGCATATTGTATCGCTAACATTGCATGACCTACTCTTCTGTTTTTAGAAATTCTTATTCCACCAGAGATGAAGTTGCCACAAGACATCGTCGATATCGCTCTCCTTGATTCCGAATTGACGTCTCTGGTGGCTGCCCTCGTGGAAGCAGACCTTGTCGGTGCTTTGGACACGGCCGGGCCTTACACGGTCCTGGCACCGACAAATGCAGCATTCGAGGCTCTTGGCGATGTATCGCTGGATAAGCACACCCTGCAAAACATTCTCTCGTACCATGTGATTCCCGGTAGCGTCTTCGCCAAAACAGTGGTTACGTTAAAGTCAGCGACTACCTTGAACGGTCAGTCGGTACCCATTGAGGTACGAGAGAACGGCGACATATTTGTCGGGGATGCCAAAGTGATCGCAACCGATATTGCAGCGTCGAACGGCGTCATCCACAAGATTGATGCTGTCTTGATTCCACCGGAAATGGAAGAAGAATGTCCTTACTTTGACTGGATCTGTGACTTCTTTAGCTGGTTGTATGTGTAATCAGGAGGAGGCAGCCGGACCCTTTCATTTTTGTAGAATAAGCTCATAGATCCGGCTTGTTCATTAAAAAAGTGCTTTCAAGCTAGACTCTTCACCGCAGATTCGCCTTTGGCTTTGCGACGACTTCCAAATCGTTTGGCATCACTCAAATGGGAGATGCGACTCCCAAACTGGATGGCGCGTTTGACAAGCCCGCTAGCATGGTCGATTCCCAGTCTCATGGCAACAACGCGCAAGATCCGCTTGTCGCCTTGGCCAGGGGGCAGGGAAAAATCACAAACAGACGAGAGGGGTAGAGTTTGCAAAAAGTGTGTAACATGAATATCCAGGAATGGAAACCTAGCTTCTCTGCCGTGATCGGCAACAATCCGATCATCTCGTCCTAGATTTCGCTCCCAAAATCTGGATTGGTCTATCTGAAGTTCCTGTTGAAGTTCCTTCCATCCACCACGTTCAAAGGCTTTTCGATGGCGCCCATACCCCCCTAACAATTCATCAGCGCCCATACCCAAAAGCAACACGCGAGGCCGATCTTCGCTGATTGCATCCCTTTTCGTTCCTCCCGCGCTGGCAAACCACAGTGCAGTAGCAATATTGACATCCATCAATGTCTCCTTCGGCTTTAAAATTGTCCGAACATGGGGTTCATGTTCGCAGATATCCTCCCACGTGACAACGATATCCTGGAACAGTATTGTCTTGTCAGGGTATTTCGCTTGGAGTACTTGGTGGGTAACCAGAGCCGCTTGACGATCTGCACTCTTTTCAAAGGTAGGTCCAAACGAGACATTGTATAGATGGAGGGTATGGGCACAGTGTCGAGCAGCTAGGGCCGCTACGACGGCCGAATCCAGGCCCCCCGAAAACAAGACAGCTGCGGAAGAGTGGTGGCCCATTCGGCGTTGGACGGCCTCAGACAAATGATACTCCAGCTCGTGTGAGGCATTCCATAACTCGAGCGATACACCTTGGGGTGTCGTCGCATTTGTATGAGGCGGTGGAGCATCGGGTAGCTTGTTTGGTTTACAAATCAATGCCGGTTTTATTGCGGGGACGGGTATAGACTCTATTGTTGTCGCATGGTAGGAAGACGCCACATGAACCATGCCTGGTGGTATTTCTTGCCACAAGGTTGGTTCCGTCGAAGGAGAATCCTGACTCATAGAAGCATCCACGCCCTCATTCCCTACGTGTACCATTATGGAAGGAGCTGTTGAAGCAATGTGAAAGGATCCACAGTGGCTACAATCGTACCGAAGCAGAGATCGTCGTCCCCAGGGATCTCGTCCATAGAAAATATCACCGTCGGAACGCACAATCAAAAAAGCAAACTCGGCATTGTAAATTCCACTGATGACTGTCGCGATTTCTTCCGCGATTGTCTGGGGATCGTTACTGGGAACAAGTGCCAAGGCTTTCGCAAGCCGATCAGCTACCAAGCGCGTATCTGAGGTCTCATAGGTACCCGCCGCATCGTCATCGATTGCTTGGTAAACTTCTCCATTCCAACAAAGATAATATGCCATGTCGTTCGCATGATTATTTGAATCATCGGCAGAAATCTCCAAAGAAAGTGGTTGCTCGACAAGGTCTTGGCGCATTTGCAGTACCGACGCTTGTAGTGAGACTTGCACAGACGAAGCTGGAGTCTCAGTAGACGACGACGAGGATGGTGGGGATCCTGCTGTTGTCCGGAACAAAGTGAAGGAAATTTCGTTGCACGAATCGGGTCCACGCCGTCGGAGATTTGAAGTATTTGTTGTACCGGTACTAGACAATGTCGTCGATCCATCCTCTTTCAGCGTCCGGCAGAGACTGCAGCAAGGATCATGCCAGACGGCCAGGTGGATCCCACACATGATTGCGTTGTCTTACTCCTTCATATCAGAGAAGAAGCGTTCTGGTAGACTACTTTCTGCTTAGTAATAGACTACTAGTAGCTTGTTCGACATAATGTCTCTAAGAGTAATAGAATATTCGTAAACCAGAAACAAAAAAAATGGAAACCAATTCTATGGGGCATCGCCGCATCTCATCATCACACTGGAGCGGACGTGGGACGGACGCCATTGGATGAGAAAACGTGTTCTTATTCACCCTATTTTTGATAAATAATTGTTACAGATTTTCAACCTTTGGAGGGAATTTTTGATCGAAATTATTTTTCTAAAAACAGAACCTTCTTATGTTGCGACTCAATTGAAACCGCGGGCCCGTCCAGTCCAACGTCCAACTTTTGCCTCTGACACGCGGGCTCAAGGAAAGCCATACCGCTGAAGTGACCTTTGACCATGACCAGGGCGGGATCATAATATCATAAGGCGTGACAACGATGCGATCAACGCCACAAAGAAGACACCCCGGCTGGTAGAGAATGAGCACTTCGCCAGGCTCCAATGTCCATTCTCGTGCTCGTAGAACTCCATTGGTAGATGATTCTTCGTCCTCGACCCGGATTAGCCATTCTCGTCCTTCTCGAAATAATAGCACGTCAAGAAGCTACGTGAATTCTTCAACCCAGAAGAAACGAAATCTATTTCGAGCCTTTGCATGTTGCGGCATTGTTTCGCTCGCAGTGGAGTTGCTGTTGCTTCGATCCAGTTTGTTATTTTATAATGTGGAGGAGACAACCGACTCGTCATACCGGCACATCGAACAGGAGCACCAACCCATCCCACCCCGCCGTACCCACCCTGGACCTCCTAGTGGAAACTTTAACGGATACCCCGTATACTACCGCAATGTATCTGCCCTTTCCTTTACCAAGCCGACCACATTACTAAATTGTGTGGGAGAAAACTACCAGTCAGATAGCTGGAAGCATCGATCTTGTCATTTTGAATTCTTTTGTTTCAATGTGACCAATCGAAAATTCCAAATTTACCAACGAGCGGAAGATCAGGCAGTTCTTCAGTGGTCTGAGCAGATTCGCCACATGGATTTTTCCGAGTCTTTAGTGTCCCACTCTGCAACAGGAGTTTCTTTGGGTGGTATCAATTTGAAATGGGACAAGGGTATACGGCGTCTCCAATGGTTCCCCCAAGTGATGTCGGTGCCTCCGACCGAATTTTACGCCCTGCCCGAAAACGTAGTGATGATTCCATTTCATTCAATGGCTGCCTCGAACCCAGGGCATGCTGTCTGGGATGACTTTTTACCTATGTTCACTTTGATGCAGATCTTTCAATTGTCTACGGACGCTCATGAGATTTTGGCCCTACGATACCATTTGGATGATGGAGCAAAAGCGCTGTGGGCGTCCTGCGAAGCCACAGAACAAGTGGAAGATTGTCAACGAATTCAAGAAAAGTTTTGGCCTTTGTTCAATGGCCACTCTTATCCTAGGACGCAACAAAATGTCCAGCTCCAAGTCGATGGCTACCAAAAGACAGATCTGGTGTGCGCCAGGCATGGCATGGCTGGAATCGGAGACTTGACGGATCACGGGACACAAAAAGTACACGGCTGGCACCCGGAAGACTATAGAATCACACACAATCATGGACGAGGTGGTCTCCTGTGGAAGTTCCGAAACTTTTGTCTTAATAATCTGGGGGTGAAAACGGATTCCAGCGCGTTGCGACAAGCGCCCTATCGCATCGTCATTTCGGTTCAGTCGCCGACCAACAAGGCACGGATTTTGAATTTCACAGAACAGCACAAATATTTGACAAAAGTACTCGGTGTCGAGGGTTTGGATGTGGATATCAGTTCGGTGGTTCTGAAGGACTTGTCCTTGAAGGAACAAGTCCAGTTGGCGACAGAAACTAGCGTTTTTATCAGCGCGTGCGGTGGTGCAGCTGTCACCGCCACATTCTTGCCAAAAGGGGCTACTGCTGTAATCTTCTTCAGCGAGACAGGTGGACAGAAGCACAACGCAGCGACTGGTTTACCGGCACGATTGGATTGGGACCTGTTCAATCATCTAGCGTACCTTCATGTTCATTGGATGCCGACCGGGTCGATGGACACGCAAGACGACTTGGATACCTTGCTAAATGTTGTTCGCGATGCCTTGCATCGTCAGAAGCAGGGGGTTGCGTTCGAGTGACAGAGCCACTGGCAGCCCTAAGTGACGGTATTACCTTCTTACCATTGTCGATGCTAACTGGTGGTTACGGTATCGTCCTGTGCGAAACTAGACTCTAGAAGGTATCATACATACCGGTACTGAACTTGAAACTGGTTCATGCAACCTTGATGCAACTAAGTACGCTTAGCTAGCGGACGTTGAGGATGAAGGCGGCGAAATAAAGGCGCCAAAACTAACTGTGGGGTTGATAAATGCCTTCGTCCTGATGAGGCATATGTATTGAGGCTTGACACGTCATCTTCGGAAGCCATCTCAACCTCGCTCTTTAATCACACTTGGTGAGCACTTTCCTGCATGGAGGATTGCTTCATCACTCCAACTTCGCTTCCCAATCACGCAAACACTGCTCTTTAGGAACACAGTTTCTGCTTCGACTTGTCCCGAGACTCATAAAAACAACTGGCAGGCGAATGGTCAAGCCCTTCGTCAAGCCGAAGTACAGTACTGTAGATCGCTTCATCACAGTACTACCAGCTACACGATGCCTAGCGAGATCTTTGCCTACTCGTACGCTTTTCAGGGTGTCGAGACACTTCCTGGTGCGGCGTTGTTTCCTTCGAACCATCAGATAAGAATATTTCCTTCGATCGACGACAATTTAACGATGTGGAGCAAGACGGAAGGATTCCGCGCTTCTACGTCTCGCCAGAAGAAGAGCAGAATGATGGCGAAGAAGTCGGTTCGTTTTTCGGAGACGACCCAGACCATACGATCGAGCCACCATTCGCTTTCACGTGACGACATCCGGGCAATTTGCTGGTATGTGAAAGACGATTTCTACCGTTTTAAATTAGATTGCGACGACTCAGTTCGAGCATCTATTGCATCAACAAGAGGCCAAGGACTTCGAGATCCCGGTACTGATATTATTTGCACTCGAGGATTGGAACATATTCGAATGGGTCGTCAAGCAAATGAACTCCGGAAATCCGAGCGCGCCGCACTAATACGTATGGTTTTGGCCCGGCAGAATATCCACCGTTTGGCGGGAAGTTCCAATCCGGAGGTGCTGAGGAGCATTTCTGAGAAAATGTCCTTGAAATCGAAAAGGGTGGCAATGGCTTTTGGCAGACATGACCACGAGTCGTCCACTCGATTGAACAGCTGGTCAGCAAGGGCGGCTTGATTCGGAATCTCAAGTGTGTAAATTCTGAAATAGGAGTAACTAAATAGTGCTACAGTCAGTACGATGGCTCCTATCAAGAAAGTTCCTGCTCTATTAGATAGATACTTCGTAGACAGGCTTTCTAGAGTAGAGGGAAAAGTTCTTTTCGCCGATCATGTCAGTCATCAGTCTCCCCAGCTTCTATTTTCGGACGCCATCATCGAACGGAAACGGCGCTTGCCTCGCGCGAGGTATGTTGATAGTACATCGTAGAGTAGATCAAGGATCTTTTTGACCTACCGGAATTCGACTTTGTCAACGACGACTCCTCCTACTCCTCTCCCTCCTCGCGAGTGATGTGCGCCCCGCTCCCCTCCCGGTCTAGCTAGCCCGCAGGCCGCCAGACCCATCCAGCCCTCCACAGGCGGACAGGCGAGTACAGAGGGGACTACCGTACACAGACAGCGTACCTGTACCTGGTACTTCACACACGTAGCTTCGTACGTTCGTATCGTGTACTTCGTATGAATACAACATCGGGACATGTCCGCGCTCGCCGCCCCCGCCGGCGCCGGGTTGCGTTTTGCCCTGTCATCGTGGAACTTTTCAAGAAGAAAGATACGCGAGAGGGATGATTGAATGCAAGAGGCAAAAAGTTTGAGGCTCTGGGAGCTGCGAGTTGCGAAGCCCCATTGTTATAGACATCAAGGATCCTCCAACGGTTCAGCAAAGACCTCATACTGCAGCGACGATCAAGTATCAATCATCAATCATGGGGACGGAAGCGGCGAAGAAGTGTCCTTTTTTGCATCCTGGAAATGGAACCACCAACAAAGATTGGTGGCCGGAACAGTTGAATCTCAAGATTTTGTCGCAACACAATGAGAAGACGAATCCGATGGAAGCCTCCTATGACTACGCTAGGGAGTTTCAATCCCTCGATTTAGCTTCCGTCAAGCAGGATTTGCAGCAACTCATGACAGAGTCGCAAGACTGGTGGCCCGCCGACTATGGACACTATGGACCTTTTTTCATTAGAATGGCCTGGCATTCGGTAAGACGATTGTTTGAAACAAGTACCTGTTGTGGAAGAAAGCATATATCGACTCACTCTAGTCCACTGCTCTTCTATCTCCTTTAGGCTGGAACCTACCGAATGCAGGATGGACGTGGAGGCGCCGGGGCGGGGCAATTGCGCTTTGCGCCTCTGAACTCCTGGCCTGATAACGGGAACTTAGATAAGGCGAGGCGATTGCTGTGGAGAATAAAACAGAAGTATGGTCGCAAGATTTCTTGGAGCGATCTTTTCATCTTGGCGGGAAATGTAGCTCTGGAGGATATGGGATTTCCCACCTTTGGGTTCGCGGGAGGACGCGCCGATGTCTGGGAACCCGAAGACGACGTCAACTGGGGACAAGAAACGACCTGGTTGAACGGAGATTTGCGATACAAAAACAACAAGGAACGAACACTGGCCAATCCCTTGGGTGCGGTACAAATGGGACTCATCTATGTTAATCCGATCGGACCTCATGGTAATCCAGACCCGCTTGCCTCTGCCAAGGATATTCGAGAAACCTTTGGTCGCATGGCCATGAATGATGAAGAAACAGTGGCTCTGATCGCAGGTGGGCATACTTTTGGAAAGTGCCATGGAGCCGGCGATGCAGCTCATGTCGGAGTGGAACCCGAAGGTGCTCCCATTGAACAACAAGGATTGGGATGGAGCAACACGCTCGGACAGGGCAAAGGCAAAGATACGATCACATCAGGATTGGAGGGAGCCTGGACGCCAACCCCAACGAAATGGGACCATGGATACTTTGATGTGTTGTTTGGCTACGAGTGGGAATTGACCAAAAGTCCCGCGGGGGCCTACCAATGGACACCGAAAGGATCTCGGGGTCAAGGCACAGTTCCTGACGCGCACGATCCCGCTGTTCGTCATCCTCCGATTATGTTGACCAGCGATTTGGCACTACGCTGCGATCCTATTTATGAAAGAATCTCGCGTCGCTTTTACCAGAATCCAAACGAATTTCAAGAAGCTTTCGCCAAGGCCTGGTTCAAATTGACTCATAGAGATATGGGTCCCTATGCTCGTTGTCTTGGACCGGAAGTACCACCACCTCAACTTTGGCAAGATCCTATCCCGTCGCTGCGGTCGCCCCCAATCGATGCCACGGACCAGATTCGACTGAAGCAGGCGATTATGGACAGCAACCTATCGATCACACGACTAGTCACGACTGCCTGGGCATCGGCGTCCACCTTTCGATGCACGGACAAAAGAGGAGGAGCCAATGGGGCACGGATCCGACTGGCGCCCCAAAAATACTGGGCAGTCAATGAACCAGAGGAACTCGGAGCGACATTGGCTACTCTAGAAATGATCCAACGCGAATTTAACGCCTCGTCAAGCGTCAACAAAGTGTCCATCGCTGACTTGATTGTACTGGGTGGGTGTGTTGCGATTGAAGTCGCGGCAAAAGCTGCGGGACATGACGTTCAAGTTCCTTTTACCGCCGGTCGATCCGATGCCACACAAGAAACGACCGACACTGAATCCTTTAGAGTCCTCGAGCCGATTGCCGACGGCTTTCGTAATTATATTCATCCGGGCTTGGAAGGCGTTCGTGCGGAAGAATTGTTGGTGGACAAGGCGTACATGCTTTCGTTGACCGCACCGGAAATGGTTGTTTTACTCGGTGGTCTCCGAGTTTTGGGTATGGGATGTCAGTCGACCAGCCCTTTTACAGATCGAGTTGGTGTATTAAGCAATGATTTCTTCAGGAATTTGCTGGACATGAACACTGTTTGGATCAAGGCCGAAGACAACCTATACGAAGGTCGTGATCGTACAACCGGTAGGGCGAAGTGGACTGCAAGTCGCGTCGATCTGGTAATTGGATCGCATTCGGTCCTTCGTGCCTTGGCCGAAGTCCACGCCTGTTCCGATTCCGAACAAGCATTCGTGCGATCCTTCTGCGAGGTCTTTGCCAAAGTCATGGATCTCGATCGATTTGATGTCGCTGCCACCAAGCAGCTCAGCCGTCTATAAATGCAGCATGAAGAGTACGTATGTCTAGAGCTTCTCACCACAGATTAAAAGTAAGAGATAGCTCAAAATTATGAAGATCTCCGGGAGAGTGATATACCCAAGGCAATGGCGATTATAACAGCACTGCCTGTGCCTACCGTTAGCCATGAAGGCAAAATGGATTTCGACCGGTCCGCATGCTTCATTATCACAAATTCCTCGTTATTCGGGACGCGATGCTTTCGGTACACTTTCAGTACATGCTGACCCAGCGTGGTAGCTTGTAGCTCTTTTGTCAGCTCATTCAACTCTGGAGGTAGTTTGTCCATACTTACCAGCCAATTCTTCATTTCCGGCGGTCGGACCAAGGGATAGGCCAGGGCAGCGAGTGTCAGATCTGCAGCCGTGAATCCATACGATTTCTCATTGGTGTCCAGTAGGTATTCTCCACCAGACTGATCAAGGCGCTCTGACAATTCTGCAAACACTTCGCGGAGTGCTTTCATACTCGCTAGGTAGGACTCTGTGTGGATTCCGAGGGCTTTCTTTATACCGACTGCGAGGCCTTGCTCCAGAAACTTATCAAATACTATGCTCTCAATTTTCGCCACCTTGTTGGGATCTGCGCAAAGCTGGACTGTTGTATCATGATACTTGTGGACATTGGACTTGGATAGAAGATGATAGTAGGCGATACATCGAACAGTGGCACCCAGTCGTCTTCCAAGATCCGCTTCGACTTCCTCAATTCGCGATCGAATTTCTTCGGGATACAACTCCGGCATGAATTGCTGAAGAATACGGGTGCTCTCATAAATCACTTTCTGTTCTCCATCATCCTCTTCTTGCAAAACAATCATGGGTGTGATAGAGGCTTCCTGAGCACTGACCTTGAGAGTTTCATACGCCTGAAATGCTGGAGGATGCGCGTCTTCGGTGTAATAGTAAGGATTGTCTCCTTTCGCCTCGACGTGATCGAGTGCAAAGCGCACCTTTTCACAGAAATGAGAGACGCTTATGGTTATCAAGCGAATATGACAAGTCTTGGACTTGCTTGGCGGCTCTCGCTGCCGAACAGTCGAAAAGGTTTCAATTAGGAACTTCGCAATTGCCAGGGGCCCCGAGCTTACTTGTTTCAATTTCATGGGCTGGGCATTCTCGACGGGTAATAAATCAGAGGACATGTTTGTTTCTGGTTCCGATGTACATACGTACCGGTACCGGTAGGCAATTTTTTAATTCAATATTTTATATGTTGAGATCCAGGTCAACCAAGAAGCATCAGTTCTGTCAGGACCACCAGATAGAAGGTCAGATCTTGATTGTTGATGATGATGATGATGATTCTTGATTGATCCTCATTGATCATTGATCATTTTGATCCAAATCGAAATTCGCAAATGGCGGTTTTGGAACTCGTGACTCGTGGATCTTGGAACACGTTGGAAGCACACTGAAGTCGGCCCTTTTATAATTGGATCGCGGTGAAGGGGAAATAAAGACGCATACGCAAGACGCAAGTCGGCGACGACGCACGAGGTTCACATAGTATTACATTACCATTGGGATCCAGCATCCAGCATCCAGCAGCAGCGAAGTGGAAAGACGAAACAATAAAGGAAGTCAAAAATGGGTGTAATCTCGTTTCTTTTTGCTCGCTTCATCCCGTTTATCGTTGTTAGTTTTGCCGTCTTCCTTGGATGGCTGAACTTGTCCCCTATCCCCGAGGGGAAGTTCTTTGCGACGATCATGCCTGCAATGAAAGGTTATTGGCCACCGAACATTGTGGGCCATGGCAAAATGGAAGGAACTCCGCCGGTTCCCGACGATATGCTGCCCGAACCTCGTCGCGAGAATGAACTGTTTCTGGATCTCCCGGGAGGCTATACAATCCCCCAAAATGGACTAGGAATGTGCTGCCGACCCACCGCTTACGATGATGTCTTGGTGGAGAGGACCATTCTCTGGTACCTGTTGTTGGGTGGCCGCCACATTGATGGTGCCCATCTTTACCTCAACCATGTTGCGATTGGAAAAGGAATCAAAGAAGCAATCCGTCGGGGGGTACCTCGCGAAGAAATTTTTGTCACAACCAAGCTATCCCCTGCCTACTACGGACGCAATTCCACCTTGGGAGTAGTGCCCACCTTTCTCAAGGAGTTGGATCTAGAATACATTGACCTGATTCTCATGCACTCACCCGTGCGCGTTCCGGGGATCAACTGGATCTCTTTGGAATGTAGTGCAAGTGGTCTGAACAAGACTGAGTGCCGCAAGGAAACGTATGCAGCCTTGTCGGAACTTCGCGAAAAGGGAATCGTGCGCAGCATTGGCGTGAGCAACTTCCCAACGAAAGTTCTGAAAGAAATCCAAAGCATGGAAAATGTAGCTCCCATCGCCAACAACCAAATCAACTTTAACCCCTGGATTTCTGATGGATGGATGGAGACTGTAGAATATTGCAAGGAACATGGCATCACCATCACTGGTTACTTCACATTGGGTGGCTCTATGCAGCACCACGAAGCCAGTACCTCTGATGTGTTGAAGAGTATTGCCGCCAAGCATGGAAGGAGCGTTGCTCAAGTGATGTTGCGTTGGGCCGTCCAAATGGGAACAGTTGTTATTCCGGGCACTGGAAACCCGAACTACATGCGCGAGAATCTTGCCATCGTGGACTTTGAACTTTCGGAAGAGGACATGAAGGCTATCGCAGGGCTTCGCACTCCCGAAGAGATGAAAAAGTTCATGATGATGGAAGAAAGTCTTTTTGACTAGAGGTTATTTCTGATTTGATAGTCGCTCTAAATTAAGTTAGTAATTTCAGTAATCGTTATGGACCTTTGCTGTGTGGTACTAATACGTTACTATTATTCTCTAGCAAATCCTGCTGTGTTTTACGCTGGAACTCTCTAGAGTAGTAGCGTAAAGGAGGAGCATTCTCTACCCGGTACCCGGTAGGTCCTACTACTAGCTACCCGATCTCCTCTACAACGCACCGTACAGTACCAGTACTCTCTCTCTCTCTCTCTCTCTCTCTACCAGTACTTCTCGTAGCTGAGTGATGGTATCTGGTACCGGTACGATATCGGTACAATTAGGTGCAGTTCACGAGTGAGTCCCTATTTGATGCACGACTCACATTCTCGCTGGTAAAGATACGGGACCCGGGACCTCGAGAAGACCGCAGCGCGCGAGACGATGAACTCGGGAAGAAAATCTTGCTTGTTGTTGATGGTTGATGGTTCAGTTCCATAGTCAGTGCTCAGTGTTGACTTTGATGCCCTCATACTAATCAAAGCTAAGCTCGCAGCATTAACCTCCTCCAAAATGGTTTTTAACTTCTTGACTGGCCGTATAAAAGGCGGAGACGGAAATGTTACGCCTATTCCCGATCCCGAGCGGATCTTTCACATGCCAGGGGAAGAAGAACCTCACGAGGGCACATGGCTTCAATGGCCGCATGATCACGGTGGCAATCGGCGGCGAAACCTTGTCCAAAGATACGAAGAATCCTGGATTCAAATGGCGCTGGCTCTACACACTGGAGAACGCGTCCATATTATTGTGTACGACGACGATGACGAGGATAGAGTTTCACGTAAATTGCATGATCGAGGATGTGACATGCAACAAATTGACTTTTTTAAATGGCCGACCGAAGACGTCTGGGTTAGAGACAATGGGCCTATCTTTGTGTACGACGAAATTGACCAGTTGCATGTGACTGATTGGGGATTCAACGGCTGGGGAAAACGGTACGAATATCAGCAAAGCAACGCCATCCCAAAACTAGTTGCCTCTGCCTTGGATCTTCCTTGTACCACCATCCCGATGATCAATGAAGGAGGATCGGTCGAGATAGATGGAAAGGGAACTTTGATGGCGAAGCGAAGCTCCATCTTAAATCGAAATCGAAATCCAGGCTGGAACCAAGAAGACGCCGAAGCGTATTTCCATCGATACCTTGGAGCCACCAACTTCATCTGGCTCGACGGCGTCAAGGGGCAAGATACTACAGACGACCATATCGATGGAACAGCCCGATTTGCAGACTCCAAAACTATCGTTACATGCTACCGCAATGACTTCTTGAATCGCAAAGAGTACGATATTCTCGCTAATGCCGTAAATACGGATGGGGAAAAGTATCGTTTGGTCCACCTACCACTGACGACGCGCAAAGTTGTTCGCGGAGAGTTTGGATTCTACATTAATTATTATGTGGCAAACAAAGTGGTTTTGGTGCCGGCCTTTGATGATCCGAACGACCAAGTTGCTGCCAGGAAGCTGCAAGCTATTTATGGCGACCAGCGGAAAGTTGTTCTGATCCCAATGAAAGAGATATTGAAGGATGGCGGCATGGTACATTGCGTCACGCAGCAGCAGCCACTTCCTCGGATGAATCGATAAGGTGTAACTACTAGACTGTAATAGGTACAGTAATAATATATACCGGTACAAGTACTTCCGACGATCTCGAGAGACTACAGCTACCGGTACCGGTACGGTACTGGTCGAGATCCCCTTGGTGCTTTCCTTCAAAATTATTTATCCTGGGGGTTCTTTGCAAGTAGTTAGAATCATCAATCGAACTGATCGACCAGAAGAAGAATTTGGCGCAGGCGCCAACAAACCCTCAACTCTCTCGGACACTGTAGACCGATGGTATAGTACTGTTAGTGAAATAATTCGTTGGCCTATGCCCCTGATCGATTCCGATTTGCGTAGCAGGATCGTCCTCTCTCGGGGATACCCTTGGGTACATCTCCTTGCCTCGTCCTTGTCAAGGTGTGAAGGGATGGCGGGCGGGTTTTTAAAGCTAATTAATCTAGAATTCCGAAGTTGGGATTTGCGATACCGAGGTTGACTCGATGATCTTATGAGGTTCATCGGTCGTCTCTCTTGGTATCGGTTTCGGGTTTGGGTGTTCGTTCGACTTCTTGTCTGTCCTTCGTTCGTTGGGGGTGGCCATGGCGCAGGCGCCAACAAACCCTCAACTCTCTCGGACACTGTAGACCGATGGTATAGTACTGTTAGTGAAATAATTCGTTGGCCTATGCCCCTGATCGATTCCGATTTGCGTAGCAGGATCGTCCTCTCTCGGGGATACCCTTGGGTACATCTCCTTGCCTCGTCCTTGTCAAGGTGTGAAGGGATGGCGGGCGGCCATTGAACTAGAAATCCAGCCTCATCTCGTCGCCTTGGTTGTTCGCGTCGGTTCCTGAAAGGTCGACCATGTCCTCAGCGAGGTTGCTTGTGAGTTCGATGATCTGGGGTCTGATGTACGCCATGAATGCGTTGGATCTCCACCGCCCCAAAATCATGATCTTCATTTCTGAGTAGTTCCGTTGGCTAAGTGCTAGGGCCATGGCGGCGCCTGACCGTAGTGACTTGTTCCCAATTTCTTCAGGGTCAAATCCGAATGTCTTCTTTCCGCCGTATAGTCGGCAGAGATCTCTGATCGATTCCAGTACGATATGGCTCGTGATTCTCAACCGGTTTGGGACGGTCCCGACTGTGCAGAGGTCGGTCTCCTCGTTCCACCCTTCGACCCTACGTTAGGACGTTGTTGGCTTGGCTACCCTCTCGTAGCTGTGACCCTTTCGGTATTCGGATCCTCCATGCTCTCCCTGAAAACGAATAACCGCCTAGTCCCACCGGGCACGAGTCGGACGCCCCCAACCTGGTGGGTTTCCGATGGAGTCACCATCTCCGAAATCGTGCACCAGGCCGCTGGGTTCGGGGACCCTCCGAAGGTGAGGCGGAGCATGATGACCGCCCACGCCCCGAACACTAGTATCTGCATCAGGGCGGATTGTCCGTGGTGGTGTAGTCTCCTGTACGCATCCTGTGTTGTTCGTCGGTTCGAGATTGTCGAGTGGCCCTTCCGATTTCGCCTTCGCCCATGATCCTTCCTGTTGGATCCGCTCCTGGAGGAAATCCTTCCACTTCGGGTTACTAGGTTGCGCCATTGAATGGTTTGAAAGTTGCTTTTAAAGCTAATTAATCTAGAATTCCGAAGTTGGGATTTGCGATACCGAGGTTGACTCGATGATCTTATGAGGTTCATCGGTCGTCTCTCTTGGTATCGGTTTCGGGTTTGGGTGTTCGTTCGACTTCTTGTCTGTCCTTCGTTCGTTGGGGGTGGCCACTCTCTCCGCTCTCCGCGTGCCCACCTCGACGGAGCGAGCGGACGGCGGACAGCCCGAGGAAGGTTGAAGATCACTCCGATGAGTCGTCGCAGATTCCTTGTAACAAGGTTTGGTATTTACAATGCATAAGAATGGAACAAATAATCTTTACTCCCATGCATGGAAGTATTTAGTTTATTTCATAGCGAAAGGCAAGTTTTAAAGAAATATTTTGACCGTGGGGATTGATTTGGCACACAACATCTTGATGGAGGGTCAGCAACGACGATGTTGTCATTCGTCGTTTCTTTCCCTCGAACACTCGAAACCCACCATCACCATGTACAATAATGTTGCATTCTATTTTGATTTGATTTGATTTGACTTTCGTGCATTGATAACTGTCAGTAACTCGATTTTCTTTAGTGTCTGCACGATGGGTGCCAGCCATACGACCTTGGCATCGACCAGTAGCGTGGGCGGGGAAGAAGGAATTCTGCCCGAGCTCGACGGTGCTGGGGCAACAAATAACTCTGGCAATAATAACAACACTCAAACCAACAGTGGCAAACATGATTTGAGTGAGTACTCTTTGGACCAGCCTTTATTCCCGGGATCCGGACGTATGATGCGGACATTTAGGCTCCGTCATAAGCAGAATGGCTCGGCAGTGACGCTGAAGACCATGTACGTCTCCAAAGAACACGAAACGTTAGTGAAGGAACAAGAACAAGAACTGAAACGCATCCTCCAAGCCCTCCACGGTCAGCTCCATGTGGCTCCGTTTTTGTATTGGTCTTTGGGTCCCTATAAACCAAAAGCTTTCAGCAATAACGCTCCCACCATGGTCCGACAAGTTAGTCTGCTGCGGCCTCACATGTACACGACACTATCTGATCGACTGGCCTCGCGGCCCTTTTTAACGCATGTGGAGAAGCTATGGATTGCGTATCAATTATTGCAAGCCTTGGAGGCGATGCATGTCAAGGGAATAGTTCATGGATTTTTAACGACGGAAAATATTGGCTTGTCCAGCTGGAACTGGGTGGTAGTGCTGGATGTGGCTAGTTACAAAGCGCGGACGGCGTTACCGGACGACGATCCAACAGAATATCTCTATTACTTTCAAGAAAACTATTCAAACTCATATTCACAAGGAACTGACACAACACGACGAGAAAAAAGATGCTATCTGGCACCTGAACGCTTTTATACTCCCAATCTAGATCAACCGAAGCCAACCGAGCAACAAAAACTTACACCAGCCATGGATATCTTTTCGGCTGGATGCGTCTTGATGGAAACCTTTTTGAATGGAGAACGGGCGCTGGATCTTGGGGATCTGATGGAATATCGCAAGCAACAGTCGTCACCGACACTACAGCAAAATCTTAACAAGATTGAGTTTTCGGCACTGAGAGCTGCCTGCCGGCATATGTTGCACTTGGATCCAAGTGAGCGGTTGTCGGCAAACGCCTATTTGGAGCGTCTGGAGGCGTCCGAGCTGGTGCCGGAATCATTTGGTGTCCTAGCTACAATGATGGAAAAGGTCACCTATGCTCCTCCCGACGCTCGGTTGGCAATAGCAACAGCGTTCTATTCCAAGATTTTGTGGGAGGCTCTCGGAATTCATGACATTGAGGGTACCATCTACGTGCAAAATATTTTGGGATCAACCATGGCACGTCAAATGCAAGCTCAAACGGCTACTGCCATGGGAGATTTAGTTGACCGGAAGGAAAGCAATCCAGATTTGCTAGAATCGAATGAAACTATGGAAGAAAAGAAGGAAGATTTGTTGCTATCCAATGCCGATCTCTTCGCCGAGACGGAGGCCCTTTTGAAAAAGCTTGAAACCTTGAGTTTTGACGAAGGAGAAGTACTGGACATTGCAGCCAAGGAAGCCTCCTCGTCGACAGTGAGGGATTCATCCAAGGTTCCTGCAGTGGCCCAGGTCAACCGTTCGGAAATCTCTCAAAGTTCGCTGCTAATCTACCTGCAGCTTATATTGTCCTCAGTGCGACATGTCCAACGACCTTCTAGTAAGCTTGTGGCCCTCCAACTCATGAGTCGACTGGGAAAATTCTCCAGTGATGAGGCTCGGCTGCAGCGGATCGTTCCGGTCACAGTCTCTCTCTTGCATGATCAAGATCCACTGGTTCGAGCGTCAGCCATTCAAGTTCTTGCTACAACAGTCAGTACCATCGAGTCCTTTCCTCCGTCGGATTCCAAAGTTTTCCCGGAATACATCTTCAAGCGTGTCGCCCACTTGATCACCGATCCAGCCCTCGTGGTCCGACTGGCTTTTGCCAAGAACGTCGCTGTCTTAGCCGAGACGTCGCAGCGTTTTTTGGACATTTCGCAAGCCGTGCGATTATACGAGGCAGTTGGGGGCGGTGGGGTCGTAGCCAGCACTTCTGCATCCACGGGAAAAGAGATCACTACTCTTGGGAGAAATGTATTTACAGACGATGTTGCCAAGCTCCTCGATGAATCCACTTCGGGTACAACCGGAAAGAAGAAAAAGTTAGAATCCGCCGAATCTAGTGGTGTCGATTCCGCCAGCTCGGACGGGGCTGTGGGGACTGGGAAGACCTTAATTAGCAGTACATATACGACGGAATTGGCTGTTCTCCACGAAACAGTCTCTAGATGGGTGGTGCACGTTACTACGGATCAGTCTGAGCAATCTTCACCGGCCAAGCGTGCACTGCTGGGGGACATGGCGCGTCTTTGCAACTTTTTTGGATTGGATGGAGTCATGGCTTTTATTTTGCCGCAAGTATTGTCGTTTCTCAACGACCGCAAGGATTGGCAACTTCGCGTGGCACTTTTCGACTGTTTACCATCAGTTTGCCATATTATTGGCAGGGCTGCTACCGAACATTTTGTCCTTCCCTGTTTGGAAACAGCCCTTGTCGATGGCACCGAGTCTGTCGTTAGCCGCGCACTGAAATGTCTCTCACAACTTTTGAGTATGGGTTTGCTGTCCCGATCAGTTCTTCTTGGAACGCCGTCGATGAGCGTTTCCGAGCCGTCACATGGGTAAGTCATCTTTCTTGTCCATTTTTTAATTTTCTCTTCGATCCTAACATGTCCAAATTGCGCGATGTAGACTGCTCAAAAAATACGCCCCGTTGTTGGTACATCCATCGGCAGATGTTCGGTACTTTGCGATATCCACTGTGAATTCCTTTAGCCGATCACTTGGACATCCTGATGCGGAAGTTTTTGTGGTTCCAATATTACGACCATTCCTTCGTTTCATGCCGACATCGAATCATCTCACAACACGACAAGGCCTTGAAGTGTGTCTTCAGCCTCCTTGGACTCGGCAAAGATTCCACAAAGAACTGGAAAAGCTCCAAGCGTCAAATGCAATGTCTCCTACTAGTGGCCAGTGGACGTCGATAGCTTTTCAAGTCCGTGACCGTGACCCGAACTCTCCCAGTAAAGATCAGGCCTCGAAAATAGACGGAAAACAGGGTGATGCCCGTTCTGCAAGAGAAAATGACTCAGACGTACAGACACAACAAGTTCTGTTGTATCTACAGTTGCTGGCCAGAAGCAGGACGTATCATGCGCAAGTAGACCCTGACGATTCAGGCCTCAGAGCTCACTTGAATCATTGCATTGAAGGCTCCCTGAAGCTCTCGCAGCAGATCAAGTTCCCAAAACAGAGCGTTCCAGGATTACCTACAGCATCATTACCGGCTTGGTACAACACAACAAGGGAAGCGCTTGAAACCAGACCAGGAATTGTATCTGAATCCGTGGCGATTCGATCTGTGTCTGCTCTAGGACAAGTTTTCGGCCTGTCAATCATGGATCAAAGTGCAGGAGTTGCTGCTAATCTTTCTTCGCCTGATGCTACCGTAGAGCACTCCGACGCTGTCCTTGAATCTGACGAGTCGAAGCAAATTGAGGCTGCTTGCACGGGGCAATGGGGCTCAGAGACTTGTCTCGACCCGACGCTCACAGATACTTCGCTTCTAGTCACCAAACTGAATGCTCTTCAGGTGCCTCCGCTGCCTCCACGATTGGCGGAGGAAAAAGCCGCGAACCCCAAAGTCACTCCGCCACAAAGAGGGGCGACAAGAGAGCAGCCCTCCAGTGGGCCAGAATGGAAGTTGAAAATCGATACAATGGTAGCTTCGTCTAAGTGCACTCCCGAGCACGGTCATATTGCACCTATTGTGCGTTTAGTCGTCTCCCAAGACCAACGCTTCTTTGTGACTGGTAGCCACGACGCAACCTGCAGAGTATGGGAGCTGGAGAAGGCTGAAAGAAGCAACGGTGTTCTAGAAAGTAGCACAGTATACACGGGCCATCAGAAGAAGGACGGAAGTACCCCAAGGGTCAATGATATGGCAATGGTGGAGGGAGGTCATTCTGTGATTTCTGGAGCCAGCGATGGCTCCATTCATGTCTGGCGAGTGGACATGGTGTCTTCGCTGAAGCAATATCCTGGACAGAATGAAAGCAGAGAAGTGTCCCGGGTCGTCGGGTCAAGCGATATTCGAAAATTATGCCCCGACGAGGGTGAAATTTTGGCAGTCAACCAATTCAATACTAATTCGGCGTCGATCTTCGCGTATGCCACCCAACGAGGATTCGTCCACTCGTGGGATCTGCGATCAGCTGCCGAGCCGTTCGTACTGAACACCCCGCAAGACACTGGATACATCACTAGTATGGCGATGGGAAGTGATCGAAACTGGGTGGTAACGGGGACTAGCAAAGGCTTCATTTCACTGTGGGACTTGCGGTTTCAACAGATCCTGAAACTGTGGCATCATAGCCGATCAGCTCCAGTGAATCGACTTGCGACATCATATGTTCCTCCGCCTCAATCCTGGATCGGACGCGGTGGTGCGAACAGTGAAGCACGTCCATTTCTGTTTGCTGCATGTGGTCCAAACGAGTGCGCAATGTTTGACCTTTCTACGGGTGGATGCCGAGAATGCTTCCGAACCATTGATTATGGGAGCCGTTTTTCAAGAGCACGGCTAGACGAAATGCCTACCCTGGAGGAAGTCCCCCTATCGACGTCAACAAGGCGTAAAACCCTGCTTTCCAGAGGGATTGGTTCTCGGCTTCCCGAAACCGTTTCGTCTTCCTTCCGCTCGATAAATGCAATGGTTGGAAGTATCGGCGCATCAGATCACAGTTTCTTGATAACTGGTGGCAGCGACTGTCGAATCAGGTTTTGGGATTTTGCAATGCCCTCGAAGTGCTACGTTAGCACCGGGCCAGAAACAGTGCAGCCTCGTCCTACATTCGAAAGGATCGATTTCAATCATTCCTCTCGTCTTATGCTCTGCCGCCAACCTCCCACCCCATCTCTCAATGAAGTCGATGGATCGAAAATTCCGCGGAAGCTGCTCCAAGGAGCGAAAAGGACCGACAAGATCCACGAAGATGCAATTACTGATTTGAAAGTGGTCAAAAGTGGCTTGCTTAGTTGTTCCAGGGATTGTACAGTGAAGCTATGGCGCTAAGTGTGGCAGCCTCAGCGACTAGTGAGATGGGCAAAAGGTTGTGGGCGTCCATCGCTAGCTTTCTTACATGACGTTCTATAGTGAAGGTGGTTCCTCTGCTGAAAGGTCCCAATCAGCAGAAATCTGGTGGGCCAAACGCTCCGTCGTCGGGCATCGGCCGGGTAGGAGGACCACAATACAGTTGCTCGGTCGAATAATATTCGTTCGACCAATCGTAGGTATTGTCCATCTGCAGTATCTCTCCTTGAGTCAAGTCCTGCGAAACAAAGCCTGGCTGCGACGGCTGGTAGGGTGTGGTGCCGAAACTCCAGCCTGCACCAGCGATTGGGGCGCTTCTTTCTCCAGGGTAGCTCAGTTGTTGAACGAACTGGTTTGCTTCGTTATCGTGCATGGTATCATCGTATTGTTGATGCTGTATATGATAACCATTGTTCGTCATGGGGTCAACAAAACGCTGGTCAGGAGCGCCGTTGTAGTACAATAATGTCTGATGACCTTGGACATTGTGATACATGGGAACTTCGGGGGAAGCAGGCATGTTGTAGGGAATGGCTCCGACCTGAGAATACCCACTCGGATCTGAATTCATTACTGGCGATCGACCGCGGTACGGTGGGGGCGTGGCGAATGCAGAGTGCGATGGCGTTTGCCTCGACATGGAACCCATGGCATATGTGCTTGCTTCTGTTGCCTTCATTCGGAGAACATCCTGATTGGAAACTCTCTTGTTGCTTCCTACGCCCTGCCGCCGACGTCGCTCGCTAGGCCTACTGGGACGAGTTGACTGCAATCGGGCGAATCGCCCGTGTCGTTTGATCCCCACCGAGATCTTTCGAAGCTCTTCCTCGGGAATGATGCCTCCGTTTGACTGGCCATTAGTTTGCGAAAGACCTTCGAGAAATGATTCCGCGTCGTTGGGGTCATGCTGGAAGAATGCGAATGGGTTGTCTTTTCTCGAAGCAAAGGCACGCTGCTGAGTCCGCTGTTGCTTCCTCTGATTGTCGACCCATTGACTTGGCGCGTCCCTCTTTCCAAAATTCGAATCGCTGGACCGTTGATAGCCAGTGGTATTTGGCGATGGATAGTTAGCGCGGGGATTGACGTCATCCGCAGGCGTAATCGTTGCCACTCTTGTGGCGCCAGCATGTGGAGTGCTCTGGGCCGTCGCCACATGTGCAATCGCACGTGATGGAAGGGGCCGATGACTCATGGATGGTCGACTGGCGAATGCGCTGGGTTGCCGATGCGGTCCTGAATCGGTCTGAGGGCTACGAATCATTCCAGGCTGCGAACTCATTTGGTCTTGATTATATTCTCCGCCAACTAGATTCATTTCCGTCAGTGGTCGAGACTCTCTGCGAAAGTATCCCTCTGCATGAGAAATAAGCGGAGATGCGTGGTGTTGTATCAGACCACCCCAGGAGTTCTCGCATTCGACAACTTGATTCGACTGTGTCTCCATCTGAGTTTCTCTCCGAATGAATGGTGGCTGGTGGGATTCCAGTTGAGGTATACTTTCACCGCGTTGTTGATCGTTGGATTGCCGCCTCTGCGGTGTAATCGTTACTTTATTGGCCTGGGTTGTGGTGGAGGCCCCATCACTAACTACCTTCGATTTCTTGGTCTGCTCTCTAAGGCATTGGTCCTGAAGCATTCGTTGGACACTTCCTTGACGAAATGACTTTTCGGGTTTCTTGATTCGTGGGTCGTCCGAGTTGGTATTTTTATCACCGACCTGGCGGTGCTGTCTCTTCGGGACCTCGACGAAGGAAGAGGGCAGGACGTCAATATTGCCATCCAATACCAAACTCTCATCGAGGCCTATCAGCGACCCTATGAGGTGAACGAATAGTCTGCCAAACCTCGGAGGTGGGGAAAACTTGTAGGAGCCTAGACCTGTAATGTCTTTACGAAAGAGGAGACAAGTTCCTGGTCGATCGGTGTAGGCAAGCTGCGAAGGGCTGAGACTATGCAACAGGGGGGTGGATTCGACCGCGTTAATGTCTCACTTACCAGTGAATACGTGACGCCGCCTTCCTTTAGCCCTGACATGGCTGCTGCGGTGGGGTCAGAAAATCTCAGATCGCATGTAACATCCGCTGCAATATTTGATTCCCTGGTGAACGTTATGTCGGCCGAGAGGATCAGTTTGGACTGGAGGATCTTGGACACAATGCCTCTTATCTGTCTTCCAAAGGGCTTTGGTTTGTTGCTGCCTTGTTCGAGCTCCTCTTCGGTTGCATTGAGAACGTGTTGAAAGGACGAAATGCGTGCCAATTTTAGATTGGCAGTCGCCGTGGCGCCAACCCCCTCTATCTGATTCAACACGCCATCATTTTTTCCCCAGCAACTGAAATGAAGGCACCGTCTCAGTTTCAGGCATTGCAGGGCCACATATCCATTTCTAGATCCTTCAACGCTGTATTCCTGGGCAGCCATAAGAATTCTTTCAGCATTGTTGGCAGCTTGTGTCATTTGGTGACGTAAAGCAAAGTCCGCGAAAGTGTGCCGCCCTATGTACGCTTGCAGAAGCACAAACGCCTTTTCCCACGGTTCTTGAACACGAACCTTGCTCGGTGGACCATCGAGCTTGAAAAGGAGCACGTCGCTCTTATGGCATTCGTTAAGGACTTTCTTTTCGTTTCTACGGACGTGTGTATTGAACAGCTCCATTTTGGAGAGGGATTTCAAGACCTGGCACTGTGTTGCGTCGTGGGGAAGCGAAGCGATTGCTTTCATGGATTCGAATGGGACCATGCTTTGGCTCATAATGTGGCATGCCGGTAAAGGCTGTATTTCTCCACTCCCATCAAATTGCACAATATCCGCACCAACGAGATCGTCAATCGCTCTCTTCAGAAAATGCTTCATGAAGCTGTCGATGCAGTCCCATGATTGGTCCATTGCATACTTCGCAGGCTCTTGCCGGAGGCGACCAAAAAGATAGGTGGTTTTGAGCCACCTGATCGCTCCTGCCATGTCTGTAACGACTCGTTGAGAAATCTCAGTGTTCAGGACGTCGACCAGGTTCCCGAGAAGTCGGCTCTCGGCTGGTCCAAGACCTTGAATCTGGGCCTCCACCAACGATTTTGAGTTGTTGTCGGTCATGATGACAGCAACGCCGCTTGTGTCAAGACCAGGTCGCCCTGCACGGCCTATCATCTGGAGGAGTGAACTCTTGTCGATGTCTTGGTAGCCGCTTCCGCCACCGCGCCACGTCCTTGTCCCTTTCACAATGACCAGGTGCGCCGGGAGATTTACTCCTACTGCCAATGTTGATGTGGCGCACAAGCACCTGATCTCTCCAGTAGCGAACGCTTGTTCTACTCGGGTTTTGGATTCTGGCGGCATTCCAGCGTGATGATAGGCAACTCCATTGAGGAGGCAGCGGTCAACAGTCCCAGGAGGTGCCGTCTTGTCTATCTCGTTTCGTGTCCCAAGATTTTTCTGAATCAAATTGTTGCAGAGTTTTTCAGTTTCATTTTTGGTATGACAAAAGACTAGAGTTTGCTTTCCAGCTGAGAAGCGATGTATCATCTGGACGACCTGATCGTCGAGAGTGTCCCAAAATCTGAATTCATTCTTGCCAATGTACCCACACCCCGTAACGTGCTTTGTCAATGGCACCGGCCGAAACGTTCCGTCAAAGGCATATGCCTCATTGGCACCTACGAACTCTGCTACATCTTTGATGTTGGGTAGAGTTGCCGAGACAGCGATGGTTCGCATAGTGGATGCAAGGGCGACTGGAGTCGTGTGAGGGTAGCTACAAGACCAGGTTCGAATGGAAGTGAGAGTGTGGATAAGGCATTGGAAACATAGTGCCAAGTAGTTCCTACATACCTTGACGACTGGATTTGGTTCTCCGAAGCATTGCTATTGAGAGCTGCTCGCTGAATCGATTTCATTCTCGAGATGATGGCCTCTAGGCAGTGCCCACGAGAGCTGTCACCAAGTAAATGCACCTCGTCAATCATGAGAAGTTTGACGGAAGCCATCAGGAAGAAATTCTCTGTCCACCTTCGAGAGATACTGTCCCACTTCTCGGGTGTCGTCAGAATCAAATGAGCTGAAGAAAGATCGTTATAGCACGTACCCGGATCGATCGTATCACCTGTGATCATGGTGACTTCAATTCCGAGATTGAGCATGGCGAGCCTTTTGGTCCAATCATGGAGTCTTTCCTCGCACAGGGCTTTGCTGGGGGCGAAGTAGACCATCTTTCTGTGCCTCGAGAGGCGCTTGGTCCCATGACTGTACGCAGAAGCGTGTGCCAGGTCAGCTGCAATGAATCTTGCCATGGCCATTTCGAAGATGGCAGTCTTTCCGGCCCCGGTTGGAGCAGACACCACAATGTGATCATCGCTGTGGCAAATAGGATCCGCCAGCTCTGATTGAAGAGCGTTGAACTTTTGAAACCGCCCGTGCCAGAACATGCTGATCGGCGGCTGGAACATTTGCGAGATTGGTATCTCCCGTCTCGACAGCTTGGGGCGATTTGCCTGATTGAATTTGTGCTGAACAGGCGACGCTCTTGGCTGATAGACAGGAGGCGAATAAAGAGAAAAGTGGATCTCAGGATTCTGATCGGACGTCAGTGCCGCTCTTTGATTGTAAACAGGCAATGGATCATCTCTCCCATATATGTCTTCTGGATGATTCGCTGGACCTTTCTGTGGGGTAGGAGGACGGGCAGTCGTCGGTGGGGCTTCGAGAGCGTCTTTCATGGCTTCGGACGACCGCTTCAACGAGATTGGAGAGCTTCCGCTTGACGGTGGCGCTTCTATCGTTCTCGACCCCTTCTCCTCCGCTGGGGGTGTCGCTCGAGCAAAGTGCGGCGAAGCCGTAGCTTGAACTTCATCATCATAGTCGTCTCCAAAGAAAAGGAAATAGTCATCAAGATCCAAGTCTGGCTCTGGAGCCCTCGGGGCCTCCTTCTGATCTGGATCTTTTGTTCTTGCAGCTACAGAGGACGAATCATTATCTTGGGGCTGATCCATGGCAACAGGTACACTGATGGCTTGGGGCTTCTCTGGCGGCTTTCGGAGTGGCTCGCGAGAAGACGTGGCTGCGTATGGATTCTTCGTGATCGGGTTCGCTTGACGACTCCGGCTCATTCTTGCGTCGCTCGGCTTTGTTTGGTGTCTCGACGGCACGTCGCCTTTGGAACTACCCGTTGACGATCTCTCATCTTCTGACGAGTCGTCGTCAGAATCACTGGACCTGCTACTCGACGTCGACGAGGAAGAAGAAGAGCCAGAAGATGTAGTGCTGCTGCTGCTATCGCTGCTGCTACTGCTAATGTCGTCAGATGTTGTCGGCTCCTTGATTGGTGGCATCTCGCGATCCACGACTGGATTGGATCGAACGCTTTGGTGGGTCTTCTGCTCCTGCTCAGACTCAAACGGCGCTCGCATGGGCACTGTTGTTCTACTCGAGTCCTCTGGCTTGGTTGCTTTACACGTCACTGCTGCTGCTTCGGAGGTCTCATAAAGCGGGTTGGTTTTGCTTGGATGATGATTCGTCGGCAGGCAGTTGTCGACGGCGGCGATGTCGCGAACGACCTTGCTGTTGGTTGACGAACCAAAAGTCTTCTCAAAGGAGTCGGCGTCGCCATGTTCGACGTCCACACTCATTACGCTCTCAACAGAGGATTCGTCTGAACTTGTCGAGGGGCAGTGAAACACGGACGTCGGCTTGTTGAGTTGCAAATGCTTTCCCGCCACGGCCTCGAGGGCGGCAAGTTTCTCTTTCAACAGATCGAGCTCTCCTTCGGTCGACGAGGAGTCGTCATCACTTTCAGACTCCACATTGTTCTCCATCTTGACACACAGCGAAGAATGAAAAGTAACAAAATAGAACAAATTATGATTGAAAGGAAATAGGTCTTGTGATAGTGCAAGCTTCTTTGTTTTGTGAGAGATGATGATGGCAAGATCAATGAAGATGATGCGATCGTCGAGAAGGAGCGAAAGGTAGATGGCGCGCGCAAGCCAGCCTCGGACCATGCGCGATGCGGACAAAAGCAATCGGATGGGTCAAAGCATTATGGCGTACTGCACTAGTACGGTATCAACTGATAGTGTCAATGTGATAATCGCTCTCTTCTCTCTCTACTACGCTTGAGTAGAGGTAGCGATAGAGATAATAGTAGAGCAGCTACTCTAGAGTAGAGAGTAGCTCTACTGGCTAGTAGAGCAGTGCGTTGCTTTCTATTCTCCTTCCAGAGACAAGTACATACAGCTAGGTACGTACGGATACTACCAGTACTCGCATGTACTGTTATACCGTATTTTTGATGATGTGAAAATGAGCGACATCAAGCCCAATACTGTTTATGTGGACTATTCGTACAGTACGAGGTTGTGTATTTACAAATATTCTTTACCTCAACACCTATATTATGATGATGCGTGCTATCGTTATAGTCTACCTTTAAATGCTGCATCAGCTACATGTCCCGATCCTAAACAACACCATACTTTTTTCTCTACCTCTCTTCGTCCTTGATCATAAAATCCTCAAAGGTGACATCGAAGCCATCCTCTGAGTTAGGAGAAGCACAGTACAAACCCACCTGGAGGATTGCGTCATCGACAATATCGCCCTGTCGGATCTGCATCCAATCGAAACTATCTTCCGAGATGTACACTTCGAGACCGTCGCCGATCTTCTTCGCGTGGACCCACATGAACTCGGGAAGATGGGGAAGGGGATGCATCGACCAATCTGACCAGTCGTGAGTGATGGTACTGCACATGTGGGGAACATCGCCAACCATTTGGATACCAAGTTTAACCCAATTTTCCTCATCCTGGCGGACCATGACGCCAGCTTGGTCGTCAGGATTCTCATAGTTGGCCTTTACCTTGACTCGGACTTCAAAGTCACCCTCTACTTCTAGGTAGTAGAACGGGGCGTTGTCAATGATAGTATCGGTACCGGTCTTCCTCCAAAAGTCCGTGCCAGGAGGAGTTCTCATAGCCACAGTTGTTCGATGCTGAGACCATTCCTCGGGCTCGTTGTGCCAGTGCATACCCTGTTTTCGTTCTCGTTGCCCACCTTCTTCTTCGCTTTCCTCGTCGTAGGATTCGTCATCCTCGTTCTCTACAACGGCCTCTTCTTCTTCACTATCAGACATGGTGTCAGTTGTTAGGATATTGTCAGGAATGAACGATGGAGTGTTAGATTGCCAATGGAACAATGGTGGTGGTGTTGTTATTGGATCGACAACTACGAGGATCTATTGGGTCTTGCGAGCAGGCGGGTTGCCGGCGGAATGGAAAGATCGCGTCTCCCTCCACATTGCGGGTCATTTCGTCATTATGTTGCGGTCATCGAAAAGGTCACATTCGACTAATACGAACAAAAGCTTGAATCGACATCTTGCAACGTTGAGAAGAGGACGACAACTCCCTCCTCTCTAAAATATATGTAGTCTCTCTCTAGTAGAGAGAGAGAGAGAGAGAGAGAGAGAGAGAGAGAGAGCTCTGGTAGAGAGAGAGTGTAGAGCTCTAGAGAGAGATTTCCCTACTCGCTACTACACTTAACAGGAGATTTGCACGATATTCTACTGACCTGCTGAGCAGTCTGAGAGGACAGTGGATTTTGAAAGAAAAAACTATTTGACATTCCTACTATGATTTTGGTTTGCGGTACAAGAAGAGGTATCGGATTCTCTCCTTGCTGTACTGGATGGTGAAATTATTTGGTGACTTTGCCTTTTTAATTGAAAGAGGAAGTCTACTCTCTAGAGAGGTGACAAGTCTACTAGTTCTCGAGCAAATGATCGGCAGGGTGTTCCAGCTGGTTCTCATCTGCAAAGTCTTCGTCGTCAACGCCTCCCTTTATCAAGAAATTGCTGAAGGTTACCTTGACTCCATCTGATTCAGGAGCAGCGGCCATCATACCCACCCGCATTCTAGGGGCGTCAGAAAAGTGCCCCTGGCGGATACGGATCCAGTTTTCGTTGTCCAACGAGTAGTAGCACTCGATAACTTGGCCCACCCTCTTTGCCCAGACATGGAACCATTCAATCTTGCGCTTTGGTAAACGATGAGTCGACCAGTCTGAGTTGCCCCTCGTGAACACACAGCTCACATACAGCTGGTCACGATAGTGGCAGAGACCAAGCTTGATCCAGTTTTCTTCGTCTACTCGAATCATTAGCCCAGCTTGATCATACAAATACTTGAATTTTCCCTTAAAGCTCAGTCGAGCCTCAAAGTCATAATCCACATACATCCAATAGAAGGGAGCGTCGTCCTTGATAAAGCCGTGCAAAGTGTTACGCCAGAAATCGACTTCGCCAGGTGTCGTCACTTTCACATCTTCGTCCTTTTGCTTCCACTTTTCGGGCTCATTCGTCCATCGCATATCTTGTTTGGTGACCTTCATGGTTGCTATCGATCGTCTTCTCTCGCTTATCAAAAGTGAAAACTATTCTAAGCAAGGTATGTGTGGCAGAGTAATTCCCCGTCGTGCGTGCACAGCTGAAATAAGATCTTGCTCGATGATGATGCAGATGTGCAGTCGATGCATCGCGTTCCGATCTCTCCAGCATCCTCAGCGCGGCGTGCCCGCGCCAGATGAAAGCAGTCATCGGCTGGGTCATCCAAGACATGTTTCCAAGAAAAGAAAACCCCCGCCAAAAGTCGTTCGGTGCTGACGGATGGCAGACTGATGTGCGACTACTACGAATGCTTTATTTTGCTGGACCTGCCGGCCGAACCAGTGAATTCGCGGAACTGCGTGCGAACCGGTACCAGTACTTGTACTGGCGTACGAGTACCACCGGTAGATACGGGGTAGGAGCCGTCGACTACTACTGGAGAGAGATCATTTTCCTACTTTGCTTTCCAAACAGGTACTGTCAGTAGTCTGCTACTCTTACTCTGTCTTGGTCGATATAATTCTGGTTCCTATTCATACGACCCATTGCTACTTTCCCCGTTTCAAAGAATCTACTTGTTCCCGTAACGAGGCATTCTCTTTTTCGAGCTCATTCTGCCTCGCCTCCAGTGCATCAAGAATCTTGTAGACTTCTTCCAGCAACATATCCTTTTCCTGAAGTTGTGATTGCAGAAAAGACGAATCAGCCTTTCGAAGATTGGTAGTCATCTCTTGTTGCTCTAGCTGCTTTCGGAGAGTAGCGACTTCCTTTTCTTCATCTGGAGACCGAGCAGGTGTGTCAAATTCCAGGCGTTTCACTCCTTCTGGGCTGGGAGTAGCCACGCCGCGTTTCTGCAACACACTTCCAAGTAAGCCTCGGATGCGATTCAACTCAGTGTGCAATGCATCTTCGTTCGACTTCGATGGTGTCCTGGGCGAGACCTCAATAAGCAGATCGTCGTCATCTTCATCCTCGCCGCCGCCGTCCTTGAGAAGCAAATCGAGATCATCATCCGAAGAAGAGGACGTCCGCAATTCTTGGTGCGGTTTACTCTTTAGAATCAATCGTTCCATAGTCTTGATAGCTTCCACTAATTCTTTGATTTCTCCATCCGAAGTATCTGTACTGACAGTGAGGTCATCGCCAACAACAGGCTTGGTCTTCTCGTGGAGAAGCCGTTCCTGCTGCTCTTTAGCTTCTGCCAGTTGCTTGCGCAAATCTTCAATCTCGGACTTGTAAGTCTGTAGCAGTGTTTGATCATCATCTGCCACATTAATAATCGCCTTTTGCTCCACTTTCTTAGCACGGGTAGCAAATTTGAAAGTATTGTGCGATTCTTCCAAATGCGATGTTTGAGGGGAAATGCAGCACAACAACACCATTTGCGCATTTCCCGATAGACTCGGTTGCAATAGACGGGTAAGCTTGGAATCACGGTAAGGAATATGCCCTGTCTTTCCTTCACTTAGACTCAAGACGACTTGCCCCAGTGTCATGAGCGACTTGTTGATATACTGCCCTTCTTCCCGTCGGTCTGTCCCGTTCAGCTTGACAGACTCACTTCCAGCCAAATCGACCAAGGACAGCGACGATACCCGGGTGGCGGCTGATTCGACCGATGTACTCTCAATCCACAGCCTCACCATGACATGACTTCGGCTAGAATGTTGGTTCAAATGGGTAGCTCCCACTTGTCGCCGCCGTTCCCCCTTGGTGAGAATAGCATACACTTGTTCCGGCGTAGACACTATCTCTTCCTTCAAACCACGGATAATCATACCGTTTGGGCCATCAAACAATCGGATCGGCTGAGGGGTAGCACTGAGCAAGTCCCGAATATTCTCCTTGTAAATTTCTAGATAACTGATCCGAATGAGATATTCCCTGGATTCTTGAGATTTCTGTACGTATCGAAAGCAGTCGGTGATTGCCATCGGAATCAATCCTGGCGACTCGCGAGTTCCCGTCATGGTAAATGTTTTACCAGCCCCTGACTGACCGTAAGCGAGAATGGAACTATGATACCCCTCCATAGCTCGATCAACCAAAGATTTAATGGATCGATGGTGAAGTTGCTTGGTCGTCGACTCGGGTCCATAGACATGGTCGAGAGTGTACGAGTGAGTTCGTCCTGGAACCGGTTGAGTCTGAGGCGACTGTGCCGCCGTTTCTCCGTCACTAGACACGTCCCAAGCGACAATCCCGTCCGATTTTGTTCTTGACCGACCTGTTTCTTTCTTGGTCGAAAGCACTCTCGACTTGACACCATTTATCATACCGGTACGTCCCGACGCCTTGGGGGCAAAATAGCCCTCGCCATCTGAAGTCACCTCCAACGGTCGAATGCGAACACAGACCTCAATATGTGTCTTTAACACCTCCCCATCGATTTTCTCTGGTTCCGGAGCAGGGACAGTCCTCTCCAGGGTACTCGGACTTGTGGGTTTCGTCGGACTCCCAGCTGACCTTGGAGATTCGAGACGATTACCATTGTTCTGTGCCAGCGGCTTTGTAGGAGTACTAGCCGGACTCCTGCCCTTGAACAATCGTTTCATCGTTCTTGTTGATTAGGAATGAAAGAATGCAAGTAGCAAGGATGATACTGTATGTGTTGCAACTGGTGTCTCTCTATCGTACAAGTAGTCGATGCTTATGCTCGACGATGACAACTCCCTCCCTCCGTCCGTCTTGGCTTTGTGTTGCTGTGCTTTCGTCGAGATTTTTCCGCACCACCGCCGAAAAATGCCATCTTTCATCTTTTCTCTCTATTTTATCCAGAGATCGGGCGCGGACCGCACCGGCGCGCCATGTGACCGGCTGGCGACACAACCGTCGGTCCTTCGTCGAGAGCCGACGAAAACATCCACGTCTCGGCCTTTTTCGTGTCTCCATGATCGCAGATCGCAGATCGCAAAAAATAATAATGATCACTATGATGATGATGGATGATTGCTGCACAAATCCTGATTTCCAAATAATAGTGATGAAAAGAAAAACTTCCAACCGATCGCTATACAACGCCGCAATGTCGCTCAAAGATTGGATCCTCTCTACATCATCAGTGACCTCCTCTCCTCCTCATCCTTCTGCGATGAGTATTCGATTGATGGATGGCGGTGTGAGCACTCATCTTGAAAAACTGCTAAAGGCTCAAAATCCACCAGGGGCCTTTTCACATCGATCATTGTGGTCTTCATCTCTTCTCCTGGACGAGCCTGGTCGCAAGACCATTTTGCAAGGACACAAGGACTGGTTGGCGGCAGGTTCCGATATTCTGACAACGGTTACGTACCAATGTCACTTTGGAACCGTTGGGAAAGATCTTGATATTGTCACTCCGGAGGCAATGACCTCCATGATGAACAATGGTGTTGCGCTAGCCCAGCAGGCGATTGCGGAATATTGCTGTGACGAAGAATCATCGTCATTGTCACCAAAAGGGGGAAATCGCTTTGTGGTGGCTAGCAGTGGATGCTATGGAGCTGCACTGGCCAATGGAAGCGAGTATACGGGCATTTATCCAAATATGAATTTGGAACGATTGGAAGAATTTCATGCAAAAAAGGCAAAAGTTCTCTTGGGTGCAGGTCCAGATGGGTTGGCCATCGAAACGATACCCTCGGTGGAGGAATGTACGGCTGTCTGTGCTGCGTTGAAATCTGCTATACTAGAATCATCCCCATCTCCTACCAATGCCTGTTGTTGGTTGTCGTTAGCATGTAAGGATGGCGAAACACTGAATGAAGGCAAGCCTTTTGTCGACGCATTACAGACTATTCGTGAACAGGATCCTCAGGCAGAATATGTGCACGCAATTGGGGTCAATTGTTGCGACAGTGCTCATATTGCTTCCTTGTTGGAGCTTTTGACCAGAGACATGGCGTTGTACGGTCCCAGACGGGGCATTGTGATGTATCCCAACAGTGGGGAAGAATGGGATGCGTCGAATGAAGCGTGGCGACACGGGACAGGATGCACCGATGCTGACGATTTCTCGGATCGATTGATGGAAGCCATTGACATTGTACAGAGGACATGGAACCAGCACAGTGGAAATGAACCCATGCCCAAGGTGATCGTTGGGGGTTGTTGCAGGACGAGCCCGGAAACTATTGCGGCGCTCAGACAGCGGATTGCCGAATGGCACGAAAGGCGTGAAACTTGAGGAGAGATGGACAACCTCTTCTAGAAATGAAACAGATATAAAAGTTCACTAGACTTCTAGTCTATTAGTTGCCGCCGTATTTGGAGAATTGCAAAGATATTGACACAATGACGTACGTTGCGTACATGCCCAAGGCAAGGTATCCATAGCTCGTTTCAATTCGTCCCTTGCTAAAGAGAACCCCAACGACCAAAATTGATATGCAGTTGAGCATGACGAAGATAAATCCAGTAGCAATCGGGGCTGACACAGTCACTGCCGCCTCGGCTATTCCTGTCTTGGAAGCCAGACCCGAAAAGCCCAATCCCAATCCAACTAGAATGTTGAAGACAGGGCCCGCAAAGCACGCAGTCATGGCCATGTTGGCCAGTCCCTTTCGTGCCATCGTCATATTGGCAGATAAATCACCCATGCTGTTTCCCCATGCCAACACTGTGAGCCCCATGATAGATCCAGGAATATGAAGGATGATACCAATGAAATCCAAGAGGCTAACTAGATGATCTGCGATGTAGTCAATCCACGACGCAGCAATGATAAAACCAACAAAAGCAATGGGAGTAGCGACAATCATTTTCATGGTGCCTTCTCCTCCAGGTGCAAACCTCAGCACAGCCAATCCAGAGCCAATTGATAGTGCCCAAACACCGAGGAAGAAGAATACAGCATTTTTCGAAAACAGGTTGACTTCGTGGCCGACCCAGATGTAGTATGCGAACCACAAGGGGGAAATAGCGACAGAGAGAGCAATCATTCCACGATTATAATATCCATCGCACGGAATCGGAACTGTAGCCTATGCGAAGCGTTGAAATAATGAAATTGGAAACATTGTTGGTACCCACATCGAATAGCCTTGTAACTGCAATGCTTTTCCTACGTACCTTTCGCAAAACGGTGAATGGGAATTCACAAATCATCATGGCTTTTTCCGCTTTGTTCAAGTCACCATTGTATGCAATGTCCTCCCAGGTTTCATTCAGAGATGCCATGACTTCTTGTTTGCCATCGTGTAGAGCGCCACTCCAGTTCATGGCACTAAAACCTGTACTGCCATCAGCAACACACAACTGATCAATTTGATCATGAATCAGTTCATAGGTGCCTCCCGCACCAGGTTCGTCAGGCGGACCTGTCGCGGAATGTTCCGCATGATGGTGGTGTCGTTCGGGAGTCAACAGTCCATGTTGGCCATGAAGAACAATCGGAGCATCCGATGCTTCAAGGGCTGCGCCTTGCTGTTGGGCTGTAGGCAAGCTTCCAGAACTCACACCCCACGCAGCATTGTCCGTATTGTCGTCATCGAGTGTTGTATCTCGTTCACAAACATTATCGTAGTTGGAAATAGCAGTAATCACTCGCGAGAAGACCCCAACAGGCCCAAAATTGGTGGCATCCGCCGGCAGAGCGGACTCGTCCACCGTGCCAGCTGCTGACTGTTGTGCTTGCAGAGCTCGGAGCCGGGGCAAGACGACAGCACGATGATAAACATCAGCCACCAATACGATACAGACAAAAACTCCGTACAAACTCAAGAACAAAGTAACGCTGCCAGATCCAATCTTTCCAGTTGAAAGATTCGCCCAAACCACACACACTGTAACGAACAAGGCTGTGACATCTCGGACCAGAGCTCCACGGCACGGAACCCCGTCCGCCACCAACACTACTATACCAGCGACCACTCCACCCACCAACATGGCGGCTCCAGTGAGCGCACCTAAACTGAGTTTGTATCCATTATCAACGTCCCCAACTATGGCAGAAATAGTTGCCGAGACGTCCGCTGCACCATTTCCCAGCGCCAGCAGCTGTAGGGAGCATTACAAGGCGCGAGTTTTGTTTGTCAGTGAACATAATATCGAAAAATCATGGTTGCTGTACCGGTATTGCTTCTCCCAAGACGTACCGTGACTCCCGCGAATCGCGGTGGTAGGCCCAGTCGGACGCTGAACATTTCCAGACTTGGAGAAAAGAAATCTTCTGCCGTGGACCCCAGCAAACGAAAGAGAGTGACCATCCATACAATCATGATCGGACTGATCGCTAGAAATAAAGTCACCGCACTAAATTTGTTGTAATGGCAAAACACAAAAGGCGCCCACACTCCTTCTCCATCGTTGCAAGTTCGAGCAAATCGACATTGTTCGTCTCCGGCATCCGGAACTTTTTCGTAAATGTAACGGCACGAAAACTGAGTGTAGTCTCCCCCACTGGTGTTGTCGTCGTCTCCCCCGTTGTTAGCGTTATCATCCCCAGCATCTTCTAACCAACGATACGACGACGATGACGATGACGACGATACAGCGGACGAGGACTCATCATCGCCTCCAAACTCTCCAAACACGACAGAAAGCGTAATCAACAACACGAAGGTTGCCACTGTCAACAGCAGGGCCGCCTTGTTGTGGAAGCGATGACGAAGTGGATCCAACTGGATCTTGCGGGTGATCCCTCTCGACATTGTCACCATCTTCTTATGGAGCTTATTCGGTTACGTTTAGGAGGGGAGAAATAATGATACCTGGTATAAACATCAACAATCAACAAGTGCAACGCCTCTGTCGCTGGTGCGCTGTGCACAGCGCACATTGCACAAACAATGTACAGCAGTGCCGGTACAGTCATTGCACACAACGTCTAAAAAATCAACCGTTGGAAGTTTACTGGCGGAAGGAAGCAGATGAGAGAAGGAAGCAAAAAATTGGTTTATGGGACGACGACGACTCCTTCGAGTCAGCAGTCGTACGGAATAATCCGGGGCAAGGGGCGCCCGGAGGGACAAGAATCATCATCATCAATCGAACCCCCTCATTTCGGTGTTTGAAGCACATCTCCTCAGAAGTCTGTTTATTCGGACTTTCACTGTGAAGGAACTATAAAAGAATAAAAAGGGGGGATGTGATTGTGCTTGAAGATTCGAATGTTGTGGAGTGACGGATGGTTGGGCATAGCTTTTTCGGTGGATTTCGTGGACGTGGCAGTTTTCCTGTGACGATTTCTGGAGAATTATTGTTAATAAGTAAATAATTCCTAGTAATGAGGAAGACAAACGAAACGCCATGATGATAACAGAATTTCCCATAATCGAATTCATCATGATACGACTACATCCGATCAGATCAATGGCCCTTCACGAGCAGGGGCTTATTGCTTCTTGAGAAGCCAATGAGCGTCAGCGCACAACTAACAACGCAAAAGTAGTAGCAGAAAGCAGAGACAACGCATGCTGCCTCCTGCTTGTTTCTAAAATAAAATCTTGATCATATCAACACACCAACACACTCCTTCCGACGGATACCGGTACTACAAGATCGTTACTCTTATAGACTGTTCAAGCACAACACGAGCACCATTCTTGAATCCACACAAAGTCTCTCCTATCCATAATATTATCGCATCGAGAATAATATGACACGACGATCCCTCAACAACGTAGCGGCAGTGAAAAGCAGCAGCTCGTCTATCGACAGGAACGTGAGCTTTGATAAGGCGGGACCGAAAACATTTGTGGTAGAGTCCAAAACCAACCCTCAAAATGCCGATTGGTATTCACCAGATGAGATCAAAGACTTCCGAAAGGAAGGAGACAGTCCAATTTTTGAAAGCTCCGTTCGAAAAGACTTTGTTCGGTCACTTCTCCATGTACAAAAGGAACACAAGGACATGGGCATCCATGATCCAAAAGGTCTTCGCCAATTGTCCAGAGCCGGCAGCAGAGAATCCATCAAGAAGGCTATCGAGCGAGCGCAGGACATCGTAAACGAACCTAGCAGTGGTGTTCCCAAGCCGCCGCGACGCAGATTGAAAAACTCTCCGCTAGTGCATGGTCGAAAATCGCTCCCTGATCGAGATTCACTCCATGACCCGAACTACTCGTAGAGTATGGCTGGGGTGGTGGGACAAGGGCTAAATTTATCACATGCTCGCGCCAGCAAGACACGTAGAACACATTTTTCTAAAGCATCATAGACATGACTGAATCATCAACAAGAAGATCCAACTCCCTTTTGTTACTCCGCAATTAGTATGACAGTATCAACAAGAACCACAGCTAGCTCCTCCAGTAATTATAAGCGGATCACGTTTTCTGCTAATGTACTGTTGGCTGCTTTGCGAACGATTACTACTCCATTGTCGCGATTATTACGTCGTCAACAAACAAGATCTTTGGTTTGTCTTTGAATTCACACAAACTACTAGTCCTAGCGTTCCATGGCTCTCTTTTCTTTCTCAGAGATCCCCTTTGCTGCTCGTATAGCTCTACCGCTACCGGTAGCTCGTAACCTTCTCTATAGTAGAGAGAGAGCACCATTCTCTACCGTACAAGTACCAGGTACCCTCACTCTCTCTCTCTCTCTCGTAGAGACCGTGTCTACAGACGCTCAAGTAGAGTAGAAAGGGCGAGAATAGTTCATTGAAGTCGCACTAGTCGTTTAGTGCTGTCGTCGGTTAGACGGGCTCCCCCACTCACAATTTTCGGCGTTACTCGGCTTAGTCGATTGGATTGTTTGTGCGTGTGGTGTTGATGCCTGGAGTGAGTCAGGAGCACAATCCGCATCTCTCGGTCAGTCATGCATGCATGAAAGATTCATGATGCTTTTTGACAACCCGCCGAGAATTGTGATGTTCCGAGCATCATCTGACACTTTCTCGACTTTCCTGCATCTCTGCCGCCAACCATCCACAATCTGAGCTCAAGGTTATACCGTTTGGCATTCGCAAAGTATATGGAACAACATAATATTGTCGTCCTGCGAGGGTGATATTATCTTTTCGACTTGCTGTTTCTTGGCAAATAAATCTCGGTGGCAAAAAGAAAGGAGCGGGAAAAAGTAGTGCTGGTACGTTCGCAAAATGCATGGTTCAGAATCAAGTTCCATTCCACAGTTTTCGTTGAGGGAAATACTGAGGCTTTGCAAGTGACGCGACTATAAAACCAACGAGGGCCCCCTCGTTGCTTTTATACTTTGTCCATTTTCTTACACCCGGCTTCTTCCTCCGCTGTTGAATTCGCCCTTGTTGCTGCTTGCAGGAGGTTTCGTTCACCTGAAAACCCCAGTCAATTCTTTTCGAAAAAGGTAAGCAAATAGCGTCAATGCAATATTATATGCTTCTCGATCATTGATGGTCTCTCGGTCCTCTGATCATGGTGGTCGTCGTCGTCGTCGTGTAGTGTCGTCGATCATCATCATCATCATCTTCTTCTTCTTCTATCGTTCTCGTTTTCATTCTTTTCGGGTCGTGCTTTTGGTCGCCATCCCGCACGTTGTCGACGTGTTCCGGTCGTAGAAGTCAAGTCCAGTTCAGTATTACATGTACGTTGTCGCGCGTGACGACTGACGACGTCCTCTCCATGACCTGATCAACCAATCAGAACCCTTCGATGCGCCATCCAATCGGAATTCTCACTCCGGCATACAAAAGCTCGCCAAAATTAAAATGATGAATTCGCCACGGATCTCCCGTTATTTTTGGTCATATATTGCGTTTATTCCGAATCTTCTTCCTATCATTTGCTTTTCTGTTCCCTCAATGCTTGTCTTGACAATTTTTTAGGTCAATTTTCTATTCTAAAAATCAGATTTTCTTTCAAAAGGTGTGCGCCAAAATCGCTTGCGACTTGGCTCTCTCGTCTTCGCTTCAACGCAAACACTCTCTCGCTCGCTCAGCTTCCGTCCTCTAAAGCGAAAAAACAACAACGCGCGGCCTACGGTATTTTCGCCTCCTTGCACAAAGTCGAAGATCGGCACGAGCAAGAACAACGCACAACACAAAACACAAGAAACACCAGCATAAGGATCATGGCCTCTCTCGAAAAGGCAGCTCCAGCAGGGCGCCGAAAGATGACGAGTGGTTCCAATGCTAATGCCAAAAGCTCTATGAGACGGAGACGGTCCTCTTCCTCCCTCGATGAGACGCCGACGAGTCCGCACCGGCAGGCCTTGAAACGCCAGACCACGCCCGAGATGGAAATGATCGAGAAAGGGAGGGCTGCTGAGAATATCTCCATGTTCGATGTGGTGTTTCCCTCTTCCAGTTCTCAAGTATTTCTAGTAGATGAAGATGATGATGACCTTGCATCTCGTGAAACATCTGGCCTTGTCGATACCGATGTTTCGGTTGGCGAGGAGTCGTCTACAAACTCCAGCAAGGATGTGGACGAATACATGGCAAGAAGAGAAATGACCCCTCTTCAGGAGCGGATGAATGCAATCACCGTCATTCCTGGAGCATTCTACTGCTTTCTTTTGTTGCTTTCAGGAGCATGGCTCGACCCGGCTCTTGTGGACGAAACGATGCAGAATGATAATATGGCAACAATGGATGACTCCAAGTGCTTGTCTTCTGGTTGGCTTCCTCATTTGCATGCTCTCCCACCCTTGCCAGTCATTGCTGCTGCGTTTGGTATTGTGTGTCACGCACCATTCTCGTTCATCTACCACTGGAGTTACGCACATCGCCTACCTGCTGGCATTGCGCGAACCAACCACTGGAGCCGTCGCATGGATCAAGCTATGATTCACTTTTGCTCGGCTTCCATGGCGTACGCCACCTCGGGTCGTCTAGACTTTTTATTTGCCAACCTCCTGTTCAACGCCGATTGCATGTATCGGCAGTTTAAGAAGCAAGTCCGACCAAGACGGAACCAAATTCGCATTGCTATATCCGTGGTTGCATACACTATTCCAATCCTTCGACGAGGAGACTGGGAACTATTTGGCACACTCTGGGTCATTTTTGCCGCAAGCTTTGCCTTGTTTCTCCTCTACCCAATTGGTGGATGGTCACATTGCGCATTCCATTTGACGATTGCCCTTGTGCCTCCCCTGCTCATGGACGCCGCGATTGATTTGCCCGCGAGTCAAGAACAACTTCAAGTTGCCGCTCAATGTGCGGCTCTGGCTAAGCAAGCCATTGATTCGTAGCGACCATGCACGTAATCATATCATCAATCCAGTCAGCCCACGATGTAACACAATGCTTGCATTGGCAGTGGTTCGGTGATGCGTATCCGCCTTGAAGAGTTTCAAATAGAACTATAGCAGCAGCTACGTTTTTGGTTGCAATCTCATGAAACGTGATCTCCCATGTTTTTCACTGCGAGTAGTAAAGCATATCGTAGTACTGGTACCAGGTACTTGCATTCCTGTTCGCACTGCTGCTCGCTTACATCGCACTTTTCTTGGTTGCCCTCCTCCGTCCATCTCCTCTCCACTCGGCGCACATAGTCTAGCGTAGACTTCGACGATCAAAACGCCTCGAAAGCGCCCCCCAAAAGTGCGTGCGCAAGACATCACGCACCATGAGGTCGGTGACGAGATCAGAAACTTTACGTCGTAAGTCGAAAGATTCTCAGGGTTTCTATACACTCCTTTCTCTCTACTGCTAGCCGGAGACATTACGAAATACCAATACTACTTCTCGCCCCTTCTTCAGTATCATAGGACATTATTTGATGTAGGTCAACATACAGTACAGTTGTGAAGAAGAAAAAATAATGGACTCCGAACTGGATGCTTCCGCGCGACGGGCGGCGTCGTCGCTATTGACTCGGGCTGTCAGTTTCAAGGAAGGAGCGGCGGATCCTGCACCTTTCTCGCCATCAGGTGGGGAAGAAATGGGGACGATGTACGAGTACTCGTACCCACATCCGAGAGGAGTTTTTGTTCGAAGACCAAGTGTTCCTTTTGATCCGACCACTGCCATGAATCGACTGGTGTCTGGTATGGTGGGTGGTGTGCCGCCATCATCATTGCACACGGATTCTTCGACGGCGGATAATGAAACAATGGCCTCCAATTTTTCGAGTTCTTCGTTTGTTAGTAGTGACGAGCAACCACACGCCACCAAACGGACACGGCAGCGAAAACGAAAAGACAAAAAAGGACGACTCATGAGAGGCCTAGGCCAGATACCAGCCATCGCTCTCATTGCAATTTTCCACTTGATGATTGGCATCCCTTTTGGTGTCAGCTATTTTCCCATGTCTTGGAGTCCGTACGTCCAGGAAGCAACTGAGGAAGCGGGTCCTTTTCCTTTGCCTGGGAAAGAAGCTTTGGGAATACGAATGTTCCTCTTTTCTACTATTGTAGGACAGATTGTTTTCACGTGGATGAGTGGGTTCAGCAATCCGATTGGACTTCAGATGGTGGAAAATGTGCCCTTTTGTCACGAGCTTGCGAATATCGTCATTCAACGTCAAGGATACGGAGTAGATGCTATATCAACATTGCTTGTCATGTTTGGTCTTTCCTCTATTGTTGTGGGAACGATATTTTACGTATTGGGCAAGCACAACCTTGGTCGAGTGATCTACTTTTTTCCTACGCACGTTTTAATCGGCTGTATTGGTGGCATTGGAGTCTTTCTTGCCAAAACGGGCCTTGAAGTAACCATGGCAAACGTCTTTTCTGTGAAGAATATCGTAGAGTCGTGGGTTGTGGTCTGGGTCGTTTTTGCTTTCGAAATTGTACTGAGAGTCTTGGACAGGGTGCTAAGAGATGATAAACAGCCAATGTATTCTCTCCTTGCACCGATCTACTTTTGCATGATTACGCCAGTCTTCTACTTAGGCCTGAAGATCGCTGGGATCTCTATCAATCGAGCCAATGATATGGGTTTCTTCTTCCCTCCTTTGGACGATTCTTCTTCTTCGTCTGATGGCGGCATCTCTTCGATGTGGTTCGACAGCCATACTTGGGATATGTGGACAGTGATCGATATCCCTACTGTCTCCTGGCCAGCCGTTCGGGACTCACTACCGACGTTGTTGGCACTATCCCTGTTTTCTCTGGTGAGTCATCTTGGTGTGTGGATTCGCATTCTGCTTGTTTCGGGCTTTCTCATCCTTAAGTTGCCGCCTTCAGATTCATGTTCCGATCAATATTCCAGCCTTTGCACTATCTTCAAACACAGAGGTAGATATGAACAAAGAATTGGTTGCTCATGGTTATTCCAACATGATTGCTGGTCTCCTGGGCGGACTGCAAAACTACATGGCGTATACTCAATCGGTTCTCTATGCCAAGTCGGGTGGTAAAGGCAAACCCTCTGGATTTGCAGTGGCCGCAGCTACCGGGGTCTTATTCTTCGTCGGACCAGCGATTGCCGCCTATATCCCACGATGCATGGCTGGGACATTGTTGCTCCACGTTGGGCTGGATCTGTGGTTGGAGGGTGTCTGGGATTCGTATGGAAAGTTTGACCTTCTGGAGTACAGTGGCATCCTCCTCATTATTTTTGTCATGACTCTGTATGGCATGGAGGCTGCAATGATGGCAGGTGTGATGGCAGCAGTGTCCACCTATGCTGTACAAAGTGTTGCCTATCTGAGTCCCATTCGTGGATCCATGTCAGCCACCACTCTGCGATCCAGCCAAGTCAACCGCAGTCCGAAAGCGTATTCGATCCTGAACTCACCCGTGGAGGGGCGAAGCCGCATTCTGGTGATTCAACTTCAAGGTCATTTGTTCTTTGGTAACATGGCCAATTTCACGGATAATATGCATCAACTTGTCCAGGGAGATGACAAGCAAAATCAACTACCACCCGTTGTAGTCGTAGTGGATTGCTCATTAGTTTTGGGCATCGATTCATCTGCTGCCCAAGCCATCGCCAAACTCAAGGATACGTTGCTGAAGAACCATGAGATTGAATTGTTCATATTTGTTGCAGGATCTGCCAGAGGTTTCCCTACGGAGTTTCCACTCACCGATAGGTTGTCGACAGCTCACCATCCCATGGCTGTCATCGCAGAAGAAAACGATCTTCTCGATGAGACGACATCACTTCTTCAAGACGAAGAGACGCGACCAGTGACGGAGAATAGGTATCGTGGGAGCCGGGTCTTGAATACATTAGACGAAGCGCTGGCATATGCAGAGGATGCTCTGATCTCTCTAGTAGATCGGTCGCTAGTGGAAGAGGACGCAGCGGAACTTCTTAAGTCCGTCAGTCGATTTTTGTCCGGGTCCGATGGCGAGGAAGAAAAGGCTCTTGTGACCGCGTACTTGAGAAAGATTTGTTCCGTAGCTATCCCCGATGAAGACATCGCTGTTTTATTCGCCCTTTTCGAACGAGAAGTGTACAACAATGGAGACTATTTGTGGCGTCAGCACTCGGAGAGCGACTGTGCCAAGTTACTGGTGTCAGGATTGTTGATGGCCGAGCTTGAGAATGAGGCTGGAACGACCGAATGTATCTTTCCGGGCACTTTGATCGGCGAAGTTGGCTTGGTCGACGGAGACGCGAGGATGAGCTCCGTGAAATGTACATCGGACGAGACAATCCTTTACAGTCTGAGCCGGGAAGCCTTTGACCATCTGGTCGCCACCAATCCACGAATTGCACGCTATATTGATCTGATGTGTATCCGATACCTTGCGTTGCGAGTTCAACATGTTAGCAACCGCATCTTTGAAACCCGATGCCTTCCAATTTGAAAAACAAGCAAATCCATTCCTTCTCACCCCTAAAAGAGCGGAAACTTGGGCATTTCTCGGTCGCGCTCCAGCGCTGCCCGCTTGATGCCTTGCCATGCTAGCCAGCCTTGCAGGTAGTTGATGCCTAATGCGATAGCCCGAGACGCGATCTTTTTGGCCCATGGCGGGAGTCGTCGTCGCTTGGGTGCCAAATCTTCCAGATCATCCTCGTCAAATGCAAGGCTTTGTTCATCCTTGCGAAGTTGTGTTGCTTCCAGCATATCTTGAACCAGCCCTTGCAAGGCACTGATTGAATCGAAAGAAGCAATATTCGCCAATGGGCCGTCAGCCTGACACAGAGAGGGTACGGCATGTTGCGCAGCGGTTTGAAAGCCTTGGGTCATGTGTTCTGCCTCGGCTGCCCAGACAGCTTCCTTCTCCTCTTGTTCGAGTGACAGTTCATAGCGCCGGCCATAGTAATCTCGTAGTGACTGCAATTGATCCTTGTACAACTGATTCACTTCCAATACTAAACGCCTCATAAATCCCGTTCTGACATTGGGAGGGCATTGTTCGAGTTCTCGGTAGGCCTCTTCTAAAATCGCACTAGCCACACTTCCAAAGTCCAATAACGGCATTGCATTCTTGGTTGCTTGACTTTCTAACTGTACTTCTTGCATTTTGGACTCGAGGTCCGCCAACTTTCCTTGAGCATCTTGCAAGACCTTTTGAATGCGATCTTGTGGGTCTTCCAATGGACGTTCCTTTGTATTATGCCGTTTGGGTGCCTGAAAAATGGCAGCAGAAGGTGTGGGCACAGTTTGTAGTGCGAAAAAGAATGCAGAATCATCACCAGCATTGCCCATCCCATCTATCGAGGTCCCACCACTGAATCTGTAAACTTGTTGCACCAGTCTGGCAAATACTTGAGAATTATCCTCATAGGGAATCAACGTTCTGATTACCGACCCAGACAAGCCATCCTCGTCACTCAAAAAGCAAAGGCTCCCGGTCTGCCATTGCAGTTTCAAATTTTGCGGGGTCAGAACGTCAAAGGTCTCCCAGAAGGTGGGTGTGATCGATCGAAGACGCTGTTGGACAACCTCTTGGACCCACCAAGAGTCATCGGCGCAATCTGATACCACCACTAGTCGTTTCTTGCGGGGCAAACGGTTCACATCTGCGGCATACGCAATTCCCAAGAGCCGTTCCGAAACTTCCTCCAACAACGAAAGGGCTTGATCGTTGTTGATGGTGTCCGACGAAGGGACCACGACGACAATGACATCCGATAAAAGCCCTAGAGAAGTCATCATTTTGGTATCTTGAGGAAGTCTGGGTATCCGAAAGAGAGGATGATTATTCTTCTGCTCAGTGGTCTTTGCTCCCAACAGAACCGCGGAAAAAGGAGTAGCATCATCCCCTACCAGCCAGGACAACCGAGGCGATGGAGAAAGGTTCTCCTCGACTACTCCCAACTGGAACACTGCTACCACTGAATGTGCTGAGGTACTTGGCGACGCGGCTTCGGCACCACCACGGAGTGTTGGCGACCATGCTACTGTCGTAATCTTTGATCCAGCCGTCCAACTACCCGTAACGCCCGTAGAGCTCTCGACGAAGGTGATGGCCCACAACGATAATGACACGGAGAAAACCCACGAAAGGGGCAAGCGCCAAAAGGGACGATGCATTTCCTTTTTCATTCAGCTGCTGAGGATCAACTCTGAGGATGGTATACGGGAGTGGTTGTGTCAGCAGCCCGCAAAACTCAGCAGTTCCTTTTGTTGCTTTGAGCGACGTATGGTCTTTTTTTTTGCGGGGCTCGTGGCCATCGTCGCTCGAGATTTTTCCAGATGAGAGATGCCGGCCAGCAGATTTTGAGCATCAAATCCTTTCTTTGACTAAGTGGACCGGACACGCATCTTTTTGGTCCAGGTAGTCAACTAGCTGGAGACTGCCTGCTGAGCTGCGAGAAATGAGATGCGAGAAAGCAAGGAAGCACGCACACGTCACACATTTTTTTGAACATCGACCATGACGCTCGCAGTGTCTCCTCTTATTCTCTGGACATCCCATCGCAGCCACCAGCAGGGGCCGCAGGATCATTCATATTCGCCCTTGCAGTGACCTGTCGCCATTTCATTGCAAGAATGAAACGTTCTCGGACCGGCACCTCTGATGATTCGAAGACGAAGAACGATGAGAAGCCACCGTCATCATCACAGCATCATGTTCCACCAAAGATACCCAAATGGCAAGATGCCTTGGCAGGAGCCACGGCAGGAGCATTTAGTAAGACGGCCATGGCTCCCGTCGAACGCGTCAAGCTATTAATGCAACTAGAAGGCTCTGTGAATGGAACGAATTTTTCAGGACACGGCCCATGGAAGGTGGCAATGCATATTTACCACTCGGAAGGGATTCTTGCGTTTTGGAGAGGGAATTGGCCGAACGTCCTGCGAACTGCCGGACAAGCGGCCCTCAACTTTAGCCTTATGGACTATTACAAATCAGTGGCGTCATCCCCGATCGTGGAAGCTGCCATGATTTCAAGACAGGGGACTTCGACTACCACAACGACAGAGGAAGAACTGCACCGACGACGGCAGCTTGTGGTCTCTTTTGTTTCGGGAGGTCTCGCGGGAGCCACATCGACGACAGCCTTGTATCCCACAGAATTTCTAAGAACACGACTAGCCATGGATCAAGGACGATCTCTAGAAACTCGAGAGTATCGAAGTATGAGAGATTGCATTGTCAAGACGGTTCGGACTGACGGAATTTTTGGTGTGTATCATGGATATGGGATCGCTCTATGGGGAAGTGTATTATATCGGCTTTTGTACCTTGGAGGGTACGATGTTATCAAAAATGAATTGGCGAGATACCAAGATGGATCAAAGCCATCGATTTCTATTGGAGAGAGGCTTGTGATAGCTCAAGGAGTGTCGCTGTTTGCTGGGACACTATGTTATCCAATCGATAGCGTGCGAAGGCGATTGATGATGCAAGCTGGCAAAACTGCAGGGCAACGCGTGTACTGGGGTACGGTGCACTGTTTTCAAGAAGTTTGGTCCAAAGAAGGGCTTAGAGGTTTTTATCTGGGATTGACACCCAATCTCGTTCGCTCTATCGGTGGTGCACTTATGCTTGTGGCCTACGATACCATGAAAACGGTTATTTAGTGCCTAGTAGGTAAACGAAACAGATAGTCCGAGTCTCAGGTCTTGAACTTCTACATTCTAGATTATATCATTTATTCTTCGTCCTGCTGCTGTTCCTTCTTCTGCTCCTTGCGCTTCTTCAAAGCATCCTTGGCAATCAAAAAGTCGGAAGCGAGATCGCAGTCTTGCACCTTCACCATGGGTTGCTTGTCCCCTCGTGGAGAGGACCGAAGTTCGACCACATCAAACCAATATCGCTTAGAGTTGTAGTCAAACGCAATAGTTGATCCTTTGGTAAGAGCAGAATAGTGTCGAAGCTCTGTCTCGAGGACGGCCTGTGTGTTGGCAATCTCACTGGCGAACTTGGAAGAGTGAGGTCGGAGCTTGGCCATGCTGCCCGCGGGAACGGTTGTGATTAACTTGACATCCACCACATCTCGAGGTTGGAGCCCCAGAGCTCGCATCATCCACCACGGTAGGAAACAATAATTGGAAGGCGCACGGAAATCCAGGGCTCCTCCTACCACTTCCTGCAACTGGGCGGCAGCCAAGTCCTCGGGAACCTCTACTCGATCCTGGGTGACGCCATCCACTCGACTAACCAAAAACAGCCAGGGAACCTCAGCCTTGTTCAGTTGGATCGTATCCCAGAAAATATGAGGCAGCGACATTTTGTCTCCAGTTTGCACATGCTCGTGGCTAAAGCTGCCCATCGGAGGATCAAACCGGCTGTCCAGGGGCAAACAGATCAGCCGACGCCTTGACGTCGATTCTGCACTATCGCGCGCACTGGCAACCCACACTGCGTTGTAGTCCTCCACCTCCTGTTCCAATACCGCCAGCTCTTTTGCCTGACCATACCGACTTTGTAGGTACTTGGAAATTCCATGCTTGAGAGAGATTGGAGTAGGGGTGTTTGTCTCGGCCGACACCAACAGACGACTCGTCGTGGACGACTCGAAGCTAAGAACTCCGAAAAACAATAAAGCAACCAATTTTTGAATCATTGTTGGCTTAGATGGTTGGACTGAGGGTAGGAGATGCTGCTATCTTTTGGAATACCGGTAGACAACCAATGTTGAGCAGACTGACTGAAATTGAAAGTGAAGTTGTGAACATGCTCAAAAATCAAAATGATCGTACGTGTATACGCTGTTTCGTTTTTCTGTACGGGTACACGTGGAGGAAACCCCACGTCTGTGCGTCCACCGATATAAATCGTTTAAGTCAAATACGAACTGCGATCGTCGTAGTCGTGGAGTCCAATGGCATTCAACTCCTTGATGATTCAACTGAGTTTGTGCTCGTTGCGCCACGATCGAAGACACCTTCTATGTCCCTGTCTGACTTGTCTTTTCCAGCACATCCTGCAGGAATCTTCGATAGTCTTCTTGACCAGAGGCCTCATGTAAACCAACCTGTGCTGCCAAACCATTCTGAATAGCATCACCTCCTGATGTTACTCCTGCCGAAGTGTTCATTGAAATGCCGACTTAATCGATCGAAAACCGCAAGCAACCATCCAAGATAATCGAGAAAGATACTTTTCGATTTGTAGTATTTCGAACTCTGCGAATTGGATAATAATTATTTCATCATTATCGACTCATTCGAACCTTAGAAATGGAAAAGCAGGGGAATGACAGACGACAAAAGCAAAGATTTTCGTTTTTCCCACCGCGCCCAGGATCCAAATCGGATCCAGATATCATCGCAGATCTCACAACATCTCATCCTCGCCCTAACCCCGATGACGGATGACGATGACGACGATTCTTCTTACTATGTGACCAGTTGCAAGCCATCAGCAAATTTGAACACTTCTTGATAGCCAGAATTACGACGTACGCAGGCGACAAAGTGACAGATTTCGGCTCAGTAAAAGGACACCGGAAGGACGGCAACGGAAAGCCTTGGACTCTCCCGGATCTATTTCCGTCATGCGATGGATTCATTTGAGACACCTTTTAAACATTGTATGCTCTGCTGTATTCTCAATGGTCAGAAATGTATGGCTGCTCGACATTTCGACATGCTGTGGGTTCCCATTTGGCGTCACCCAGTCAACCTTGAACGCTCGACGACAAGGCTGGCTGCAACGACCCCTCCTGGCTTGGAACACAGACCCTGAAGGCTCCCAATTCGGCCGCCAAGATTACTGGAACCAGATATATGAAAAGCAATCTAATTTTTCATGGTATGCTTGCTGGGATGATCTAGAGCCGTTTGTTCGAGAGTTCGTCAATCCCGAGGATGCAGTTCTTCTGCCTGGAGTGGGAAATGATGCCATGCTCGTTGATATGTTCGATGACGGATACAGACACCTTACCGCTATGGACTATGCACCAGAGGGAATTTCAAGATGTCGTGAGATGCTTGGTAAATCTCGAATACGCGAAAAAGATAAGGGAGAAGAAGGCGTCGATCTACTTGTAGCTGATGCTAGGGATCTCCGTGGCGTTTTCGAGGATCAGTCCTTCGACGCGGTCATTGAGAAAGGTACTCTGGACGCGATCTTTTTGAGTGGCGGCCAAAACAAAACCCTTGCCGACCAAAATTTGAACCTTGCAATCTCGGAACTTGGCCGATGCGTCAAGGCGGGCGGTCTTTGGATCAGCATCGCGGCAGTCGTCGACGATCAGATTCAAGCCTCCTTCGATTTGCGACCTGAATGGGATTGTTTGGTAAAGAAAGGAGATCTATTTGTTACGAAAGATGGCTACACAAGCAACAATGTAGATGGCTCTCTTTTAGTTTGGCGGAGAATACTGGAGCCGTAGTGGATATCTTTGCTGCATCCGAAAGCGAATAGAAGTTGACATGTTCTAGTAGTATGGGAACTTTCGTTACACCCACACTCACCAAGGCGCATCTTCGAAAGATAGTACCACTGTCTCTGATCTGAGCGACATCTCAGTTTTGCTACAAGGAAGGACAACAAGTGGAACCAACGAGAGTAGGCGCAATAGCAAAAATCTAAAGGAAGTATCATCATGCACTGATTAATTATGGCCATTATGAGGTGATTGCGCCAGGACTATGCCATGGGCTAAATTGTTATAGCAATAGAAACATTTGTTTCATTGAATGAATGCGTGGAAGGATCTCGGCAGTATCTTGGATGGTATACCTAACGTACAAAGATACTGCTGGGAACAGGCTCTAAGGAAAAACACCATCATCATCACAGTATCGATGGGTCCTCATCGTGCGAAATTATCATGGGCTGTCGCCCAGTCTTTTGCCAACGGGAAACTTGTGTTTCCTGCCTGGCAACGTTGGATATAGGCGATCTGCTGCTTCTGGAGGAAATTTCTGTTGGAGGAATAGATATATTTTTGGTGGGTTGAATATCATCAATTTCGCCAGGCGTCGTGTCAGGCTCGACGTAGTCGCCATCTTCTTCCACTTCCTTCCGAAACATGTCCAAAGCTCGACGTGCTAAAGCCACGGGATCGTCTTCAGGGACGTTGTTCTCATCAACATCAGATACCACTTTGCGCGTTTTCAGAGGCCGCTCCTCCGTGCCGGAGGCTTGGCCAGCCTGCTGAGAGGATTCTTCGCCCTCTCTTACACGTTTTTCTTTTTCTTCCGTAGCGAGTCCGGTGATATCTGTATCAGGGCCCGTCATATTTGCCGTGCCAACAAGTCAGGCACAAATAAACAACCCAGACAAAGCGGAATCCAATTCACTTAGTATCCTTGATCCTTGAGCTTTCTCGATGAATGCTTTACGTAGCCAACCACAAAGAGCACAAAGTCGAATAGTTCAGGCCACTCTCCGAAACGAATAAGAAGGCAGTGTTTGATACAGTAAAGTGGCGACGATGCGGCGATGGTGACAATGGTGACGAGTCGAGTAGTCGTCTCAGTTCGTAGGTGTATCGTGGTGATGCGGTGAGATGCGTGATGATGATGTACTTTATGATGTGATGCTCAATACAAGAAAATCTGAAGATTTTTTTCGAGAGCTTCTCGCTTTCGCAACGGAAGCGCGCCACCTGGATGCACGCACGGAAGGGCGGGATGTGAGGCGGTACACTAGACCACCGCCGCCGCCCGACCGTGCCTCTTCACGCTTCTTGTGTCTCAATCGTGTCGTCGAGCGCGGGCACGCCATATTTCATCTACATAGTAGGTACAACCTACTGGTACAAATCAGTCGGTATCTGCCTCCATCCAGCCTGCAATACATTATTTTACACGAACTTTCATTTTTTCATGTGGCAGCAAAACCACCACCGGCCAATGCGCCATCAAACACAAACACCGCCTTCCCACCCCTGCCTCCACGCACACACGACCCGCCCGGTGCATCTCGTACGAATATCCCCCAAAACCCGGTCGCTACAATAAGTTTAACAAATCTGAAAATCATCCAGAAGCATTTCGACATTCAAAACCTCCAAGACGACGAAGAAAAAGGAATCACCAATCATCATCCTCATCATCAATAATCATCATCTGTTTATTTTCTTCCCTAGAAAATCCGTTTATCACTATAGGCAGTACGAGTATGGCGAGAGCAGCAAGCCTCAATAATAACGCGGAAGATGAGGACGAAAAGTCGATGAATATCGAACTTCAGCTGACAGACTCCACTGGAACTTCGTCGGTGGACGACACAGCACCCTCTGCATCAGTACTAGTAAAGAGCGACATTGAGCAGCAGTCTCAAGCCGATCCTGATCCGACGCCGACTGTTGAATCATCAACAATGGAACAAGCAGCAGCCGCAAGACGAAATGCGCTCGTGGCAAAACTCGTTTCCATGCGACAGCAACGCCGGAAACTGTCAGCTCGCCAACGAATAGCCGTAGCCATAGGAACGATCCCTGTGGTCGTTTGTTCTTTGGAAATGATTCCTGATCGCTGTCATGTCTGTCGAGAAGATATGGAGCTGGATGCTTACTTTTTTACGGCAGCTATTTGTGGTGGATTTGCGGCTGTTATTTATGGAGACTCTTTGGATTATTGGATGCCACGATTGTTGGGAGGATCCATCTCGGCATTGGGCAGTCTATTTACGAATTGGATGCTCTTGACTAGCATCCCTACAAATCTGGCTTTTCTTTTTGTGTTTGTGGGGATCTTGGGTGCGATGCCTGGACTAGTTATTTACTTTCTTCTCAAGGTCATCTCCGACGAATGCTTTGAGTCGGATATGGATGACTATGAGGAAATTGCACCACTGACGAAGATCCGCATCTCTTCGGCGGATTAGAAGGGAGAATCACGAGGAGCGATTCACAACAGTATTATGATTTACACAAGAGCTCAGGGTTGGCCCGCCTTTGCAGCCCTAGAAGAGCAGCTCTCAAGAAAACGATCCAGCGCACAAGGGAGATCAATCGATAAGTACTACATGAGAAGAAACTATCTTGATCTTGATCAAGGGGATACAATTATTGATACATTGTATTCATGCAGCATCTTGTCACGAAAAGGAAAGAATTCCATCGCCTGCTTCATTTGTTTTTGTCGGCCGTCACAGTTTGCATTCCCCACCAACAACAAACAAACACTCGGACACGGTAAGTTTCTACTCGGACATTGACGAAACCGGCCTCTTCTACCAAGCTTTGGAGCTCGGAGCTTCTTAGAGGGCCAGGATATTTGTGGGCGAACCCGTGCCAAGAGTTCCACCGAAATCGCTCGAGGAAATGATAGATTCTCACTAACCAGTAGTCGGCACACCAGTCCGTAATAATTAAGGAAGGAGTCTGGCTATCGTCATCGCCGTTGTTGTTGATGATGTTGTTAGATGGTGTTGTTGGTTTCAGAATCCGATGCATTTGCTGCAAAGCCGCTGCCTTGTCGCGGAAAAAGTGAAAGGCGTTTGTCGAGCAGACCATGTCGACGCTAGCATCCTCGAGGGGAATGGATTCGGCCGCTGCTTGGGTCCAGTTGATTATAGATGATTTGTTCCTGGCTTGTTCTAGCATTTCCGGGGATGGCTCAATTCCGTGGCAGGAAACTTTCTTCTTCATTATTTCATCTTCGCCAAAGCTATCATGTAGACGCCGGAGAAATTCTCCAGTCCCACATCCGACATCCACCAGTTGGACCGAGTCTTGTTGTTTTCTCTGACAAGCGATAATACTGCCCATTCGTACAAGTCGGAGGGGCAATGGAAAGGTCTGAGTCAAGTAATCGGCCCAAAAAGAATCGTACCATGGCGCCATGGCGCGATATTCGACCCGCAGGGCTTCATGGACGCCATGGTGATTTTCGGTTGTAGCAGGGAAGACGGCAGCAGGAGACTGAGACGTCATTGGGTGGCTCTTACTCGCCAAGAACTCTATGAACTTTCCCGAGAAACTCCGCAGTGAAGAGAGCTGAAGGAAGAGCAATGAAGTGCTGCAGTTGTATTAATAGCTTCACGGGCATATCGACGACGAAAAAGTCTGTTGGAGAGTGTTGCTCATGATGATTCGAAGGAATCGAATATTGAGACATGCGGCGAATGATTCTGTATGATTCTGAAGGATTCAGAGAGAATCGAAGACCCCCGGAGAACATCGGAGAAACGACATGAAGAATGACACACGTTTGACCGAAAGTACATGAGAAGAAAATAGTAGAGTAGAAGTGCTCATTAATTTTAGTAAGCGAACATTACGCTAAAGAGACACGAGAGTTTGTAACACGCTTCGAAGCGAAAGGTTAAGACGAACCTCGTTTGAAGCAACGTTTCGTTACTGAAATTGATCAACAGTTAAGAGCTTGAACACAGAGCTAAGGTAAAGAGAGCTGAGTGGAAATTGTGTCTACCAGTTGCTTGAGATATTGTGAGAAGCGAAAGGTCGCTATCTGTATGATTCTGAAGGATTCAGAGAGAATCGAAGACCCCCGCCCGGAGAACATCGGAGAAACGACATGAAGAATGACACACGTTTGACCGAAAGTACATGAGAAGAAAATAGTAGAGTAGAAGTGCTCATTAATTTTAGTAAGCGAACATTACGCTAAAGAGACACGAGAGTTTGTAACAAAAGTCAACAAGAGTATGCGACTGATTCTTTCGGGAACAGATGTCGTCGTCTCACAGTTACAGATGTTGTTTGCCTTGGAAAAGGCCGCGTTCGTGCGCACCGATTGTTGGAATTATCCCGTGTTTTCAACATCAAGGCCCCAAAATAGGCTTTATGCCCGTTCGTGATCTACGCGGTCGGCACGAATGACTACAAGTACGCACTCTACGAGTACATACTGTCGGTCTGTCCAATACAAGAACTCCGTCCGGCGGGCACGATGGTGATAAGTCTGCACAATACACGGAACGCGCAAGCAGGAATGATGACCACCACGCCTCACATTCTGCTTCATCTTCATTCAAACAATATGCCTTCTAGCTCCCTTTACACACGAGGCAATGTCGCAATCGTTGCGGGCTCCGTCGCTGCGGTGATGATAGCTCACTACTTTATCTGGGGTCGGCAACGAAGAAAAGAAAGAGAAGAGCGATATCCGCCTCTGGCGCCAGCAGGAATTGTAGAGACCATCGAGCAAATTTCTGGATCGAACTATCCTTGGTTTATGCTACGAATGGCAAAAGAAGCGCAATCCTACACATTTCGTGTGAACCTGCCAATTTTGGGGACTCCCATGGTCGTGGCGGTCGGCGATGTTGCAACGCATCGAGCCGTTTTGACGCATCGCGCTACGGACCGACCTGTCGAATTGATGTACAAGACCTTTGACAATGTTACAGGAGGCGTCCCTTCGATTTTCTCCACCAATGGAAAATACTGGCATAAACGAAGAAAGCTTCTCGCCCCTGCGTTCGAGAAGAGCCATGTCATGAGAATGAATAGTGTAGCTCTGGCTCGCACCGAACTTTGGATCACGACTAGACTGCGGTCAATGGTTGAACAGGAAGAATCATTTGATGTAGGCGAAGAAATGCGAGAGGTGATCTTGTCAGCCCTTTGTGAGACGGCTTTTGAGTACCAACTTACAGAAGAGGACCAGCACTCATACAAGGCGGACCTCGCCTTGTGCCTAAAGGAATTTCTATTCAAGTCCACCACCAACCCACTGCGGCCTCTCCTGGGTCGTCTACTACCAGAACGAAGACAAGCGTATCAGGCCGCCGAACGACTAATGGCGTTTGCCCAGAAAATCATGGAGAATTACCAACGATTAGAGGCGCCGGTGAAAGATACTATTATCGACCGAATCATGAAGAGTGATGTGTATGAGAACGATCGACAGAGACAGGCGGATGTCGTTTTTTTACTGCTGGCAGGCCACGATACTACGGGATATAGCATTGCCTGGACCCTCCTGGAGCTTGCTCGACATCCCGAACACCTCCTTGATGTACGCCAGTCGCTTTCGAACAGTTCTTCGGAAGACTGGCACAAGTCCGAGCCACTGCGGAATGCGATCAAAGAGGCGATGCGATTGCATCCGGTGGCAACTGCCGGGTCTTTTCGCGTTATTGGTGAAGAGATGGAAACGCCAGATGGTCATTATCTGCTTCCAAAAGGCTCTGTAATCTTTCTGCCATTGATCTTACTGATGCGGAATCCTCGTGTGTATCAAAACCCTGATGCATTTCAACCGACGCGATGGGAAACACCTACACAAGAAATGAAAGATTCCTTCTTACCATTTTCGTTGGGAAAACAAAATTGTGCTGGCCAGGCACTCGCCAAGATCGAGCTGCATTCCGTGGTTGCAAGAATCTGTTCCGAATTCGATCTATCCGTCGTCGAGGAGGGTACCACCGACTATTTCTTGACTTTGAAACCAGTTGGTGCAAAACTTATGGCAAGAAAAGTAGCCTAGATAATGTAACATTGGAAGAAGCATTTATTGGGCAGAGGACTATTTCGTTCACGGAAATCATTTGCTAGATGGCCTGATTCATTGTTTACGAGGCTAAATACAAGATGGATGCTAAAGAGAAAGAAAGTTTTTCTTGAGGAACTTGATCTCACACTAAAAGAATTTTTATTCAAAACAGTGGTAGATCCGACCCGGGCAGTCTTTGGTGCCCTCATTCCAACGAGGCGGCGTGCTTGGGTAGCGTCAAAGCGAATGTTCAAAGTCGCCATGAACATGTTGAACAACTATCTGAAAACTCCCATTAAAGACACCATCGTTGATCGAATCATGACCAACGAAACGATTATCACCAGCGACAAGGCCGAAATCGTCCTTTTTTGTGACAGGGTATGACACCACCGGCTATTCTCTTGCTTGGTTTTTGTCGGAAATGGAACGGCGACCGGATCTCCAAAGGGAATTGTGTGCCAATCTCTCGGCTCAAGCTCCCGGCGACTGGAGTCAGTCAGGGGAAGGCTTTGCCAAGGAGAACATGCTCCTCAATCCAGTTACAGCCGGCTCCATCCGGGCTACTGGGAGAGGGCGGTTGATAAGTTAAAGTGGACACACCATTCTCAAGGGATCCATCATCTTTCCATCATCGATACTTCTACTCCGAAATCCATACGCCTACAAGAATCCAGAAGCATTTTTGCCCGATCGTTGGAACAATTCCACAAAAGAAATCAAAGACCGATTTTTGCCGTTTTCCTTTGGGAAACAAAATTGTATTGGTCAGTCGCTTGCCACTCCGGAAGTTTACAATGTGGCTGCTTGCACTTTCTCCAAATTCGATTTGGAACTCGTCGAGGAAGGTCACATAGCTTTCTTTTTGACGCTCAAACCAGCTTGGGCTCGTTTGAAGGCGAAGAAAGCGCTAACGTACAAGTCTGCTGAAGTAAGATCAGGAAGTATTCACTGTAACTGTCGAAGCTGTGCAGTATTATGTGGCTTCGTTGGCCTTGACGCTGGCAACGACCGCCGCGATCGCGTCGCTCGAAAAGCCTTTGCGTAAACTGAGAATTCGCTGTAATTCCTCGGCTGTCAGCGTGGAAGATGCTTGATAAAATGACCAATCGGACGGTTTCTCCAATTGCAGAACGGTAAGGGCTTGCGACAATCTCTCCCATTGTGGAAGCATGGGAATCGCCCCGTCGGACAATTTCTCCATCAGCTTGGAAATATAGTTTTGAACTGTCCGTACTTGTTTGGACAAGAGCAGGGACCCCCAATCAGTAAACTGCTTAGGTATCACTTGTGAAGTAAGACAATCAAGAAATAGATCGACCAATCGAGATGCGAGCTCCCCACAAATCTCAACGAGAACATCCGAATCACATTTTGTAAGTTGTTGCAAGAAGAGCGACTCTTGGAGTGGCTGGATAAGTTGCTGATACAAGCGAGCGTCGTCCTCCGCCGTCTGTAATGCTTCGACGGTGGGAATATCATAATTCTCCCTTTCGAGGTAATATCTCAGAACCGGAATACAGTGGTTTCCCCGATAAACAGGAGACTCTGCCAAGGACCCACAAAATTCTGTGACCACCACAGCCCCTTGTGTCTTCAGCAATAACGTATACTGCTTGGAATATCTGAAGAGCTCCTCGCGTGCCAACTGGATCATATCTGAGGCCTGATCAGTTCCGGTAGCACCCCTCTCTTCTGGTAGAAGCGAGTCAAGGAACTTTACCAAGGAGGCACAAGCACTAGAAGCAGAGTGTATCCCGTTCAAGGCGCACAAGCACGTTTCTATCCGTATCAGTTGGAATTTTTCACCACCTCCTGCCAAGGAGGTTGAGAGCGAGCCTATTCCTAGAAATGCTCCGGACGATGGGGCACTGGGAGGTCGATTGCTGGGGGCGGGGCTTTTTGTCGGCGTAGAAGAGGCCAAGTCCTCATCCAGCGCACCCATTAGCGCCAATGCAAAGGAATTACTGCTGGGTTTTGAGCTCTTGGGTGAGAGCGCCGCCGCGGAGGCCGACTCAGTTGCTTGTTCTTTATAGCATCCTTTTTGTTCCACTAGGGCTTGATGAACTCCACCCACAGCCGTAGGTTCTGTTGACCAGACATTGCTTGCAATTGCATGTGCGACCGTTCCAATGGCTTGAGTAGATCGCGCTGACGCGGCCCGTTCCAACGCTCTTGTACTCAAATATTGCGCATCTTCCACCACCGATGGGACTTGAATAGGGGTCCCCAAGACGATTTGGACAGGATGTGCGAGCCGGAGGGCCGACTGCAGCTGTTGTGTGGTCAAATACCGTTCGAGGGATGCATACTTCCAGTTCCATTCTGCGTGCAGGTCTCGAATAATCGAGGCAGTTTCCTTGTTTTGTTCAGGTGCCAGTAGACTTAGATAGCGATCGAAAATTTGACAGGCAAATGCCAATTCGTCCACGAGACCATCCAGTTCCCCCAGTTCCGAAGAATCACAGGGAACTTCCCCGGCAGATTGGCCCATCCAGAACGTATCTACACGCTTATCCTCCAAGCACCACCCAGAAACAGTCTGTGTCAAAGTTTGAGCCTGTTGATCTAGAATAGCAATAGCGTCGGTGCAAAGTTGTCGTATCGGTGTAGCCGATTCCTCTGGGGGCGGCAAATGTGATTTCCACACTATCAGCGGATGAATCAAAGCACTCGCTTGTCCTAATATGGTAGTGATAACATTTGAATGTGTCGCTTTTTGGTGCGACCCATCTTCGTCATCGTCCTCTTCCTCCTCTGCTTGATTCGCCCAACTTTCGGCATGTTTCATTTTCCATTGTCGTCGGGCCACTAATTTTGTCATAGAGGGGGTCACTCGCTGCCGAATCACCTTGCGCTGGTACGCCGCATATGTCGCAATAACATCCTGTCGTATTGACTCTTGATCTTCTCTTTCGTGCAACGCGAATGTCAGCTCTGCCATTCGAGCCACGGCTCCCTGCACATCTCGCTCAACGTCGGGATTGTCGTGTTCGGGATCATCGCTTTTGGAAGTCACATATTGTAGGGCCTCGAGGGCTACTGCACCAGCACGAGAATGGCAGTGGTGTCTCAAGTCAGCCTCCACCTCATCCCGAGGATGCAGCGAAAATAAAATTGGCATCAGCTCCTCCATTCGATGTCGAATTTGGAGGCACATGGGCGACGTGATTTCCTCATCCTGCATCAAACTTTGTCTCAATTCTTCCGTCGCCATGAGAGCTGCTGCGACTCCGTCTTGATAGGATGCTCCATTATTATGTTGGGGAGCAGCGCCTTGAGGACTATCCATTATCGATGTGATTCGGTGAAGTAGAATTGTAGAATTGCGCAAATTTATCGGAGGGAGACAACAGTATTAGTAGTAAGAACAGCAACTCTGATGCCACCATGGTCAAAAGGCGAAAAGAAGCGTGTTGATGTCGTGCTCCACCATCACAATACGTCATCCGCAGAAATCGGCGAGCGTGCTTCACGCCAGCACGCGTGTCTGAGCGTGATTGAACCACCATCATGACTGAAAAGCGCGCCAAAAACCGACTTCGTCGACCCAAGGCTAGAAGAACGAAAAACGACAGCGAGAAACACGAAACAGGAATAGGCACCAGAAGCATGATGTTCCCCTCTTTCATTGTAACTTAGTCGAGCCGTCGTCATACTGCACTTTGACATTGTGGTCTCTCTATTCAGAAGCTCGGCTATCATCAGCATGGATTGACTTCACGGGATATTTGAACAAAGAAAGAGTGGTGTACAGACGGACTGTCAGGGTCGCGAAAGAGCCCTTGCAACTTGCAACCAGCACTTCCTCGTATTAATACCTCTTCGGATTGCTGCGATCATCAACCCTCATTGATTTCAGATTGATGGCGATGGTGCCACAATGGAGAAAGCAATTTCGATCTCGGAGGCACCACTTTCTCCTCTTTTGTGTCTTTCTGGTATCTCTTCTCCGCGGTCCTCCCACTTTCCAGCACCCAGAAGGAATTGCGTTTTCCTCCAAGCCCTCCATTGCTGCTGCCTCATTGAGTTCATCGTCAGTAGTGGACAACGACAACGACACTGACAATGATACCAAGACCATTCTCTATTTCACGACATACTGGTTCAAGCCCGACTTTCAGTTTGGTACTGGAAGACAGCCATTTCTCGAGCACAACTGTCCTGTTCATAATTGCTGGGCCCACTCGATTAGTATGGAGACACCCAAAAACAACCAGTCTACCTTGGATGATGATTCCTCCGGACGAGAAAACGTACTGATACCACCAACACTGATGAATAATTTCAGTAACTTTGACGCGGTCCTGTTTTCCGTGCAAGCCTATGATAATTTCGATTTGGGTGACACGCAACTACGATCCCAAATTGTCTCATGGCGGAAACCTGAACAACGTTTTGTATTCTTCATGATGGAAAGTCAATCGTACCGTGTTCATAATCTGCTGGGAATGAATGGATTTTTCAACTGGACCATGACGTTTCGATGGGACTCGGACATTCCAAGGCCGTATGGGTGGTTCGAAGAGATATCAAAATCAAAAGAAGATCATTCTTCCTTCTATGCTTATAAGCCCGACCCGTGGGTCCAATACGATGAAACACGATTCCGTGATAGTTTATCCGCCCGACCCAAGAGTTTTCATGACATGGCGAAAAAGCCTGGCAAAGTTGCTTGGATTGTTTCGCACTGCGAGACGGATTCTCGTCGAGAAGATTATGTCTATCAATTGCGCAAATACATTACGGTGGATGAATTTGGTGGGCAATGCCAGAACCGCGATTCTCCCACTTGTGACCAGCCCTATTCCGTTTCACACATCGACAACTGTACGCGACACGTACAAGACAACTACAAATTTTACCTAGCCTTTGAGAATCAATTCTGCAATGACTACGTTACAGAAAAATTCTTTCAACGAATGGAGCATTCGGTCGTCATAACACTGGGACAGGCAAATTACAGTGACATTGCACCACCGCATTCGTCCATATCGGTTTTCAACTTTGATACGGCTCAAGACCTGGCAAAATACCTACACCAGTTGGACCAGGATGATGCAAGCTATCTGTCCTATTTCTGGTGGAAGGATTTCTATCGTGTGCGACATCCTCGATCCAGCGATGGCAGGAAAAAGAATAACTTTGCACAATCGATGTGTCGGTTGTGCGAAAAGTTGCACAGTGGCCAGGAGGAACCCACCAAGGTGTACAATGACATGTATCAGTGGTGGCGAGGGTCGGCGGAATGTGGTAGGGGTTTGCACGGTCTCAGAGCTCGCATGGTGCGAGATCCGAGCTTACCGGGGCCCCGGACCATGCCAAGAGGGGGAATCTCAACAGTAAGTGCATTTGCGAGGAATAATCACGCCACCGCGCAGTGGCAGCAATCCAGCTCTGCCTCATCTTCTACGCTTTTGGAGAAGAATCACTCCCAAAAATAGCTACATTATAGTGACAGAGTACTCCGAGTAGATTGCAGTCTATTCCGATCAAGCAACTTTGATAGCATTTTATATACATGACTCTAAATGTAGAATTTAGTGATGGCGTCATTGAATCCCTCCAAGAGCTTGAGAACTCCCAAGTCCGCCTCGACCTTGGAATAGTCGGACGGCTCCAACTCGTCCGAAAGTTTGCCGTACACGAACACTTTTCCATCTTGTTCCCGACTGATTCGCAGGTTCTTGCTGAGGTAGGTGATCTCAAAGACAGGACGAGGATTGGTGTAACCGTCCAAATTGTTTTCTAAAAAGTCGCCCAGCTGTCGCGATCCTAACATCAGACCTTGATCAAGAACTTGACGCAAGCCTGGGATGTTGGATCCTTTAATCTCCACTAATGTATTCCAGGAAAGAAAGTGAGCGGGGATGGGAGAGTTAGCACCAAAGATCAATACACCTGAATTGTGCCACCCAACGACAAATTTGTTCTTTGGGTACCGGTATTCAAAATTCAAAATAGTACCTACCTGTGTCCATGTATAGTTCCCAGGCATCACCAAAAGCGTTAGGCGAGATGTCGGCAGAGCTCACAATAGCCCCTTCAATGGTGACCTGTAAAAACAATCGACCGGTCTTTAGAATAAAATTCCAATACTACTTCGAAAACAACCGCCACCCATACTTACTGGCCACCCCCCAGAGTAGGCAAAGGGGGTAAAATCCCTCAAGAATGGAACTGCTCCGACGGTAACCTCGAATTCTGAGACCATTCTGGTCGGCGAAATGATTTGACGGACCTGACCAATGCTGCTGATTGCAAGTGCCTTTCGATGCATATCACAGAACCAATCGTATTGCTTTGCCTGCTCAGGCGTCGAGCAAACAGCCCTACCAGCCATGAAAAAGGGAGAACTTCGGAATAGCTGGGTCGACGAGTAAAGAAGCTCCCAGCGTCCATTGACGAGAGGAGAATTGGCTGGTTCTGCAGTAGGGTTTTGCGCTTCAATTATTGCGATGAGACTTTCGGCCTTCTCCTTTTGCGTTGGTGTAGCGAACTCTCCTCTTCCAGTACTGGCAGCAATTTGCAGCAAAGTTGTCAATGCGTCTTCAATTGGCATCGGTGGAGCAGGAACGCCGGCTGGCATGGAAGATGAACCCTTCACTTCTTCCTCGACATCAGACGGTGCATCGTCCAGGGACTCGGCTTCATTCACTGCTTCAATAAACGATTCGTCACTAGGCATATCGTCCAGGCTATCATAATCGGTGCTGCCCAGAAGAACAGGATGGCGACGGGGCATCAACGGAGACATGAACCCTGTGACCATCGTCGCCCAGAGGACGAGAAAGACTGTTTTCTGCATCATGGTCAAGATATGTTCTCTCTGTTGTTGGGTCTGACTCTGCTTTCTCAGCAGTTTGTTTGGTCTAACAAACTGTCCAGACAGCAAATAAATCCTCTCGTGGTTGGTCCTCGGGGCAATTCTTTTGGAATGCAATCGCAAAAAGACTTCCGTCATCATCGTCGATCGTCATGAATTTTGAATACTATAATATGTTGGAAAACGACGCTGAGTCAGTCTTCGAAGCACTTGCCCACGTCACGCGGGACTGAATGATTCGTGAAAAATATGACTACTGTACTGTACTACCGTACTCGTGTACGTAGCGGTACCGTACGACGACGAAGAGGCCTGACTTCATTCGACCATGCCTTGCCTTTTATTGCTTCCCTCGCTTTCTCTTCGTTCATCTGTCATTTCCCAGACACTCGAATTGGAGCAAGGGGTGTGCGCCATCTACAACTTTTAGTCCGCTGGAGACAAAATGCAAATCTCCTATAGTAGTTGTAGATTATTTTCTACTGCATCCCAACGTATCAACGTGGTTGTCTCCTCATAGCGTGTATGAGAATTGATCATGACCATGCTCGCAGCGGCAGCAAGAATAATTCAGTAGATCTAGGCAACATAATCTTCCAGTTTTTTCCCTCTCGTCACGGCGTGGAGCCCTATGGCAACGCGCTGCAGATTGTCGTTGTTCAAGGCAGCCAGACTGATTTCCCCTTTGCGGGTGGGATAAACATCATATTCCCTGGCAAGCTGATCACACATTTCCGTGGTCATTCCTGTAAACACAAAAATGCCTTTTTGCTTGGAAATATGGGACCAATCATGGGTGCTTCCGACATTCTTGAGAGCTTCTACCAAACATGTCCTCATGTGTTGAATGCGATCGACCATAGACGCTGAATAATTTTCGTAGTAGCTTTTATTTCCGGCAGTCAGATCAGTTCTAGGAGCAGAGATCCTTGAATTGGGAAATCTTGGTGATCCTCCGGAAAGCAAAGCAGCTCTATTTTGTCCCCCCCCTTTACTGCCACTGAGAATATCGTGCTGTACGATGCTCTTGTTCACGCCTAGTCCTCCATTCCCGGCAAGCGATGGATGAAAACCCAAAAGCGCTCGATTGTGGCGTTCAAGAGCCTGCCGTCGCAAGGCCTCGTCCTGCCTTGCGATCCCCAACTGGGCGAGATACATTTGGTTGGCAGCACCACCCTGTTGTAGGTAGTTGCTAAAACCACTGCTCCCATCATGATGTTGCAGGCCGCTAGCGCCGGAAGCTGACGACAATCGAAGTGAAGAGCCAGCACCAGCATAATCGCCGTATAATAGAGGGTTCCCACCAGATGGGGCTGTGGAAAAAGGAGACCGAGGGAGAATGGGAGCGTTGTTATTGATTCCAGAAGAAGAATGGTCCGAATACTGAGAGGAGGAGTCTTCGTTGTCAGTTTTTTTCGTTTCGTCCATTGGTCCGGACGACTCTTCTGAGCTTCCTCTATTCTTCTTAAAACGTCGAGTCGATGCCTTGCTCTCGCTGCTGCTTTTGTATGCATCGGATTTCATGTTCCGAAAGGCCTGGGAGATTTTCTCTCTCACAATGTTCTCATCAACCTCCCAGTATCTTTCGGTATCTTCCTCAAACTTGACGAAAGCTCCCACGGGACATTTCCTGTACATGTGTAGCATTATTTTTCGAATGATTCTGGCTCTTTCGCCTCGCGCTATGCCCTCTCTGCTGTATTCAGCGAGATGCCCACGAATGATTGCCCTAAGACGAATGTTTCCTGGCGAATTCTTTGCGATCGACCCCTTAGCGACGAGGACTGTGTCGTCTGTAGGGGTGAAATCGATTGGCAATTCTTTCCTTATTCTTCGCATCTTGTGTAAAAAATCAGGTAATCTGCCCTGGGCCAGATCCTCCTCCCTTCGCCTGTCAATCTCTAGTTGCTCCGCCGGAGTAGGGAAGCTGGACGGTGGCGGTTTCGATGCATTTTTCGGTAATCGGAGTGGCTTGGATGTGGAAGGCGAAGGCGCTAGCTGTGTCCATTGATGGGGCGGCCTGACCACCGCTGAGTGGGCGTTCGTGATAGGCGGCGGTGGTGCATATGCGTCGTCGTCTAGAATCACAAAAGGATTCTTCCCCGACCCAGCACTACTGGAGCCGGGGTTACTTGTACCGACCTTGAGGGAAGGCGCGGCCGATTGTGAAGAATCATGCCTCCCGATTTGCTCGGATGCCATGATCATCTTTTCCCGGAACATCTTGTCGATCTTCTTCCAAATCAGAGCTTCGTCTGCCTCCCAGTACGACCTACCATCGAACGTGACGAAACCAGCATCTGCGGGGCACAAGTCGTTGATGACCAGTATCACTGTCTGGATGATGGCATCCTTTTCGAATTCACCCCCGGACGCGTAGACTTGGAAGTAATTTTGTACAATTTGCCGCAGTCTTCGGTTTCCAGTGACGATACTTTCCACAGAAGCTTCATCGTCTCCGGCCGCCAGAACGACAGTGTTGGCACAGGGCCTAAACTTTTCGGGAAATCTTTTTCTCGTCAATACCACTCCAAACCCCATGATGAATTAGTAATGCGATGTGATGCTCAACTTAACTCACTACTGGTCTACGAGGTACTCGTTTCGTCGTCAGTCGTCACAGTCGGTGAATGTTCTTCAGGCCGGCTGCTTGCTGTTCAAAAGCACGACTACTGTGTGAGATGTTCCGCCCTATGACCAGATACTTGATACTTGTACTGTACGAGTAATGCTCTGACTGATGCGATGTTTGCTCTTCGTCTCCTCGAGAGAGGGGAACAACGACCCACCGGCTACCGGTGTCCAAAAGTGATGCCGTTGCAAAAGTGATGCCGTTTTTTCGCTGCGCGCGTAAAAGCACGCGGGGTTTCCTGACTTGTACGATTACAGACCCACGCACAGCTTTTGTTGTTAGCTACAATAGAGTAGTGATGAACTCCTAGACTAGCTACGAACAGGACAACAACGGCATAGGTGATGTAGACTACGAGACATAATTATCATTTGACAGCAACCTAAAGTATGAGTTACAACTTGGTGCCGCCACCAACTACTGGTACAGTTAGTAGGGAGTATCTCTACTAAAAAGGTCTTGCTGGCAATATTTACTAGCTAAATTTACACGCGGATTTTCACGCAGTACCTACCCAGCACAACATAGATCGGTGAGATTCAGGTCAAAAATCGATCATTTGAAAAATCCAACACAACACAATATTTCTTCATACAATGAAGAATATTGTCATAATTGGCTTACCTTCGTTTCATGGTCTGGTTGTTGAGATATGGTCTTCCCCACAACCATGTTCCATGGCGCAGGCGCCAACCAGCCCTCAACTCTCTCGGACAGTATAGACCGATGAATGTTAGTGTAGTCTTTCAAATTCGTTGGCCTAAGACCCTACTCGACTTCGAACTGCGTAGCGGTTCTCTGTCTTTCGGGTTACCCTTTGGTACATCACCTTGCCTCGTTTCAAGGTGTAAGGGATGGTGGGCGGGTTTTTTAAACTATTCTTACTGGTAACTCGAAGACGAAGCGATGTTCGTTTGATCGATGATCTTGTGTGATCATCGGTCGTCTCTCGTTGGTCGGTTGGAAATTATTTGGCGCACTCTGGTCGACTTCTGGTCTGTCCATCTCTCGTTGGGGGTGCGAATGGCGCAGGCGCCAACCAGCCCTCAACTCTCTCGGACAGTATAGACCGATGAATGTTAGTGATGGCGAGGAACGTAGCGAGATGACCCAGCCCGGTAACCCCTACCAAGACGAAATCCTCTTGGGTTTTCGCCAAGGTGATGTTGTGGACGAATTTCACCTCTCCTTCTTTCGTGGCCACCAGCATCGCCGCGTCTCCTCCTGCCGCCGCCACTTCGAGCTTCATCATCTCGGTCGTCGTCTCGTTGGTCGCATCAAGGTTGTTGAGTTGTTTTTCGATTTTCGCCTTCGCCCACGATCCTTCTTTTTGGATTCTCTCCTGGAGATAGTCTCCCCACTTCGGGTTGGTAGTAGACGCCATTGAAAGGTTTGTAAAGTGTGCTTTTTAAACTATTCTTACTGGTAACTCGAAGACGAAGCGATGTTCGTTTGATCGATGATCTTGTGTGATCATCGGTCGTCTCTCGTCGGTCGGTTGGAAATTATTTGGCGCACTCTGGTCGACTTCTGGTCTGTCCGTCTCTCGTTGGGGGTGCGAATGTTGCGCGGAAGAATGAAACCCTGCGGTATCGGTATGTACCGTAAAGCAGCGAAAAACTGTACTCGTAGTCTAATTTAGCTACCAGGTAGCTAGTCTATCCCCTCTACTACTCCTTCGAACTGTACTACTTGCAGAGAAAAGCGATGACAAATGAATCTATCATTACGACACAGAGGCAGCAGGAGCAAAACAGCAACAATTATTCTCTAATTCAGGATTAGATCTCAGAATATTCGTAGTCTCTTCCCGATCCTACTACAGTACTACCCGTCGTTCCTGTCACCAGTACCATGGCTATAGCTCTAGCGCTCACTGTATGTCTTTATGATTTATCAATGGATTCACAAGGTGAACCATGTATATGAATCATCATCTTCGTCGTTTTTCAATATTAGCTACTACGTGTACTCGTGCTGGGCAATTTTTTTAATTCGAAGTAATGCTTTTCCCGTTTGTCACTGCGTGGATCGCGGTCGCGACGTACTCCAGATTATCGTCGTTCAAACCAGCGATACTGATCCGTCCATCACGAGTCAGAAAAATGGCATATTCACTCGTCAATTGGTCACACATTTCGGCTGACATCCCCGTGAAGGCAAACATTCCGATTTGTTCGGTGACATGCGACCAGTCATGAGTACTGCCAGCTTCCTTCAGAGCATCTACCAGTCGCGTCCTCATGGATTGAATTCGGCCTGCCATGGTTTCACATTCCTCATAATATTGCTTAGTCAAAGTTGGATCCGAAAGAACCGTACGGACAATCGAACTTCCATGTTTGGGTGGCGAGGAGTACATGGGCCGGATGACACATTTCAGTTGGCTCATCAAAATCTCTTTCTGTTCCTCGTCGTTACCAACGACGCTAAGCGTGCCGCAACGTTCTCCATAAAGCCCAAAATTCTTGGCAAATGATTGAGCAAGCATGACTGGTAAACCTTCATCAACGACCCGACGAAGAGCTTTGGCATCGGCTTCTGCGTCACCGGAAGCAAATCCTTTGTTTTCATCAAATAATAATAGGGGAATTGTGAGAATTCATTTCATCGCGTCAAGGCCCGACAATGACTTGAGGTGACTCACCTTGGTATGCGGAATCAAAAAAGACTAAATGTTGCTTTCTCTTGATGAGATCAATCAGTTGTGACCACTGCTCGTCGGTAGGGTCACAGCCTGTTGGGTTGTGGGCACAGGCATGCATCAACAAAACGGATCCCTCAGGGGCCGACTCAAGGTCCTCCAACATTCCATCAAGATTCAAGCGGTTAGTGGAGCGATCATAGTATCGGTACGTTTGCACGTCCAAACCACATTCGGCGAAAATTTTGTGATGGTTGCCCCAGGTCGGTACGGGAAGGTAAATGGGTTTTCCAGGGTAGAACAAGGCCAAAAATTCGCCGCCGATACGGCAAGCTCCCGTCCCCGACAAAGTCTGCACTCCCGCGATACGTTCCAAAGGTGCATCTCCTCCATAGGCAAATTTAAGGGCCTTTTCAACAAATGCTTGATCTCCCTCGATCGGCAAATATTCCTTGTTCTCGTTGGATGCCAACATTTGTTCTTCGGCTGCTCGTACCGAAGGAAGGACCCAAGGTTTCCCAGAAGCATCACGGTAGGCTCCAACGCAAACATTCACTTTTCGATCATCCTCACAGGTTCGAAAAGCTTGAGCGATTCCCAAGATAGCGTCGGGTGGGCCCCTGGGGACATCATTCCAGATAGAAATCGGCGGTTTCGACGTTTCGGCGGTGACCGGGAAGGACGACGCCAACAACCCACCAGATGCAACAATGAACAGGAACGCATTCATGATGAGCTGCATGATTGAAGAGACTGTCTTGACGAGCGACGCTTTGTCGATTAAAAATGAAAAATGACAGTTTTGTTGGAAGGTTCGGAAGAGCAGGTCGTTGGCAGTTGGCACTTGGTGTCGAGAACAAACGTGTGGCTTTTATATAGAGTTAGTGGATCCAAATTTGCTGACGTAACGTTGGGCGAATGCGGATCTTCGCGAAGTTGAAAGTTTCGGCGGGAGCTGAAATTTCATCATACAGTACCATCGTTGACGACCAATCCGACCATTTTTGCTAAACGGCATAAACTGAAAACTAAAGAGAGCAAGACCACTACTCGTACTCACATTGAATCATCATCATTGGGATCCACGCTCTACTCTCTCTAGTCTAGACTGGCAGAGTACTGGTACCGGTATGAATGCATAAAAGTAATTCAAGGCCATTATCTATAGCAACACTGTAGGTCTCCTACTGTAGAGCTAGAGATCGTTACTGTCTGATGTAGCTCCCTCTCGAAAACCTCTGCAATGGTCTACACCAGAATGGAACGGTATTATTCATAAAATTAAGTTGCGATTATTTTATTTCAGCTAATATCATTCAGCTAGCTACTCTGCAAGAATGTTCTGAATCCTTCGACAACCCACCTCGAACCACTTCACCGCAATGATCCTATAAAAGTTGTGAAGGTTGGGAGGCAAATCAGACCGATGGGAGACGAGGACTCCTCACTATGCTGCCACATCCGTGGTCTCCACGACAGCGGGAGTTTCTATGCATTGCTTCTCAGTTTCTGCTCTATCCTGTTGTCGCGAGGCTATGACTGATAGCTGATTCGACAAGTCGTTCGTCGATGGGATATTTTTAACTTCTTTCTTGATTCTCGCCAGTCGCTCGGCTTTTTCGCACTGATTCCCAGCCCGAATCTTATCCACAGTATTTTTCATTTCCCTTGCCTCGGTGACAATGGAAATTGCACTCAGCGCACCAGCTGTGAGGGGCTTAAGCCCATGCATTGCAGTTCGAGCCCAATGCAGTCGAGTTTGGTCCTGATCTTTCTTCAATGTATTGGCGAGCTGTTCTTCCTCCTTTTCCTCCATATCCATGATACTGGGTAGCCGAGCAATACACGAAACGATCGAGTGAAGAGTCAAGATCTTCGACGACATTTTGTTTGGCTCGCCTCGATAATTGACCGCTTCACTTCCCGCTGTGGCGGCGGTGGCACCTCCACCGAAAAGAATGGAGGCCAGGAGTAAAGGAGGACCGACGGGTGTGAAAATAGTGCAAGCCGCCGCCACACCTAAACCACCCGAAACCATTCCGGTGGCGCTGCTTGCCAATCCGATTTTATTGTGACGAGATGTATTGCCTTGTAGCGCCACGACGACTTCGTCGATAAATTGCGTGGAATACATCAACACCAGAAGGGCCCTGTCGTATACTTCGAGCATGCTGTTGAGCCGGTCCCTTTTCTGCACCGGATCCTCTTCTTGCATTATATTTTTCACGAGATAGTTCACGGAGAACAAATGGGCACACTCCGAACAAATTGTGATGTTCTGTTTGCCAAAATCAGACGAATGATGAAGCTTACAGACCGGTGATCCACATGTTAAACAGGGCGACGCGGCCTTTTTCGACATCCACTTTCCGAATTTCGACTTGACAATGTTCGAGGAGTGTTCGGCACGAAGACAGGGGACGCAATGATTGACATCAACCTCTTTTCCGAATTCGACCTGCAAGTTAACTTTTCGAACCGTTTCGAGACTTTGATAAGCGACGTCCAAGGTCATTGCTTGGGCCACCATCTCCTGGACAACTTCTCTCTGGACTTCCGACGCTGTTTTCGATTCGTCTTGAGTTATCGGGATCGGAGCTGGCACTTTTGGAGCCGACGAGTCATCGCCTTCCTCGGCGCCTTCGTCCTTTTTCTCCTCGTCGACGTTTTCTGGTACTCCATCGTCTTCTGTTGATGGACGAGGTGTGGCATTGCTGTCAGACGATTCTGTTCTCTGCTCGTTGGCAGAATCATCATCCCCCATGCTTGTTCACTTCAGTAATGCCGCTATGCTTGTGTAACCAAAACCCAACCAGCTTTACAGCACAATCATTGTCCTCGTGGTAACAAAGGATTGATGATGATTCACAATAGAGGGCGCGGGGTATCCGACAGTTGAGAGTTGAGAACCGCGTCCTTTCAGTTGGCACGCACACATCCGACATCCGACCCACCAGAAAATACAGCCAGTAGCTATCGTATTTTTCACCTTTTTCCGCTTTCTCCGCGCATTTGCGTGTTGAGCGTTTTACAGTATGGAAAAATACCAAAAAATGAAAATCGCGGTTTTGGTTTCACCGCGCAAATGAACTCTGTGATCGAATTGATCAAACACTAATTCTACCACAGTACAGTGCAATACACACGGTCTACGCGACTCGTACGACCATATTCTGACCGTCGTCGGTAGATAATGTCCTGAAGGATCTTCCACGCTAGTGCGCGCCGTGCATGCGCAGACGCCCTAGCCACGACCAGTCGATGACGTGGTCGGCCCGTAATGACTCGGGTGCGTGTGAGACGCGCGACGTACGACTGGCCCCCGTCCGTTGCAAAGACTCAACAGAAACTACAAGTCTAAGTACTAGACTACAACTGCCAAACAGGCACAGAAAATAGCTCACCACACAAAATGAGATTCATACCACATGAAATAGATTCATCTGGTCAACCATGTGAAAGTCATGCAAGATCAATATTTCGCCAAGTCAGCGCAATATCTTTTCTCAACAATTGATTTTGCAACAAGTAGTTCCAAAATATCTTGTCCATGGAATCTTTGGAAACCCAATCTGACAAGGTTGTACCTTAGTGAGGGATCGCCAGGAGCATTCGCCAGAGAAAATCTGCAGGTGGAATTTGCAAGCTCCCTGGAGAATTTGGCAGAGAAAAGGTACCTTAATTAATTCTGAAGTTTTGTCTTAAGAGAATTCTGCCTACTATATAAATAATATCGGGGACATCCTGCCAATCCTGCCGATTCTGCGCCTCTGATGAGTGAGGCCCTGAGTTCGAATCGTTGCGCGATGACAGCTTTCTATGCTGTTTGTCGTTACACTCAAGCCCAATATTTACGTTTAAGAAGTCCGATCTGTCCAGCCACCTTGTGTGACCTAATGCTGACGCAGATACACGGACTCAACTCCTGATGCGCAGGTGGCGCAGGCCCCCCTGATTCGCAAGCAGGGCAGGCCTATCATCGCGAATCTCTGCATGGACTCATGTACCCCGCCGTGACACTAGCAGACACCCATTAACGATACTGCGAGCGTGGCACACTTGCGCCTTCTGTACTTAACATCAAAGGAAAACCCGCCGGGCCTCTGCTGGGATCGATATCCCGAACTAAGCAAGCCCCCGGCTAGTAGTGAGATGACAGACGACGCTAAAATGAGCGGTAGTCCAACCAGAGCAGCCTAGGTGCCCGCGAGCCTCTGCCGGGATTGGAATCCCATGCTGGGCAAGCTCAACGACACCGGAGGTAGTTAACAACAACAACCGGTACAGTACTGTATGAGTACCGGTTTCTCACCACTCCTCGAGAAACTGAACAAGAACTACCAGTACAAAGTCTCGTGACGACTACAGGACCATGGTACAGGTAGTCTAAGTTGCAACGAAGGGAATTGGAAGTGATAACGCGCGCAAGGTTGAATCGAACAACTACGCCGCTAGGCGTCCCAAGGTTTGAAGCCTTGACCCACCACCAGGCAGGATCATGCACGCCGTTTGGAGAAAGATAATGTCTAGAGGTTTCTAAAATAACGGGAGAGTGGACCTCGGCAACAAGTGCGTCAACGGCCAAATTTGGTACAGTAGTATACACAGGTATTAGGATTGCTCCATCTTTCCAAGTTAGTCTTCTTAAGCTTTTCCCAAAGAGGCAAGCTTCTTGGCTTCCTCTTGAGCAAGGGCCTTGGCACGCTTGTCGAGCTTGGCTTGAGTCTTGAGACCCATGATACCACCTCCCCACTTTCGGATCAATTCGGGGTTGGTGTTGTACTTCTCCATGGCCAAGCCCTTGAGGAGTTCGAGTTGAGACTCATCGGCCTTGCCAACACCGGTCAAGCAGACGACAGCGGCGTTCTTTTGGTGAACCAAGGCGCCCAATCGGGCCTTGTCCTTGACAATCATGAAGGGAACCTGCATCTTGCGGCAAAGGGTGGGAAGCCACATGACGACCTCGAGGGGGTCAACGTCGCAGGCAATTAGCACAAGTTGCGCCTTCTTTTCTTCAACGAGAGTGGTGACGTGCTTCAAGCCGAACTTGACCACATTGGGGGCCTTGGAGGCAGAGTCCTCCTTGCCGGCAGCCTTGGCAGCAGCAGCTTCCTTGATGCGTTGCTTCTTGGCAGCGGGAGTCTCAGGTCGGTACTTGTTGAAGAGGGTGAACACAGTCATGGCCTCATTCTTGCCAAGAGTCTTGGTGAACTGGTTGACTGCTGGGGGGACCTTCAAACGCTGGTAAAGGACCGCTCGTTGGCGTTGGATACGCACGTACTTGGGCCACTTGACGAATCGAGAAAGGTCACGGCCCTGCGGGCGGATATCCCCTCCGATGCTGAAGTTGCGAGGACGGGATGGGAACAAGGGATCCGCGGCCTTGACAGCCTTGGGCTTGTCGTCCTTCTTGGACTTCTTTCCTTTAGGAGCCATGTTGTCTTGAATAGATAGATATGTTTTTGACAAAATAGTGAGATGAAAGGTGCAGCTAGTAGTAGAGAGCCCGCGCTTTTGCCTTCTTGTACCATGTGGCTCCTGGCGTTTCGCGTTTTGAGTTTCATGCTTGGCTCCCCAAGGTCTCCTTCCTCACCGTACAAAAACCTACCAGCGCAACGTAAGGAACATTTTCAGTAAGAGGTACAGCGAAAAACGGCACGACCCGTCAGCCGATGACTAGACTACCGGTACCACGGTACTTGTTCGGCTGTACTGTACTGGTACCTGTTATCTGTACCCCGGTACGCTACCAGGTACCCGGACGTACAGGTACGTACGCATGGCGGGCCGGCGGTACAGGTCTGTCTGTATGTACCGGTATGTATGTACGCTGTAGCGTCCGGTGCAGTTAGTCGCGTCAATCAAGGTCCACCGTGCGTGCGCGCGTCCGTCCGGTCTCAAATAAACGGTAGTGGGCATAATATCTTTTTTTTGAATTTCTGATTCTTTGCCCCGCCCGCCGGCCGAGCCTGCTTGCCTCTTGTCTCGCCTCAAGCACATCTTCTTTCCAACCTTTCACATGAACGGCAGTGCTTGTTTGACTTCATTCATCATTAAATCATTACATACTTTACAGTCCGTTTGCACTAGCTAGGCGTTTGTCGAAACATCAGACAACCACGTACCGTCGGTAATCCTTCAAATCTACACAAGATGCGTTTTGTTTTGGCTGCCGCTATCTTGGCCCAAACGGTGCCGATCTCCGTAGCTTCAGAGACGAAAGGACGAGTCGAGCACAACAGACGAGAAAGGCGTCAACGATTGCAGCAGCTGCTGTTGCGAAAGTCAGCAGAAGGAAATAAAATCGAAGATCTTTTGCTAGGAAAAACTAACTGGCTCCACAAACGTCATGAACACAATGGTGTATTGAAAAATGATAATGCCGCCAGGTCTTCGTTCACAGAGTGCAGGATCGCAGCCAAAGGAGATGCCGATGTTGGAATTTTGGGCTGTGCTGCAGACGAGTACTGTGTTGCGAGCGATTCGTCGAGTCTTGGAGGTTTTTGCATGACCAATGAACGCAATGGTCGACTTTTGGAAGATACTTCACCTCTCGATGTCTGCGACCCCGACTTCATTGACTCCGGCCTATACGATTGTGACTGCTCTCTCTTTGATTTGGAAACTAAAACGGGACAGCTTACGTGCATTTATGACTACGGGTGTTTCTTTGCTGAATACTGCGGCTCTTTGGTTGCTAAACGTGTTATCACGGACGAAATCGAAAGCGCGGAATACTGTTATAAATTCGTCACTCCTTCACCCGTTGAAATCTGCTACGGCCTTGACAGCATCCCTGCTTGCAGCTTTTCAGTGGATGGTGTGACTTGTAACAGCTGTCAAGTTCTCCCGTCCGAAGACGATGTGTACTTTGCCTGCTACGAATTTGACTGCACCAACACCATAGCCAACGTTGCCGGAAACGACTGCGACAACGATTCCGTGATCGAGGGAGTTTTCCCCAATGCCTTTCAAACTCTAGCACCAACGCCGGATTTCTTTGTATGCGACATCTGTGGAGGGGGTCGTGTCCCAACAATTCCAGATGGTCTTGTGGAGATTCCCACGCAGGGTACCCTCAACTGCACTGAGATTGAAACTGCAGCTAATATTGGTGGTATTCTCGAGGCACAGTGTCCACTTCTACAGCCGTTTGTGCAAGTTCCCTGTGGGTGTGCTGAGATATTGCCCACCGACAGCCCGGCGGTTGATGCTACACCTGCCCCAGTTCCTGCAGCACCAACCTGCTTCTCGACGACCACAGAAATTCTCCTAGCCCAGCTCGCCAACCCGCCAGTTAAGAATATTGTAATTTGCCCCGGTACAACCATCAACATTGGATTGCCGGCAAATGCAGAATTTTCAGAGTTTGTGGGTGGTGATATTCCGCTCACACCGCTTCATGATGATGTCACTATCATGTGTGGGGATGACGGCAGCTCGGACAATGAGTGCAAGATTTCTGGAGGACTTGTTCAGATGGCGACATCTGTGAGCAATCCATTCGTCCAGGGCAAGATTACCACTCACAACTTGAAAGTAAAAGGTCTTACATTCACCGGTGACTTGACCTCTATTCCTGGCTTTGGAAGTGTTTCTGTCCTTCTCAGTGCACCAGGTGACAACATGGTTTTTGAAGACTGTCTCTTTCAGTTTATCAAGGCGGAACAAATTGTCGGTAATCAAAGGAACACTCTCACGGACCCTTTGGATTATCCCAGCTTTTCAAGCAGCGTTACATTCGATAGGGTGTGGTTCGCTGACGTGGCGTACGGTGCCAGTATCCTCACCAATGCTGACCAGACGATGAATTTGAAGGAAGTGTCCTTTGAGAATTTGATGCACGAAGACTGTGGCTGTAATCCTCCTATCCCTGTGATCAACAACATTCGTGGAATTATGGATATGTCCGATTCTTCTTTTAGAGTTGCTGATGTCGTTACTTCGGTTGTCTATTGGTCCGCCTTTACCAACACCAGCTCCTTCTCGTTCAGTGGAAACACCCAGACGGGTATACAAATCATTGATAAAGACATTCGAGATCCATCCGAGTACTGCGAAGGCGGTCTCATGGTTGACCGCGAGCAAGATGGCAGCTTGGGTACGGAATGTTATCAACTTTTCCAAGATTTCAGCACGCCTCCTCCAGGATCTATCCCGCCGACCCTGCCGCCTCTTCCATCAATGCCACCTGTGGACATGTCGATGTCCATGTCCATGTCGCTGGGACTTCGCCGCCGTGATCTTGAAGAATTCGAGGAAGCCTTGGACTCCGAGTTTGGACGCTTTTAAAACCGCCAGCTCGATCTCAAGGGAGCCCACCCAAACCGCCACTTGTATTCTCTGTATGCATGCATGCATGCATGGTGGCGCTTGCATACTACGACCATTACGACGCATAAGATTATGCTCTTCACATATTGAATTTTTAAAATGTTAAGCAAGATTCTGCATCTCGCAAAATGTGGTCTGGTGCTTCGTCGCCGTGTTCGCATTGTTTTCGACCGTCGAACCTTGTCGTCGATGGTGGTTAGGTTTGCTTCTTTGGAAAAAAGTGGAGGCTTCTCGTACCGTACTCCGGAGCACGAATACTTTAGAATGCAGCCAGTATGCTCGATAGCAAACGGAATAGGGTCTTGCAAGTCAAAGCGGAAATGCCACAGAATTGATGTTCTTTGTTCATGTTGTAGTCTACTCTAGTAGAGAGAGATTGATGATATCAAATGCCAAAAGCAAAGGTTCATGATGGCAGCGGCATTCGGCATCATCGGCTCCACTTGGCAGGTCATGCAAAAGATACCAAAAATAAATTGCATCATCATCGATCATCGATGATTTTCTGGATTGATGTGAGGGTGATGCCATTCTTCTTTGTTGAGGAGTTGTCCGAGAGAGTGATCGTCCGCCGCACCTGCTGTACAGACTCGTTCGTACGGTACCGGTACTGTTACTGTACAGTCCCAGGTACTCGTACCTGGTACCAGTACTGTCTGCACGAAGTACAGTACATCAACAGTCCAGTGCACGTAGCACTTCTACTGGAACGGTCGGTATGCCATACGTGTACGCGTGGTTGTCCAAGTTGAACTGTCTGTCCCATTCGCTCGGTTCGCTTTTTGCAAGCGACGACTCCAACCGACCGTCCGCTAAGTGTCGGGTGACGCAGGCTCTCTGGGGTGTCAAGAACCGGAACGTCATGTTCCATCAAACCGAAGCGCGGGCAAACTTGCGCTCAAAAAGAAAATCATCATCGACGCTTCCCATCATCTTTCCCATCCCACACACGGAAAAGATTGCATTCTGCCGTCGTCGTCATATTTGGTCGTCGGAAGCTTTTCCACAAAAATCAATTGCATTGATTCATTCGGAACAACCAAAACAACAATGTTGGCTACTTCATTTGCAACCAAGCAATTTTTGCGAAAGGTAGTTGGGCACGGCTCAAGAGTTGCCGGGAGGGCACTCAGCACCCAGTCGTCGATCTTCACCCCCCAAGTGGTACGTGAGTGTGTTGCAGAAGATGCCATTCGCTTTGTCGATGAAGAAGCCTTCTCCAGGGGACTCATCTTGCCGTATTTTTTTTCTTTGTAATTACTATGTCCACCCATGGCATCTATAGATTCACAAAAGACGCGAGCAGGCATTCACACAGCAATACAAGGTCTACAAGAGTACCCTTGCGGCCGACCCTCCCCACGGATCAGGAACAAGTGAATCGCGTGACACCTATAATGTCGCCCAGCATCTCGAGGGAACCGACGCCTGCGCCAGAGTTGGCTTGGATTCCCTCGGTATCACGGGACCAACCACCATTCATCGCAACTTGACATTCCAAGAGCTCTACGAGCATGAACAAGCCAACAACGAAGGAAAAGTTGCTACTGCTGAATATGGCGACACATTTACAGTTTACACCGGAAAGTACACTGGTCGTTCTCCTAAGGACAAGTGGATTGTCTACAACGAAGGTTCTCAATCGGCCGAGAACATCGATTGGAATGACATCAACAGAGCCACAACTCCAGAGGTCTTTGACGAACTGTATGACAAGGCAGTCGCACATTTTAACTCCATCGACAAGGCTTACGTTTTTGATTGCTACTGTGGGGCTAGCCCCAACTCACGCAAGAAGATCCGTTTCGTCCATGAAATGGCATGGCAGCAACATTTTGTTTCTAACATGTTCATCCGCCCGCACACGCAAGAGGAACTGGAAAATTTCGAGCCCGATTTCACCGTTATCAACTGCTGCTCGCAAGTCGATGCAGATTGGGAACGCCACAATCTCAATTCCGAGACGGCCGTCGTTTTCAATATCGAAAAGGGTAAGGCTGTCATCTTCGGAACTTGGTATGGTGGAGAAAACAAGAAGGGCATTTTCTCCTTGATGAACTACTGGTTGCCATTGGCAGACCCTCCTCAACTCCCAATGCATTGTTCTGCGAATGTCGGAAGAGAGGGAGACGTTGCTCTTTTCTTCGGTCTCAGCGGCACAGGAAAGACGACTCTTTCTGCCGACCCTCATCGAGCTCTTATCGGTGATGATGAGCACGGATGGGACGAGGATGGAATCTACAACTTCGAAGGTGGCTGCTACGCCAAAACGATCAACTTGAGTGAAGCGACCGAACCAGACATTTACCGCGCTATCCACACCGACGCTCTTTTGGAAAATGTAGTCCTCACTGGCGACAAGAATGTGCCCGACTATTTCGATACCAGTATTACTGAGAACGGGCGTGTTTCGTACCCGATCTTCCATATTCCTGGATACGTAAGTAAAACACGCAAAAATGACGAGAACAAATACTCCGATACCAGAAAACTTACCCACTCTTCTTGCCTTTTTTATAGCATCAAGAACAAATGGCCGGACACCCCGAGAATATCATTTTCCTTTCATGTGATGCCTTCGGTGTGCTTCCTCCCGTGGCGAAGCTGACCCCAGAACAAGCGATGTATCATTTCATGAGTGGCTACACAGCCAAAGTCGCAGGAACAGAACGGGGAATTACCGAACCGGTAGCTACATTCAGCACTTGCTTTGGTGCCGCCTTCATGACTCTCCATCCTACTGATTACGCCGAGCTTTTGGCAAAGAAGTTGAAGAAGCACGGTACCCATACCTACCTGGTGAATTCCGGTTGGGCGGGCGGAGCATATGGCGAGGGTAAACGCATGTCTATCAAGACTACTCGAACATGCATCGACGCAATTCTTGACGGATCTATCCAACATACAGAATTCACAAAACATCCTATCTTTGGATTTGACGTTCCGGTTCATTTGGATGGAGTCGACTCCTCTGTCCTGGATATCAAGAGCTCTTGGTCGGATCCTGCCAAGTATGACCAACAAGCGAAGAAGCTGGCTACCATGTTCATCGAAAACTTCAAGAAATACGAGGGCAAAGGAGACGTCGACTACACCGCCTATGGACCCCAAATCTAAAATGCAAATTTTATGAGGTATGCATACATGCATAGAAAGTAAACGAGGGGAGGACTCAACCTAAATAGTATAAAAATTTCAATCGCTACGCTCTAGCTACTACTAGAAGAGTCCTTCATTTACTTTGGGAAAAGTTGAAGCTGGCAATAGGCGATAGCGGGGGGCACCGCCTCTCATCAAGCAGATAATAGAGTCACGGTAATCGTTCCTTTTCGTTGTGAGGTGTCCAAAGTTTTGTGTCAGCCAAAATAGCGCACATGTAGCTTACAGTTGAAGTAGCGAATTAGAAATGCGAAAGTGCACTCTGATCGTGCTTGTTACAAGAGATCAAAATCATCGAGTTTGTCGTTGTATTTCTGAACTGTTCGTCGGACCTTGGAGGTATCTACCCACGTAACATAATCTTCCATTGATTTGGTGACCAAAAAGGCTGGGTCCGTAACCACGTGAGGTCCCACACGCACCTGCCCCTGCTCCACAAAAGTAACCGCCGCTTTCATGGTTTCCGCCATTTTCAGGCGGACCATGATAACCGGAAGTCGTCGACGACAAATAGCAGATGCGGTGAGATCTTCTGCTTGCTTCAGGGAACTAGCCTGTTGGATAAGTCCGAGGTCCGAAAGTTTGGTCAGCAGTTGATCTGTCATCGCGACACGAAACGGATCATCTGGCTTGAGAGTCTTGAGTTTTGATGACAGCTTGGTTGCCATTCCGACTATTCTGGTGTAGGCAGTGTAGTCCTCCCGATTTTGAATATGATAACGGCGGAGGATTTTTGCCACCCGCAAATTGTCTTCTTTCTTCCAGGAATACAGGTCAATCTTTCGAAGAAGCTTCTTCTCGTGATGCTTTAACTGCCTCATGATCTCACAATAAACCTCAGTGATTAAACTATCCTTGTCTCTAAACGATTATTGCGATACGAAGAAGGACTGATGATACACACAATGATGCTTTTGCTTTCGCGCCAAGCTAAAGTGCTTCTTCTCTTTTGCTTCTCTCTCTACTAGAGTAGATACCACGCTACTCGTACCATAGTACTACTTGATACTTGATCTTGGCGTTTCGCGTCTCTCGAAAAACTCTCGCAGAGCGCTTGGATCGAATGGATACCACCGGACTGCGCAGACTGCGAAGGGCAAAGGACAGACGCAAAAGAAGCTAATCGAATGAGTCATTGTTTCGAGCTCTCGGAGCGGAAAATATTGAATTACCGCGGTTTCACTTACTAATCTGAGTCTCGTAGACTTGTTACTGCATCCGGTGCACGTTCGATATTTCGTCATCTGTAATCAAAATTTGATTGGCTGAAAGACGTCGAGCTGCGCAAGTATCAAATATTGAACTTGTCCATACGACGTCTCACATCATTCATAGTGTATACAGTATTGAATGATTTATTCAAAAATCATTAATCACTAAGTTATAGCCACGACATCAAGAGGATATCCCTCCAATATGCACAAAATCGAGAAGGACATTCTGGCCCGCTTGCCTGCGGAACTCTGAACTTCGGCGCGGCCTCGCCTTCTTTGTTTCTTTCCGGCTGTCGCAGGGAAGTGAGCGCGCGGAAAACCAATCATCAACTCGAAACCCTCGCAACTTTTTGTGATGCTTTTGCCCGTTTAACACTTTTATCACGGAAAACTTGACTCGAAGATCTACACCTTCAGGTTAATTTACATTCAAGTACAACATCTATTGCAATCAATCAATCGGTGAGATATTCTGCAACGTCAGTGTATGCTACAATACCGAACAAAGCAAGAGCGAAGGAGAGAGTCAAGAAGATGGAAGCACAACGGCTGGGGAAGTTCTGTTGCTACTACCAAGCCTTTGAGATAGCATTTCGAAGAGGATCGGGGAGGGATTGAAGGAGTCATGGGTGCCATCGTCAGTGTGGTAGAGATCCCAGAACTGAGACTCAAGTGTTATTTGGGGCTATGCTTGTTGTCAATCTTCTGGGCGTAAAAGAACATTCCACAGATGTGGAGTGCAGGTCTGTTCTTGAAACGTTTCCAGAACTTGATGTCAACACACACCAAGAACACTGGACCCCCCCCCCCCTCTTCCAAGAAATCTACGAGAATGCCAGAGTCTGCAACATCTTCCACCGGGTGCCGGAATGCACTTCTCTCTTTTGCTCTTGGTGCTTGTTGTAGTTGTGAATGGTTCAATCGTAAACGGGACCCGAGCAAGCAAAATGTTTCAACTTTCGATACCCTCTACTCATTCCCCTTTGTCTCTGCTTCCTCTCCTCTTTGACACAGATCTTATATTTCAAAACACTTTTCGTCTTCCAATCATGACCACAGTAGAAACCCGAGTTGTTGAACCAGTTCCCAGCCATGCATCCGTGAATGCTGTTGATGTCTCCGAGACCGAGATTGTCGATGCCGCCTTGAAGCACGAGGAGAACAAGATGCTCGAGGACGAAGAGATTGATAGTTGCGAAGGCGAAGATTTGGAGGAGCAGATGATCAATGTAGCTCTCATGAACAGCGTTGTGGACTCCGTGGGCCAGCCCGTGCCATCGGGAGGCACTCAGCAGTCTCCGACGCGCTACGGATTGAGGAAGAGGCAACGCCCAGGCAACTCATCCGATGGCGAAAACAACGGTGAGACGGACATGGCACCGCCTCCGAGTGAAGTCTCGTCTGTAGTACCAAAAGCGACTATAACTAATGGTCGCTTAAGTTTTGTGGCGCCAACTGCAAGCGCAGTGGGTGACACGGGGGGACAGCACTCCATACATCCGGGGGAGGCAACAGTGCCACATCTGAAACTGGAACCATTACCGTTTGGTGTTCCAGCAGTATCACAGCCCATCTCCTTATTATCTAGCGCGGGAACAACAATAGGGAAATCAAGGCAAAGACCTGTGCAACCGATCGCTCCGAACATCCCAATAAAGGCCGAGCCTGCACAAGTTCTCCCGAAGCCTGCAGCACCTCCATTGATGCACCCGGGCGCACCGCGACCGACCGCGCCTTCTCCTTCCAAGGCCCGAAGCAAGCCTGTAGCTACGAAAGCAAAGAAGCCGTCATCCATGAGACAGAAGGGCGGGCGGCAAGTCGTATCAAAGGCGAAAGTAGCTGCTTCCTCTCTCCGTTCTGCTCCGCTAGTGCCAACTTCGGGTGCTGTACCAAATCCATTGTTGCAGTCTCAGTCAACGCCACCCCCGCCCGCGCGTTCGATGAAGACAGCGATGAAGTCGGCGCCAAAGGTGCCTAACCATCGTGGGGCGCCCTCGGTGCCATGCCCGCTCCCAGCTGCAGTTCCTTGCCCCCTGCAACCGCAGCAGCTCGAAGCGCCAGCGGATAGGAGGGTAACCATCGCTGATCCCCCAGTTCTGACAACTCGGAACAGAATCTTCTCTGTTGACCTGGACCGTAAGTTTGCATTTAACATCGTTGAGAGTCGATGATTTGAATTGCCGATGATTTGAGTTGCAGATCTCTGACTTGCCATTTCATTCCACCTGTACACAGCCTCCACGTTCGACTTCCCTGACATGTCAGGAGACGGTGACATGGAAAAGGGCGAAGATGTCATTCCAGAAATCCCAGAGGATTTGGCGCCATTCAAGCGCGACAGGGCCTTTTCGTTCGAGTTCTTCTCATTTGCCGGTGATGATCTTCTTCCGGCCCCACCTGCTGCACCAGCCCCGGCGCCACATTTGCCAGATCCCCCGACGACGGATGGAGTTGTTTCTTCTCGCCCCAGAGGCGATTCTATCATCTTTGATCCTGTTAGCTTCCAGGATGGTGGAATCCACGAGAAGAATGCCATCATCAAGGTGAATGCGGCCAAGAAATTTGAAACCAACCCACCCTTGCTTGCAGATTCCAGATTGGCTGCCCCTTCCCCTGTACAGGTACGACCGCAGCCTTCAAGACTGATCGCGGCTGCCCCTCAGCCCGGCCCGCCACCGGTGTCACAGCATCCAAGTTTCCCCATGTCCCCGCCCAGTACTGAGAATGGACAGCTGGTGACACTTCCCAGCGCACTGACGATGCCGGATGCCAACGGAAACAACTCTGGGACTTTCCAGATGGAGTTGCTGAACAAGGACGGACGCATCGGCATTTATCTTCCAGATGCTCGTAGGGCGCGAATTGCCCGATTTCATGCGAAGCGGAAGATGAGAATATGGCGCAAGCGAATCAAGTATGACTGCCGAAAGAAACTGGCGGACAGTCGTCCTCGAATCAAGGGTCGGTTTGTGAAGCGGTCGGACATGGATGATTAGATAATGTGCACAATGTAGTACGGAGATCCTTTGCATTTTTCTTGATTACATTCTAAAACGTAGCGTGCACGAAGACCTGTAGTGAAGACTCACAAGTAGAAGTCGGGCTCCTTGATATTACCTTGGAGTCTTTATTCCAGTCAATGCCAAGTTCAACAGGGGATCACCGTCGAAAAAAATGCGAGCGACCCTCCGAGGAAATTGAACATTACCTTTATGTTCGATGCATCACAATGCCGATGACTACTTCCTTTCGCACGGAAAATACCAGCAATGAAACATGTACCATTTATGATTGTGGTAAATCGATGGCTATGGTCGTCATGTCGGAAGATATGAATCAATCACCCACATGATACATGATGTACCGTACTTGTATCGGTACTCGTAGTCGGTGGAACTGAAGAGATCTCGATAGATGATGATGAGCGATGAGAGGAATGGAAAATCGACCAGCGTCGTCGCGTGTACTCGTATTTCATCGCGAGAATAAAGCACTGCTCCATACGTCAGATTTTTTATGGAGAGCAGCCGACGGCTGGCGTTCTTCTTTTCCTCCTCACATCAGCACGCCCGCCGCGCTCGGGGCATATTTTCTGACCAAACGACTACTTTGACCGCTACGTCTTTCCGTCAACCTGCTGCCGCTGGGGCCGCACATTTCCGATGGAGGCATGGATGGAGCGAGAGGCAAGAGCGAGATCCCCATGGTAGAGAGAGGAGGGTTGTTGGCTTTGAATAGCCACCCCATGCCTCCAACAGATTCAGGATATTAGTTCCAAGCCACCTCCATTTCTACTATCAACCATGGCGACTTGCGTTTGCACATTCCAAGCAGAAGGAAATTCTGGCGTCTCTGGCGCGCTCAAGCTTTCTCAGAGCTCTGAAAATGGACCAACTAGCTTTGAGGGAACCATCCGCGGTTTAACTCCCGGTCAGAAGCACGGCATTTCCCTCTGCGTTTACGGCGATTTGAGCGATGGTGGCACATCGTGCGGACCCGCATTCAACCCCTTTGGTACGTTTGGCGATATAATATGAACTCATATCGTTCATAGGCTCGTTCTCATGTTGGACTGTATCAACTAATCACCCACCACTCACTTTTGCCACAGGAAAAATGCACGGGGCTCCATCCGATGACCCAAGTTTGAGAATGGTTGGGGATCTGGGCAACGTGGAAGCTGACGATTCCGGTGTCGCAGTGGTCAAGATGGAAGATAAAATGGTCAAGCTTTTTGGACCTCATTCTGTCATCGGACGATCAATAGTGATTTGCGCAGGTACGGATGATACTGGCCGAGGAGGGCAGGAGACATCCTTGTCTACTGGTAATGCTGGACCTAGAATTGCCTATGGTGTAATTGGAATCGCGGCCTCGTCTTAAACAGCGAAATTAGAGGATTCTATAACAGCGTATTACGCACGGCCTAAAGACTACCTACTAGTACTTCTACTGTTTTAGAGTATGAATACTTGTAACATCGAAGCAAGAATTGATTTGATTCATATCCGCATTGAACTGGTTTACCCCAAAATCTTGGTAATGATTCCAGTTCCAACAGTCATACCACCTTCTCGCATATTGAAGCGCAAACCGGTTTGCAGGGCAATGGGTGTGATAAGCTCGACCTCCACAGTTGTGTTGTCTCCGGGCATGACCATTTCTGTACCTGCCTTCAAGTGAAGTGCGCCCGTAATATCAGCTGTTCGCAAGAAGAATTGAGGGCGGTAGTTGGACATGAACGGCTTGTGGCGACCACCTTCTTCCTTGGTCAGAGCATAGATCTCAGCTTCAAACTTGGTCCCTTTTTCAACACTGCCCGGCTTGCATAGAACTTGTCCTCGTCGCACATCTTCACGCTTAAGACTGCGCAACAAAGCTCCAATGTTATCACCAGCCATACCCTTGTCCAGCAGTTTTCGGAACATTTCAACTCCAGTACAAATAGTCTTCGCGTCCATTCCAAATCCAACAACGTCAAGCTCGTCTCCCACATTCACAATACCCTGTTCGACACGACCCGTCACAACAGTTCCTCGACCGGCAATCGAGAACGTATCCTCAACACTCATCAAGAAGGGCTTGTCCAATACACGCTCAGGTTCGGGAATGGTCGCGTCGACAGCATCCATCAGTTCCAACACAGCATTTTTCCCTAGTTCGTCGTTGGTACCCTCGGCGGCAGCCAAGGCCGATCCTCGAATGATGGGGATTTCGTCGCCATCGTAGCCGTATTGGCTCAACAACTCACGGATTTCCATCTCTACCAACTCCAAAAGCTCCTCATCATCGACCAGGTCGCACTTATTCATGAAAACAACCAGATTGGGGATACCGACTTGCTTCGCCAACAAAATATGCTCACGAGTTTGGGGCATCGGTCCATCAGTAGCCGCGACAACCAAGATTCCACCGTCCATCTGTGCGGCACCGGTAATCATGTTCTTCACGTAATCGGCGTGTCCAGGACTAGAGATACAACAATTTCGAAACATCCATGAGCAACAAGAAGGAATCATGCATCAAATCAAACTATATTGACGATTCCCAAAGTGCAACTCACCAATCGATGTGTCCGTAGTGTCGGTTTAGGGTTTCGTACTCAATGTGTGTGGTGTTGATGGTAATCTTACGAGCCTTCTCCTCGGGGGCACGATCAATATCTTCGTATGTCAGTGCCTCCGACCATCCTTTCTCACTCAAAACCTTGGTGATGGCTTGCGTCAAAGTTGTCTGAAATAAACGAGAGAAAGTCCAAAATAGTGGGCAAAATAGTTATGAGAATGGATACGATATTCTTCGTCTCGCTGAAACTCGCAGCAATAATCAAGGCCAAATGAATGCATAGAGCAGCACATGTAAGGTAGTAAAACCCACCTTTCCGTGATCGACGTGTCCAATGGTACCAATATTCACATGTGGCTTGGTACGATCAAATTGTTTCGCGAATCCACGAGACAAATTTAAGACATAACTCTGTCTCTGGGATCGGGATGCCAATGCGGTGGCAGTTTTCGTAGCAACTCGCGAGAACATGGCTTCGTTCAAAGAAAGATGTTGCAGAAGAATGCGGTTTGGAGCTTTCTTGCCTCAACTATGTAATAAAGCTCGACGATGACGAAGCGCTCATCAGGAGGAGGGCAAGGTCCCCAACGCAACAACAACGCCGCCAGCAACTGCTTCTTTCGGCTCTCGGAACGAGAAAGAGAGTTCATGCTGGACAGCGAGCGAATACGAGCGTGGGGAGCGAACGAAGGCAGACCACATCATTGGCGGCCACAAAAAAGATATGACGGGCGAAGGCAAGACGAGCGAAGAAATCCGGAGGAAGTCGAGTGAGTCATTCGCATTAAGTCGTCCTCGACTCCTCCTCCTCCTCCTCCTCATTCTTCATTGATCAAGACAACAACGCCTCCTCTATGAAAAGCCACAGCAGACCTACCGGTACATAGCCAGACACGAAGTACTCGTAATCAAACCAACATTGCTTGAAAACAGGATGTACTGTGGGCCAGGCAAGTATGTTAAAATTGTATTGATATTCATACTATATCGTAAAGCAGCGAACTAGTAGCTAGTTCTTTGTCCTAATAAGTTCTTCCTTGGTCGTTAAGTCCACCACAAGGCTCAGGTAGCTCAATGCTTCCTGGAATACTTCTCTCATGAAAAAGTTGTATCTTGCAATCATGGATAGACGAGGGTGTATCGCGTAGTCTTGCTTGCTGAAGGAAAGCGCCGGATAAACGGAATCCAACAAGAACTCAAAGTGGCTCTTCAGCTCCAGCGCAACAATAAGTTCCCAGTCTTTAAACAATTCATTCAGAAGAACGTCTACATACCCATCATCATCATTATCATAGGCATTCTGTATTCTTTGAATCTCTGACGGATCTCGCTCTTTCAGGACCTTTAAGAGAAAAACAACCCACACGTCTTCCGCAACAGCCCCGTTGTCAGTGGAAACTACAAGCTGGGACGGATCAAATGGGGGCCACGTCTTTTCGTCTGAAATTGGCGGAAGCCCACTTCTCGAGAGATATAGGTCGACGTAAGCGTCGATCAGGGCGGCGGAGGTATCGCAAAAACCGAAATTGACCAAGAACCGGGCGGGTTCATGGGAAAGCCCATACGCCAGATGGATACAAGCAGGCTCGTCACGGGAACATTTGGTATCCTCAATAAGACATAGTTGAAGAGCATTGTCACCTTGTCGAAAGCAAGGTCGTACATTGGCATATTGGCTATGATGGTTGATCATGTCTCCTATTGGCACTAGTGTTGCGTGCTTTCCATCTGGAGTCCTCCAGCTGCGAGTCAGTACAATAGAAAATGCCCATTGCACCGTCAAAGATAGATTTGGTTGTGATATAAGCCAATTTTGAAGGACGGGGGGGATGATGTTACTCGTGTCTCGCACAAGTTTTGAGATCAACGAATTGCAAGTCTGCCATTGCTTCTCGTGATTTTCTAAGAATTCTGGTGCCATCCGTTGCACGTGCGACCTCTCAAACGAGTCCAGATAAAGCCCAGTAGAAAAATCTGTTGGCAGCGATTCCAGCCAGCTATACCAAAGCGACGATTCTCCTTTGGAAAGTTCCCCCAGCAGTCCCACTGCCAAAAGACACTCAGGAAGAAAACGTGTGTCCGACATGCTCTGTTTCATCCAGCTGTACACTTGGCTTTCCTCAAAGGATTGTGTCGATAAAATCAAACCAGATGGTATTGTTAAAATGGCAGTTCCTTGTTGCTGAGGCTGCACAAGTTCGACACTCCAGTCTCCCTCGGAATCGGCCACGATCTCTGTGCCTGGTGCAAATTCGATCCCCAAATTTACGGCCCATTGCAGAAGAGGCTGCATGAATGCATATCGGTAGTCCTCGTACATAAAATCAGAGAATTCTCCACCATTATCAGGGTCGTCGAAAGGCCCAGATAGTGTATCGTTTAGCGTGCTGGAGTGGAGGCTTCCAAGTCTGACACCCTTGCCATTGGCGATCTTTGACGATATCGGCCGTGGAGGTTTCAACTGGAGAAAACAGTGGGCCCCGTGCAGCAAACACCATATTATCGATGATATTGATGTTGACTTTTTCATCATTCTATCCTCGTACTGGGTTCTTAATGTGGGTCTTAGCAAATCACCGATAGTTGATTCAGAGAAAAAGGGATGCTGATGATGTTGATGTGATCAAGTTGTGATCATTCGTCATCCGAACCGAAAAATCGACGGTTATTAGAAAAAGTTGCAGTTGATGATTTTTCGCGCCACAACCGCATAACGTCTTTTATTTCTGGACGACAGACGACGACTCAGGCGACCGCAAATAGACCTCGTAGGGAGCCCGAGAGCGAGCTGTCAACTCCTACCGGTACCAGGTACAGTACTGGTACTGGTACTGGTACAGTACCAGTACCAGGTACACACTGGCTACCGGTACACTGCATGCACCCCGCCGGAAAAGCAAAAACTGTGGTGCCCTATGCACGAGGTAGTCGACAGGAATGATTGAAAGTAAAAATTGTGAGCTAGAAATGAATTGTTATTTTGGAACTACTTGTTTCAAAATCAGGGTCCAATCATGTCTACGCACAATTTTTCCCATGGGTAGGTTTCTGTGCCTTGGATCAGCGCAATGAAGTCGTCCACTTATACGTCGGCATACGCCAGGGGGCGCCGATACTTCGGGGTGTGGACTCGCTTTTGTGGCACGCTTGTAGTTTGTGGCAAGGAACGATGCTTGTTGGTGTCCACCGCTGGTTCGTTGGTGGCCGCCTCTCGCAGGGCTAATTCCTCTAAGCGATGTCTCGGGAGGTTCGTTGCTCCGTCGTTCATCTTGTTCAGGTAGCGGTTCATCAGATCGGCTCCCGTTTCCGTGGCTGCCGAAAAATATGGTGGGGAGTGGACCCATCCCATTGGTAACGTATTGGGAAAACCGACCATTGGCTCTTCTCCCGGGACAGTCGGGAGTAGCACGCCGAGTTTCGGAATGTCTGGAGCCGCCACTTTGATTCTGTAGAAACCGTCGGCAATATCAATCTTGGACATGTATACTGGTCCGAATCGTGGGTCGGCGTCCAGTATCCGTTGTAGTAGCCTTTGGAGTGTGCGGCCGAATTGCAACTCCGTGGTTCCGTAGAACTCTGAGTAGTTGCGTGGCCCCATTGGGACCGTAGGTCCTGTGGGTGCCGCCGACATGGTTTAACTAAAACAAACTTGCTTGCTTTGCTTTCCTCGTAACAGCTTGTTCGAGGAAACAAAGCAACAAATTATGAGTCTCGTGGTCATCGTACTCCTTCGGTTGTCTCTCGCTGCTTGGGAGGATGACCCTCCTGCTGCTCGAGCACCGAAGGGAAGATTGGCACGGCGGCTTTTCAAGACTGCCAAAGTCTGACCTTCCTCCGTCCTAGTTCCCCAACTACGAAGTATCAGGATTAGACTCTACCGTACCAGTCTACCGTACGAGTACCGTAGAGAGGTGACGACGGATCACGGTATCACGGTTCACAACAAAACACAACATGGTCTTCTTCCTGCAATAGGAAACCCCGAGTATGATTCGAGGACCAGTACCAAACAACAGTCCAAGAGAGATCACGCGTCAGTTGTCTCTGTGGCAATGAAAGTCGCCCGCCGGCGCAATTCAATAGGAACCTTCATTCAGAGGCATCTTCAAAAATTTCTTGTTCGAATAGTAATTTGCGCCTGCGCTATTTTAATTCTCCTCAGCTGGAGCTCGGGTGACGATGGTTCCACTTTAACTGTGCTCACAAAAGACGAAGAAAGCCAGCTATCGGCAAAATACCATATCAGGTTCCAAAATACAACTATCGATACTAATAACTCGGCAGCGGGCATCGGCATCCATCCCTTCGAAATGAACACGAAGAACAGAGCGGTCGTATGGTCTCGTGCCCGTTCGGATCGCTCGGGCGCTGCCATTCAAGACATGCTCATGTGCCATGCGTACGCCTTTCACCATGACATGTTCTATGGAGGAGCCTGTGCCCGTAACATGAATATGAAAAGAATAAATGAACACATGCCAAATCACGAGCAGTTGCTGGATGCAGTGGGGCTCTCGAAAGTCTTGCGATTTCGATGCCCCGAAAACAACCGTACTCCACTTAGAGATCGCGAGGATTACATCCAAAATGATACTGGGATATTCACTCCTCGGTATCTGGAATACCTGAAAAGTATTATCGAATATCCACCCAAACCACAACGACGGCAGATTGCGGTGCACCTTCGGCGGGGTGACATTACGCCGTGCCGGCCTCGGACACGCGGGTATCCCCGCTATCTACCCAATCAACATTTTTTACGACTGATCGACCGCTACAATCCAAAAAACAATAGCAATGTCGTCGTCTATTCCGAATCGGAATCGTTCGAGAGCTTTGACGAGTTTCGCAACCGGGGCTTTCAAGTAGTGCTTGATGGTTCCATTGGCGACGTTTGGAAAGGGATTTTGGTGAGCGACGTCATCATATTATCGCGGAGTAGCTTTTCCTTGGTACCTGCCATTATGAGCAAAGGAACAGTCGTCTTCACGCCGTTTTGGCACTCTCCATTGCCGCACTGGGATGTCGCCGACGACTACTTCGTGAACGAAACCTTGACGGAATTCCGCCGCCTCAAAGCGACATGCCCAAAGAAGGGTAAGTAGAGCCCTTTGCGTTTGATTCACTGCTTCATCCTGTTAGTAGTCGTCTACTACAGAATAGAATAGTCGCTCTACTAGAGTAGCTTGAGACTTCTTCTATCTCGTAGAGTTCTCGTACCGGTTCTGTTTGTTGTTGCCGCAGTGGCGGCCGTCAAAAAATCGACGGATTGGACTCAAACAGGAAGTGGTCGAATGGGTCATCATCTGTCAGAATGACCACCACGACACCACAACAATCATAAATGACCCGCCGAGGTGCGGCAAAAGAGCTTCAAATTTCCAATTGCACGACCTTTGCACTCAAGTAAGTATGCGAAGAGGGCGACAACCCAAAGCATTATACTATCAGATCAACACCGTTCAAAACATCTCTGAATTAATCGCTGAATAGAATCTACCAATGGCGCCTATAACTAAACGAGGAGGTATGAACAACAACCCCTATCGAAAGGGAAGTCAGGGAAGTTCTCCCACCCGAAACCCGATGGTACTGCTTGGGGGAGGCGTGCTGGTATTGATATTTATTCTTTTCAGTTCATTCTCTGGATCAAGTGATAAGGAACTCAAAACGGGAGGCGAACCGACTAGTATTCACAAACTTCGCAGTCCCAATAACGCTGAAAAAGAACAAAAGATTCCCCCGTCAGAAAAGATGGCAACGAACAAAGAAGACATCATCGAGGAACAACCCGAAGCTCCTGATGTCCAAGAAAAATTAAAATTACAGCAAGAAATTGTTCACGAAGAAAAGAAAAACAGAAACGATGAACCCGGCGTCCATGTGGAAGCGATGGAAGACTACAATTTTGAAAATGTTACATACTTTCATCGTTACACCGGGGGGAAATCTGGTGCAGTCATTGAAGATATGCTCATGGCTCATGCGTATGCGTTTCATATGAATGGAGTCTATGGAGGCTGCTGTGCTGACGGTGAATATGTGGTCAAACACGTAGAACTTTTGGACGCGCTCGGATTAAAGGATGCCCTTCCGTTCGCGTGTCCCCATGATTACCCTCGCGAGGGGAAGCAAAAGGTAATGAAGACGATTGGATTGGATTCTTACCATACTGAGGATACTCGAATCTGGACACCTGCCTATGTCGCATACTTGAAAAGCCTTGTCAAGTATCCAAAGAAAAACGAAGATGAGTTTGTAATTGTGGCCCACATCAGGCGAGGCGATGTGACACCATGCCGACCCAAAACTCTGGGATATGATCGCTACTTGCCCAACAAGCACTTTATGGATGTCATCGATCTATACAATAAACCCGGGGCGCGAGTCGAGATCATCTCCGAATCCAACTCTTTTGAATCCTTGGATGAATTTCGGGAGAAGGGCTACATCGTGAATCTAGATGAGGATCTCGGTGAGATCTGGCGGACGTTTATCTCCGCCGACGTCGTCATCCTTTCTCGGAGCGACTTTTCTATGATCCCTGCTGTTTGTGCCATGGGGCAAGTGGTGTACACACCATTTTGGCATCCACCTATACGAGGATGGGAACGTGTCTCCAAAGATATCATGATCGAGACCGATGCGGAAACCCAGCGTCTCAGGGAAGAGCGTTGCTAAAAAGAAGAAGAGTATGGGCGATTGGTTGGATAGTAGAGGGTGACGTTGGGATGTCATGTTCAAAATCGCGCACTCTCTACTGACTGTCTCTATCGGGCTGCTTTGAACTCTAGATAGACTCTATTACTGTAGCCATGATGATGATTCAATCAGAAGTACCTAGATAGATTATTCCCATTCACGATGCGCATTATTATTTGTCATTACAGATTACTGTACAGTATCAGTACAGTAGTTGAGCTCTGCGCGCTCTCCAACGCGCACGTACCACGACAGTGAAACACTGCAATGAAAATGACCAAGGTGGAAGTCCGGCCTGCATGCGCGGGCCAGCTCCACATTAACGGTGCATACAAGCTACCTGGTACACGCACGGTCCACGTACCTACAGTACCGCGCGGTAATACAGTACCCCTCCGTACTGTACGCCGGGAACGGTATGGCGTATGTACGAAGTGCCAGGTCTACTGGCGTTATCTCATCCTTGGTATTGGTACTGGTACAGTACGATACTGTACTGTACCAGCATACGCTGAGAACCTACGCCTGTGCACCGGCACTACAGTGTCCCCACATACACTCCACACACACACGAGTAAAAACAAACAGACAATCATCATCGACCATCGACAATCGACACACTACGATCTTCTCCTATCCTCAAGAGCATTACTAGAGTAGTACGACGTGTACAAGTGTTGTACTCTACTAGCTATTAGCCCAACCTACTCCACTCGTGACGCCCTCTCCTGGAAGAAAGCCAACATTGAAAATGGCAAGCGCCATGGATGTAGGAGCCGGGCAGATAACGAGTAAGCCGCACGCTCACGTAAGTTTGTAATAGTATTTATTTTGAGAAGGTATTTCCACAATATCCTTGCTGTTTGCCGTGGATCGCTCACGAGGAGGATTGGATTGGCTGTCTTTATAATCTGTTTGCCCCTTTGACAACAGGATGTTCTCTGCGGGAGGGGTGGCATGACGAACTCTCATGCGGGCAACGAATGGTTCCGACGACTGGTACGCAGCAACCGCCCGCTCTACAAGAGCTGCCCGAAGCATACAAAGTTGCTCGTAGCCAAAGCGATCGTCCAGGCAGTTCAGCAACAAGACCCACCGGGTCGCTTTTTGGAGGTGGCAAACAAGGAGGCAGGAACTTGGAGACAAATTACCTATAAGCGTTGCGTGGACAAGACCTCCCAAGCTTTAAGAGAAAAGGAGCCGGACATATTGATCGTGCCTGGCGACGACCCAGAACCCACTCACGACCCTGTCATCAGTGAGCAAGCCGCAAAACTCGCGGAAGCAGCAACGAAGATGGGTAGAGATGACGCCGACTTGTCGGGTTTGGCAAAAGCAACTCTGCGACAAGCTGGTTTGGATAAGGATCAGCCACAGACAGCAGTTGGCGAGGACCGAAAGCGCAAGGCCAACACAATGTTTGTCAAACCCCCTTGGTGGGGACAAACAATCCCAGCGATTAGTGGGTACAATAATACTCAACAACTAGGCACTGGCGGTCAGGGCGGCGCATTGCCTTTTTCGCCCAACAAACGCACCAAAACAGAATTAGATGATGATTTGCCGCTGCCACCAGACCCATTGGAAACGCGCCAGTCGAGTCTATTTCGCTTTTTGAATGGATCAGTTATATTTGGAAGAAATGGGGCTAAAGAACTGCCGAATGCAAATCAAATGGAAATTATGCGAAATCGACGGTCCTCTGGATTATTTTCATTCTCGGGTGGGGCCCGAAATAGTTGCACGGGTCAACAACAGTCAATGCCGAATCCTTCGGATCTGATTTCAATGGAGGCGGCTGCGTTCGAAGGAAATTCTAACATGGGGAACTTATCACATCCCAGGCTTTCATTGAATCAGCAGCAGTCTCTTGGTATGGATTTGGATCCTTTGCCATTTAGTGGTTACCAGCAGCAGCAGCAGGTGGATCACATAGACTGTAGTCGTGGAGGCCTTCAACAGTCGCGCCAGAATGCCTTCTACGGAGACAATAATTTGCAAAAACAGTCTTTGGACTTTGGTGATGATGCCTTGGAGGAAATGCCCACTATGGGTTTGATGAGCAACTCAACCGTAGACGAGATGGCCGCTCCTCCTCCGACGAACAAACTCACGACGCAAGTATCTGACTGGTTGACTTCCTTCTGGCCGACAGAAAAAGGCCAACAAATCCCGCAACAACGGCAGCAGCGACAACAAGAAGAGTTTCTGCCTGATCCAGCACCCCCTGCTGAAAATCTGGAGCGAAGCATCAGTTCAACTATCTTCAATCTCGCACGGTCGCCTTCTCAACTCATGACAAGCCTCAAGTCGGGGTTTACATCAATGATATTTGGTACAGAGGATTTTACACCCATTCCTGTCCCGCAATCGACATATGGCATTGCTCCAGCACAAGGTGGATCTGCTACTCTCATGGGAAATGCCTCCTCAAGTCGCCGCGACTCGCTCTTGGACGACTACGAAGAAACCCCACTAGAAACCCGATTGCGCTCTGTGACGTCTTGATGATTTCGCCTTCTTTGAGGGGTGGCCTAGACAAGGGATCGTTACTGTAGAAAATATTGCAAGGGGATTAGCGCGAAAGTCGACAGTTGGAAGTAAAATACAACCCGTTGGCGGCAGCCAGAAGAGGAGGCAGGAGTGCTGCCTAAACTCCAGGTTTCGGAGAATTACCGCGTCGGGAGGCGCCCAATATCTGCAAACTGACTGTCGCTACGGTACACTGGGTATTTCGCACGAGGTATCGTGGTGATTTCCCCGCTGGATAAGATTGTGGAGTATGGATGCCGTCTGTCAACGGCGATGCGTCACTTTAAGGGTTTTTCTTGTGTTCCTTGGAAGGGACTTCAGATGGGTGGAGGAAAAGACTTAAAAAATATGTTTATTTTATTTTGCTTCACGGCGAGAGGACAGGAAGAATCTATGAAGTAATAGTACACTTGGAAAGAGACAGATCACCACGGGATCTGAGTCCGGTAATACTTACTCCGCTGACGGGCTAGATGAATATCACTTCGTAGTAGCAGACAGGTCGTCAGGTCGTCATACAGTACTACCCCGGTACAGGAATACTCGGCAAAATTACCAGAACTAGTCCTCTTCAGCGGACCCCCGCTACCGGTAGCTACCAGGGGTCCATAGTTCGCGAAGAGCTCAGACGGGGTATGAAGCTTCGCCCTTCGCTCTCATCCATGTTAGGCCCGGACCTCGCACCATATCGCGTGTTTTCTCGTGTTGTACGATTCGCTAGATAACACCGTGGTAAAAATTATCTCCGGATTACGGTCGGAACACGCACTATTTCCAACGCGGCACAACGTGCACATCCACATCTGCCCACGTGATAAGACGTGTTGTAGTATCTACTTGTCCGGCAATGGATCACTATCACCAAATTCAACGACTGACGTTACGAATCGTCTAAGTATGTTTAGGTAGAGTGTGCTGTTCAAGAGTATGACCTACAGAGCTGATTATGATCATTTCAGAGCTTGGCCCATTTTACATAGTAATATCGTGAGAGATTTTTTCTATGTAAAATCGGCCTGTCTCTGAAATGATCATAATCAGCTCTGTAGGTCATACTCTTGAACAGCACACTCTACCTAAACATACTTAGACGATTCGTAATGTCAGTCGTTGAATTTGGTGATAGTGATCCATTGCCGGACAGGTAGATACTACAACACGTGCATCAGAGGCGCAGAATCGGCAGGATTGGCAGGATGTCCCCGATATTATTTATATAGTAGGCAGAATTCTCTTACAACAAAACTTCAGATTTAATTAAGGTACTTTTTCTCTGCCAAATTCTCCAGGGAGCTTGGAAATTCCGCCTGCAGATTTTCTCTGGCGAATGCTCCTGGCGATCCCTCACTATCGTATTTTTGGCCTCCCGCTACTCCATAGAAATCTCCAAGACCCCTGCTGAATTCACCAGTACATCAGTCAAATCTCTCCAACAATATCATGTCTTCTTCTAACGGGGCCGAATGGAGAAAGCCAAGATAATGGCGAGATGCCGGTGGCAGAGAATGCTCTAGATTTAATTGCTATTTAGATACTGCATGCGTCCAATCGACTGCGCTCATAATGGCTTGCAAAACAAGGCTTCACAGGCCTCAAGTATGGATTGATTGGACGGGGCGAACAGAAAGAAGAAGCCTCTGTCATTGTCATGTTATTTTGGAATCCTAATAACAAGTTGCGGTCGGATGCAAATGAGGGTTGTGTGCAATGCGGAACTGCTCCCTTTTTTGTGACGAAAATTGCATCTCTGTCGACTCTGTGGAATTGTATTCACTTGCGATTTTGGCGCGATGTGTTTGCGAGATAGTCCTTAAGTACGTTAAGACACTGTTAAGACATGATATGAAGAAATGATTGGTTGAAACTTCTGCCCTGATTACTTTGTACCCTGGTACGAGGGGTGCATTCTTCATGGACGCGGCGAAGCATTAGTCGGAGTAGCATTGCGAGCGTGCGCGCCCCGTCGCGCCAAATCTGAGGGTGCCACACATGCCTTCCCATAGCACTCGCACGTGTTTGCACAACAAGGACATCGGCACGCACGTGTACAATGGTTTCATGAACCAATTATATACGTGGTAGTGCTATCACCCCTCCTGCCTCTAGGTCAAATAATAATTCTCGATAGTGGTTGCGTAACACATTCGCTAATTTGATTTCTTACCTGGTATTTATATAATAATGACGGAGCGAGTGCGAGTATAAAACCTACCGGTACCAGTAATGTGCCGGTGCGGTACCAGAACAAGTACAGTATGCCGTTGCTACCACTATGTACGAGTACCAGTACCGACAATTTCGTTCGAGAACCGCTGCGCCAGCAGGAACAAAGAGAACACTGCCTCAAAAACACAACCGACTGACTCGAAAACCAAAAACACCACAACGATGATATTAATACATGCTGAATTCAGCCTGTCGTACTGGATACACCTCTACCGGTATTTTGTGTACCTGGTACGGCGTTTACTACCAACAAACGGACTTCGCCGATTTTAGTTTCGCATGCATGCGGCGCTTACACGTTTTAATTAAAAACAGACTCCTCATTTGTCATTTGATAGTAATTGTCGCAACTACTTGCCGGTAAGAATAAAATGAAACGGATCTATCTATAAACATGCCAACTCTGATTAGCTACAAGTTGACACCAGGCGACTGGCATCGAGCATCGGCTTTCGGCTATCGGCGTTCGGCGTTCGGCGTTGCACAAGGCAATATGACTCGAAGAACCCTTGTTGTATGATATCCCACCTTGCTTATGATAAGTCGTATAAGTGATCATGTTTCAATGTCGTGATTGCTTACGTCTTTGCCTCTCATTCTAATGTAGGAAAATGTCGAAGAAGGGTCAGGTCAAATACAAGAAAGCGCCGCAGGCGCCACGGCGTTTCAAAAGCTCGTACATGTTTTTTTCTACCGAGAAACACAGGTCAATACGACAGGAGCTGGCGGAAAAAGGAGAAACGGAAAAGGTAAATTGCCCGCCTGGTTATTTTGGTTGGTGGCTGGTTGTGCCGATTAAAAGCATTCATGATATCTCACTGGTGAACAAATCTCTTGTCCCCTTCGAACCGCGGTTCAGCTATCAACCACCGAAGTAGCAAAATTAGTGTCTCAGGCTTGGAAAGCCATTTCAGATGTAGAGAGGGAGGAGTGGGAGGAAATGGCAAGACAAGACAAAGCGCGCTACGAAATGGAAAAATCGATGTACACTGGTCCTTGGAAAGTTCCGGCGAAGAAGAGATCGCAAAAAGACCCCAATGCACCAAAACGACCTATGTCCGCATTTCTGTCCTTCTCTAACTCTAAGCGGACATTCGTAAAGGAGAAACACCCGGATGCTGGCAATGCAGAGGTTTCGCGGATATTGGCCCAGATGTGGAAAGATGCCGCCGCAGAGGAACGGAAAGAGCACGTTGACCAAGAATTCAAACTTCGGCAGGATTACAAGGTCGCCATTGCCGAGTGGAGGAAGAACTCAGAGACGGAGTTTCAGAATGCCCGGCAGGAAAGAGAAGATCAAGCTATGAAGGCTGTGTTGGAGGGTAAACCCCTTGGTACCCAAGATCATTCCACGTACACCACACATCATGCTGATGAACCGTTTGCAATGGCTCATCAAGAAGGAGATCCCGCTGATGGCAATGCCGACTATAGTACCATACCCTACCATCGCACTGATCAGCCCTTCTACTACCAACCGTCCCAGGCACAATCCTCTACAAGTATGCCGACATTGCCACCTTACTATCCTCCACCCCCACCCCATCATTATCAGCCACACTACTACCCATCGCACTATTACAGCAGCGAACTGCCGCCGCCTGGTCAAGCACACCACCACAGCGGAGGCGGCTATGCCTTTGACCATACCGGAGGCTATCCACAATCACCGGCCCGGCCTCCTTTTGGTATTTTTGATCCGGCAGCTGCTACAGCTACGAGTATGGGATATCCAGGCGGGCAGAAGTATCCCCACCACCAACAATATCATCACCATTATCCTTCTCAGCAGCACCATGCTTCAGGAAACAGCGGCGCATACTACGATCCCCCATCCCAGTATCAGCATTTCCAGCACGCCCCGCCGGACGATCGTGGTGGTGAAGCAAAACCAAGAGCTCACCACGAGGGGTCTCCTGCTGCTGGTGGGCATGAAGCTGACCTTCCTGGTCAACAGCACGCGGATAGTAGCAACCCTGGTGGAGCACCACCAAGCAACTATTTCCCTCAGGCGGCAGCGGCGGTGCCGCAACATGAGCACATGCCAGAGCCAAACCATGGTGCCGGTGGACAGTACTACTATTCTTACGATGGGAGTCATCACGCTGCTGGCAACCACTGAGAGCAGGATGAAGGGATATTTCAGAGGAACACCAACCTGGGAGGGGGGGGGGGGAGACGAGATGAGAAGGACTCCTCATACGGCACTCTCCGCCTGCTACCTTTAATAAGAGTACCACCCTGGAGCATCACCAAGTAACAACTATTCACCTCTCGTCAACAGTCGGGGGCTGCGGTGGTGGCGGCCGGTGCCGCAGAAGGAACACCCACCAGAGCCAAACCATGCTGCCGGTGGTCAGTACTACTGGTCTAACGATGTGAGCCACCATGCTGCTGGCAACCACTGAACCACCGAGAGGAAGAACCGGGGGGGGGGGGGGTGAAGGGCTTCTCCTCAAGAGCAAGAAGAGCATGTGAGGAGGCAAACGCCACTCTTCGTCTGCTACCAGTAAAAAGAAGAGTACCACCGAAAGGCGCTCGTGGCTGGATCAACACAAGCATCTCTTTACGCCAAGCTACAAGCGCGGGATATGTCATGCTGTGTTTGATTTGCTAGTACTAGAGTCTTGCAAGAATACGCCATTTTTTCTGTTGTCGTTGAACTAGTATTTCGTACTTTTCTACTCGTAATAGCTGCTCGGAGTGTCTTATAGTACAGAGGGACAGCCCCTATTCATATGTACAACTCCAAAGTACTACGTACGGATACCACTACATACAACAGTAGGGGATATGAGTAGTAAACAAAAACAGTATGAAGTGGCTAGCTCTAGAGTAGAGATAGAGCTAGTCAGTCGCCCTTCAATCCCAAAATTTTCCCCGGAGGCCGTGCATATCCGCGCGTGTGGGCAGTGGTCCCACAATCGCACACCAATGGCTGTTTTACATGATAGTCATGGGTAAGACCGTTGTTGGAGTAAGACAGCGGGTGCGTTCTTGAACGACGGCCAGGCCTCTCACCAGCGCCGATGAATTCCTTGGACAAGAATTTAAACAGCGACAGCGAGAGGCCGGACGCCTTCATCTATCAACTTCTCACAAATCAGACGCTCTCGATATCGAAAGCTCAAGGTGAAGCTCCAACACTCCACCTATCGATTTGTGGTAACCAAAGTAATAATAGTTAAAGCTAAACACTACACCGGCCACCTCGATCATGGCATGATGTACAGTACGGTACTGTACCATTACCGTTACCAGGTACTGTACCGCTGGTTCGTTTTTTTTATAAATAAGGAAGTCGTCTACGTGCAGAAAAGGCCTATAGTAGGGCCTTACGTAAAAGCCTATTGATAAGTTTTAGGCCTTGAGAAATCCGGTTGGCGACTGGGACCTTCGGGAATTCGCTAAAAATGGCGAACTCGTTCGACCTCCGACCGTGTCCTTTCTCACCGAACCGACGACTCATTGGAGCTTTTCCTGACATGGTTCGGGTCTTCACGGAGAAAGGGTCAGCCGCGGTCGAACGAGTTCAACTTATTGATATAATGCGCGGTAAAAGAAGCGTTTTGGTATTGTATCAATTTTTCAACGTACCAGCCCATCGCTAAAAGTTCAACAAAGTTTAACCGCGGTTGACCGCGGTTGACGGCAGTTAACCGCGCGGTCAACCGCGGTTAACCGCGCAGTCAACCGCGGTCAACCGCGTTTGAACTTGCGCTCGACCCGGTTCTCTGGCTCGACCCTTAGTACAATTCTCACGCTTATCATGTTAATCTCTCTCTTCGACACAATAAAAGCAACGACAACCAAGCTCATGGCACATTATGTTTCACTTCAAGTAGTATGATGGGTACCTGAAGGTATGGGCTGCTACCCCCGCGTAACTTGCAGTTAAGGCTAGGTTCGATAAAGGGGTTGGGGAGGGTAGCAGACTAGTAGTACTTGCTCAGCTACTAGTAGTAGTGGCAGCTAGTAATGGAATTGTACTTGGTAGTACTACTAGTAGTACTACTAGTAGTAGCTGCTACTACTAGTAGTGGCAGTTAGTACTGGTGCTGTAGTAGTAGCACTGGCAGTGGTGTTAGCAGCGCTACTACCGGTAGTACTTTACCGGCGGTCGTACTACTCGTACCTTGATGGTCATCGTCGTGCGGAAGTTCAACTGCGGTTAACCGCGGTCAACCGCGGTTAAACTTTGTTGAACTTTTAGCGATGCGCTGGTACGTTGAAAAATTGATACAATACCAAAACGCTTCTTTTACCGCGCATTATATCAATAAGTTGAACTCGTTCGACCGCGGCTGACCCTTTCTCCGTGAAGACCCGAACCATGTCAGGAAAAGCTCCAATGAGTCGTCGGTTCGGTGAGAAAGGACACGGTCGGAGGTCGAACGAGTTCGCCATTTTTAGCGAATTCCCGAAGGTCCCTGTTGTTCTTCACGCGCGCGCCGCGTGTGTGCATTCGATTCGGGCAACGGTTTGCTACACATCATTATTCTTTAGAAAATAAAATACCAAATGCAAGTATTCGTAGTGTCGCTTCTGCTTGTACATACAGTATGTCTGCAATCAAGAGTTTGAAATAAAGTAAGAGGAAGCTTTTGTGATTTTGCTAACTTTCTTAATTCCATGAAAATGGCACACATCTGCGGGCAAAGAATGAAAACTTTGGATTCCTTCAGTTTCGGAATGCAGTTGCACTCATAACAATCCCTCCGTACCGGTACCTTGTCCTCGAGCTTAGCTATCCACGCCTTCATCCTTCCAACTAATCATCTTACCGGTTGAAGTCAACTCGTCAACACCATAGTCCAAAGGGCTCATAACCCAAACCTGATCGAGCAAGAAGCAGTTGTGTTTTGTGAGATATTCATTTCTTTGATTTTTCATTGAGGGTTTGACTTACTCTCTACTAGAATGCAATTCACTCAGTAGACACTTTTATTAAACCAAGTTAGATAATTTGGCAGCTTCCTCTCCAGAGGTCGGCGCTTCCGAGGAAACGCGTGCTGCGCCTGGTTTTCCAACCTACACATACGAACCGAAGAGCAAGTAATCAGAATATGCTCTCCGTAACAATAGCAATGATCATACCACTATGCCTCTTCAACTTCTTCCTTTTCCACTGCGGCATTTTCGGCAGTGTCCTTGACAGGCACGGCCTCTTCGTCCACCTTCTTCGAACTCACATCTGCAGTAATGTCAGCGATTTCGCGCCAGAAATAGTAATACACCAAGTACGTTCCAATCAGCATGACAGCGAGAGGGATCAATCCCCAGTACCAGGTCTCCCAATCAGAAAACCCTTCCATCAAAGGAGCCATAGTCAACGAGATGATACTCATCAACTTGATAAGAATGTTCAGAGAGGGGCCACTGGTATCCTTGAAAGGATCTCCGACGGTGTCACCGACGACGCACGCCTTGTGAGTGTCTGTTCCCTTTCCTCCCTTAGCACCTTCAATCTCAATGTACTTCTTCGCGTTGTCCCAGGCACCTCCAGCATTGGCCATCATGATCGCCAACATCATACCACTAGCAATGGAGCCAGCAAGAAGACCAGTCAAGCATTGAGGACCAATCAAGAATCCGACAGTGATAGGAGACAAGATGGCATATAGGCCCGGTAGAATCATTTCCTGTACACTGGACTGGGTGGAGATAGCCACGCACTTGTCCGAGTCAGCTTCTGCGGTACCCTCACGAAGTCCTGGAATCTCAGCAAACTGCCGGCGAACTTCAATAATAATGGCTCCAGCAGCCTGAATTGGTAGTGTCAAATCAATGGGGCAATGGTAAGAAAAAAGCGCAACAGATTCAAGAACGGAAGGGTGTTCTCTCCGATTCAGCTTACCTTTTGGACCGAAAGCATCGTCAAAGCGGCGAACAAAAACGGAAGCATGGCCCCGATCAAAGCACCACTCAACACAACAGGGTCTCCAATGTCCACGGTGGAAATTCCAGCCTTGCTCTTGAAGGCTGCCAACAACGAAAGAGCGGTCAAGACGGCAGATCCAATGGCAAATCCCTTTCCAGTGGCAGCAGTAGTGTTACCAAGAGCATCCAAAGCATCAGTGGTTTCACGGACACGCTCTTCCAATTCAGCCATTTCGGCAATGCCACCAGCATTGTCCGCAATGGGACCGTACGCGTCAGTGGCAAGCGTGACACCAAGAGTACTGAGCATGCCGACGGCAGCCATGGCGATACCATATTCAGAAGCCAAGGCGTCGCACCCGAGAATGGTAGAAACAAGGATCAAAACGGGAAAGACAGTAGAAATCATTCCAACGCCCAAACCTTGAATGATGACAGTGGCGGGACCAGTGACACCAGCGTCGGTGATACTTTGGGTTGGCCAGTACGAGTACGAAGTGAAATATTCAGTCACTTGTCCAATCAAAACACCGGCAAGAAGGCCAATGACAATGCATCCAAAAATCTCCCATCCTTCACTTTCGCGACCCTCGAAAAGAGTAGCACAGAGAGCGGCAGAGAAGACAATGACAAGTCCAGAAGCCACAAGAGTACCCTTGTGGAGAGCAAATAGCAAATCCTTTTGCGAAGCTCCTTCCTTGGTTCCAACGACAAAGTATCCGCACAGAGAAGCCAAGATACCAGCGCCAGAAATCCAGAATGGGAGCATGACTTTGACGACATCGCCATCGGCCAAAGCCACCGACGCAATAATAGAGCCAACAAAGGATTCGAAAAGATCAGCACCCATGCCAGCAACGTCACCAACATTGTCTCCGACGTTATCGGCAATGACAGCCGGATTGCGAGGATCGTCTTCAGGAATGTCCATTTCGACCTTGCCCACCAAATCGGCGCCTATAGAAATTAAATAAAAAAGAAGGAATTCGTGTGTGAGCCAAGACGTGACAACAGGAACGATTCTTCGTCGGGGAACTTGAATGATTCTTTGACACCGGTACCTACCAACATCTGCTGCCTTGGTGAAAATTCCTCCAGCCACACGAGCAAACAGAGCAATTGAAGAAGCTCCGAATCCAAATCCAGCCAAAGAATCGGCGGCATGTCGGAGCTGCTGGGCGGTGGTCTCGTCATCGTACCCCAAAGTGACCAAGAAGAGCATGAGGCCGAGCCCAGCAAGCCCCAAACCAACGACGGTGAAACCCATGACCGCTCCACCCGTGAAGGCAACGCGGAGAGCCACATCTAGGCCTTCCTTGTCGGCCGCTTGAGTAGTACGCACGTTGGCGTCGGTGGCGACCACCATACCGTACCAGCCAGCGGAACCGCTGAGAAGAGCACCAGCAACGAAGCATGAGGCATAGCGAATACCATCCGTGCGGTTGTCGGTAGGCGGGTCAACAGTGTAGAGAATGAGGAGGGCAGCAAACACCACAACCACATAACCTGCCAAATATTTGTACTCGGTGATCAGAAAGGCACGCGCGCCGGATTTGATTTGATCCGAAATCTTGTTCATGAGGTCATTGCCACGAGGAGCGGCTTTCAACTGTATGTATGTGGTGGTGGAAAACGCAAAGAGTGCAGACATGGTGAGACCAGGAATAGAATAGAATAAAATTCAATTCAAGTCGACGACGACTTCCAAACATTCCGTATAAAAAAACAAAACCCTGTCGACCTGGAATTCCAACGGTGACTGTGACACCCCAATTTTTGGCTGTCGAAAATGCCGATTCTCTCGAAAAATCCAACGGCAAGAGTCAAAGGACGACAACTTTTTCAAAATAGACAACTCGGATTTTTTTGGTATTTACCTTGCTCATGAGAAAAACAGTAAAGAGTAGAGCCATCCCACCGGCGGCAATGCCAAGGGACACGGATTGGATGGGAGACGCATTACAGGGAAATGCGTTCATGTCGCCTTCTGAAACGCAAAAGAGCAACGAGTCTTTCATCTCGGAGATGGATTGGTCGGCCGCCATGATGCTGACGATCTAGTTGTTGTTGCTGTTGTTTCTGATAGTGTCAACGAAAGTAGAACAATGAATTGATTGCTTCTTTTCGTTTTATGATGAGAAGCGCTAGCTGCAGTGTGTCTTCCTTCGGGGTGTTCCGAGCGAGGGCTGCTGGATCCAACCCAGTCACCAGAGGGATCGCGAATATCCAGAACGCGGGCGGGGAGCGCACACAGACACTCGGTTTGTGTACTAGGTCACGTAGACTTCTACGAACGGAACCGGTACATGACACCGGGTCTTTCAAAAAATTGTTCAGGACAACATGGTAGCCAAAAAAAACATCCGAACCCTTTGTTGACACCAATCAGAATGTCAAACAAATGAAAGCGTCAACGGATGAGCTGATGCATGCGAACCCTCTTCTTTGCCTCTGACGACCAATGCCGATGCGCCGAAACGTCCAGTATGATGGATCTTGCTACGAACAATTTCAAATGTTTCGTACTAGTAGTAGTAGATATTAGTACTCGTGCCTTGTATTATCGCGTATGTACTCTGCACTTTCGTTCGCTCGTTAATTATAAGTCTACTCCGCGTCCCGGGGAGACAGAGAAGGTTCCTCTTTCCGGCTGGAAAAACAATCAAGTAGTAGTAACCAACTTGGAACGTTCACCAAGCTCATCCTTTGCAGTCTCAGACGACTCCTCGTCTACTCTCTACCGGTACGGTACCGTTAGTCTACTCATCATCGCAATCATGATTATGTGGCGGTACCGTACAGTGCTGTACCAGAACCGGTACAAGTATGTAGGCTGATTTCCCGCCCTGCTTTGAGAGGTGTCGCAGTGTGCCTTCCTACTGACAAAAGCTACTGGAATTCACCTATACCAAAATGCGAGACGTCGGGTACGACAATAACTCCGTGACGCAGGTCGGTCTCGCGTCCGTCGCCATCGCGATCCTCGCCGATCCATGATGATCCATGATGATCGGATCCAGCAATAATACCGGTACAAGAAGTATGTAATAGTTTACCTGTAGCTTGTAGCTCTACTACTCCCTACCGGTACTACCGTTAGTAGACAATATCTGGGTCAAAGCAGAGACGTAGACTTCTTTCTGCTCTCTATCGAGCATATCTTTCGTGGTGCAGTACTTTGTACATGCCAAACTTCAAACTTTCTAACAGAGACGACGAGGTCAAGACGATGATCATCCTCGTACTATTGCTCTACTAGCTAGCTCTACTAGTAATGGTACATGAAAGGCTGCATCAAGTCTCTCTCTAGAGGTACCTGACAAGAAGCATATTCGCATACTTGAAAATTTAGCTTTATTTGGGCTTTAATCGCGAAGTAGTGTAGTCTACTAGTAGCATAATCTTTCGAGATCTTTCAAGAAGCCGTCTCTGTCCTTTCCACCGTAACTAATATCCAATAATTCGTCGACATCGGCCAATGGTCCACGCTCAAACTTGAGGCGAGCGTTGACTTCGGGAGGGAACAACGGGGTGAATAGCTTGACCAATGCGCTCACCAGCCGAGGAAGATTCAGTAGCAGTGTTGGGCCATTTAGCGCAGGGTACAGACCGTTGGCTTGCTTCGAAGCTGCGCCCAACGCTTTCCGAAAAGTAGCATCGCCGCCAATAAGGTTAAGGCCACTCAGATCGTTGGCCGTAATAACATATAGAAGCTTGTCCATATCCAACGATCGATCATTCGCGACGAGTGCATTGATTTCCTTGCAATAGAGGAAAAAATCGACCATCTTCTCGACCGAGACGGATGACATCAGGGAGACGTCGTCGATGAGGCCAGCCCGAATACAGTAAACTAGATCCCCCGCCGACGAGGAGGTTGTCAAACACGTACTCGGTGTAATATATTTGTTGATCAAGTCCGCATTGGGTGCGCCATCTCTCACTGGTCCGTTGTCCCATTTCCCGCCACCTGATGCTTTTTCAAAAGCCGATACAGCAGCCTCACAGATTTGCTTCCCAGCTCCCGTTCTCCAAGCAAGATTCTCCTTCAAAACATCCACTCCTTTTTCATCTACTGCATAACGAAGGTAAAATACGTCGTTGCTGTATGGTACGCAATCGACATTTCCGACAATGGCCTGCGTTTCCTCTTTGAGACGGGCAATATCCGACACATGTTTCTGAAGAAGTGCCGATAACGGCTCCTTTACTCCAAACGCTGCAGCTTGGCTCGCCACTACCGCAAGCAGTGCAACAAAAAGACAGCCAACCATCTTGGAAAGAATTCAGGGCTGTTCCTTTTTTTTAAGTCGTTGCCAAAACCTTTGATTTCGCGGCGGCAGGAAGGCAAGCAAGCAGGGTGTCAGCTGTTTGCTGTTTGCATGTTGAAAGCCGATTGCCGATTGCCGAGGCACGAGGCACACATGCATGGCTGGCGAGGATCCAAAAGATCCGAAAGCCACCCCACCGCGGCTCACGGCGCACGCACACGCACTCCAAACCTCTGTCTGTCACGCGTCGCCGCACGTGGAAGAAATTGTCGTTCTCAGAGGGCAGGCCGACAGACACTACAGTACCGGTACGGTACCGGTACATGATACAGTTTCGTTGTTCGTGTTTATTTATTGTTGGATTAAAAACTACTAGAGCAATCTTGTAGACTACGAATAGCTATCAATCTATTTACTGCAGTGTAAGTTCTTATTCGTTGTAGGTTACACTCCACAAAGTGAGCTTGTATCATCCCTTGTACACGTGTACCGGCCAAGCTGCTGATCTTTCCCATGATTCTGATCTTCCTCATGACGAGACTCGGGCTTCCTCCTCGGTCCTACTGTACTATGCTTTATAGCAAGATACCCGACCGTGACCAACTTGATTAATCATGATCATATCCGCGGCCAAGTCCTCCTTTTGGGTTGTGTGCTCGCTTTAGGGCTCCCTAGACCTTGCGCTTTCATGGACGACTTTTCCATTGCAACTAGACGACTTGGTTTTGAACAAGACCATAGTAGTCCTCAAGTCGAAATCGTAGTGCCTCATTTTTTAAGCAGGTGGAGATCAACTCGCTCGTGTTGGCTGACTACTACTCGGACGCCTTCCCACAGGAGGCACAAATATCAGTATAGTATTGTGTTCGATCGATCCCTGGAACATCTTGATTGCCCCATTCCCACGCAAGAGGGAAAAATGTGGCAGGCTCCGACCCCGTATGCTTGAGCAGCCGTGCCGCATACACGCGACTGGACGGGTAGCGCGATGCCTGGCAGAACCACCTTTCGCAAGGATCCTTATCCAACGTATCCAAACCAGCATTGGCAGGAGAGGGTTCTAGAAATTTCCATTTGTCGCTGCTGTCGCCACCTGTAGTATGATCGATATCATAGACTTCCACCCAATTGTGATTCCCTTGAGTGCGATTTCCGCACCATGCCGGGGTCCCGGCGACCCGAGCAGGAATACCTACGGCACGAAGTGCATTCGCAAACAGAATACTGGTTCCTGTGCACGAAGCATAGCCATAAGCAATTATTGACATGGGGTCAAAGATGAGCGGGGTCTGGCCCGATTTGAAGAAGATGGGATGATCTGGTCCTCGACCCAACTTGGACCACAAATGTTGGTTGACCCAAGTCACCGTCGAAGTCAAATTCGCATTCCCACTCAGCCATAGATCACTCTCATTGAATTTGAGGGCGTCTACTAAAAGTGGTCTCCAGTTCGTCCTGGCTTCGTTTAAATTGGCATAATTCAACACGTATTCCATGAAGATATCTTTCGGAAGTGCGTCCGTCCACGGGTAGTCAATCTTTGCCTTCAAAGACAGTAGTATTGTAGGTCCAATGAGACCATACCCCAGTCCATCGGCATCGTCGTCGCCACTGTCACCTGTTGGAAATCCCATGGTCTCTTGAAAGGGCAAATCGAACGTCATGAGATTGTCGCGCAGGAATTTCAGACACTCCGCCTGCGCATCTTCCACTTTCTGAACTTGATATTCTTGTTGCTGCACAGAGGAGGTTTCACCTTGTTGGCGCCGCCGTGTGGTGAAGGCAGGACCAGCGGTCATGGATGATGGCGGTTGAGAAATACTTGTATTAGGGCGATGATGAATAGTGTTCGTCCAGACAATATGGGTAGCGTTGCTTCGAGGTACGATGACTGCGGTACTCGTACTTGAACCGCCACCACTAGCCGTACTATCGTGCCCGGTGCACCCTCCCCTGCTATTTTCCGGTGAGCTCAGTGCGAGAAACGAAAGCAGAAAACGCTTCATGTTGAATCTTCAAGACCTCCCTCTGGCTCTCAGCAGAAATATTGAATATGTATCGTACGAAGTAGCCTTGATGCAATGCTGCCGGTCCACCCAACGAATGTCAAGATGCGGACATCCGAGCGTCGGCATCCCTCGCAGTCGCAGTCATCATTCTCATTCGATCATCATCAAGCATCATCAACAAAAACTGCTTCCTCGCGGCGGCGCGGCGCGGCGGGGAAAAAGATCTTTTGTTGTCGGAAGGCGTCTGTCCTTCAATCATTGACCTCTGATCGAACAGTTCGACTTTTCTCCTCGACCCCTGGGACTCTTGAAACATGTACGTGTACGGTACCGGTACAGTAATAGTGTTGCTTCCATCCGGATCAATAATCCATGTTGCCCCTTATTTACCCCTGTTGCTCTTTGTGGATGAGATATTGGCCTGATACTCCTCTGCAAAAGCAAATCACAAGCAACAAAAAGTAGCTGGTTTGTACCTCTACTTCTTAGTAGACAACGAGTCCCCCGCCCCCAATTCTGCTGTTTTCAAAAAGAGTAGTACGATCCCATTGTTTGCACTCAAGCTACTTCGTACTCTACAATACTAGAGTTTACTTCTCGGCGGTGCTGGTGGAAGCTTTGCTGCTGCTGCTTCCAAGCTTGTGCCGACCTGCGACTGATCTACCAACTCGTACTTGCCACTCACCATGCCCTCAAATTCCGGATTATTCTCCAGTTTACTGGTGGTATCTCCAGATGATGGTGATATTGCCTTCTCATACTCTAATGAAGGGTAATCGATGTAGCCATCTGGTCCATGACTGTAAAATGTACCACGTTCGTATCGATTCAATGGAGGTGGTGGTAGTAGATGAGGGGCAGTGCCTGCACCTTGCCGCGATAATGATTCTTCATATTCGTGCCAGGCTCGTAATCTTTCAGGTAGATCCGGATTGGAAATGAACCATCGTCCAAAGGCAATAGCGTCGTACCCATTTGTAGAAGTACGACAAGCCTCGTAGGAAGTCGCGGGTGTAAAACCACCTGCTCCAATCATGATTCCATCAAAAATATGTCGATACTTTTGTAGATTGATCAAGGGCATTTGAAAACCGGGATCCGATTCTGGAGTGGAATCGTATTTACCGACCCAACGAGGTTCTGTCACGAGAAGGTAGGCTAGTGGATACTTGTTCAACAGTCCAATCGCATGAGAGTACACGGCATCGGGGTTGGAATCTTTGCAGCCGTAATAGGTATTGCCACCATTAGGAGCGTCGTGTGGTGACAGCCGAACTCCCACTGTCCCCTCTGGCCAGACGGATACAACGGCGTCCGCCACCTCCTGTAGTAGCCGACACCGATTCTCGATCGATCCACCGTATTCGTCCGTTCGTCGATTGACTCCGTCATTCAGGAATTGATCAATCAAATATCCATGAGCGGCATGGATTTCCACACCATCAAAACCTGCCTCTTTGGCATTCTTGGCAGCATGGGAATAGTCTTGACAAAGTCGTACAATATCTTGTTGCGTCAATTCCCTCGGAACAGCGCAGTCTTGGACTCCTTCGTAAGTGAGCGTCTTGCCTGGTTTGCCGTGCCGATTGACAATTTGGGTGGGACTCGCTGAAACTCCCGGTCGATACTGAATATTATTATAATTGTCATTACAAGGATGGTTTCCGTAATCCGGATGCGCTACACGGCCTGTATGCCACAATTGACACACAATGAATCCGCCTCTAGCATGCACGGCTTGTGTCACTTGTTGCCATCCCTTCACTTGTTCCTCGGACCAAATCCCGGGAGTGGATGGATACGCCAACGATTCGGGGCTGATGTGAGTGGCCTCTGTGATCAACAATCCTCCTGGACTTGCTCGTTGTCGATAGTACTGGACAGTGAGGGTGGAAGGCGCCAAGGATGGCTCGGTGGCGCGATTTCTGGTCAATGGCGCTAGCACCACTCGATGTTGAAGGGTGCCGATGCGGCCCAGCGTAAGGGGGGAGAATAATCGGGAGGCAGCATGTTTGGTCGCCATAAATGCTTGGTCTTCTATCTGCAGAAAAAGATCGAGGTGTCGATTGGAAAGGCGCTTGGAGAATCAATCTAGAAACAAAAGAGTACAATACGAGTATGGAGATTGGAGATCATCAATCATTGCTAACTAACACAAAACGCACAACGCCCCGTTTCTCTCGCAACTCAACACGATGCGATCCACGATAACTTGGATCTTTGACTCGATTGACTAACTGAAAGTAACGAAATGATTGTTCTTGTCATAGCACGTTCTCTTGGAACTTCATGCCAAGGATCTTTGCGGCGTCGCCTTCATCTCTCGATCCCCGCACCATCAACCCAGCCTTCTGCCATTATTTTTTGTCGTCGGACCTCATCACTGTCACTGTCACTCTCACCGTCGATTCGGTGGAACAGTTCAGATCATTGGCCTCGATCATCGAGCATCCGAGGTCCAAGAAGTTTGTACGTACGACTAACGGCTCAACGTTCATCATCATGGCGACAGCCGAGCAGCAAGGAATGAGTGTCGTATCAACGAGTCGGGTGGCGTTGCTGGGGTTGATACTTATTTTAGTGGGCATGGTCGGTTTCTATTCAATCCCTGGTTTGATCAATCAATATGCATCGGGATCCAAGGTTATCAATGCATTTTACTGCTCTGTCATTACATTAACTACGTGAGTACGAGAAAGTGATGATGCGAATCAATATAAAAGTGAAGAACAACCACAGTCATTCTCAAATATTAATGGCCTAATTCGTCCATCGGATGTTTTTATAATGATGGCAGGATCGGTTTTGGAGATATTTGTCCTGGTGATCCGGATATTGAGGGACGAATCTTTTTGACGGTGTTTCCTTTGATTGGGCTTGGCTTTTTCTGTGGACCCATTTTGGTTCTGGCGTCATCGTGGAGAAAACAAGTTCCTGGTGGACCCATAACATTGGCAGTATTTGCACTGGGTATGGGTGTTTCAATGTTTACTGCAATAGAAAATTTTTCCATTACGGAAGCTCTGCACTTTTGCGTGGTTCTTGGGACGACGATCGGGTACGTACATACAAAGTATACTCATCATAATTATGTTTCTTCTGCAAGAAGAAATCGTCACGAATTCTGCCCTGACCCTGGTCTTTGTTGTGGGATCGCCTATTTTCTACTCGGGTACAACGTAGCTACGGCGACATAACACCAAAGTCGGATGAGGGTCGATTGATGGTCGCCATTTATGCCTTGCTGATACTCAATGTCATGGCAGGCCTCTTGGACGTAGGCCGTGAGTATTTGGAATCATTATGTCGAACAACAACACCTGCAGTTATTACCGAAACAAATATATCTTCCAAGAAAGAGAAGACGACGAGTGGCACGAAACAAGTGAAAGCTAAAAGGGAAAAGGCAGCATAGACAGAGAAACAACAACAATTGTAGATGGCTACTCGTTGCAACTATAGTCCGCCTTGTGCTCGCTCGCAGCCTATGGTGCCCGACGCGAACATTCCTATTCCTTTCGTAGTCGCTTCAAGCTAGTCGCTTCGTCGTTAGGTGCCCAGAAGCGTACCGTACAGTCCTCACTCATTCCCCCACTTGCAATCAATTCCAAAGACTCGTGGACATCCACAGCCAACACTGCATCTGTGTGGACCTTATCCAATGTTTGATGCACTTTGCGCGATTGAATGTCGTACAGAATAATATTACCGGTTTCGCTTCCAGTGACAACACACTGTCGCCGTTTGGGCTGTGCTACAAGAAAGCGACTGGAAATACAATATTTGGTATTGACGTGGCTTTCGGAGGTGTAGGTCTTGGCGCATTTGGATTTTCCGCTGGCTGAGAGTGGCCATAGCCGAAGTGCACTATCCAGAGTCCCTGCCAAGACATACTTTCCATTCGGCGAGTACGTCACGTGACTCACAGGAGGATTTCCCGCAGCAACAATCGTCTTGAGACACTCGCCGGTGCAGACATCCCAGATTCGAATCAAGCCGTCGTGCGATGCCGAGACGACGCAGGTGCCGTCTCGATTAAAAGAAACGGCAGTCACAGGATCCGAGTGAGCCGGAAGTGTCGAGATACACTCCCCACTACGAATGTCCCACAATTTGACCGTTTCATCAAAACTACCCGTCGCCAGCAAATTGCTCGACGCGTTGAATTCGCAACAAAAGACGAAATTATCGTGTCCCCGAAATTCGACCAGCGCATCGCCGGTCTGGGCGTCCCAGAGCCTGGAAGTCTTGTCGTCGCTAGCTGTCGCCACAAATGGATCGCCACTCTTGCTCCAGCAAACTTCGTTGATACCCCTGGAATGACCAACCATGCTCTCTACAGGATTGATCTGACGATATCGGTTGTTGCCGTCCGTAGAAGAATTACTCGCATGAGCCGCAGAGCTACTCGGAAAGTCGTCGCTATATTCATTCGCCGATATGGCCACATCCCAGATTTTGACTGTTCCATCGGCACTGGCCGAGGCACATAGAGCAGAGTGGCTTTTCGTCAATCGATCTGGCGCCAATTGCACGCTGCTGACCGCCCGTTTGTGGAGACCGTAAAACGGCAGACATTCAAAGGGCTGGGCATCTTCTGACATTTGGCTGTCCGCGGGACGTTTCAAAGAAGACATGTTAACGATCAAATAGTGCAAAGACTACCGGAACAAGCCACAATTGAGATTGAGGACTTGCAATAGAAAAAACAGTGTCAAGGACTTGCAGAGGTGGTACCAGGTACCGGTACTTGTACCACCTGGTACCAGTAACTGGTGCTCGCACCGTGAGGAGCGCGTGTGCTGGCTGCTCTGCTGGATGGTCGGTTGGGACCTTCGTTCAATTACTTTATTTATTAACTTTGTAATGCCGAGTGAAACTATAAGGTGCTGTGGCCGAGCGGTCTAAGGCGCAACGTTAAGGCCGTTGTCTTCATTGGCGCGAGTTCGAATCTCGCCGGCATCAACTCTTTTGCATTTTTTAATTTTTAATTTAAAATTAAAAACATTTAAATTATTGTGCTGCACAACTTTTAAAACACAACTATTTCCATGTCTTGGGGTAAAAGTTGACCATTTCAGTTTGCAGAGGGGGATTGAGAGGTGCCTACTAATGTTGTGTCACATAGTAGGGAGAACAATATTTTCTCAACAATTGATTTTGAAACAAGTAGTTCCAAAATAACAATTCAAAACTAGCTCATGTATTTTCACTTTCAATCTTTCTTGTTGACTACCTTGTGCATAGGGCAATGTGTCTGCCACTGCAGCAGAAATCAGCGATAAAATGTTAATGTTACTTTCCAGGAAGATACAGAATTTTGACAAATTTTGATCATGAACCCTTGAACTAGCGTGAAATTTCAGAATGAGATACGTGTCTTATGTTAGTACTTTAGTAACATTTACCCAGTAATGTACAGTACTGGTACATAACGGTACCAGTTACCAGGTACCCGTACTGTAGGTACTACTGTAGAGCACAACAACGAACGAGGACCTCCTGGAGTGAAATTCTAGACAACTGACCCATCCGATCCCAAGACTCAATCTATCAAAAACACTTGAACGCCGGCCAGACGGTACAGGATTACGTCATATCTCTGACTGACGTCAACAGGAAGACCGGTACTCAACCATAAATGATGTGATGTCGTCCTTTAATGTCTTACTTAACAACTTCAGAGAACGATGAGAGCAGGGCTTATTTATTTTGTTGAATGCGAGAAACAAAGTCGTCGTCTCCGCCTCTTCTTTCTCCAGCATCTCGTCTCTCGCTCGATTGCGCGGTGGAATAATGAAGGATTCTAGTCTACTTCGTATTCCTGCTTGTTGTTGGAACTTTTGCGAAATGGGAAATGCATGGGATCACAAAATCCAGACGACTCCTCCAACAAACAGGACGAATACGTACCCCTCGCCCAATTCACATCGAACACTGTTTCGTTGCCCACTCCGTAGAGAGAACGAAGCTGTAGTCTCACCATGACGACTCAAGTATCTTCCAGCAGCACCATGATTTATCATCAGGATAGTCTTTTTCTTGATGTTGAAATCAATGACTTTGCCGAATTGTCGAATCTTCTTGGAGAAGATTTCTTGGGCGATAGGACAACCGGAGGGAACTTGGAATCACTTATGCCTGCCAGCTATGAAACAAAGCAGAATGTGCGTTTGCCTGAGTTTGATTACATTACTTCAGAAACAAATCATCATGTGTCCTCCACCATGGAGACTGGTCTCTCTTCGGCTCACCATGGGAGGATGCTAGAGCCTGCCCGCGTATCACCGACTCCAAGCACCTCCATGATGCCCGTGGCTATTAGTGCGAATTATCTACCCTCATGTCCTGATGTTCCTGCTCTCCCCGACAAAGTTAAAAGTTTGGCTTCGACCAAAAAGCTGACAACTACTTCCCGAAAGAGAAAGGCTTCGAACGATGAGGATCATGAATCTTGCGTGACTGAAGAAGAACTAGCCACTCCCTCTTCGAAGCAGAAAAATAGAAGGAGGTAAGAATATGACGTCTCATTATGCTTTGCAGAAGCTGAAATATGTTCTGTTTAGTTCTCTCACCCTAGGAAAAACCCACCCACTGATTTCTGTAGAGAACGCAATCGGGAGCATGCAAAAAGGAGCCGATCCAAAAAGAAGGACCTTACGAAAAGTCTGGAAGAATCGCTCGCCATGCTAAAGGAGGAGAATCAGAGAATGAAAGAATTTGTGTACAAAAAATTGCAAACTAGCAAGGAAGAGGCTGACAAGATGATCAAGGAACGCGTGGTGACGCCATCAGAGCGGTTCGCCTCCGCACTGAAAAATCCATCGAATCGCATGCTGAGCAAAAGCGCAATTTCATATCTACAGAGCCTAGGTAAAGATTGCAGAAGATGACATTGGCCGCGAAACAATAATGTATCGGTACCAAGCCGCAATGGTGGGGATACCATAAAATCGAACATTTCTAGTAAATAGTGCTAACGGCCCCCACTTTCGGTTTTCAAAAGTCATTTCGTGGTCAGTGCATATCAGGTGACGACTCATAGAGACTTGTTTATGACGTTACAGTATGTTTGTTTATGAATGGAAGGAAACGTTTGCTCTTGGGTAAAGCTTTCGTGGCAGTTTTGTAGTATGAATAGTAATAGTGTTGTTGTATGAAGATAATTTTCCAGTTGGATTGGGGCATCATTATGTCCCCTGTCGCTTCTGCGACCAATTGCCCCCCTTCCGACCTTTGTTGACCTGAACTCTGGCAAAGCGTCCAACACTTCTGGTCCAACCTTGAGGTAAATTCGCGGTCGTAGTTTCTCCATGAGTACCTGTCAAGGCGATGTATTGATCGGTTGATAAAGTCTGACGTAACTTGCGAAGCACGTATTCATTAACATATCCACCGGCACAGCACTGCTCAAATAGTTCCTTGGCGTGTGTGAATCGAGACCGTGAATCCTCACGAGGAAGTAAGTTTGCGCAAACAGAGAGCAAGATAGTATAGGTATATGCATCTGCCTCCATGTCTGGTTGTGCAGTCAGCCATTCAAAGACGCTGAACGCGATTTGAAGAGCTTCAGATCGGTCTTCATCCACTTTTGTGAACGCACAGGCGTTGCACACAGCATTTGCCGTGTGAACATTTGGCCTTGTATCAGGGTCTCCTGTTGATTCGTAGCTTGCGATCATACTGTCCAATATCTGTTTTGCGCGATTAGCGGCCCCCTTGTCGCCCGATTTTGCCCAGGCGTCGATGACGCTCGTCATCGTTCGGGTGTTAGGTTTAAAGTCCGTATCACCGTCAGCATATCGCTGCTTCATGACGCGAAGAACGTGTTCAGCTCTGGCCGCCGATCCTCTCTCTGTGGCCTTTGCCCAGGCGTTGATCAAGGTATTGTAGCTGTAGACATCGGGTTTTTTACCCTTATCTCCCGCCCTGTACAACTCGTCCATGTGGTCGAGAATCTGCTCGGCACGATGGGGGGCCATACGGTCCCCAGAGCGAGCCCATGCATCAATGACAGCGTTGAAACTAATTGTGTCCGGTTGGCAGTCTGGATTTCCGCCCTTGTGTAGCCGATCCATCCATTCAAGGATTTCTTCGGCTCTCTCAGCAGCTTGACGACCTCCACCACTCTTAGCCCAGGCATCCAAAATTGTGTTGAAATTAATGGTCGTTGGCTTGCAATCGTCATTGGCTCCGTGTCCATGGCGGTTCACCATGTTTTGCAGGACTCTTTCGGCTCGTGCCGCTGCTCCGGGTTCACCACTCTTAGCTAGAGCATTGATCACGGCATTGTATGTGAAGGAATTCGGGCGCAAAGACATATCTCCGGCGTGATATTTTGCTTCCATTTTATCCAAGAGCTGGTCGGCCCGAGCAGCCGCGCCGCGGTAGCCACTTTTCGACCAAGCATCTATCACAGCTGTGTACGTAAATGCATCCGGTTTCAGATTCGGCATTCCAGACGCATGCAGCTTGTTCATAGCCAAAAGCATTTCCTCGGCTTTCGATGCTGCATCCGGTTCCTTACTTTTCGCCCAGCAGTTGATTACTTTAGACAAGTCAACAGTCGTTGATGTTAGAAAATTGAGGTTTTTCGTATCAAGATCCTCGCGGTGTAACTTACCAGTATTGAAAACGTATGTGTTTGGTCTGAGATCGGAATTGCAGATTGGGTCGTTTTGATGCAGTTGGATCATTTTCGCCAAAAGAGCATCAGCCTTGGCAGCGGCACCTTTCTCGCCACTCTTTGCATAGGAATCGATGACTGCCCCATAGGTTACGACATTGGGTTTAATGTCGGGATCTCCGTTGGCGTTGAGAGTGTGCATCCGAGCTAGCAGTTTCTCAGTTTCGATTGCGGCTCCTTTCCCCCCACTTTTTGCCCAAGCATTGATCACAACGTTGTATGTGATAGTGTCTGGTTTGGCATAAGGATTTCCAGATTCGTACATTTGATGCATATTTGCTAGAAGGGTCTGAGCTTTTGAGGCGGCTGCTGGTCCCCCCGATTTGGCATACGCGTGGATGACTTGTTTCATAAAAACCAAGGTGAGCATCTGTTAATTTCTCATGCATTCGACAGAAAGTCTTTGAGTTATTCGACTTACCAGTATTGTACGTGAATTTGTCAGGTCGGATTTGTATCGAAGGGTTCGTCTTGTGCAAGTTATCCATCCATAGCAGGATCTGTTCAGCTCGAGCAGGGGCTATCTTATCCTTTGAACGAGCCCATGCGTTGATTACGGCATTGAAAATGCCCGTCGTAGGTCGAAGATGGTCATTTCCTGTCTGTTGGTATAGATCATGCATGTTCTGCAGAATTGCCTCTGCACGTTGAGCGGCACTGACGCCTTCGCCGCTTTTTGCCCAAGCATCCACTACACAGTGCACCGTTCGTGTGAGACACTCGTCAGCAGATATACTCGTAGTTACCCAACAAATCATCCGTCGTGAACTTACCCGCCATGGTATACATCTTGGTATTGGGGACAGCTTTCGAATTCCCCACATCAAATTCTTCCTGAATCCGTTTGAGCCACATTTCTACCATGCTCGCCCCTTGAGCCGACTTGGTTTTCGCCCAAGCATTCATTATGGCTGATACAGGGATGGAAGTAGGATCTAGCAGGCCTATTGGCGTTTCGCTCATCCGTCGATTCATTCGAAGCAACCATTCTCGTTTCTTGGACGAAGGAGAATGAGGCCCAATACCGTCCCCCCAGATTTCGGAGCTTTCTTCGCCTTCTTCGTCGTCGTCGTCGTCCTCATCATCATACGGTGGCATAAAGGCATCTTCAATTGCAGGTAGTATCGGTCGACCAGCTTGTACCTGGCTCTTTTCGGATGCAAATTGATCGAGTAGCAAACGGCTACCAGTCAACGCACTAGCTTGTGAGGACGTTATGCTTGCTGTCGATGACGAAGTAGGAGCCGTCATTAGCATCCGTATCGCTTCCGAGCTTGCTTTTGAAGAAGCGGTGGTGAAATCATCACCGGTCGTCGGTGTTGGAGATTTCGACCTATCATCTCGATAACTCGGGCCACTTCCTCGCCCACGCCCACCCCTCGAATTATAATTATTATTATTGCGAGGCTTGTTGCTTTTCCAATGGGGTTGTCCTTTCTTTTGATTATTATTTCGTCGGCCTGCGCCGCCGGCGCTCTTTTGTATCCTACTATCAAACGAGACCGAGTCAGTTTCATTAATGCTAGCATGGGTTTGCTGGCCAAACCCGGGTGGTGCACGTGAGAAACCGAGTGAATCTGAAGAAAAGGGCTGGCTTGCAGCAAACGGTGATTGATGGCTGTGTGGTTCGGGGAACCGTTGGTGTTGGCGCAAGGACGCTTGATCACTCCATGTCGAAGTGCTACGATTAGAAATTCCGGATGTTGAACCCGAACTAGCTCCCACAACACCTGGAATGGTTGCACCACTGCCCGAAGCGGAAGCCATCGACGGAACCGACACAAGCCCGCCGGGATGAAAGTGTCGTTGTTCTCCCGATCCCATATTTAGCTGAGCCATGGATCGAGTGATGTCACTCGGGTGCCACTCGTTGCTGGACACATGAAGTCCTTGCCGACTAGCAAACGCCTGGCTCGGGTCACTGTTGAAGGTGGATGCGGTGTATAAAGAGTCAGCATCGTGTCCTCCTCCCCGAAAATACGCGCTGTTCAAGGGAATATCAGCAGAGCTGGACCAAATATTATGGCCGCCAGTCCCCGAGGCAGCGTCCACCCATCGCGCTCCATCATCATGATTATGATTATCATTATCATCGTCGTCGTCCGTGGAGTTCAGTAGTTTTGGCATTGTGACCTTGCTATTATCCTGGTTCATCGTGTAGTCCCAGCGTGCCGCCGGGCTGCTGCTGCTGCTGCTCGACGGCGGTTCTTCTTCTCTCGATTCATACACCGGCGAGGAATGAGGCAAGAATTGTGAAAGTTCACCTCCTTTTTCCTTGGATCGAATGTTCATTTCGCTCAGGCAGTCTTCGTTTCTTGCAGGTGAAAATAAATGCTAGTGCTATTCCACCGTTACCATGTCGGTGAGACCTCCCTAATAAAGCAAGATCCTTGATGTGTTATTTCGGTGCACGGAGCGATCCAGTCACCGACCACCGACAATGACACGACACAACTGGAATGATAAATTGTACGCTATTTGGTGACAGCAAAACGAATAACGCAACGTCAAACTCTCCTTGGCTGGCGCTCTACTGTACTCGTAGTTGTTGTTGTTGTTGTTGATGTAAATGCCAGGAAGGTGGAGTATTCCAACAGGCAGGAACGACGACGAGCAGTGTACGAGTACCAGTACCGTACCGGCTAGAGGGATTATCTTGAATATGCCAAAACGAGGTGGGTCCCATCTTCCCATCACGTGCCTACTACCGCAGTCCCTACGTACCAGTATCTACAGTACTACGCAAAGTGCCCCGTCGTTGTGCAATTCGCCCCCACCCTCATTCAAGTTTCTAAAAGAGGCTAAAAAATTCATCGTAGAAATCCTACTGGTTCCAGGTGAAGGGGGCACGCCTTGTTCCGTACTTTTTGAATGTGGAACATTATTTTGAATTCTATTGCCTGGTAATGATAACCTTCATGTCCGTAGTTTTGTGCGCGCAAGGTGAGCCGCGGAAGCTTCCAGTCTGACACGAGCCCAGCCGCGCGCGGCAGCAGGGAAATGTGTCAAACCTGGATTCCCCCAAATAATTCGAACTCCCCTTTTTAAAAAGAGTCGGCCACGTCTTTTGTGCCGGTACCTGATATACCGGTATCGTTTGCCGCGCGCTGTGTACCGGTACTGTACCGTACTGTTGCCTACAGTACTGGTACCGGTACCGTTTTGCTACAAGGGAAAAATGAGAGCCATGATTATAATTGTGAGAATATGAAATCAGAAAGTTATCATTTTGCGTGTGTCCAGGGTGCCAGACAAGATGCAACATTTGCCAAAGAAACGATGGAAGGAATGGGTGCTTGGCTGTTAAAAAAATACACAGTGAATTCTCTGTTGTGGCTGCGACAAAGTTCGAGAAAGGAGATGCGATAGCATTGAGAGAGAAGATCAACGACAGATTGTTGATGAGCGTTCCAACAACCTTGCATCACCTCTCTGCTCCCCTCATCCTTTGACAAGTTATTGGTGCATTTCCAACCTTAACGTTATCTGGCTCAAGCCGGCAGGCCCATTCTTTTTCTGACAGTGGTACCACCCTACTTCTAAGTCGTCCATCAAATATGATCAGCGAAGAAACTCGGGGAAATTTGCATTATTACTTAGGAGGTTGGGGTTCAATTCCCGCCAGTTGAGTCTTTTGGTTTTTTACTACTAGCGCTATCGCGTGGTTTTCATCGTGGTTTTCATATGTGGTTCTCATTGAATATGTCTCCAGTACAGTACTGGTACTGGTACTGGTACTGGTACTGTACCAGGTACCGTTTTTGACACACGGGCATCATCCGACACACCAACATGCAGCAAAGAAACCGCACGATAAACGAAAAAGAGCTTCAACCCCCTGCTGAAAATTGCCCGGTCGGTGGTCGGTGATGTGACCGTTAAAAAAAAGGAATAGAAAGGTGTGTCGGTTTTCCCTTGCTTGCCTCTCTCGAACACTCTGGAACAAGCATGCATGTTTGCAAAAATCGGACAAACTCGGAACCTGGAAGCTGAGAGCACCTTGGTACACCGAAACGGACAAAAATCAAGCCACGATCCTTCCACCTTATTGTCCCATCTACTTGTAGACTAAAGTACGAAGTATTACATCTGTCGTTCCAAGTAAAGGGCCTACAACATAGAATAGATTTCGGTTCCATGGCAGGAACAGACAGACAGTTAGCAGCAATGGAAGAACCTGCATCGGTTGAAGTGGAAATGGGAATCGACGACTCCTCCTCGTCGTCGGCTGCGATGCAGGCTGGTCCTGTTACAGAAAAGCCTGCATCTTGGTATCAGTTCGACGGTGTTCGGATAGCGCAAGGGTACAACTTGGTAGGTACATGTAGTGATTTATTTTGGGTGATTCTTTTCGTCGACGTCCTACTGTCTGTATGAAATTCGCGGCTCAGCACAAAATAATGTTTCGTTCTTTCGGTTCCGTTTCTCTCCTGAACCATGACAGGGCGGTATCGGACGTGGTGCACTGATCATGTCGAATATCTTCTTGTCAACATCTTTGATTTATCTCGCCCAAGAAGAAGCAGGGTGTGTTGACGAAGAGGGGGAAGTGATCGATGATTGTGATGGCACGGCCTACGGATTTCAGCCTGCTTCCTTTGTGTCGAATATTGCCGTGATTGCAAGTGTGCTGTCGGCTTTATTTATGCCGCTGCTGGGTGCCATGGTCGATTATACAGATCATCGAAAAACTGTAGGAGTTTTAATGTCATCGGCGTTGATTGCGATCCAGATCACACAAATTGGAACGGTCTCAAGCACGTGGTTCTACATGGCGATTTTGCAAGCCATCTCGGGCTTTCTGTATCAAGGTTTGGTGTTGTCCATTTACGCATATCTACCCGACATGTCCTACAGGGTAGGCGAAGGAAAAATGACAAAGTGTAAGTTGCCAAAAGCATGGCTGTCACTGTACCGGTATTGTATTCATTGTAACGTGAAACACAACTGATGGTGTGTTTTTCCCTTGGTGTGCATTATATCCGTCTCCGCTTCGAACCGCAGTCACATCCATCTTCCAGATGACACAGTTTAGCAGCCAAGCATCCTTCTTGCTTCTCGTCACGGTCCTTTCAATAGCATTTGGATTGGGGGATGTTGTAGCGGCTCAAATGAGCCAAGCTATCAACGTTGTGTGGACAGGTCTTTGCTTCTTCTTGTCGTGGCGGTTGATGGAAGCCGTTCCGGCAAGACACGTTCTACCAGAAGGACATTCGTTACTGACCGAAGGATTTTCGAGAGTCTACAAAACAGCAAAGGATATCAATCAATTCTACAAGCATGGGACGCGCTGGTTCTTTCTTGCCTTGATATTTGCGGAGGCTAGTGCCAATGCATTCACGGTGGTCGCGGTGGTGTTCCTGGACGAGCAATTGGGTCTGTCCTTTACCGATATTGGGATCTTCTTCTTCGTGTCTCTAGTATCGTCAATACCTGGATCGATCGTTGGTTCCTTTGTGACTAGACGGCTTGACCCAAAACGTTCTTGGCAACTCAGCATGACGCTAATGTTTACATGGGCAGCAGGGGGAGCAATCGTCTTGGACTACATCCCGCAGGATCTATCATACCTCGCCTACCTTTGGGGATGTGGCATTGGCTTGCTACTGGGCTGGTTCTATCCAACAGAGAATCTGTTCTTCTGCATGTGTCTTCCCAAGGGGCAAGAGGCAGAATTGTCAGGATTTTTTGTCTACTGCACTCAGATCCTTGGTTGGCTTCCCCCGTTGATCTTTTCATTCATGGTGGAAGCAAAAGTCAGTCAGACTTATGGCGTTGTCGCTGTCAGTTCCTTTCTACTCGTCGCAGTGGCGCTATTGGGATGCGCTGCCCCATGGGATGATATTCTGCAGGAAAGCGGAAGGGTGAAGGAAAGTCTTCATCTGGTGACCGAAGAAGATGCACCTGCAGTAGAAGTCGACCAAAGGATAGAGGAAGTGAAGAGCGAGCCTGCAGCGGAGGAGGAAGGAGAGGTCGAAGACACTGGTAGAGGTTCTACTTCATCTGAACAAACGGTTGAAGCATAGTCTTCTAGTTTGAAGGCTTGTGAAAGGCCGTCCACTTTTACCATCGAAATGTCTCTATTTTTGCTTGAAGAGACTATGCACCGCTAGTGCTATAACTTAATTTCCCTCAGAAGTTCTTTACTCGTAGTTAATCCTCCGATGATGGTGCGGCCAGCGCAGCATATTCTGGGGACTGAGTACAGCATGCATCGGTCGCTCTGTCACGTTCTGCTTCCCACCCCGGCACAATGGATCGAAACGTTAGCGATATTCGAGGAGGAGCGGCTTGTTCGTCTAGGGGAAGACAATGTTCATACTCTTCTTGTGTCGCCCCTTGCATAAGTAATACCGATCCCGAGGGCAAAAGTAAATCAGCTACCAACTCTTTTTTCTGTCCATTCCGCTGCCGCAACTGAAAGCGACGTGGTCCGCCTAGGGACAGGGAGGCGACCGTATTGGTCTCTCCATGAGCTCTGACTTCATCATAGTGCCACGGAATATACCCTTGATTCTCGGGATAGTGGTTGGCGAGACACGCCGTCAACCTACTAGCGGCGGATGATGATGATTCCTCAAGTTGACAGGCGCGAGCCACTTGATCTCGTAATCGACGCAAAGTGGGAGTCCATGGCTGAGGATGCAAGGTTAACCCCACATAGGCGAAGATGCAGTCAGCCGAATCTCCAAAGTAACAGGTAGGACGTGATTGTGGCCCAAAATTATCCGTTTCCACTTGAAAGGGCAGCGTAGCCATCAATTCTTCCAAAAGTTCCTTACTTTCCCTTTCGCTAAAGACATTTTCCCACAGTGTTACCGACGAAGAGGTGGATTTCTTCTTCTCATGATGATGATTCTTGTTCGTGCTAGTAGCAGAGAGCTCCTGCAGCAAGTCAGTCTGGCGAATACTAGCCGATGCATCTTTTGTCTCCGAGCTGTCACCACCCATCTCAAAATCTCAAACCATGTCTACCCTCTTCATGTTTACACCAGACGTTCTGAAAAATGTGCAATGAGGGGATAGAGGGAATGAAAAGGTCGGCATCGTCGTCGTGCATGGTCTTACGAGGAGCCAGTAGTGAGGACGAGGTCGTCGTCGTCGTTAGGCGTTCTCAAAGTCTCCAACAGCTCAAAGATCTTCTCTTCGTGCCGCGCATCAACAATAAAAGACTAAAGGAGGCGCGCGCGAGATAAACGACAAGTCCGTGTACCGGTACGAGTACTAACCCTACGAACTTGTTCGTACCGATAGTACCAGGTAGACAGACTACTACCGGTATGGGAGTATGACTGTTTTGTTCTTCTTACAGTATGTTGCGCCAATCGACTAGCATGACTTCATTTGGTTTGAATCGGATTTGTCGTCTTCTCACATCCGCGCTCCGCGCACGACAAACACCGAAAAAAAAACTAAAACTGAAAATCCACAATGATTGGAATTGCGGCGCCGCCGTCTGGTTTTCACATGTCACTACCGGTATACTCGTACAGTATTAATACCGGTACTGTAACTCGTCCTCTTGAGAATTTGGGCGATCCCAAGCAAGAAACAAACATTGAAATAATGGGAGACAATGCAAGACCAGTGAAGATCCAAGCAACTTACTGGATCGGAACGGCAGAGAAAGAGTCGTCGTCTTCGGATGGTCCCAGCAATGAGACGCCGCCAACACGCACTCAATCGTTCGGGCCATCCTCTCCCATTACCGATACACACACCATGATCAATACTCCGCTCCGGGCTGGATTGCCGGAGGGAGCGAAACCGGATAAGAACAGCGATGGCTATAGTGGATTGCATGATCAAGGACCCTTGCCGCCGCTCAAAGAAGGTGGACCTATGGCAGTATTAATGTCGTGTGTACAGGAAGCCAAGAATTTCAATGATCAATACCTTACAGAAGTGATATCGGCTCAGCGGAAAACAGAAACAAAAGCCGAGCATAACATCACCGCCGACGCAGTCGAAGAGTCGACCAATCCGCTCAAGCGAACCAAAGTCAGTAATTCAGGCGAATTGTAAAAATACTGTAGCGTTTCAATTCTTATGATTTGTTTTAGCGATAGTACTGTAGTTGCACTAGTCCAGGGCTAGCTTGGGAACATGTCGCATAATAGTCGATAGATAGTGATCGCCCACCTGGAAATCAACTGTTCCTCCATTCATGAGGTTTTGCAACTTCTTGGAAAATGCGGAACTGTCTTCGAGATCTTTGTTGATCTTGGGGATGGTATAATCGTTTGATGCACGACGCTTCTTCCCGACTCCGTGGGCGCTGTCGGATGGTGAGGACCATTCTGCTAGTAGGGACGATGATCCTTTCTCGGGAGACCGATCTTGGCGAGGTCTTTTGTTGTTCATCGAGGACAAAAGTGCGCGACCTTCCGTCGCGAGAGAGGGATAGAGTTCCTTCGCCTCAAAGATTCCTTGATCAATGGCATCCACAATGCTATTATCTGGAGGAATCAAAAGAGCTGGGACTGAATCTGTACCCAATTTCTCTTGGTGTGACGCCAACTGGTCGATGATCACTTCCAGGAGCCCACGCGGTACGTAAATGTACTGGTGGTCGCTGCTGTTGGAGTGATCTGCAAACCAATCCAGAGCTTCTTGCAAGCATCGACGATAATATCCTTGCGTCATTAGCACACCACATTCCTCCCTCGTCATTTTCGGGGCTTCAAAGAGAAGAGACTCAATCACGTCTCGGAACGACCCCGTCAGCCGATGACTCATCCACATTAGATCTCTCTCCAAGTTGGCTCGACCAAGGCTAGATTTCCAATCCAGGGGTAGATTAGCACCATTTGAAAAGTATCCTTCGGTGCCATTCTCAGTCACGAATTCTCGTGGTGGCCAAGACGACCACATGGCGTCATTCTCTTTTGCTTGGACATCAGCCTCTTCCATGACTGCTGAAATCGCAGATCTTGCGCACTCCAATACAACATTGCCATCTGCCGTCGAATGAGGCGAGAGGCGGTTCCAGAGATAGGTAGAAATAGCATCCGAGGCAAGCCGCGGGGTTGACACGCGATCAATCTTGACGCACGTCTCGTTGACAAAAATGGAAGCGAGTTTCTTGCAAGACGATTCCAGTGCTTTCTCAATAGCCAAAGGCGTCACGCTCCGATTGCAAATAATCGGTAGAGGGCTATCGGCAGTTCCTAGTGACTCAGCCAGCACAGATTTCATGTATTCATGTCCTTCGTGATCAAAATCACCAAGTGCCATCACGGCCCGAGGTACGGCGTCGTCGAGGAGCGAGGCGGTGGATTGGAGTAACGTTCGTCTTTCGCTGCTAGTAGACCATGGAGCTGGAATCACAACAAGAGCAACGTCGCAATCCGAACAATCCTGGGGACTTGCGCAAAACTGGACAACCGACCGTGCTTCGAAACTTTGTGATCCATCATTTCCCCATGATTGAGCCGTGAATACCTTGCCAAGACCCAGTCGAGAATGAACCCATGCCTTGATCAAATCGGACATTCGTTGTGCATCACTTTCAGCAGAAGCCGGAATCAGAAGTGCGACTTTCAATAGCAGCGTGATTTTGCTTCCGGCCTTTTCTTGTGAATCGCTCATCGAAAGCTTGTTTTGTGACAGAGCCATCTCGTTGACCGTCAGTTCCGAGAGCGAGATTCGAGGAGCACTTTCGCGAATGCTGGCCTCAATAGCTCTCCTGATGTCCATGGGGGCATCAATCAAGGCTTGTCCATACTCGGGCTCGGCTTGATCAGCCTTTGCCTTCTCAAGCAAAGCTCCGAGCTTTAAAGTGTCCGAAAGGAAAGTAGGATCAAGTTTCTTCAGACTAGCAGCAGATCGATCGGTCATTTCGATACTGCGGGCAACACGATTCTTCCACCTTTTCCAAAGGACAATCCTACGCGCAGCATTGATCTTGTCCTCCCATTCTTTTTCTTTTCTGCGTTCCTCCTCTTCCCGCTTGCGTTTTGCTTCAAGCTCTCGTCGAATAGTTTCTAGGCGTTTTGCTTCTTCGACCCTTTCTTTCTCCTTGAGGATACGCTGTTGCCGTTCTCTTTCGATTCGGGCAGCTTCTTCTCGACGCCTTGTCTCGTCGGCAAGACGTCGCTCTTCCTCTATTTTCCTCCGTGCTTCCTCTTCTTTTCTCTTTGCTTCGGCCTCCGCCTCACGTTTCCTCGCCTCTTCTCTGGCACGCTCCTCAACAGCCCGCCTTTCAGCCTCCTGTTTCTGACGCTCAGATTCTAACGCTTCTTCTTCGCGCTTTTTCAATTCTATCATTTTCAGCAAGCGCTGTTTTTCGAGCTCTTTGCCCTGACTCTCTGCTGCCTCTCGCTTCAATCGTTCTTCGTCTTGCTTCTTTTCCATCTGATCTCTTGCTTGCTCTCTCAATTTTGCTTCCTGTTCTAGTTTTGCAGCTTCCAATTGTTGCTTCTTCAGTAGGGCGGCAGCCTTGGCTTTCTCCTCTGCTGAAATCGACGGACTTACAGCACTGGAAACTTCCAGCGCCGGTGCTGCTGCGCGCTGCATGAAGGACGATGACGGCGCAGGTACCGCTGGGGATGGAATGGAATCCAGGGTGGCCCCTTCGCCACTGACTTCACCCCTGCAGACGGCCAGTCTTGTGGCGCCGTTTAGCTTGCGCTCAATGGTTCTGTTCATCTTTCTGGGTTGTAAGGGGATAACAAATCCTTTCTCGGGATGCGTCGGTTCAACGAAGTCGGATTGCCTCCAGAAGATCACATCCGCGACCTCATCCCGAGAACTCGATACCTTGACCTGCCTTACTGTGATGTTATAGTGGGCACATGCCGCACGCGCTTCGTCCAAATCTTCGAAGCATAGGAGATCCACAAGACGATTCAAGGGGTAGGAGTCATAAATTGTTTCGCCTGTGTCCTTCTTTCGCCCGCCAAATGACCTGTTCATGATCCGAAAAGCGATCTTGCGCATCAATTCCACGTGTTTGAACATGATGCAGCAAAATAGATATGGTGTGGATGGAGATCGAAGTATTGAGAAGAATCGAGCATAATTGTAATCTTTCTTTGCCTGTAGTGAAAAGAGCCACAAACTTTGAGACACGACAAGCAATGATACATACTATCTCCGACTCTTGCAGGCCTACCTTGAAGATCTCAAGCGCCAGTTGCACAGGTTTTGAGCGGTACACCTCGGGACGTTCTTGGAAAAGTTTGGCAGCATATTTCAAGACTTCCATGCCTCCCTCATTGTTCATAGTGAGCAACATGTAGAGACCTCTCATTTCCGGCTCGGCGGTCCCATGGCCAGGATGCTGTATGGCATCCTTCCCTATGATTCGTTGCAAAATATTCGGTCCATTGTCGCTGTTGTTCAAAGCAGTTCCGTCAAAGTCGAGGGGTTCCTTCCCTTGGACGCTATTCTTGGTACACCCATGAGAAAATCCAGACAAATCATGCCGTGTTTCCTTCCCATTTTCGTCGGGCACTTCGACCGTTGAGCGATTCATGGAATCATCGTAGAATTGATTGAGCGTCTACGTTTGAAGGTGAGGTGAGAAGGGTAATTGTGAGAAGGACACGAACGAACGCAACTCAGCCAGTACCTACAGTTGCCGTACCTTCATTGTCTGTCCAAGTTCTTGAATATTCTGTTGACTTTGCATTGTGCTAAAATCTTGGATATGGGTCAATTGATGTTCGCACATAGCGTGCCATCTCGCGATTCGTTCATGGCATCGAACGGCGCGGGCATCGCACTGACCTCCCGTACCAACGTAATTTTGTAACGTAAGATCTTTTCGAATCATACGGGTACGATCCCAGATAAATTGATAGACTTCGAGAGGAGGAGGTGTTTGGCCTTGCGGGAAGCGTGGATCGGGACCTTGTCGATCTCGTTCCATCACCCACTCTTCGAGGTATCCACACACTCGCTCCAATACGTCGGGAGGTCTGACCCACTCGGGGACGTCAAGTTTGTAGTCGGCAGCAGAGCGTCGGAATCGTTTGACGACTGTATCCCGTAACGTCCAGTTGGCTGGATGCAATTTCCCGGGCAGCGGTATCTCGAGCTGTTGAATATCACCCTCCCGCTCTCTTCGAAGCAATTCTTCATCGGGACAGAAGAATTCACAAGTACCTTTCAAAGCTACCGCGTGTTCTAATACTTCTCGTTCTGTCGGCTTTTGCTGGTCGGATGGTACTTCCGTGTTGATGGGACGTGGGCGTCCTTGCCCTGCCTTGGCTCTCATATCTGGTGGTAGCATATCCTGAGTTTTGGCCCGCTCTTTGGTTTGATCTCCAAATCGTAATGCATTGCGTTCGGCAAGGGATTGTGCTTGGTCCCCCCTCGAGGTAGAACCGGAAGGAACAAAGGGAGCGGCACTTGGATTCAGGGGAAGTGGTGACGAAGAACCGCCTTGGTCGTCGTCCTTCGGGGGCTGAATTTTTCTTTGTTGCTTTTCGAGTAGACGTTTCTTCTTTTCTTCCAATTTGGACTGAAGCAATCGTTTCTTTTCTTCGATTTTCGCCTTGAGTCGCGCCTCTTCGCCTGCCCGACTGTCGCCTGCAGTGTCGTCACCACCATCGTCCATTTCGCTCTCGTCTTCGGGTACAGGACTGATACTCGAATTGGTTCGAAAGCTGTTGTGATTATTGTGGTTGTTGTTGTTGTTGTCGTTGTCTCTCCTGGCATGACTGGACTGGCCAAAATTTGTGGAGGTAGAGCCACCACCAAAGCTGCCACCAAAGGCTGGCTTGGAGGAAGAGGACCCACCACCCATCATGCCGTCGTTGTCGTCATTATCTCCGAAGGATCCACCACCACCACCACCACCACCTCCTGGTCGAAACGGGTTGCTGTTGTTGTTGGACGCCTTACTAGCACTCCATCCCGAGGGAGTATAGGATTGACTGGATTGACCGAAGCGCTGATGATTCGATGACGAGGAACCAGCATGATGCGCGGTTATGACGTTTGCAGAGGCACCAAAAGCCACTCCTCCTGTCGAAGGACCTGCAGGGGCCGACCCGCCAAAGCCAGACGTTGAGTGAAAGGATGGTGCTCCGGTGGGAGAGGTAACGATGGATGAGGCAGCACCAAAGCCACCCCCACTACTACCTCCAAAGCCTCCACCACTCGAGCTACCTCCAAATCCAGACGATGGTGCGCTATTAAAGCCTCCAGAGGACGGGGGGGGTGCAGAACTTCCAAATCCCCCCCCAGTACTGGGATTGCTGCTTCCAAAGCCTCCTCCAGATGTCGGAGCGCTACTTCCGAAGCCTCCTCCTCCGCTGCTACTTCCAAAGCCCCCGCTCGAACCGCCGAAACCTCCTCCAAACGCCGGGGGCGGTGCCGCCGGTGCATGGCCAAAACCCGATGACGATGAGGGCGCACCTCCTCCGAACCCCGCTATAACATTGGGAGAAGCCCCAAATCCAGATGGAGGAGAGGATACCGGGGGGGAAGACCCAAACATGTTGGCACTACTCATAGTAGGAGCGCTGCCAAAGCCAGCGGTAGCAGCAGCTGGTGGAGCTCCAAATCCACCCCCAAAACCTTGGTGCTGTGGAGGTTGTTGTCCTCCGAATCCACCACCAAACGATCCACCCTGAGGAGGGTTATTACTACTATTTCCAAATCCTCCACCCCCAAAGCCTGATGAGCCAAAGCCACCGCTATTGCCTCCGAATCCAGACATGATGATGATTGATGATGCCGCCCCTCAACGATGTCCTTGGCGACTTTCTTTACAAGCCTCTCGTTGGCTCTGAATTTCGACGATTCTTCAACACGAAAATGTATGAGGCTCTCCTCTTGTTTGTAAGACGTTTATTTAATGTGTCAATGGATAGGAGAGGTGGAACAAGAGATTATACGGTCATGGGGATGGATGATAGAGATGATAATGATGGTGATGGTGGTGTTTGGTGTTTGGTGTTGCATGGGTTTTTTGATGTTGATGCGCGCACAATACGAAACATAGCCCGCGATGAGTTTGATGCGAGCTCTGGTACCAGGTACCGTACACTACGGTACGTGTGCGGCACGGGTACCAGTATGTACCATAATGTACGTGCGGCGATGACCCTCTCTCATCCTCGTCCGGGCGCTCGGCACGGCGAAAATAATGGGCAAAACACCAACGCTTCGCGACAATGGTCGAGAACTGGTCGAGACGACTCCTCACTCGAGACGCGAGGTTGGAGGTTATTTTGGAAGACGACCAGTAGATCTGATGGGACAGTACTATTACACTGTTACAATAATAGACAAGTAGCAGCATCCCTCCTCGATCTTCCACGACCTTCAGCACTCTATAGTTCTGTTGCAAAAGGTGATTTTGAAAATGGCGTGGCCACCCGAAAGCTTAGGCATTGAAACCGAAGATCTCATCAATCAATGTGAATTGATGGAAGTCCTTCCCGCTTCTGCGCAAGGGAAGCAATTTGTCCCGGTACGTCTCATCCTCTCGCTACTGATTTAAAATTTACTTTGAGTGATTACCCTCCTTTGAACCTTTCGTTTTTGCTCATGCGTTTGCAATCTTTCCCTCTCGCTTGACAGGTCGTGGAATTGGCAGCCTTGCTGTATACTGGAGAATATGTTCACGCCCGTCATCTCTGGCGTCGGTGGAAAGACACTAACCCCCCATCGTACTTGGCAGATTGGTGGGCCGTAGGTGCCGCCATGATGGCGCTTTCCTTTGGAAGTAGTAGTAGCAACAACACCAACAACAACACCCAACCTGCTAGTACCCCGACGACGACGACGACGATGACGAGCATTGCCGAATTGACGGCCACCATTTGGAACGGGCTGGCCCACATTCAAGCAACGCATCCCGCACCGCTCCAAGATTATGCCACAGAAGTGGGTATTGCGTACCGCAAACGAGTCTTGCAACGCTGCCATGGTCAGAAGCAGCAACAGCACGAGCTGCCACCACCCCAACCGTACTGGACGCTCTTGAACTTTACCTCGACCGCCGAGTGGGAACTATTTTGCCAGCATCATAGTCAGGGAGGCACAAGTGGAAGCAGTCACTCAGGAATGGCGGCTAGCAATACTACTCTGGCCATGGATGCCAAGACTAGTCTGACACAGGTAGTGGCCTTTTTGGAAAGTAAGCCCCCCTCGGCCAACACCACCAGTGCATCTGCCCGGGCTTGAGAGAAAGTGAAAAGTGTTTTTGATGATGGGAAGTGTTTCTCTTGCAGCTACGATATTGTACTCGTACTGTATGATACGATACTCCTGGTGCTACATTAATACAATCTGCTGGTGGATGTGGGCTCAGAATGTACATATGCTACGAACACAATAGTGACATGACATACACGGTATTGTTGCGAAGTTCTTTCTACACGTCGAAGCCTGGACACCGACTTGGCGTCCATGTCGGCATTCTTGTAGTCTACTACTTTCAGATCAAGAGCAGTATTCTAATCTCTACTCTAGTAGTTGAATGAGTATCAGAGAGTACCGGTACAATAGCCTAAATTTTGTCTAGCTAGCTACGACTATACCTTTACGATAGAGTAACGCTGATACGTACCGGTACACATAACTGATCAACTGAACTATTACAAATCGAGCAAGCTGCAAGTACATGTAGTGCTCTCAAGTCTCAAGGAGACGATGAGACACGTTGATATTTCATTCCCGAGAGACCATTCCCGAACGCCTGTCGACCTTCTCTGCGACATCGCTACATTTTGCGGAACAGATGGCCGCGCGGCCGACGAACGCCGTTCGCAAGCCTTCCAAAGAGCGCCGACGCCCTTCAAGAATATTTTAATCCAAAGAGTCATCTACTAGTAGAATTCACGTACAAGATACCTATTCCAATCGTGCTTGTGAGAAAGACGTCACATCATATCACATCACACACATTATTCATCGACGCGATGGAACAACACATCCAGCATCCATCATTCCATTGACAACAACACAACTTCGACTATGGTGAACGGTAGAGCTGTTCGACGGGGCACCACGCGCCCCCCTCCTCGACAAGCTGGCACAATATATGCGCCGAATCAACGACCCGGTGGGCGGAACCAAGCGTTTCCGATCGAGACGCGTCGACTCGCTGTTTTGGCCCATCAGATTCTGGAAGACCACAGCCCGATTCTAGTGCAGGCCCGTCAGGGTGCGTTTCACCCTTCCACTCGCACCATCCGACGATGGAACCATCGCCATGCGAATCTCGGCCATCTCCAACCCTTCCGACGAAGCGGAAACCGTCGCTCACGCGTCTTGAAAGGGTACGATCTCATCCTTCTCGCGCTCTACAACATCAAATTTCCTACCGCCACAGCGTTGGAAAAGATCGCATTCTTGTGGAACTCTTGGGGTAGATTTCAACCGGATGGCGGAAGGCTCTACGACGAGTCACAGATTTCAAGAGCCGAGCAGCAAATTGGACTCTCCAGAAAGAAAACTTCCTGTTGAGTAGTAGTCCATTGGACGAGGGCTCGTCCATACTAGGATGACTGCATCTCAAACAAATAGAAGATTCACCAACCAAAAATGACCCACTGTGGCCAGGGGGGCGATTGTATTCCTCCACCGAGGGCTTGTACAAATATTTGCCATACTGCCCACTCTTCTCTTCCAGTGCCTTCTCTTGACCCTTCAACAATGTCTCGCAGACGAAGTCATACTGCATGACCTCCAGCACAGCGGCAGTGGTCGTTGCTTTCTTCGACTTGAACCTTTTCGTTTCAAGCTTTTGATACGCTACCCCTAATTGGTAGAATCCATTGATAAGAGCTGTCTTGTCTGGTCCTCTGCTTTTTGCCAGGTCTGCGGGCGGGATAGCTGTAATCCCCTTTTCCACTTCGGACCACAAAGAACCGCCCCCACAGGAACTGACAGCATTTTGTATGATGGTAGAATTATGCTGCAGCACCTTGAAAAGCTTCACAAGGTGCTCTTTTGTAGGCCCAACATTTTGTTTCGACAACGCGGTGATGATGTCAGCTTGTCCGAGAGACTCAACAGAGAGAGTCTCTGTCAGTACCTTTTGGAAGCCAGAGGTCGTATCATCGACACTCCTTTTGTTGTAGTCAGTAGTAGTTGAAATCATACTGCTGATGATGGTAATGATGGTAAGATGATGATACTGAGTTGGATAGGAGTAGGGTGATAATGATAATAGAGTTGTCGGAGCAATGCTGAGGGCTGGGGTGTTGGCTGCAGTATTAACTACAGTACTACCAGGTACCTGGTATGCGTACAGTGATGCTGCCACACAAGACTGAAAAGTATCTACCGGTATGCAGTACTCGTACTGTATTGTACGTGAATTCTACTAGTAGATGACTCTTTGGATTAAAATATTCTTGAAGGGCGTCGGCGCTCTTCGGAAGGCTTGCGAACGGCGTTCGTCGGCCGCGCGGCCATCTGTTCCGCAAAATGTAGCGGTCCACATACTAGTTCTTGAATGATTTTATACAGCCTTATTTAAATTATTCATATACATTAACCTCTAGTTAACGCTCCACATACATTACGCCGACTGTCCAGTTCTATCGCTCACAATTCTGTCGCCGATCCACCAAAATCTGCAAATCCACCAAAATCTGTGATCTCCAGATCCATACATATCTCTCACTCATATATTCCGTGGGATTTCCTGTCGTCGAAGATTTGTATAAACGTTCTCTTCTTTTCGCTAATAATAAACAATGATGGATCAAGTGCGCTACCCTTCTAGCTTCGCATTTTCTTCGTCAGGAAATCCGAACGTTTACCCCTACGTGGAAAGCGGGGAGCCGCAGGGAAACCGATCAAGATTGGATTCAGCATCATCGGAAAGCTCCAGGGGGAGCGGGAAACCTCCTCGACGACGCAGTCATCGGCCTAGGGGATGCCGTGGGGGGAGCAATCGTCGGAGAAACAACGCTGACGGTACAAAGAAACCAAGCATCAAAGATAAAGATAATAAGGCAGGAGACTTGGGCAGCAACATGACCATCCTTTCGAAGCATCCGAATCACAAACAAGTAATGCCAGTTAAAAAGGGCGTGCAAGAATATACCATTTTGAGTCGTCAGGCTCAACCATTGCTTGAACGGGAGCGCAGCACGTTCTCCTCGACTTCCACTGCCCAGATGACTGAGTATTCATCGTCGCAGGGCGGCGATGAGAATCCAATCTATCCAAGTGACTTTTCTGCCATCCAACCCTCCTTCTCTGACTCTTCTTCCGAATTTGGCACAGACCCGATTGCGCAAGACTTGAATATCTATCCAAGTGATTCTTACAGTAGCATCGGCAGCGAGGGCAATATCATCAGCCAGAGTCAGATCCTCCCACCCCTGCCTTCCAACGCGTTTCATGACGAATACATCCCTTCTGGCCCCAATCCTTATGCTTTAAAGCCGTCGACGCACGATAAGAACAACAACAACAACAATATGATGTTCTCTCGGGAAAACTTTTCACAATCCCCCGAACCATCCAAGTTTGTGGGTGGTTACGCAACCCCCATGAAAAACTTGGCTCCCCTATCTATATATTACAATTCGTATCCTTTGCAGTACCATTCCAATAATATTGCAATTGAGAACGGCTTTAACATGAAGGACTGCAACACAATGGGCCCTCCGCCCCCGCGCCCTAAGCTATTCTCGGGCACCGCCAACAACGCAAACTACGTCACTACTTCTAACGGTTCTATTGGGGTTACTTGCAGCAGCGAGAACGATTATCGCGCCGAGCGTTTGGAAATCCAACGTCAAAACGTTGAGGGAGGAAGTTTATTTGTAACCTCCCCGCGTTCGTTTCTCATGGGAAAGAGAAACGGGAACATGGCAGCTGCCTTTTAGTGCGATTACGCGATGGAAGAAGAATCGAAGCAAGGGTAGCCAGCAATGGAAATGTCGACTACCACTTGTGAAGCAACATGAAAAAGATAGAATGGCGCCATCTTTTATCAGCATCTTCAACAACCATCCTATCACCTTTGAACAATTCCCGCGGACACTTCCAATTGTTTTGGTCCAGATGATGATGTACTCGTATCGTCCAAAAACAACACTTCATCTGTGCTCAAGTACAACGAAATGTTCGCAAAAGCAAAAAATCCAAAATTAATTAAAAATTAAATCATAATAATAGAGAAACGATATGTTTCCATCAGTAGTACACACTGATCTTGAAATGGTCCTTCGATGATGTCTAGCTAATCTAGATACTGACTGTCTGTGCACAATTACTATAGTTAGCATGGCATCTAGCATCCTCGATTCATGAACCTACGTTGTTGGATCTCCAAGGGCTGAACACACGATGCCGCAAGGGAGTTCATGGATAGCTAGCAAGGCAAAACGGATGGGGTTCCAGGGTCCATACTACTATTTCGACTGCAAACGACCTGGCATCAATCCTTCCAATAATACAGTTCCATCTCGACAAAAGCCCTCGATTTTTGTAGTACAAGTAGTACTTTAGGAGCTATTTGGAGTATTTGACGCCACCCATAAAGGAACGAGCATCTGGTACTCCCCCATTGAACTCAGCGTCCCGAAAGTCGAATCCTGGATGCTCTTCTTGAAATCGCTCCAACATCAACTTCTTCTTGGCATCTTCCTTTGCCAGTGGATCAAGCTGCACAGTCATGTTGCCTTTGAGCGCGGCATCCCATAGTTCTCCTCGATGCGCCTTGGTCAAGTAAATGGTAATGATTTTTGTCTCGCCTCGCGAGGAGGAGGAGGAATCTTCTTCGTCCTCCAAACTCCAGGTGGATTCGGACACATCGACGGTACCAAAGGTCGGTTCATCCAAGAACCATTGACTTCCACCGACAAGACCCAGTTTTAAATGTGTGGCTTGAATTTGAACCGATACTTGACTTCCCTTTGTGACATGTGGCGGAGCAGTCACGTAAATGGTCACGTCATCCAAGGTTTGTTCCCACTGATAGACTTCTGCACCATTGTATATGAAAGTGTAGCGGCCCGTTGCTTCGTCTTTGACCATGGTCGCCGTACCAGTGGAAGGAGCGCCTGTAGCAGCAGCAACAGAAGCTACTGGTGGCGGAGGCACACCTTGCAGGGGCAAATTGGGTTGCGGCGCAACGTCGTTATCCTCATCACTTTCATCGTCAATGTGATCGAATTTCGAGTAGTCGGATAGCTTGCTCATTTTTATTTTCTTACATTCAGCACGTACGTTGGTTTCTGCGGAAATGAAAAAGGAATACAATGACAACAGACTACTATTTTTGGAAGAACACCTGCAGTCGGTGCGTGAGTGTAGATCAGAGTTCTGCCAGTATCTGTCGTCAGCTCTAGCGCCGCCATTGTCGGTTGTCGACGAACTGATTTCGATGTTTTTCGTGGTTTTTTGTGCGTCGAAACTCGAAACGAAAGGCTGAGATGACGGGACTCATTTGTTGGTTAGTTCCCGATTGATCGGTCTCAAAAATAGACCGATCTGAAAGGTTCGGTCTTCTCTGCACGACCCGTTCTCTGATGACGTCTGAGGTCTGAGGAGTCAGTCGAGGAGTCGTCGTCGTCGTCAGTCCAAGCAAGTCTTTTTGCGATGATGTTCGACGATAGTCTACCGGTACCGGATATGGTGAGTGATGGTGACAGATGTGAGATGTGAGCTGTGAGCTGATGTTGGTGGAAATAGAATGCCCTTTCATTGTTTGACGACCTTGCTCTACGGGGAAGGACTATTTCAATCGATCACAAGCTTGCACACTGCACACGAAGCATGACATCACCAACCTCGCCTTCTTCGAAGACTGATGGTCATGCCCAAGGAGAAAATGAAATGACGAAATGGTAAGGCGGTTTCTTCTCATGATTGGCACTGCTGACGAGCTCGCACCACGTCTCTATAGCAACAGTCGCTCATTCTCCGTTTGTTCTTGATTGGTTTGTGCCAGTTTGCTGTCTCAATATCGATTTTGTGCTGCGGGGATTGGTCTAGGGACTGCCTACGCCTTGCGCTACAAAAAGGGGGTGATTCCAATGGTGGCAGCTGGCGCGATTGGCACTTCAGCCGATATGGTGTATGGATACCTCGTCGAATGTGCCCAATACCGAGATTCATGGTCATCATCATCATCCTCGGGTGCCGAATCATCATCGTCGTCATCATCATCCTCCAATACAAATTCAACGTAATATTTGGCAGTCGAAACTAAGTATTTTTGAGGAACCGCAAACAATTTCTTCTCGACATCTTGACCTACTACTAGTGAAGAAAATGATTTTTGACGAAACATTTCTATGGGCAGGACCCTAGAAGGACCGTGGCTACTCTCTAGAACGAAAGGATTTTATTTCGCAAAATAAGGAATTTCATGAAGATCAACAACTACCGTACTCATGGCCAGTCTACTCCTCGTTCACTCGCCTGCCTGCAGTGCCAACAGTACTGCGCTATCGTTTTCGAAAGAGACCTTTGGAAAGCTTAGCACTCGCATATCGTATTGACTTTCGAAGTCCAAAAGTGAGCAGACCCTTGAAGGATTGATATCTCGCAGCAGGGGCTACGATCGAAGTTAGGACTTTGGCCAGGGATTCTTGTTGTTGCGCTAAATGATTGTGTACTGGATTGGAACTTCCTTGGCGACTGGTTGTAGTAGACGGAACCAATAATGGTTTCTTCGCGACAGGAGGTAATCGTTGGACTAATTGGGTACGTGCGGAAATATCGTAGGGATCCCATTCCAAACCGTCCGTTCGAATGGAGATGATGCCCGATTGCTCCAAGGGTTTCAAAATATTCTTTCCACTTGTCAAAGAATCCCGAAGCGATGACAATGACGACGACTCGTTATCATTATCCACAATGATATCGTCACTACCACGATACAAGGCATGAAACCGTTCCAACTGTCCTGGAGCCTGCACCAATTTTTGAATTTTGTGGGGATCTTCCCCTCCGACTTGCATTCGAAAATCTCCGGTATAACTAAGTACTGCAATCTGACTGTAAAAATTCTTCCATGGAAGAAGATGATTGGTGGTTACAGTAGTAGACGAAGCGGGAAGAGGGGAGAGCAGCATGGCGGCAGCCACAGCGGCCTGGAGGTTGGTCGTTTGTGCCTCCTGTAGAGTTGTTCGATACATTTCCTCTTCTGCTACTTTGGAAAGGATTGGAATGGGAAGTGTCGGTTTATGCAGTCGGCCAGCAATATACAAGGAATCCCATTGCGTCAAATCTTGAACAAAATCTTCGTATTGAATCACACCATATTTGAGTGGAAGGGGACCGTCGTCCACGACATGAAACAAAACTTTGCCATCTTGGCCATGTAAAAATCGTCGTTGCAGTCCGGCCGCCAGTTGTCCCTGACAGTAATCCAAGGTTCGTATCCATGTCGCATAGTGATTTGGATTTTGAAGTTCATTGGCCCAATGAAAGGATTCGGCGTCTCGGACGACCAGAATGAGATCCAACATTCCAGCTTGACTGGGATCCTCTCCCTGGAGGGCTTGCGAAAAGACACCGGATCCATACCCAAAAGCAAACACCAATTCGTTCTGAGGAAACGTGGTATCGATGAGCTCTGCCAACTTCTGACTGGATGTTAATTGACCACTACTTGCTGCTTCGGTCACCATGGTGGTTCTGTACAGTAGAGCCTTGTAAAGACGGCGGACTTGAAACTGGGGAAGATTTTCAAATGTAGTAGGACGAACCTGGATGTTGAAGCGGCTGTATTTTAGAGTGAGACTAACCGAATGTCGTTCTGTCACTGTCAATGCTTTTGCGTTAAAAGCGGTACCAGGTAGTGCCAGGATGAGAGATGTTGCATCTTGCATCCCCTCCTTCACACAATTATAATCCATCCGTCGTCGCCAACCATTGTGGCCGATGATCCTGATTCTTCAAACGGTACTGGTACCAGGTACCAGGTACCCTTGTCGAAAGATCGCGATCCAAAAGCGATGCGAGCGATGAATGAGCGAGGTGACGTCATCATGACGCGACAATATTGCCCGCGCGCACTGTAAGCGCGCAGACGCACTATTCGACCACAACGACTTCTTACACATTTTCATGTTGGATTATCCTAGTGTTTCGGTACTTCAGTTGTTCGTAACTTTTATATTATGAGCTATTATTCTCTATCTTCATATACATTCTCGTATTCTCATTCAGACGTGCGACATTGTTCGGATGGGTTCTCCGATGGTCTCGGACCGTCTTAGACAATCTCCGTAACTTGCCATGACTCAATATTCCCACGATCGAATTATCTTCCACGTGTAACAACACGATACAACACTTCCCAACATTTTCACATCGGGTTTGTCCATCTTCCGCCCAAGATGTAGGGGACATGGACAGACCTTCTTTGTAGGAGAGCCACGTACCGTGGGTGATTTGCACACTTTTGAGTTCGGATCCTCTCTCGGTTGCTTTTGACTGCATATGTACCGAATGCCGACGATGATGACCAGCATGCATGATGACAGCCAGTGCCGTTTGCGCTGTCATCTCAGTCCAGCAGACACACATCATAATGGCCTTCAAGCTTTCACTCTTCATCCTTGACGACTCAATCTAAACCCTGCACGCCAAGCTGCAAAAGTCCGGTGATACAACATAGAGCTGTAGCACGTAAACGTGTGCTGTAAAGATCTAGGAGTGGCTAGTAGAGGGTCGAGAAACGACTAATTCATTGATCTTGGAAAATAACACAAACAATCACACACAATGTCCAACAGCAACAACAATAACAATAACAACAAGCGTGGGATTGATACCCTCTTGACGACGCGTGGCAAGTCGCTCCAAACGGGCGAAGAGATTCGCTTTACATTGGTTAAAGGTCCCGCTTTCCCACTTGCTCCGGATCCTGTGAATCCCAAGGCCCCAAAGGAACAATTTCCCTTGATTGCCAAATTTGGAGAATCGGTCGTCACACCGCATTTTGACCAAGTGCCTTGGAATAGCGCTCGCTTGTACCAACAAGATGTGCCAAAGGCACAAGACGACTCGGATGAAGAGGCCTCGGAAAAACAACAAACGAAGAAACGATGGCGTCCTCGTCGCAAGGAACTCCCGAAACGTCAGTGGGTGCTACAAGAACAAGTCGAATTCTTGGAAACCATGATGGCCAAGCGTCAGAAAAAAGCCCCACCGGATCATTCCGTCAGCTCTCGTTATGAAGGAATTCCCGAACACAATCCCAGTCAGTTTTGTTTGGTGGAAGAACCCACTGAGGGTAGTGGTGGTGCTGGCAATAATAATGTCTTGCAAGTGTCACTCTTGCCCACTCCGAACGCTACCATTACCTTTGCGCAACCCAAGGCTCGCAAGACCTTGACCATGACGGAAGCCGAGCTAGCTATTGAAGATCAACGAGGTAAAATGACCCGTTTTATGATGCATGATAAACACAAATTCTTGCATTCTACCACCAATCAGGCTTCGACCAGTGAATCGCGCAAACGTCTCTTTGGCAAACTACAAAAGGTCCAGAAAGCAAATGCCGACGACGAAGAAGAAGACGATATCATGGGGGATTTGGCATTTCGGAATCGCAAAGGAACTGGGCGAGCTCGGAAAGAACTTTTGGATACTTTGGGCGATTCTAGTCTCAAAGTGGATGCGGACGGTGTGTTGGGCGGCACCAACGACTCGGAATTTGGAAAGGGACAACGATTTGGGCGTTTCCAACAAGGGGAAAAGAAAGGCGACACAGGTGGCGACAAAGATGACACGGCGGGAGCGGAACCGTCCACCAAAGGCAATGATGGTCTTGCCATGGCGGATGATTTTTATCAACGGGATGTTCAAGCGGAGTATGAAGAATTAGATTACGATGCCAACGAACAGTTCGATGACGACGATGTCGATGTTGGAGAAACCGAAGTGGTGGTAGAAGGGTCAGGATTTGCGGAAGAGGATGACGATGAGGATCTCGAGGAGGAGGAACTTGGTGATAAGCCATCTGGTGCCGAAGGTTTGGCGTCAGTGGCCGGCTTTCGACTGCTGTTGGCCAAGGCACGCGGAGAGATTACTCCCGAGCAAGCTGCCGAAGCGGCCGAAGGTGCCAAGCTCAAGGAGAAACAAAAGGAAGAATTCGAAAGAAAGGCCGACGAAAGCAAGAAACGCAAACGAAACGAAGAAGACGATCATTTGGCCCAAATTATGGCCGCAGCTGAGAAATCACGCGAAGAAGCCGAACGTAAAAAGAAAGAGGCTGAACAAACCAAGGCCGAACAGCCGCCGACCAAGCAAGCCAAACTTGACGACTCGACCGGTGTCCAAGTCGATGAACATGGTCAGCGTATCATTAATCTCAAGGCTGTGCAAAAGGAGATTTGGTTGCGTCATGGAACGATCCCAATGAAACGATTGATGAAGATCTTTGACATTAAAAAGAAAACGTCCGTTGAACGACAGAACAAGTTTCGAGAAGTGGTCAAAGAACTGTGTACAATGGAATCGGACCCCGTCGATGGTCGCATGTTGGTACTCAAGCAACACTACAGTGCCATGGGGTAGATATTGTCATGTTCGTACTCTGTACAAGTACGAGTAAACGAGACGCCATTGTTCTCCTCCAATAAAAAAATTCCAGTATTCTACGTATCTCTTTCTCTTAATTACTCTCTAGAGGAGCGAACTCCCCACAGAAAAAGTTCCGTTCCTTTCAGTAGATGGACTGATTTGTCTACAGATGGGTCCGACGTCTGGGTAGACGCTCGACTGGCTACTAGTCTAGTAGAGAGAGTAGAGAGTGAGAAGAAGCAGGAGAATACTTTTTGCTATGCATATACTTTCTGAACTGAGACGAACTATTCTAATGGGAGGAAGTATACCCCTGGTCGGCGACTTCCGTCTCGTGCAACGTTTGCAGCGTTATGTGCGGCACGTCCTCGAAGTTAGCCCCCAATTCTTCTTGGTCTTCTCTCTTTTGCTTGGTAAGAACCTTTTGTATCAAGTTTTCCAGTCGATCCAACCTAGCCAAGACTTCACGATTTGGACCCAATGCGACCTCGCCGCTTTCAGTGTCCTTTCGATCCATACCATACATGCGAGAAATCATTCTCCTCAGCACGTATTCCGTCGACCGCTCAATGTACTCCAACAGGATGCCTCTAAATTTCTCGCTCGGAACAACCTGCTCAACCAAGACGGCCGCCGAGAAGTTCACAGCGGTCAACAACTGCATGGACATGCCAATCGTCAACAGAATAAATGGAATAGCCATCAAAGGCTGGTCTGCTCGAAATGTGTATGCCACCTCTTCAAAGATATACAGGAAGCTCCAAAGTGACCCAGTTAACCATGTAATGATCAAAATCCAACGAAGAAATATCAACGAGATGTAGGTAAAGCTCGCAGTGGACATCTTTTCAGACCACTTGGATTGGGAAGGACGGATGAACTTCTCCATGACAGCGTGGCTCCCAAGGAATTGTGCCCTCGCTCTACGCAACGTAAAGAAGAATCATAAGTTAGCAATATTATGAAAACAAAATTGTGCGCAAAAAAGAAGACCACAAGTAACCGACCTCCGAAATAAGATGACACTGGACTCTTGTGAGTTTGAATATGAAAGTGTGACAAGTGCGATTAGGACATTCAGGAGGATGATCGTCCCGAAAAAAGTGGTAACAAACCAAAGGAATGTGACACCTTTAAGGCGATTGTACTGTTCCAATTCAAAGTCTCCGACAACAATCGCATAAGTCCGCAGGTAGGCGTCGAAACTTCTCGGTGAGCAGAATTCCTCCACCGCTGGATCATTATCGTCAGCAGAGCAATCGAGGTCATCATCATATCTGACCACTAGTTGGAACATATCCCCGACCGTGATAACAAAAATACACAAAACGACCACAAAGAAACGAATATCATACAGCATCTGCATTGGTGGGAGATGAGTTGTCAGAGACCGATTGGACAGAGCATTCAATGAATGCAGCAATACGTACCCTTGTCAAAGCCAGAATGAAAGTCGCAAGGTCCTCGTTCACGACCTTCAGGAATCCAAGCATCCGTACCCATAGGAGACCAAGAATAAATGCATAAACAAAAGGACTAAGTGAAGAACAAGTTAGAGGAGGCCCCGTGTTTGATTGTCACAATACATCGTCTCACTCACAATTCCGTCTCTTCGGCGCCCCCCTTGTCAAGCCGGACGGCCGCCCACAATGCCAATACGGTGCCAGAGATTTCAATCAATGGCCACCACCCAAAGGCGACCCTCATTGCGTTGCGTTTTGAAATCCTCGACAAGGACACAAACTCACAGACCTTGAAGACGAGCTCATGTGTAGCAATCCAAAAGATGACTGATTGCAGGCGCATCCAAGGGAAATGAATAAAAAATTCTTCATCTGGAATATCCTCAAGAACTACCTGCCGAAAAACTAATATAAGGCACAAGTGCAATAAAAACTCGCCAATGCCTGTTCCAACGGTGAATGGAGTCATCATCTGACGGTTCATGATAAAACAGACCAAAGGAGTTGCAACGGCCTTGTTTGTCGCATCCTCGCCAGCGATGAGAAGTGTAGGAATGACATCTCCCAGATTATCAACGGCCTTGAAAATTTTTCGCTTGGCAGAGTGAAATTCTTTCTCGTCTGCGGGCTGAGCCTTGCGGTAGCCGCCGACATGGTCTTCCACTTTCAACCTCGACAGAGCTTTAAGAAAGTCTAAAGCGACATCCAACGACGTGCCTTTGGTGTATCGCATCATTGATGTCAACCACGGACCAATAATTTCTGGGCAAAAGAAAGCGCGGCGCATCGCAGAACATTCCACAATGAACGACCGAGTCTCCTTCGACTCGATAAGAAGGACCGTTCTCAAAAGACCAGGAATTGCCGCAATATTCTGAGCCAAGGCTTTCCTTTGTTCGCGCTGCCTGGTATATGCTAATGTGGGCCGTATCTTTTTGTTGGGATCCAATGGTTTGCCTCCTAGATGATCCATGCCAAAAGAGAGCATCTCAAAGCACCACTCGACTTCGTCAAAAACCAACACAGGCGGAAAACGATTCGAAGATTTGCTCATCGAGTCTCTCAGATTGGCGACGATTGAGCTCCCTTGACTTGCATTCAAATTGACCGAGCTCACCCTTTCACTGAAACTCATCATGCTGGTAGTAGCATCCGGGGACTTCTCCTCTTTGACTCCATTCATGGATTGTAGTTTCCGATTTATCTTGGCTATTACAGCTGATACACTTCGAGACTGCGAACTCTCTCCGGAGTTCCGCTGTTCGGCCTGTTCTCGACTGTCGAATGCCCATTCAACCCATTTCAGGATCAGATACGTGAATGGCATCCGACCATCGGAATCCAACGTCACAATGCCTTCTGGGTAGACATCCATCAGAAAGAGAGCACATTTCGTCGCTGCTTTTCGACCATCACTAGAGTCGATCAACTCTGAGTTATTACTCAGAACATGCAGGGGAAGGCGACCATGCGAGTCTTGTTGCTTGACCATGTTTGGGTATCTTTCCACCAAGTCGCCGACACGTCGAAAATCAATAGACTTGGCCGCACAAATATAATGCAACCTTGTCTGCCCTTGACTATCACTGAAACTATCCAGCTGAGCCAGTTCTCTCATCGAAGTTCTCTTCTTGATTACAGTACGACGTCGGTGTGGGACCGCCTTATTTGTTCGATCCATTCTTGGTGGGACACCATCTTCATACTCTTGCTGTTGATCCGTGCCACGAGGATACGTCGTTGGAACACGAAATTCTTCACTGGCATATGGTCGGTTTGGGAAGGCTGGAGTCGATACGTCTGAGAATATCGGAAGACTACCTGTACTTTCGAACTCTTCTATCCTACCGGTACCACCTGATTCTTCGACTAGAGGTATTTGCCTAGAAGTAGAAGTAGCAGATGGAGCTGAGGCCGATGGGGCTTGTGGCGTCACACGTCGGACCCGTAGGTTCCCAGAGAAAATCTGTAAATCTTCCAGCAGCTCTTCCAATGTTTGATTTTCTCTTGGAGTTAACACTCTTGTCGTCGAGTCCTCTTCGTTCTCCCAGACAAATTCGAATCGCGGTTCATCACGAGCCACCGACGATGATGATTCGTCACCCAGTATTTTTGTTTCAATCCTATCCATGATAATAATCTTCTAATGTTCTGAAAATACGAAGTGCAGCAACGGTCCACTTTTTGATATTATTTCCCCCGCCTTTCTGGTCGGTTACGTATACTATCGATCGACGAGTATTTAAAAGTTCTCGCCAAGAACGAAAAGAACAAAGAAAGAGAGAAGAGTTTCGGCAGTACTATGGTACTCTATCATCCCTGCAACAAAGAGAAGTCCCGATGAACGACGAATGAATGTTGATGAAGAGGAAGAGAGGCAAAGTGGAAGAAAAAAGGAAGGAAAGTACTGTAAAAGTGGAGGTGCATGGGGAATGAGGAGGCGAACCCCAATGCTGTACTGTACAGTATGTCATTTACCCCGGTATTTCGCTCTTTCGTCATGCATAAAGACAGTAGATAGATCCCGTAATATTAAAATTTGCTTGGATATAACGTTAAACACAGAACCTTCTTATTTATGTAGAGATGCGTTGCAGGAAGTCTCGCGAACTTGTCGACGATGATGGACGACGTCCACGACGACGACGCGAGGATAGTGTATTGTGATGTTTTTACTCCATTCATCATCATCATCATCATCATCATCACGACTGACACAACAAATACATCCAACAACAAATAAACATGCCGACAAGAGGGCCCCGCTTTCACTAGTCTCCAGACCTACACTCGCAGCCACAGCCACAGCCACGGCTACGTGTACATGATGGCAAATCATAATCGTCACCGAAAGATCTTCGTCGCCGTTCTTCTTTTTGCCTTGCTTGTATTGTCCAATACGCTATGCTTCATACAGGCTGTTGCTGGCGACCGCAATCATAATCCGTATCAAGTTCTGGGTGTGACTCGTAGTGCGGCACAAAAAGAAATTGAGAAAAGCTACAAAAGTCTCTGCTTGAAATTTCACCCAGACAAGAATGTGAACCGACCGCAAAAAGAACGGGAGCAATGCGAAAACAAATTCAAAGAAATCCAGCATGCGTACTCGTTGATTGGAAATGAAAAATCACGGCGATCGTATGAAATGCAAGAGGCCTATGGAATCCCGAGATCATCATCGTCGTCGTCGTCGTCGTCGTCCTATGCAAGCAGTAGACCTTCCTCCTTCGGTGGCAGTGATCCGCTTGCGGACGCTTTCTTTCGGGCATTTCAACAGTCGGGACCTTCCATGTACTTTGCCAAAGGGCCTGATGGTCGACCCAGATTTGGGGTTCGGCGAGCATTTCCTACTGGTCCAGCCGAATACGCAATGCCAGGAAACCTTTCATTCAAGTCCATCTACCATCAAAAAGTAAAGGTTCCGCTCGAACAATTATATACTGGAGCCGACTTTGAATTCAAGCTAGTGGACAACATCTGGACTCGGTGGCGAGCGGCGATTCGTGGAAAGATTATATACTTGTCACTTTACCAAGGATTGATTTATTCCATGCCCATGATACGAACCAGCAGGGTCCTAGCGGCCATTGTGGGTATGTTCATCGTACATGCCACACTCCCCAAGCCTGATCCGCTGCAATCCTACTTGTCAACTCTTCCTCGAGGCTCCAAGGGCAACGGCACCAAAGTGAGATTTCAGCAAACAAGGAATAGTCTACCAGAAGTGGTTTTTGAGTTACAGGAAGCGCCTCATCGTCGCTACTCTCGCGTGGATAATGATTTGCATACCTTTGTTCGTATCAAGAAGAGAGAAGCCGAACTTGGATGTACCAAACGGATTCCAAATCTGGATCCAAGCCAAGATCCAATATCGATTGAAGTTCCTCCTCAGGCGGCCCATGGTGATACCATTCGTATCCGAGGCAAGGGATGGCCGATTCGAAATGCCAATATCCATGGCGATCTTCTAGTGAAAGTTGAAATACAGGAGCAAGGAGGCAAGAAGCAGCGCGGCAAGAGACGAAAGAACTAGCAGAATGATGATGAACTCTACGAACACCACGTACACTCGTACACTACAATTTCCAAAAGAATGTCAGTAGTCAGTAAATCCGCTGACTCATTCAATCCTTATCAATGATTGATTCTTCAAAATCATCAATTCTCCTTTGCTTGTGCTGAAGGTGCCTGGTATGGAAAAGGCGTGTATCACGCGAGAGATGCATCACACTCTGCATACCCACTGTATTCGTAAGTGAAAGCCAACACGCACAGGGAAAGTTGCCACGAGAGTGTCAACGTGTTACGAACGAGTTTTGCTTTTTGCATTACTTGTCAGAGTCCCGGATTCAAAATGGTTTCTATACATCATGGCAAACCGTGTCGCTGTTGGTGAATACTGTCGAGTTAGAATAGACGCTGTCACTCCGGACCTTCGTGATCCTGCTACGCAATCATTGTACGACTCCACCGTCAACAACAACATGACCAATCCAGGTATTTTTGTGACCTATCATGACGCGCAAGCATATCCGGAGTACTGCTTGATTAAATTCAAGGTTCACTAATTGCACGTGCTATAGTCATGTTTATAATATTGCGACATTGAAATGCTGCGCCAGAACATCCTTCCTAGCTTTCTCATCCAATCGTTTGTGCTGTCCAAAATTAGCAGGTGCGGCACCATCCAAATCCAAATCTTCCTTCTTGTCTTCTTCGATCGTCTCAGTCTCCTCCGATTGCACAGCAGCGTGTCCCCAGTAATCAGCAGCATCCAAAGCGACGATACAAGATTCGGCGACGGCTAGAATTTCGTCTTGCTGGTACTTGTGGAGAATCTCTTCGATTCGATGCCACTGGGCGGATTCCGTCACATCAATGGCACCCAGTGCTTCAGCAGACTCATGTCGGACCATTACATGTTCTTCCTTTCTCGCCAAAGACGTCTCCAGTGCATCAATACTCGCCGGATGTTGTAGCTGGCCCAAGACAAAAGCCACTTCGTGTCGGAGCAACGGACTGGATTGATCGGCGACCAGCGCCCTACAGAGTTGCTGGACGGATTCTTCTCCCCCACGATTTCGCAACGAAAACATGACCCGATACCGTTCCACTAAATCCAAAGACTCGTCACACAACAAATCTCCCAGCTCGGTCGCTGTCAAATCGGCATGCTGTGGATCCGCTTCGACCGGATCGACACTGGAGTACGGCGCCAACATACACGCACATCCGACTTGGGCGTTGGGATTTTGAATGCGATGCAAGGCTAGTCGACAGGTATCGGCGAGTTCATCCAAGGATCCCGTGTATTTTTGGTACGTGGATTCCAACACTTGTGTCGACTCCGAGCTCGCAATGGCACCCAAGGCTTCGGCAGCCTCATGCCGCACCATGACACAATCATGTTCGGCTTCTAACAATGAGTGCAGTGTCTGACACGCCAACGGAGTTTGCAGTTGACCCAAAACGTAGGCAAATTCATGTCTCAGCAACGAACCATGCCTTGGCTCAAACACTTGTTGGCAGAGCAGCGCGACAATTTCCGGCGATTCTTCGTTGTTCTTTTGGGCGTTGACAAAGAGTTGCTTACAATAGTAGGCAGCACGCATTCGCTTGCCAATTGGACTGGAAGGATCTTCCAAAGTCAGTTTGAGTTCTTCAAAAGGAGGTATCGTCCACATGATGTCAAGTCAAGTCAAGTCAATGATGAGTTGTGGCTTGGCAAAGACAGATTATGTGTTATGTGATGTTGGATCAATCAAAATGGGAGATGGTACTTGCACTTGTGCGTTGTGGTACAGTGGCGACCATGGTCGATCGAGACAAAGCGGCAAGAACGCAAGAACTGAGAAAAGTAATAAAATCGACTGGCCCGGAGCGATGGACTGCTACGACCCAATGTACACACGACAGACGACAGACATCCAAAAGACGACTCACTCGAACGATCTCAAGATCAAGAAATGCATCATCTCCGTCAAAATAAGCTACCGGTACTGGTACAGTATGTTGTTTTAGACTACATAGCGAAGTGGATGATATCATTGCTCTCGCCTCTAAGGTAATGGCAGTAGCTACATTAGACGGTGCACTTTTTCGCTGCTTTACGATATAATACTACAAGTACTGTACTGTACTGTACTTGTCCCGTACCTGGGTACTCGTAGTCGCGAAAGACTACAGACCACAGGTATCCGACAACAAATCCTATATTCATTGCACACAACATATACTTTAGTTGGACACAAAAGCAGAGCACATGATACATCATGACTACATATGCATTTAGTAGATAGTAGTTGTAATCATATAATTCTCGCTTCACGTGAGTTTGGAGGACGTGTTGTCCAATCCAAGGGACAGACAGTCAATCTGTACAACCGATCAGTCGTCATGCATGGTGAGCGTCACCTGTGTCCTTTTCTCATCGCTGAGCGTAGTAGTGCGTTGATATGGTGCAATAACAATATATGAAAATGTAGAAAGACTTGACGTGGTCAAGCATGGAGAGTACAGAGGGTGGTCGTACTTTTTCAGAATTCGTTGAAAGAACAAACGTTAGAGCGATGCAATTTGTTCAAGCAGTCGCCATAGCTGGATTTTTCGGATGTTCCTCTTCTAAATGACACGCCCCATTTAGCAGGTTTGCTTTGAGATCTTCAGCGACCGCACGTTCCCCAAACCACATGCTAAGAAAGGCGCGTTGAAAGTCCCGACCAGGAATGTTCCCCTTGTGCACACCCTGATCGACCATGACAGTATTGCCTCCTACCAGCTGAACAGTCTGAGTGCCACCATTCTCGATTTTGTTGGTAAACAGTTTAATAAATGCATCTCGATCTGATTCGTATCCATCGTATTTATAGCTGACGGAGTGTTCCAATTGCTGCGACCACGCGGATACCACACGCCCTTGATCCACCGTCCGCAAAAAGGTAAAATCAAATTGCATGGGAATATTGCTTCTGTGACTGTGCCAAACATCCTTCTCGCTCAATAACGGAGACGCACTGTAGAAACCTGCCACGTACACGTTAATGTCCCACCCGAAAAAGTTGATTGATCGGACACCGTGACCATTTTTCTTCAATGCCACGCCATCCACATGCTTGACACTGGGCCACTTGACTTCATCTGGAGGCGTGGTTGCCGCCGTCGCTTCCTCCATAAAACCAAACATGGTGAACAATAGTAGTAGTTGTAGTAAAAGTAAGACTGGTGATCTCCAAAACATGTTCAGTCGTGAGAGAGAAGAAAACATACAGTAGACAGATAGAAGACGGGAACAAGTCGAGGAGGGAGAAGAACGAGAGGTCGGTGCAAAATAAAAAAGGTGCAAAAGCAAGGCGCACATGCAAGCAAAAGATGCAAGGCGGTCGCCGCAGATGGCCGATCCAGGTCGGTCGGGCGCGCGCCTTATTCCGTTCCTGCGTCCGCCTGCGTTGGATCTTACTGGCGGTACCGGTTGGGGTCGTGATCGTACGTGATGCGAGATGCGACACCCTTCTCGCAAGGATGATTCTTCAACCTCCGGGTCTTTAGCCGGAGCACACTATACCGTACCGTACTTTGCGCGTGCTAGCTACCGGTACCAGTACTTATATTGGTAGTCTCTATTTTTTTTAATAGACTATAATAAAATCCTCTACTATTAGCTAGCCCCGACGAAACAACAACTCTCCTTATGCTTGTCTACTAGCTTCTAAATTGAGTTCTAAAATACTTTTTCCACAAAATTAGTGAAAGTCTGCTCGACGACATCTGATACTTCCTCCATCGAAGGAATGTTAGACGAAGCGACTTTCCACCAAGCCCAGCTGGTGGCAGCGCTGGAAGAAAACCAGGCCTGCTGTTGTTGCAGGGAAAATGGTGCGTGGATGGCGTTGCGTCCACGGGTGTAGTAGTTGCCCGCCGACGACACGCCACCTTGCCACATATTTTTCAGGCCCTCGACACCCAGATTGCTATATAGACAAGCGGTCAAAATGAATGCCGCACCAATACTGACATTAGGACCAAGTTGTTCCCCCATGACCACGGCAGCAAATGCCGTACCCCAAAGTGGTTCAGTGGAAAAGATAAGAGTAGTCTCGGCTGCGGAGAGTGTCTCCATAGCCTTGTTCTCCATGTATATTGTCATGGCTGTGGTGATGAGCCCCGTCCAGAAAATACTAAAGAGCAAGGAGCTGTCTAACATCCATTCAGCCCATGGATAGCTCTGCAGCGTGGGAATATCAATCGCCCATAATCCGTAAGAAAGAGAGGCTATAAAAACTGCCATCAGTTGTGCCGCAGTCAAGCGAGGAGCTTGATCCGGGAACTTATGCATAGCCTGTTCCATCCTCCAAAATCCAACTCCAAACGCAAAAGGCTGAACCAGCGTCAAGAGGTCCCCTGTACTTAACGTATGACCCGACGACGACGAAGGCCCACCTACCAGCTCTAAAAATGCGACCCCAACAACTGCCAAGAATGCACCGATCCACTGACGAGACTGCAGTTGCTTTCCCGCACAAAAGTCCAGGATCGGAACCGTCACCACGGCCAGAGAACAGATGAAGGCCGATTCGGCAGCTGGAGTGGTATCGAGACCGACTGCTTGAGACACATAGCCGATGGAATTCCACATACCGACCTCAAATCCAAGCCAAGCAGCCATGCGTGCTTCTTCTTTGTCGATGTCTTTTAGAAGCCACGGAAGGGTGGCTAGTGCAGCGGCCCCAAAGCGCAAGCTTGTACTGACTCCCACTGGCATGACGTCACCAAGGAGCTTTACCAGAGAGAAATTGGTTCCATAAAGGGCAGCCGCTCCTATCAGGAGCAAGCGCGCCTTCCAAAGATCGCTGAGCCCGCCTTCAATCAATGATGATGGTGATGATGTCTTGATTGTTTCGGACTCGGCCGTTCCCGACACCACAAAGTCATGGGAAGGAATGATTTCCGTGGTCGGCCGCACCGATTGTTCAAATATCAAAAGATCCTTCCGTTGTCGATCCATATCTAGCAGCAAGCTGGTAGAATTGGAGAAGTAAATCTCCGAAGGGCGCTTCATCGCGCGTGTTCTCTGGGACCACAGCACGGTGGTGGAAGGTGCCTTCCGGCCTCCGGCGACGTGTGAACGAGCCGTGAAGGCCCATGACGAGCAGATCCCGAAGAAAGCCAGACAAGAGAGCTTGCATATTCCTCGACGCGACATCATGGTACTCGTATTAGATTTGGGCTGGTGTTTGTTATTCAAAATGAGAAGACGTGTAACGTGTCCTGTTTGCGTTGCTTTTCGGCTTGGATTGAAAACGCTTCCGAAGCAGCAAAACAATGTCTCGTGGGACCTATTTCGCCCTTATCGGAAACAATAATGGTCCTTGCAGACGGTTATTCTTATTCTTGGAAAGAAGGGAGGCTACTTTCTTACTTTCCTTCCTTCTATTCCTTCCTCGAGTCTTGATGAGAAGAATTGCTTTTGATGTGCGAGTGATGGGTGATGATGGGTGCAGCCTACTCCGAGGGGACGGAGCGGGACCGAGACACGATCATCGACACGATCGCAAGTGATGGATTCCAGCTGTTCCACGCATTCTTTGCCGCGTGTCCCAAGTTGGGACAACCCTCTTTCTTTGGCCTCCACGTGGAAGCAACCCCCGAAATATCTGTCGCCAACCGACGTTGCGAGAATTCGCGAAAGACGACCCATCGGACTCAATCCACCACCACCACGGCAAGGCGTGAGGGAGGAGGGAGACGTGTGAGGTGTGAGAGGAGTGAGGCGACGGAGTCGTCGTCGTCGTCGTCAGTCTGTCGACGTCGGTTGTCGTACTCGTGGTAGAGACTGTAGCAGGTGTAGGTGCGCTGCTAATGCTTTGCTACTACGTAGTGCTCTAGCTAGTAGAGAGATCTCTGGAGGAGACCGAAGTAGTGCTGTTCTATCTAGCTAGAGTAGAGAGGGTCTCTATACTTCGAACGAGTAGAGTAGCCACCCGCCTCTCGTAGTAGAGTAGGAGCAGTCTACTGAAAGTAATACCCATTGTGAAAAGTATCATCTTCTGTTTCTACTTTTACACCTTATCACGAATGAGGACCCACCATGCCTCTTGGCTTAGTTATTTCGCGGATCCATCCCACTTTGAAGGTATTGGAGGATAGACCCGAAGCGATCAGCGGCAAAGACAGTGTCAAATCTATACCTGTGTAAGAACTCGCGGGCCACATATTCCCAAGCTTCTCTCTCTTGATCTTGCTTGGTCTCAATATCGTTCATTGGAACTGCAAGCACGGTATGCATGGCTTCGATTTCTTTACGGAATGCCTCACACACAAACTCGCCTAGTCGTGGACTTAGATCATACCGGACGCGATACTCGACAAGGAAGAATAGGAGCGCGGCGACGATTGCACTGGAAACGGATCCAAGAGCGATCCAGTACGGAATGTCAACACTGAGCTCGATTAGATCTGGAAATTGACTATCGACAACCGTCCACGGCAATGCTACTACTGCGCCATACGCGGCCAGTAGTCGGAGGAAAGTGAGAAACAACTGAGTAAAGGTCACAGATTTGACTTTGCGAATTGCCTCCCTGTCGTCTGTAGTCGACGCATTGCGCACTTTGCCGCCGAGGACACACCACAAATTCAGCAAGATTATCAACTTGCGTTGGAAGTGGAAGGCGGCAAGGATTGCACTAAGGGTGGACGCCAAACTTGCATACGCTGCTACCATCGTGACTGTATCTGGACCTCCAGCTAGGGTGATAATGCGAGCAATGGAGAAAACCCACGAAACCAGGTGCACGAGGAAAGCGGACATGAAGATCATGGAGGCAATGTCACTCTCGTGGGTGGACCAGTACAGTTGTTCAAGATCAAGAATCTCACGACGAAGGACTGTGTTGCGGTAGTAGGCAGACACATTTCGGGTCTCCCGCACGATCCCCAGCGTCTCGGTTTCGATAGGGGCGAGGGGGTTTCTAAAACTTGGGCTTGCACAACAAAACAAGCTCCAGAAGAAACGGAACACCACAAAAAGATCCCAATGGGCGATGCGACGTTTCTTCAGAAAGCCCCAATAGATGTGGCCATGTTGTAGCGAATTATGAAGTTGCGGAGTGAAATTGGTCAATCGGTAGAACAAGCGTTTTGCCTCATAGTTGTAGCGTGGTTTTTCTTTTTGGTCGAGCAACTCCAACATATCTGAGCAGGCCTTGTAAATGTCGACGAGATATTCTTGAACGTAGCTGTTTTGCTGATAGGTGCCCGGAATGAACTCAGTTGTCAGCTTAGTCTGGAACTCGCGAATCGAATCCGGGTTATTGACATCCTTCTTCAAAATGTTGTAGACATCAGTGAAACCCGTTTCATCAGGATCAGCAAGGTCGTAGTATTTAGCGTGGTACCGGAACTTCTCAACTCGACTCTCCAGATCGAGGAGGAACGGATTTTGCTGAGCAGAAACTCCGTCCTGCGTTTCCTTCGATATAATCGCAAAAGCACCCTTGAGGACCCCGATAAGCTTATCGTTGAAGAAAATGATACGCATTTCTTCGTTTCGGATCTTGTAACGAGATACGTTTGTCATGGTTCCAAACGTAAGGAAAATATTCAGGCCACCGAGAAGCGATCCAAATATTTGTCCAACACTTGAATCCTGCAATCCCACATCCAATGGGAAATCAAAGATAGTGAATGCCAATGCACCAGCCGAGAAAGCCGCGGACATGACCAAAGAGTTGGCAAAATTCTGGGCTTCCACCGCGAAGTCGTCAACGATAGAATCCACCGGCTTGGGTTGGCTGTACAATTCAGCGACAATGCGCTCGTTGTATAGGTAACCCTTTGTGGCGAATTCAACGATTTGAACGAACGTTTGTTCGGTTCTCATCGCAATATGTGCATGCTTTTGGAGGCACTCCCGAGTGGAAGCATCGATTCCGTCGAGCGCCGAGATCAGCTGGGTCCAGCAGCTATGGTAATCCAACTCGGAACGTCTTTCTTGCATCCAGTCGCGCCGATTCAAGATAGTCTCAACCAAGCTATCACCGTCGATGCTCTTGTCGGTCTTCACTTCCTCAACAAACCTGTCAAATATTATGCTGAGGTTCTTTTCATAAAGGACACGAATGAAATCCTCGTTCAATTCCATTCCTCTTGGGACTAAGGATGCAGCAAATTTGGCCTTCCAATCACGTGAGAGAATGTCGTTGAGATCTTGTTCAGTTTCCATCCATTCGATAACCTTATCGTGCAAATAGTCCAGACCGTCCTTGAAGGGAAAGCCAGGACGAAGGAAGCCATCACGACCAAAATTTGATCCTGTCCCACGAGTGACGACTTCGCTGTTGCACCAGTTTGTGTCAGCCGAGTAGGAAGCAACTCTGTCGAGGAATGCCACACCATCGATGGCCCTTTTCAAGAAGTCGTTCAACAGCATGGCATTGATGCATGCACCGGTTAGACCGCTGTATCTCATAAAATGTGGCGTGGCTTGCTCATCTCCGACAAAAGCAAAAATGTAACCCCTAGCTTCGTTGTTTAGTCGCACCGTCCTGTAGTTGACGTAATGTCCGACTGGGAAAGTGGCAAGTGATACGCTCGATTCTTTGTTTCCATCAGGGCCTCTCGTAAGATTTCCTTCTCGATGCACCATTGTTTTCTTATCCATTGTCGACACGTATCCCTCCACGTCACGGACAATAATCTTCTTCCTTTCCTTGACGATGACCTCATATTTTTGCTCGGCCTTATCAGCCAGCCGAAAGCTTTCACCCACTGGGAGGTTGGCTAGATGGGTCGCTTTGTACGAGTTTATAGTATACAGCATGGGTACCCGATGCCGTGCGCCAGGATTATAGACGTCACCTTGGCGAATGACTTCTAGGCACGCTTCGTACCATAGCCGATCGATATGATGCATAAGGGTGCCTCTCAATCTACCAAGGTCCTTCTTTTGATCTGCGTCCATGCTTTGAAGCGTTAGACTACCAATCAGCTCATCCGCAGTTTCGTTTTTCCATTTGTCGTATTCCCTGGTGAATTCCATTCCAAGGTAGTAATTGTCACCGGTCTCGAAAAAACGTGTCTGCAGGCTTTGTCGCTTGAAGGATTTGGCATTCATGGCATGCCATAGGACAGCCTTTCGCAGCTTCGGCAAGATCGGATCAAAGTCGTCCACTGATTCAAACTTGGATTCGGCCACTATACCCTTGAAATGCATTTGCCAGTTTTCAGTTTTGATCAGCTCAAGCATTTGCTCAGCAATTCGAGGCTGCCTAACCATTTTCGTGAAATCGCCAATGATCCGAGTATTCTGGTCATTAGTGGACCGGAAGTCGTCAAGCAATCCAGAACCCCAACGTTTCTCGCCAAAGTTGTGCATCCCCATTGAAATTTTGAGGCCCTGCATGCAGCAAATGCCATATGGCTCGTAAGTTGTCACACTGAGGTGTACTTTAGATCCCAACGGTTTCCTGAATATTCGTAATGATAAGAGGTTAGACAAGAGTGGACGAGGAAACAATTGCTCTTTTTGTTGTCACTTACCCGATACATTCAACCACGTGAGTATGACCGATGTCCATGGTAAAATGTTGATCTTTAATTACGACCATTGGAAGCTCTTCTCGAATGAACCCTCCCTTCGATCCTTTCTGCACGCTTTCCACTACCACTTTGCTGATTTCATTATGCTTGCGAGTGCCCTTGGGATATACGGCCGGTAGATTGTGCGCTGCCGCTTTCAGATCGTTTGCGCCCTTCTTTAGTGCCTTAAAAGTGTACTTACGAGACTGAAGATCCACGGCCACTAATTTGAAAGGCAAAACTGCATCCTCTTGTCGGATATATATTGCGTACTCCTGGCCGATTCTCAATTCGTCCAGTCCGAGAGGCTGCTGGTAGATCAGATCGGCCACCTTCCACGAGAAGTATTCATCGACCAGATCTCCGTCTGGATTGATGCGCCGAAGAATACTGTCGTCCGCCTTCAAATGCTCTCCTTTCTTGCTCAGCGCGTTGGTCTTTGCATCATACTTTGCCTGTGAGTTTGTGTAGCATTGGATGAGCCCTTTAGACCACATCTTGCTAACCTCTACGTGTAGCATATTTTCCAGGTCCTTGATCGTAATTTCAACGAAACCCTGAGTTGGCAGAGTATTTCCAAGTTGCGGGTCTGTTTCTCCAGTGGCTGGGATATAAATATCCTCGAACCCTGTTCCCAAATGATACCGAAGCATCGCGATCCATCGAGCATCAAGGCGGACGATTTGAGACCGTTCAAAGGTCGAACCACCGGTGTGAAAAGCGTCACGTCCCTCGTAGAGCTTCATGACACCACCACTCACTAGGACATTCTCTGTGCAATGAACGACCGTCCTGGCAACGTCAAAATGACATGATAAACAAAGGTTAGTCACTGGCATCATTTGGATACGCGAGATGTCAGAATCCAATTATGTCAGAATCCACTTACATTAGCCCAGTTGGGCCACCTCCAACAATTGTCATCGACTGAGGCGGAACCTTGAGGATTTTGGTTCGAGCCAGTCCTTGCCACTCCGGGTCAGCAGGAGTGTACTCCTTCTTGCAAACAAATGGTTCGTAGGTCTTTGCTTGGCTAGCGAACGTATAGTAGGTAACTCCGACTTCCATGTCTTGGATGGCAATTTGAGTCTGATTGGATCTTTGGATCTCACGCAAGACATTGAGTCGAGCATTGTCGAGCTCGTCGCAGAAGATTTGAGAAATAACAGCGAGGCGGCGGAGGGCAACGCGAAGGAAAGAAAACTCCATAAACGCGCTGTACTTGAACCTTTTCCCATGCTGCGTTTCAATATTCATGTAACACCGCTGCGCACGGCCAATAGACTCGGCAACTGGGATGTAGGTACGGCATTTTACGTATCCGTCATTCAACGAGAAGAACTTTTCCACTCCAGAATCCACATGGATAAAGCGATGCTCGTCCTTTCCGGTGACCTTGCCACCGTAAATGTAGACATCCTTCTTCTCTTTCTGTTCTACCCAATACCATTCATCTGGTACAAAATTGGAGATGTACTCTCCTAAAGACAATTCTCGAATTGTTTCATTCAGCGCGTCACGACGAATGTCACGCTGCAAAAGCGTCTTCACGCGGCTGAGCAAGAGCTGAGCTGGCTTGGTTTTTTCAAATCCGCGTTTGACGAGCTCCATCAATGTGCGCTTGTCTCTTGGGGTCGTCAACAGCATGGCAGCGCGAACACGCCTCTCGGAAATTGTCTCCCCAGGTGCCTTCCCATTGATGTGGAGGAGAATAGCCTTCTTCAACTCCTTTTCGCTGGGAATTTGCCAGCTCACTTGAGTTATCAAATCATGTCCCAAACGCAAGCCGATTTCCACCGAAGTCACCAATTGGTACACCTCCTTGGCCTCTGCTTCAACCCCATCGCATGCTTCAATGATGGCATCCAGCCAGCTCATGAGAGGATCGTAGACAGAGGCAACTCCTGCCGTAAGATTTGCGACGATTCGCTCTTGCATCTCATGAGCCAAGTAGCGACATCCGTCGGCACCAAAGGAAGGCTTCAACTCTTGCAGCTTTCGAATGAACGGACCGAGGACTGATGAATCCCATCGGTTGCGACCTCGAAGTGACGACAGGACAACACATACGACCGGCATGTGGAATCGAATAGTCTCGAAGGGGTCAAGCTGTTCCATGCGTTGATGCGCAAAGTTTCCAGATGGTTGATATAACATATTATGCCAGTGTTTTGCCAATTGCCTCAACGTATGGACGACGCCATTGTTGATCAAGGTTGGCATGGGTTGAGCCACAAATGTTCGAACAATGGACTCGTCGGTTGGAAGACGGTGGTCTAAGCGGAATGCGTTGGTGCGAAGACGTCCAATATAGTTCCCGAACTGATTACGATTCGCAAGTTCAAACCCATTGCTTTCGGCAGCTAGGTTTTGAGCAATGTTACGGTCGGGATCATCGGTGCGGAGACCCTGACGGCCCTGAGTAAAGATTCGCGTCAACCAAAAGCCCTCCCCCAACAACACGCGGAGCGAGGAAGCAAGCGCATGATTTCCTGTGGCTGGAAAGTTTTCAGTCGCCGGGAACCTGGTAATTCCAATGATCGGTAGTTGACCGAACGCATCGTACTTTCGATTGGCTGAAATTTGTTGGTACCAATGCCAGAAGAAATCCCACCTAGGACCCATAGTCTGGACCAAGATGCGGGACACATTGCGGTTCTTGAAGGCGATTTTCAGGACAAAGTCGATATCCACTTGACTTGCCCCGTCCATCGCTTCTATGATCTGGCCCACCAGATATGATTCGTTTACCGACAAAAAGGGAACAAACAGCTGCAGTTGTCTGCCCAGTCGTAGACCATTGATCTCGTCCAGGGCCCAAATCATGAGGCGCCTCAAGACACCGCGCCAAGCACCACCAAGGACCCCGACCTCTGAGTTGAATTCAAAATCGCGAATATCTCCAGAATCAATCTTTTCTTGGAGCGATCGTCCTCGTTCCTTGAAAAACATTGCATCTTCTTTGGCGATGGGAGCCGTGGCTTTGGCGGTAACGACCACAGCACCGTCATCGCCTAGCTCTTGGTAACGCTTATTGTTCAAAAACTTTTGATTGGTGACCAAAATGGATGTTCCATTCTCAATATCGAGCAAGCGTCTGGGGGTGAAGCTCACGGTAGAGGAGAACACGTTGGGTAACAGCCCTTTGGCACTGGCGCTAGCAAGGAAATCCTGATTGGCCGCACCACTGACGGGCAATACACTCAAACGAATGGTTTTTCTACCCTGCAAAGTACTCGTGCCCACCCGATCCTTGTAGCTAGCACGTGGAGCCTGTGCTGTGTTTCTCTTCCTACGGCGGCGAGTCGGTGGAGGAGCCTTCTTCGCTTCAGCAGGAGTTCCATCGCCAGGCGGCAGATTTGGAATCAAACTCGACTGAAGGCGATTGTTGAAATTTCCTGCATTCAAAGCTCGTCGCGATGGAGGAACCAAATGCTGGGCGGCACTTTCTTCTGGCGGACGCAGAGTATTTTCGCCCCAGTTTCGCACTTGATGGCCGTAGTTTCCCGCCGAAGGCTGTCGCCCAGGAGGAATCAAAGCAGCACCCCTTTTGGGCATGGGCGTGATAGACCCAAAACGCCCCTGAGCCGGATTTGCTGCAGTATCGGGAATCGTCGCTGGTGGTGGATGAACACCGTTTTCCACATCCGGATCGGGACGACGGCCAATCATCTGTAGTTCCTCGTCGGGGCCAGGTCGAGGCATCTTCCTCTTGACTACTATTTTTGCGTCAAATTTCTACTCGTAGACTAGTCGCGGCAGACGATACAAACCAACGATTTTGCGGTTTTGTCGACGGAGGTCGGCAAATTTTTAATTGTGATTAACCAACAAAAGCCAAAATCGATTACCAACAAAAGCCAAAATGGCTCTCCTACTGGATGTCGCAGATTTTTTGAGGAGTCACAATATGTGTACATACCGGTACGAGTATAACATCATCATCGCGGCATGCCGGATACCGGTACAGTACGTGCGTACCGCTGTACCTGGTACTGTACTGTACCGGTACACAGCGTACCTGTACACTGTACCAGGTACCAGTACCGCACTCATACCATGGTACTTGTATAGTAAGGTACTGTACCACGACGTAATACTGTACTCGTATCGTGTAGCGAAGAAGCGCGGCTCGCTCGCCTATAGCGTCTGCCGGCAGAAAAGACACAACATCTTCTGCGCGCGGGGCGTGGTCGCAAAAGCGGAACACGAAAAGTCGTCGCGAAACACGTCTCACACGTCGCAACTTGACGAATGAAATAATGTAACATGACAAACGCACTTCCCTTGCCGGTTGCTCTTGGTTCCAAAGGTCTTCCTCTACACTTGAGGTCTTCCTCTACACTTGACGTTCAATCACATATCAAAGAAGCATCTGTTGAAAGAAGTTCGCCTTACTAGTAGAGTCTCCTGCTCGTCCCCTCCAACGTGGATGATCAACAACGCCCGAAAGAATCAAGTAGTTTTACTGAAGAAGCGATGCACCATACTACTACTGTAGTCTATGCATATGATACTGCGCGTAAACCTTGATGATTGCAGGCCAGTGCAAGTCCGAGCGGCGATGTTTGATAAGGCAGAAACCTTCCTCTAGCTAGTGGCCCTATTTTTCTTCTCTTGAATTTTGTCGACAACTCCCTTGACTCCAGCCAAAGTGCTGAAACCAATATAAGCAAGAAAAATCCATTCTCCGATCACTGTTGTCAAAGGCTTCGACGCTACATCTTTAACAATCCATTTATTCCCGTCATTCCATCGAATCCCATCGACGGCCTTGAATTGCAGACTGGGAGTCGTCACACTATTGGCCGGTTCCCATTTTCCTTCATGGATCCCATCTCCTACGCTCAATCGCAACCCCGGCATGACAATTTGACCATCAAAACTTCCAGTACGCAATCCATACTTTTTTATTTCGGCAGGAGAGCACCCGCGCAAGACGGGATCATCCTTGAGGCCAACTGCCGTACCGGAATAATGGAACGTCTTGCCGTCTTTGTCCACCTGAATTGTTCTTCGACATTGAGGATGTAAAGGATCTGAATATTGATGATTCAAGACAGTCACATCTTCAGGTACTTGGATTGGCTCCAAGGCCATGGCGGCTGTCGGAGATGACATCCAGCCGGATAGGAGGATGGAAGCGCCGACCAAGAGGTGGCCCATGGCAATTTTATGGTTCCATTGAACGCCGAGATTTTCTTGCAACGAAACCTCTTCTGAGGCGCGCATGGATTGGAACTGTCGGAAGCCATGTCGTTGACTCGCAATGGTATACGTTGTTTGTTGGATAGGACGGGACGCAAGAAACGCCGAAGCATTGCCACTGAGTAGCAGAAGAAACCCCGCACGAAACGCCATGATGGTGGAAAGTCAAACAGTACAAGCTACAGCCAGCCAGTGAAGCGTCCGCGCAGACGAGAGATAATGAGTGCTGAGAACGGTGAAATGGAAAGAGGGAAAGTACCAGGTATTGTCGAAATAATTGCAATCATCATTATTATTGTCGAAATGTATGAAAGCTGACGCGATCGACGATACCATGGTACTATACCGTACGTACTCATACTGTACACGTACGTGTACGGTACAGTACACAGAGTAGATCGGTACGACCTGGTACGTACAGTACGCTTGTACCGTACAGTAGTCTACCGGTACTTATCGAAAAGGATGATGATGAGGTGGTCCTCTCAGTCGGCTGGCCCTGACTATCCTTGCTTGAACCCTCCACAAGCCTACTGTAGTGTGAGGTTCAAGCTCAAGCCGAATCAGGCTCGATTTACTCCGCGGGGCGATGCCGGCGTGCGTCACATTGAAAATCACAACATCGTGCACAGCGAGCGAGACGACCCAACGCACGCCTCCTCGCTTCGTGGATCCGCGTTGAATGAGGAGTGCAGGCCGGCTACCGGTAGAGAGAGTAGGAGAGTACATGTACCGGTACCGGTAGATAGCGAGGCAGGCAACAACACGGTCGGTGAGGAGAGACGACACGCGTGGGAGAGAGGGGCGTTCGGCCTTTTGACCATGGCGCTCTTGGTTCTCGGTTTGATCTCTGCTGAAACCCGTACTCATACCAGAGTATCCGCACTTGCACACTTTGTTCTAGCACTTCATTGGTGCATTTGACAACGAGTCCGCTGCCTCTCACCTTTTCTGTGGCACCACTGTCGGTGAATCTTCTAAATTTCTTGGTGTCATCCAACAACGGTTGAAAACAACACTTAGCGCACAAAAAAATGTCTGCGTCCTCCTTGACGTTAGCCAAGCGGCATGCCGGTGTTTGCGAGGGCTCTCTCATCAAAGCTCTAGAGGCGGGTCCACACGGAAGATCCCCTGGTGGTGGTGGTTATTTGATGTCCAGTAGTGCTCCCACCAAGGTGCCAGAATACTGCGTTCTGGTAGGAACTCGAATGACATGTTACGAATCTTGGTTGTGCATGGACAAGGGACACCATCCAACGGCAATTTATTCCGTGGTGGGAGCCTCGGCGGTCACCAACGCCAACGACGATTCCTTTCGAGTTGTCACCAACCAGGGATCTCATCTCTGGTTTTGTCCGCCGTCCACAAACTGCCGCGACTTGTGGTTGCGGGCCCTGAATGCCGGCTTGGAACGACAGTTTGCGTCGTCGAACGGCAGTGACACCCGAATTCTGAAGCCAGTCAAGCCTAAATATCATGCCAACAACATGAAAAATCCTCCTCGGTCTTGTAATTCGTGTGGGAAGCTAGAAAAGGCAGAATTTCCTCTACTTTACAGCAGTAGTCCGCTCGCGCAATATGGAATGGAAGCGCGACAGGATCTTTGCCCGAAATGCAGTGTCGCACAAGGCGTAGTCGAGCATGTTCAATGGATGCAAGAATTATACGCGGCCCAGTATCAAGAACAAGAGGCTTTGGAGAAAGCTAGGATTGCCGTCCTCAAGGGGCTCAAGCCTGGTATCTCTCCAGAGGAAATCTCCCAAACGGAACCAACCACACATATCGAGTTGACCCCCCTGTCGCATCACAAGTTGGACGCAGTACTGACTGGCGCCGAGTGTTTAGGTTATTGCCGACTCTCACCGACGTTAGAGCGATTATGCATCGAGTTCTCTCAGGGGCTTGTGGGTTGCATGGAATTCGTGGAACTGCTAGAACATGCCATCGGAATCAAAGACCAAGCACTCGCGAAACTCAAGCAACAAGCATTTCGCGTGAACGGAGATATGGGCACAGCATTAAAATTATTGGCAGAGCACGCCCTACCACATCCTATGCGCCAGGACGATGATGCATCCGACAATGCTGTCAATCAGAATTCGACGGAACTCCTGCAATGTATCTTGGAGTTCTTTTTGGATCTGCTCGAGGAGGGGGAATTGCAAAGTGTCGCCTTTTTCTGGCCCCAGCTTCTCAATATTCACTTGCAAATGTTACCAGCATCCAATGCGGTATCGTTACAAAGAGTAGAGCTGGTGGAAGATTTCTTGTTGACGGTGGCAACACAACACTCGGTTCAACTCGCCGCGGAACTGATCTGGAGTCACACGGCCGATCTGGAAGACTCCAAAACATTGTCCTATTGTGCCAAGCGCAAGTATGCCGTACTGCGATTCTTGTGCGAGTTGGAGTCACTACTGTTTGATTTTGAAATGGGATGGGGTGGAGGCTCCGTGACTGTTGGCCAATTCCTGGGACCCTCGACGCATCAAATCGCACTGTTGAAGAGTGGTATGCGGGCGATTCAGACATACCGATTGTCTCATCCAGAGCGACTCTCTCGATCACAGCGCCACAATAAACTTAGTGCTGAACGCGATCACCGCGACCATGGCGAAGACACCTCCGTGGCTCCCGAACAACTTGCTGCAGAAGCTCTACGAATTGCCAAGAACGCTGATTATCTATCGACACACATGGCCTTCACCAGACGTTTAGGGGACATTGCGGGACGACTGTTCTTTCAGCCCGTAGAGAAGCGGATGGCAATACTGGAAAGCGAGCTGACTAAATTGAATTCTTCGGGTACCATGGGAGGGGATCCACTCAATCGAGTGAAGGTGGAAAATTATCACACAAGGGTGGTTCGTATCCCCGTGAAGGAAGGTCACGTCTTTCGAAGCAAGGAACGGACACCGGTACTATTGCTAGTGGAAACGCTCGATGAGGCTGCCGAAGTACAAAATGAGAACAAGAAGTTGACACCCTTTCCAGAGTCTCAACCCATTCAAGAAGAACCAGAGGATAAGAAGAATACCGATGATGGGAAAACGGCACAAAGCGAAAAGGAAGCGCCCACAAAAGGAGACGGAGCTGACGCGGATGTAGCTCCCGAAATACTAACCGAAGAAACTACAAATGAGGACGATAAAGAAGCGGCTAATAGTTCAATTTCGAGGGATTCGGATGCTGGCGATTCTCTGTCTAGGGAAGAAGCCATTTCCACGGAGACGGCCACAGAAAGTTACGATGCTGAAAATTCCGTGACAGCGACACCGGACGAAGCGGATGCCACTCAAACGAATGGTGACACTGAATCTGAAGTGAAGGACGAAGAGGCTCCGTCCACACCAAAAATGGACGAAGAAGCTCCATCCACACCAACAAGGGACGAAGAAGCTCCATCCACACCAAAGCAAGATCAACGAAAGGGACGGGGCGAAGTGGAGCTCTGCGGAAGCCAGGATGGTTTGCCGGAAGATATCGCAAGTAGTCGTCGTAAGTATTGTAGCACGCAGCATCCAAAACTCGGCGAATGCATCGGGTCCATTTCTCACCCTTCTTTTTATGTCTGAAGACGCCCTGAGGAGATTCGACAGCCCAAAAGGTCATCCAAAGGTGGTGACACCCACGGCAAATAAAGAAAGCGTGGAAGCCTTGGTGACCAATGTTGTGGCCAAGCAGCTGCATATGCCATCATTGATGGAAAATACTTCGACTGCTCAAGACGAAGCAGCTACGGCCGAAGTACACAAAGACGTAGATGATTCCAGGCATGAAAACGGTTCTAATGGAGCTGAGATTGGTACACCAGGCCAACCTGTTAAAACCTCCAGAATGTCGGCATTAGGATCTGGGGGTAGCTCGACTTTGTCGAAATTGGGTGACACTCGGCGAGAGGTGCTGAACTCTCTCATGATGAAAGGAATGTCGGGTGGTCATAGCCTTGCCGCTGGTACCGCTGTTGCTATGCAGCGCCATTTGCAAGACCTCGAACGGAGACGAGCTGTCGAATTGCTATTAACGGGGAGTGAAGACAAGGAAGCTGAAACACCGGGGGACGATCGTCGTGAACTTTTGCGAATGGGTATTCGTTCCATCAGTAGAGATGATATGGATAATGCTGAGGCAGGTGGTGAAGAAGACGAAGACAACGAGGCAATGGAAGCGATCCGATTACTCTTGATCCAGTACCACGTCGGACAAGGATCTCTGAGTATGAATGACGCTGCCAAGGTGCTAGCTCCTCATCATCGTTTTGCTAATGCCAAAAAGCGTCATAGTGAAGGCACAATCATGCACTTTGGGCGAGAATTCCCAGAAATTGATGCCGGAGACATTGACGCCCGCTTGGTTGGCTGCGGCACACTCCCACCAGCGGTACTCCAAGCTTTGACATTGAAGAAGGCGAATATGATATCAAATGGAGAGCTTCTCGAGCTGGTGAAAAAGGATCTTGAATTCGTTCGTAGCAATTTACAAATGGAAGCAGATGCGAACAAGGACAAATTGACTGAGAATTCTGCCTTTTGGGGCCGTTTCGCCTTTGGGGAGCGATGGGCAGAAAAGCGCTCTCGAATTGCTGCTTCGAGTCCTGACGCTACCAAGCCTGGCTGGGACCTGATCGGTGTCATTGTCAAAGCTAACGATGACTTACGGCAGGAAGCCTTTATTATGCAGCTCATTGAACTCTGCCGGGAAGCGTTCGAAGAAGCTGGACTCGAACTTTGGTTGCTGCCATACCGAATCCTTTCGACAGGACGAACCACGGGGATTATTGAAATGGTCCGGAACGCCATGTCCTTCGATGCCTTGAAGAAACGCCCAGGATATGGCAGGGGAGGATTGCGAGAACATTTGCACCGGATGACACAGTACGCGGCTGATCCAGGGGAAGCCTTCAAATCAGCCCAGAAGAATTTTGTTCGAAGTCTTGCAGCCTATTCGTTGCTTTCATACCTCTTTCTCTTCAAGGATCGACACAATGGGAACATTCTTCTAGATACAGCAGGCCACGTGATCCACATTGACTTTGGGTTCGTGTTCGGAATCGCTCCAGGTGGCTCCTTCAGTTTGGAAATCTCGACTCCTTTCAAGCTGACGGAAGAGATGCTCGAAGTCATGGATGGTCTACGATCCTCGCACTTTTCCGAGTTTATTACTCTCTTTTGCTGCGGATTCTTGGCTCTTCAAGCACACTGTGACACCTTTTGCACAGTGGTGGAAATTTCTTGCAAGAGGAGTACTTTCAAATGCTTTGAAGGGCGGGACAGCGCCGAGGTGGTTGGAAAGCTTCGTGAACGCTTCCGACCGGATCTGAACAAGGAGGAGTCGATTGCTTTCTGCCTTGACCTCATCAAGGATGCGACGCAATCTTATGGGACTGCACAATATGACTATTTCCAATATCTGTCTCAAGGCATTGCTGCTTAAAACAAAATTCTTGCTAGCTAGTACCGTACCAGGCGACTATTCTTACTACTTCGTACGTACACTACTTTTACTTTCACGATAATATATTGTTTAGGCTTGACCCTGCAGTGTAATGACAATTTGGCGGGCATGGCCTCCGCCCCAGCCTCCCTGGTCGCGGTGTTCCTGGCAAAAACAATGTGAGAAGAACAAAATATGAAGAAACGACATCAGGGAACAGCCCTTGACAAACTACAGTGCTCACATTGAGATAGATCCCTTGCCATGTGCCTAGTGCCAAACGCCCGTTTCGAATCGGAACATTCAAGGATGGTCCCATGAGACTAGATTTTACATGCCCCGGCATGTCATCATCTCCCTCCATGGTATGACGAAAAGTCCCGTCACGGTTCCATTCCGCAGGAACAATTTTATTGAGAGCCATTTCCAAGTCCCGTCGAACATCGGGATCAGCATTTTCATTAATGGTCAAACTCGCCGATGTGTGTTGAATGAACAAGTTGCACATTCCAATTTTGATTTGAGAAAGGTCGTTGGCAATTGCCTTTTGCACTTGGGATGTGATTAAATGACAACCTCGGCTCGGAGCCGTAATGGTGATTTCATGTTGAAACCACTTCATCATGGGTGCTGCTGCTGTTGCTGCTGCTGCTGTCGTGGTGGTACCACCGTCGTGATTATTATCGTTGTTGTTGGAAGATGATTGGGCGAGCGAAGTGGTCGTCGAGCAAGTTGTTTGCGGCTGCGCAAACGTTACCGGTAGCACGAAGGAACTCACAAGGGCAGGAAGAAGTACTAAGAAAACAAGGGCAATCGCAGTATTAGTCGTACGAATAGTGGACTGCAAAGGCATGTCGTCGAAGATAGACAGATACGCGTTTGCGATGCAGCCACAGACAAGATGTACAGTACTTGTAGTAGGGCGATGCTCTCGATGCTGGAAGGTGATAGGTACGGTACTTTAGATGTTAGAAGGTTTTATTCGTACAGTAGAGGGAAGAGCGTTCTGACGGCCGGGGTCATCTGTCGATCGTCGCGATCTTCTTCCCTTCTTCCCTTCGATCGATGAAAAAAGATATCGTTCTTTTGCTTATTTTGCTTTCCCTTCGCGATCACGCGCGCAAAACTCACCATCGACTCACCCGACTTAGAATCGACTCGCCCGACTCACAGACGAGCGAGCAGACAGCAGACGGCGGGATCCTTAGCTTGTGGCCTACTGCCTTGTGACTTGTGACGACGAACGACGATGATGAGATGCAAGTCAAAAGTTTGGACCATCTGAATGTCTCGCTTGCAAAATTACTAGAGAGAGAGAGAGCCAATGTACAGTCATGGTTCTTCAGCCAGGGTAGGTGTGGGCGGCAAACGAGGACACGGAGGGCGAGAGTACCGACCGCCTCGGCAGCGACGAGATCCCAACGCCAAACCGACTCCCTTGAAAGAGTGTGCGTGTCTGTGTCAGTTGGATCTGCCCGAGTATTTGGTGATGGTGACGGCTGATCCAACAACGGCGACGGCGACAGCACGAATTCATGCCCATTTTGGTGGTCGTCAAGCTCTCCAGGAATTAGAACGCCAGTTGCGGTCCATCTTTCTAGTGCATTTAGTGGTTCCTGGCAGGAAACAGGCAGGCCCTGTGGCGGTGGTTGGGCAAACCTACCGGGAAGCCTTACCAGCCGTTGCTTATGTATTGCAACGACTGAAGAGATGGGAGAGGCGAGAGCAACAAGGAAACACTACAACTACCTGTACGATTCCAGGGAGAATTCAAAGAAGAGTCCAAGATCCGAATGATGTAGTACTCGAGGGCCAGTGGTGCTTGCCACCTCCACCACCATTGAGAACGACGATGGGTTTTGATACTCCGTCTCCACTCATAAAGACGGTCTGGATCTTTCAGTCCTCGCACCAATGGAGTGTCATGGCGTGTTTCGTATCCGAGGATGATGATGAGAATTCGGTGAATGACTTGGGCAAAAACGAGAAAGTAGAGCCAGAAAAGATGGCACTTGCCATGGAGACGTTACAGATCAGCATTGACAATTTCAAATTCCGTATGGGAAGCGTCGAAGGGCTCGAAATGTTTTCCCATGACGATCCTTTTATTGCTCTAGCTTCTGGTCCAAAATCACAAACCATAGCTCTCTACGAGGAAGTGGAGAAATCGCTACAAGAAGTAGTAGAAGTGAAGTAGCACCAACGACTGTGCAAGGCGACGACGAGGAGAAATAAATTTGGAACTACTGTACGGCAAAGGGCCGATGTCTTATCTCAAGCTTGATGGGGTGGTTTCTTTTCCTCCTTGATAGGCTCGATCGATCTGAGGATTTCCGCTTGGAAGAAAAGGAGTCGTCTCATGAGTCGACGTTTGGTGTCAACACTCGCGATTCAAAACTACTCGTGACCGTGTTGGCTCACACGTGCGTGGTCGGGGAAGTCGGCGAATGTCACAAAATTCATCCTTCTTCCGATGCGAAGACCGCGAAGCTGTTGTGTTGGATGCATATGTCTTCGTTCCTTGGAATGTTCCTGTCATCACATAAAATCACAACAAGAACTAACCGACTACGAGTACAGCTAGCATGATTATTTCATCAACACTAAGAGAAACAGCGCCACATGCCCCACCAACAGCACTACACTATTTTCCTTCTTTTCTGGAAGCCGACGCCTCGGTACCTTCTTGGGGTGGAAATGGCGCTGTGGGAAGTATTGCAACCTCGTTGGTCTCCACCATCAAATCTGCCGCCCCTCAATCAGTGGACCAAGTACAAGAATGGGGCGAAAACGTTTTTGCTGCCATGTTTTTAATTGCCTTTGTCCAAGCTATGTTGGCTTTGTTTCAGTATCGAAACAACCCGAAAGGATCACTGCTCGTTCCTCCAGGAAGCACCCAAGGCCTAGTGTCACCAGGTGCCAAATGCGAGGAATGCGAGGTGGATGAAGAATCTTGGTTTTACGCATTGAAAGATTTGGAGTCATCCTTTCAAGAAATGCGGGAAACTGGTGTGAGTTCTATGATGCCGAATGAAAAAGGAGAATCCTCTGGTCTTGTAAAAAGAATCAACAAGGCTCTTGTCTTCTTGGTACCTTGGGCCAGTAACGTGTTTTCATTTCTCATCCAACGAAATATTCACCTGTTCCACCTTGGGTTTTTCCTAAGTTTGTCACAACTTCTGGACTTTCCAGACCGCTTATTCTCAAGCGAAGGAAACGTCGAGGTCGATTCCAGTGCCGATAGAACAGAGGAAATAGAACGACCGCTAAACAGAGTTATTGTTCTGGGTGATTCCCTGGCGGCAGGCGTTGGTACCGTGGATGTTTTCGAAGAAGAGCTCGAGGGCAAACAACCAGATAAAAAGGGACCAGGTCCAGTGTTTCCTCGTGCTTTGGCTTACAGACTTTCCGAAAACAGTGGAGAGCCTGTTTATTGGCGATCAGCTGGCGTCGTCGGAGGGGATGCCAAGGATATTCGAGATAATTGCTTGGATGTGGTTCGTGAAGAAGTCGAGAATGGAAGATCACCTGACTTGGTCATGATTATTTGCGGTATCAATGATTTGAAACGATTCGCAACGAATCCGTTGAAGAATGCTGGGCCAAAGGAGTTCCGTGCACGTATGACGAATCTGGTCAGTGAAATTCGTGAACTATCACCGGGAACCAAGGTTGTCCTACCATCAATACCAACACAAATGTTCCGCAAAGACAGTCCCTTGAATATTTTCCCACTGGTCTTTTTCTTGAACACCGTCGTCGGTTTCTGGGATTCTCAGAAGAAACTAGTCGCCAAGAAGTTTCCACCGGGTGAAGTATCATACATCGGCCTCGATCCCAACGAAGTGTACGATTGGTACATGTCAGACCCGTCGAAATATGGTGTTCCCTCAGACCTGGACGGAGACGGAATGGATGATACGACTTTAATATCTAGAGACGGCGTGCATCCGAACGCTAGGTGCTACGCATTTTGGGGTGCGAGCTTGGCAAACAAGCTCAGCAAACAGCGAGAAGGAGATGATGATACCAGCACCACCAGCAATGAGAGTACAAGAGAAAAGAATACAGTGTCCGTGTAAATAGGAGAGCGCGCTAGTATCATATTTTTATCAAGTCGAGTCGGGAATGTACCCATAAATTGTTATTACTCGTACCGTACAATATATTTTACAATTATGCTATAATATTTCCTGTTCGACACATAGGCAAGGCAGAGAGACACGATGATTCACGCTTAGGTCGGTTTAGGCCTCCTCATTGGCATCATGATCAATCATTCAACCGGTAGTGAAACAGGAATAATCAAAATAGTTCTGATCTGTGAGAATTTTTCATGCCAACAAGAATATCGAAGAACTCTTGTTCGCCTACTTGAAGCTATAAGTGGCAAATGCTTAAGCCCCTTGACGTGGCTGACTTCTTTTTCACATAACGCCCCCAATGAGAATGAGGGATTTCGGAGGTCGGTGTCATCGGCCCGCCTGGCTCTCGATCGTGTTGTTCTTCTACGAATACAGGACCAACGGTTTTCTTGGCCCGACCGAGCGAGCAGGCTCGTTTCGTGACATCATCCGTGCTTCATCAAGTGAGGGTGTCACCGTGCAAAATCAACGACATCATCGCCAACGAATAAAAAAGTGCCGACGATCGAGCAAGAAGTGTCAACGCAACGCTTTCTCACAAAATTTACTTCCTCGAAACTCCATACCATACTACATACAACTCGAAATTGAAAATTGCCGATCGGCGTTTCCTTTTATTATCACTCGCACCAAATAAGAACAATGATTATTACAAACACACGGCATCGATCAAACAGAAAGCGATCACTTTCCTCTCCCACGAAAGTTGCTAAAGGTACAAGTATGGTGGGTTCCGCCATTTTTGTGCTTTTAGTTTCTCTCTTGGCCCAGACGCCTGAAGCTAATCCGGGATCGGTGCGCACTCACCATGGTGCTACCAAGTTCCCCTCAAGTATTACCTATACCGAATCTGAACTCTTCTTGGAGGGCGACACCGATGTTGCCCCACCCAAACCCGCCGCTCTTTCGCCAGTGCGCACAGATGTCGCAGGACTCGCATGTGATTTCGAAGCGGCCATCCAAGCCTTCAACCAGGATGATAGGGACATCCACGTCGGCAGACTCCTTTCAGCCTGCGAAAGGCTCGAGGGCACCATGAGAAGAATTGGATTCAATCAAGGCGCAAAGGATATTGGAGGCAACATTCGAAAAATCCGGCAATTGTACAGTATGGCTCCCCCTAGCCAACGAGACTCCATGCCTGATCTCTTGAGGTATGAAATGGAAATGGGTGTTCACGATGATTCAAATGGGGTACGCCGTATTAAGGACCCCAGTGCCGCGATGGGATTCCTCTGGCTTGGTAGAACACTAAACTACCAAAACGATATGTTTCGTTTGATGATCGACGAGAACGAAGAGCCATACCATGCCGCAAGACGTGCCTACGACCAAGACTTGAAGCCTCATCACTCCTGGGCAGTTCAAAAGATCTGCAAAGCTGCCATGACGACTTTGAAACCCATGAAGAAAATTTCGGTACTGTCAAGCCTCGGTGGTTTCGAAGAAGATGCTTATGGCCAACAAGAAAACGAGGCCACGCACAGGGACCTTCACCAGATGATGGATTCCTGGAAGCCATTGTTAAACCGTTGGAAGAAAGTATTTTCCGATCTGGAGCTTGAAAGCATATAGTCGACCATTATATCATTGGGAAACCTGAGAATTTTCAAGAACTCAATTTTGCCAGGCTTTCGAATGAAGCAATAGTCAATATTGCTCTTCTCTACTACTGTACATTTGCTAACTTACGCAACTAATGATTGCATGAAATGAAATAAAACTGTATATTTGCTTATTGGTCGCAATCTAGACTACGAGTAATCATAGATCGATTTTCGAGTGTACGCAATTGTGGAAATGTCCCCCTCCCGTCTCGTTTCACATTTAGTCTTCACCCTCGCTGACTGTTTCTTCGTTACTGTCCGACGAATCTGGTTCGGTTTTTGGTTTGGGTTTGGCATGAAAGTTCGACGAGGCGGGGATGTTTTCCGTCGCACGAATACGTTCCTTGGCTTGCTGAAGCTGCATTTTGGTCATTTCGATCTTGCTGGGTGCCGTGCGGTCGATCTTGAGACCGTCCATGACCTTGTCGACCTCACAATCGTCGATGGTGTATGACACCTTCCACATTGGGTCCCAATATTGGCTCTTGAGTTCCTTCACCGTTTTTTCATCGTCAATGACCACACCCCATTCGGCCAAGTCGCAAATATACAAATTCTGTGATCCGACATACGTGCAGATATCATCAATGATAAAGTGTTTGGCTGTTCAGTCGATGAAAGGAGGGGAAGTTAGTTTCGAGAGGAGGGCGCGGGGACGTCACATGATATTCTTCCGACTCGAACTACCACATACGAGTACTCGCTATACTGTACTTACAATGCAATCCTAGTGTCGCCCCACTTTTGTACGAGTATCCTCCTCGGGGCGACTTGAGGAAGCAAACGCGCAAATTTTCCTGAACCTTATGACGCAAGTCTCCATCGTGAGCATCCGGGAACTGCTTCTGAATGCACTTGATGATTTCTGCGGCAACATCCACACAGCTCCAGCCATTACCATAGTTGGCTTCTGTGGGACTACAGTTTCCTGGAATACTGTTGGGATTGGACAGGACGATTTCGACGTCGACACGTCGCGTCCAAATCACCCGCGCCAGAGCATTCAAGTAGTCGTAGGGCCAGATACAACCCGGCAGCGTTATTTTGGTCCCAGGCAAACAAACCGGTCCAAGATCTTGCAAGGCCATACGAATAATGTGTTGGGCCGAATCGATCATTGCCACAAATGCGTCGTCACTGGGCCGAGACTTTTTGAGCAGTTTTCCGTAACGCCCCATGGTGATGACAGGAACGAAATCTGGATCATCTTGTCTAGGCAGGCGACCCATTATCCTTTTCGTTTCCATGTAGTAGGGTGGGAATTCGGCCGCATTGGTCTCCGGGAATTCACTAATCGTTACTCGAGCCCGGCGGGGAACATCCAAGGCGTCGGGAATCCTCTTATCGACAAACCGTCCCCACGCAGTGCTTTGCTTTTTGACAATGTACCCCCACTGAGCATTGGCAAAGCGGTGAGCGTCCTTGGCAGGTCCACCTTCCATTTCCAAGCTGAGATCATTCACGGGAGAATCTCTCAAATAGTGCTTGTCCCAGAAATTGTGCCCACCCGTCCACAAGTGCTTGCCATCCACGGCAATGATTTTCGCATGATTCCAAGAGACGCCCTTTCTCCAGGATCCTACCCACAACTTGATCTTGGCAGGAGCATCGAACGGTAAATCTTTCGTGAGTTCGGAAATGAGTGTATTACAGTTCACAGGCATTCCGACGACGTTGCCAAACATCATTCGAATGACAATGCGACCTCCAAATCCTTCCGGTTTCGCACAAATATCTTTCAGTGCCTTTTTGAAGGCCACCAAAAAGGCCCCATCGGGTGGCGCCAAACTCATGACATCGCACCAGGTTTCCGTCTGGGCGATAATTTCGCCCACTTTTTCCGGAAACCAGTCGTCGTGGCCATCAGGAGGGTCGCTGGTTTCGGTGCGGGTAAAGGCATCCATGGGCGTTTGATGAAGTTTTCCAATCACCTTTCCTTTGGTGACGTTCCACAATTCTTTATGATGATGATTGTGGTGCCTGCGAAGGACGTCATAAGCGGCAGTGCCCACGTAGGAAAGATCACCGGCGCTGGCGTCTTCGATCTCATCGCCCGACGAGTCATCGTCGTCGTGGTTTCGTCGAAAGAGTCGTTTGAAGAGAGGCATGTTGTTGTTGCAAAATAGTAGGTAATCGGCAGCGTAAAGTAGTGGTTGCTAGTTTTGTCGAGAGTGTACCAACAGAGCTGGGTCTTGCTTGGTCTAATAATGCCGATAGTGAATTATGGGACCACTGATTCTCTTTCTTCGGTGCACCAAGCTACCAGACAGTCAGTACTTGTATCGAAGCAACGGGCAATGTTACGTTATGCGTTGAAAGAAACGCACACTCGTGATGATTATTCTTGATGATGGTGCACCTCTCGGATAGAGAAAAAAATCCGTAGTCGCTCGTGGCTACAGTACGCCTCTTTCTTTCTCCTCCGTTTCCGTTCCGAGAAAAAGCAAGATTCGAAGTTGATTCATTCGATTTCTGCAAGTCGTGTGCGAGCTACAGTACCTTGTACCCTATTCTGCGAGGTCTACGCAGACGCGTGCTCCATGTGTCTATGCATGGCGCGTGCCGGGTTTTCCCGCCCTTTTTTCTCGTGGTGACGTATGCTGCGTGTATCTTTTCTCATCGCTCGCTCGACCAGTATCTCTCATCAATCATCGCTTCCTCTTGCACACGCTTTTCTTCGTCGGTCGTTGGTCGAGGATGAAAGATGAGGTCAGCATTGTTTCTGATTCCATCATTCGTTTGCATTGAATTGAATAATAACTGTTTTGCCCCATAGCACAAACAAGCTGCAACAACAACAACGACAACAACAACGATAACAATGGCAGACTTTAATGCTCTTGGATTTCCCAAATTGAAAGCGCGAGACCCCGTCCCCAGCGACATTGAGGTTTCCCAACAGATCGTCAAGGAAGTGGGACTCTTACCGATTCAAGAGGTCGCCAAGCAAGTCGGTTTAACAGATGATGAAGTCATTCCGTGGGGTATTGCCAAAGCCAAAATCTCCCTCGAAGCTCGCAATCGTCGCGCCGATCGACCTGACGGAAATTATGTGGTAGTGACGGGCATCAATCCGACGCCACTGGGAGAAGGAAAGTCGACGACGACGATTGGACTGGCGCAAGCCTTGGGGGCCATTCTTGGTAAAAAGGCGATTGCCTGTATTCGTCAACCCTCACAGGGTCCGACTTTTGGAATCAAAGGAGGAGCTGCTGGTGGTGGCTATGCCCAAGTCGTCCCTATGGAAGAATTCAATTTGCACTTGACCGGCGATATCCATGCTGTGACAGCGGCCAGTAAGTATCATCCCCATGCGGAAGAATGAATGTCCGACGCGTGCTTGCCTTGTCTCACGTATTCTTTCGCGCATTTCGTTCTTCTGCATTTGTTCGCTCTGCTACTACTAGACAACTTGTTGGCTGCCGCCATTGAAACCAGAATGTTTCATGAAGACGCCCAAAGTGATGCTACCCTATTCCAACGATTGTGTCCGGATGGCAAGGGATTTTCGCCAGTCCAGAAGCGAAGACTTCGAAAACTCGGCATCGATGATACCAAGGAACCTCACGAGTTAACAGTAGACGAGCAAGCAGCCTTTGCTCGGTTGGATTTGGATCCTGAAAGTATCACTTGGCAACGCGTATTGGATACTTGCGATCGCCATTTGCGAATGGTCACGGTGGGACAAGGGCCCAATGAAAAGATCAAACCGAGAGAAAGCGAAGGAAATGAAAGATTCCAACACGATCGATTGACGGGATTTGATATTACTGTGGCCAGCGAGATCATGGCTGTGTTGGCTTTGGCCAAGGATTTGTCAGATATGCGTGAAAAATTGGGTGCCATGGTCGTGGGCTATTCCAGAAAGGGTGTCCCCGTTACTGCCGATGATCTAGGATGCGGTGGTGCCTTGACCGTGCTCATGAAAGATGCCATCATGCCCACATTGATGCAAACCGTGGAGCGAACGCCTGTTTTGGTCCATGCGGGACCGTTTGCAAACATCGCTACCGGAAACTCGTCAGTAGTCGCTGATGAGATTGCGCTCAAGTTGGTCGGCAAGGATGGATTTTGTGTGACCGAAGCAGGTTTTGGGGCCGATATTGGGATGGAGAAATTTTTCAACATCAAGTGCCGATACAGTGGCCTCAAGCCAAAGGCAGCTGTCATCGTTGCCACTGTTCGGGCCCTAAAAATGCACGGGGGAGGTCCTCCGGTAACGGCAGGAAAGCCCTTGCAGAAGGAATACAAGGAAGAGAATGTGGAATTATTGGCCACAGGATGTGCCAATTTACGAAAGCATATTGAAAATGCCAAGAAATTTGGAGTCAATGTGGTCGTGGCGGTCAACAAGTTCAAGACTGACACTCCTGCCGAGATTGAAGTTGTCAAGAAAGCGGCAATAGAAGCTGGTGCCTTCGATGCTGTCTTGTCGAATCACTGGGCGGAAGGAGGTGCGGGAGCGGCCGATTTGGCCGAGGCCGTGGTCCGAGCTTGCGAGGCAAACGACGCGGCGTCTTTCAAATTCTTGTACGACTTGAATCTCTCCATCAAGGAAAAGGTCGAAGCCATTAGCAAAGAGATTTACGGTGCGGACGGGGTCGATTACACGGATGTGGCCAACAAGCAAATCGAGCAGTACGAGAAAGCCGGATTTGCCGGACTTCCAATTTGCATCGCCAAGACCCAGTACAGTTTTAGCTGCGATCCAAGTGCTAAAGGTGTCCCTACTGGCTTCCGGATCACGGTGCGGGAGATTCGAAGTTGTGCTGGCGCTGGTTTCCTTTACCCCATTTGCGGCGATATCATGACGATTCCTGGTCTTCCAACCAGACCTGGATTTATGGATGTTGATATTGATGTCGAAACTGGAGATGTCATTGGTTTGTTCTAATGTTGATTTTATCCCGGATGGTCAGCGCCGCTAACGTTATGGTCTCCATCTGATCGCTAGCCATTATTTTTTACAATCATCCTTTACGTGTAGATAATCAGTTTGCTCTTCCGTGCTTGATTTTAGGTTTCAAATTGGACCTAATAATTGATGATGATTATCTAGTCTAGGCCGACATCGTATCTGTGTCGCTTACAGTGTCGAATGATGTGATCGTTTTCAGTGCCATGGTGCCTGGAGATGCAGTCTTTCGCTTGGCAAGGCCTAGGCTCTGCCGAAATTCATCTTCGTCGAAACTGGTGCACGTTCTTGGGAGCCCTGAATGTTTTTCAGTCTTTCCACGCCGGCCCAAATCTTTTGTTCTCATATTAGTGTATCGCTCCTTGTCAAGCACGTTCTGCTTCCGCTTAAGCTCGTCCCGAACAACCTTTGGAAACGGTGACATAGTCGTCTGCATCACGTACTTGATCAGGAGCATGCCATGCTCCCACGCAACAACAATAGCGAAAAGGCCAAGCTCGCCAACTTTTTCCTCAAGCTTTACCAACTGTTTCGTAGTGAACGCGACCAACCAGCAGTTGGTCAGAACCGCTATCACTGCCACAATATGAAGCAGATGCTCCCAGATTCCTATACCTCCCGTCTTCTGGGCGAGAGGGCGGCGGCGCCCACGGCAGAGTTTGTACGCATCGTATCGCATACTGATGAGAAAATTCAAAAGACAGAACAAAGGCGTGATCGGAAGCACAACGCTGAAGCATGCAACAAAGGAGAATTGTACCACGGCGGTGATGTACTCCGGAAAACTGTCGTGCGGAGGATTCATGAGTTCAAACCAAACATCGTCTTGCGCTTGGTCGAGGAGCATTCGCTTGTTGATGATACGAATTTGGCGGGATTCTGCATCTGAGAGGGCGTGTGAGATTGACTCATCTTCGATCTCCACCATTTTCAGCTCATGCTGTAGTTTTCGCTTGTACAGAAATCTGCGGATGTTCCGAACAAACATGAATATGTAGACTTGCAGGAAAATTGACCACCAATGAGCGACTGTAGTATATATCATCACACTTGTTGCCATTCTGATCATTCCGTTCTCAATGGATTGGGTGTCGCCCTTGGAAATGGAAATGGCGGCATAGTAATAGAGGGTGCCAAACTGACTCACAAAGCGGAAGCTGAACACTTTGATAATCAAGTGAGTTCGGTATTCCGATTCGGTACGGTAGTTCTCAAAGTTGTTTAGCATAACGGATATTCTCATCAGGATTAGGTTCATGATGGGAATGCACAACCCCAAAAGAGCAGGTAGAGCGCCCATCACCACCCAGAATGTAGGGTCAACAAGCATTTCTCGCGTTATCTTGTTTTCCACGATCGGCGCTCTCTTCCCTATATTGTCAAGGGAGAATTCGAATTTGAAAGGTTCCGATGTCGGATTGATCCTTTGCTGTGCATAGTTTGTCATTTGAATATCACGATTAGCGTGAACAAGAAGAATCAAGAGCGCAGCCATCCCAGTAAAGAAGCAGGTAATAGGCACGCTGATCGTGTACTTCAGCCATCGTTTCCATTTAGGATACTTGACGACCCATTCCTTTGTGATGTCATCGACAACGTACTCTCCGTGGAACTCGGGCCGGGGTGTTTCTTGAACCTTGTAATCCATACTACCCCACTTGTAGGCCAGCAGGTTCGAACGCTTTCTCCAATTGAGAAGAACCATGAATGTCCATATCATAACAACCATCGCGAAGCATGGGCGGATGGGGTGGTCAAAGTTGTCAGTGTAAAGTTGACAAATAGTGACGATGAGCCCCACGAATGTCAACACCAACAGGTGGCGAGCGCAATGTTGAAGCCATGCAAAGTAGAAAGTAACTTGTTCACCGAAATACTCCTCGATTGTGTCAAGGGGTTGGTGGAATGCTCCAACAAAGAAACGGGTGAGAAAATCGGGAACTTCGTCTTCCACGTGTTTTGCGTCTTGGTTTCCATTTGGTTTCAGTCCACTTTCCTCGTCATGTGTCGACTCTTTCACGCTCTCCTGCTCAGCCTTTTTAGGACGGGTCGTCCAGTTCTCTCGTTTCCAGTAGTAAACCCACGGTCGAACAAGGCTGTCTAGTTTCTCTTTCATGTGTAGTGGAATGCGTGCTTGGATCATTTTGCCAACGTCTGTCGTGGGTCCGAGCTCCGCGCCCGAGTCTCGAATACGCGACCCGATGATGAAATCGATGATATTCTGGCGATCTTTCGATCTTAGCAAGGAAGCCATCTGTCCCTGATAAATTGCAGGAATATCATGCGGATCATCTAGTGGTCTGAAATGGGATGCGGTATCCTCTCTGAAAGCGGCATAGGTGCCTGTACGACAAAAGAAAAAAATTCATTGAGAAATCGACTCGAAAGCAGATAGTCCCCACTTGCAAGCATAACTTACCATCCCGAGTTTTCATTTTGATACGAAGAACCTCTGCCACATCTGTCAATCGATCTTCTGGACATCGAACCTTGATCATGACGCGTCGTGTATCAACAGCATAGACCCGCGTGGTTTCGAGACCTGCCAATCGCAACCGACTCCAAATCTGTGTACCCGGAGACCTGAATCCCAAGAAATAATCAGACGGTGGCGGCACTGCACCTGGCGCGATCGTACCTTCCATGTAGGTTTTGTCTAGTTTTCGCAAGTTCACGATGGCTCGTTCCAAGGCTCCTACTGTGACAGGCTCCAGGAACTCATCACGATGGAGAAGGTTTTCGACTTCATCACCGTTGTTGTCTCCGTCGTCGCTTCCATCTGGGTTTCGTTTGTTACGATTTCCTCCGCCAATACCAGCTCGCCGCTCGGCGGCAAAACGACCAACGACAACGTCTCTTTGTAAGAGCAGAAAGCCACGGAAAATCAGCCAGTATTCTCCTTCAGTGGCTGCTTCAAAGTCCAACGTCTTGAATTGAAGTTCATTTCCTTCTCCGCTGTACCACTTGTTGTCACTTGGTTCGGACTTCGTGGTCGTTTTCGACTTATTGTTATTTGGTCCAAATCGTTGGCTTGCGTTGACAACAATCGAAAAGGTGTGTGCCGTGTAATATTCAGACTTGGATTTGCGAAGGGAAGCGGTACCCAAGGCGCCTTGTCGAACTCCAGGATGCCGAGGATCCATGTGTGAGGCAGGGTGGACTGCCACCAAGTCGGCAGCACGAACGAATCCACTATTGGCAGCCTTGTAGGCGATATCCATAATATGTTTTTTCACACGATCTCGCGTAAGCTTCTCGCGGTACCGATGGGCAGCCACGTGATCGGGTACATTGAAATTATGGATGAGACTACCATCCTCGGCTCCATCCAAGCAGGCCCACTCACGAGAGAGGGCTCGTACCGAATTCGGAGAGGAGCTGTGTGTCAAATGGCGATTGTGTCGCACCCGTTGTTCTTTGAAGGCCACCATGGCCTCCGTGGTATCGACGAGCTGATACTGAATTGTATCACCGCCATCATTTGAGAGTATCTTACAGTAGACCGCTTCCTTTCCAGAACGATGACGCCTCACAACAATTCCTCTCTTGAGGGCAGACAAGAATGGGAGCATACCATTGGTGCGAGCCGCAATGCCACGAGGAATAACTGGATTGGGAATGTCTTCCGCAGACTTGAGCCTGTTTGGGTTGACATTCTCCGTATCCTCATTTTCTTGTTCGTCGTCGCCTTGCTTTCCATCCGATGCTTGGCTGACACGGACTTTGCGAACCGACGAAACGCCACGGGTCAACGAACGGACTGGTGGAGAGAAAAGATTCGCAGTGGAAGATCCTTGGGTATTAATAGCATGGTTTCCCCATCGTCGACGAACTGCGGATCTTGGCTCCTGCAACGGGGTTTCTGTTCCTGCAAATGAATCATCCACACCTCCCATCATGGGGCTGGCAGGAATACCGACTGCCCTTTCGAACAAACTCATTCGCTGGTTCATTCGTTTACTGGAAGTGAAGGGATGATGACCTGGCATCGTTGCAGTTGAGTTCGAGAAAAGAGAGTTGATGTAGGATGGTCGCGGTATGGAAGTTGCCAACTCTAGGGTCCTCGGGGTTTTGTCATCGGTAGCGGGCGTTTTGGGTCGACGGCGAATTCCTGTTTGGGGTGTCGAATATACATCCCGTTGTCGAAGAGGCTCCAATTCTTCGGGGGGATCCTCCACCGACTCCCTACAATCTGTAGAGTTCGTCAAAACCGTCTCGATAACTGGTTCCATCATGGCAGTCTCAAACTCGTCTCCTAAATGTTCCGCACGAAAATCCAGAATCTCTGCCCAGAATCGGTATACTTCTTGGGGTTTCAATAGAAGGACAAAGTCATAATGATCTTCCATTGTCGAATTTTCCGTGAGTTGGCCGACTTTCTGCTTGTGAGCCTGTTGTAGATACTCTAAATCCTCCAACGCTCTAGCGTGCGGCGAAAGAGGGGGGCGATAACGATGGATGACGCGCTGGGTGGCATGTCGAGTTTGGGACGCCATGGTTTGCATGCCTCGTGTGGCCGTCTGGCCTAGCAGCTTGACTTGTTTGAGACTTTTGGAAAGGGTGTCCGCAGGAATCCCGAGAGAGACTTTCGGGCCTAGACGCGCGGACACAGCTTCGCTGGTCATCAGGTGCCGTGGTCCTCCACCAATCTCCAAACCTTCGAGTCCTCCCTCCAAATCGATATCCGCAGCATTGGTATCTCTCGAGCGGGTTGTGAACCGACTTTGATCTTCTAAATTGATAACTTCTCCAAACAAAAGACTCATGCTAGTCGATGATCGATGCGACATCATGGAGTAGCGTCGCGAATTGACACTAGATGCACTTTGCACTGAAGCCACACTTCTATTGGCGGGTGACTGGAGTGACACTCTCGACTGTCGAAAGGACGGTTGATTTTGTGTTATGGATAGAGACGGTCTCGATTGCAAATACTTGGAAGCTCCGTAACTCAACGCCGACGCTTGATAGTCACTTCCCTGCGAGGACGCCTCGTCTTCCGCCATAAAGGCATCGACGCTGACTGGTTCGGAGGCGGAATAGTGGGGAGTTCGCGTCCTATTGTCCACATTGTATGCTTCAAACTGAGGCCGTCTCGCTTTCGCTTCCGGAGGCGATCGAATAGAAGATAGAAAATTCGAAGCCGTTCCTCGTGGTCGATCCGGGCTACTCGCACTCATACCATAGCTAGTGGGGGTGTTGCTGCGACTCTGAAGGGGCGAAAAAACACCAGGATTCGCCCCATTCTGACTAATTGTATTGTTACGGAAAACATCCACACGTTGTGGGGTGTACGCCGCCCCCACGACCGAAATAGTACTGGCATCCCAATCGCTGTCTTCTTCCTGTTCGTTGCGATTGGCCGAGCTGTCGCCGTGATCTGTCAGATACTCGACCTCTTCCAAAATGTTGTCTTCCAACTGGATGGTCGGCCGATCAGGAATATCGCCGCCGATCATATTGCACGATCTTGAAACGGCAAAGACTTCAAATGATGATGGAATGTAAATGTGGATTGATCGATCGACTGCTTTTTCTTTTGTTTTTTGTGTTTGTGTTGTTGCTTTGGCTTTTGTTGGCCATGATTTTGTGTGGCGCTCTTTTGGTTGGCAAGTCGTCCGAAGTAGTTCTAACGCATCACCATTGCCATTTTAAACATACATGAAGATAGGATAAATTTGAAATCGGGGACGCAACAGTGCCCAGACCTGGCGGGCGCTGTCGCAGGAAAGCAGGCGCGGCGTCAGAGTGAGGAGTCGTCAGGTGTTTCATGTGTTTCATGTGTTTCATTCGTTCATTCAAAAGTTCCGTGTATGTATGATGTCATATAATATTGAGTATACTTATAAGTACTTTGAACACTCATGAAAACATACGTACCTACGTTGTGCAGTGGCGCAGTGCATGCAGTGCGTGTAGAGCGACAAAAATATTTTCCCATAATGTGGTCGGATGATGCTGAGGAGTCGTCACGACTGTTAGTGCAAGAACATCTGAAAGCACGTAGTTTTCAGCGAAAAGTAGACAAGTAGGGTACTGGATGCCATGATTGCTCTCGACTATATAAGACTCCTAAATACTACAATCCGAGACATATCATATCTCTATAATACTGGTAGAGGCTGATTATATTGACTCTCTAGCTATAGAGAGGAGGAGAGTGGAGTACGAGTACTCCTCGCTATGTTTGTGGTTCCAGACCTGCACCGCGGATGGAGAAAAAGGGCGGAAGCAAAGAAAGTAACCTGGAGGATTCGTCCCGTCTGTCCGTCAATACATCGTCCGCGGCCTTCCATGGGAGTGCGATACCCCGACTCTTATTTACCCCTGAAGATAGCACGGGTACTCGTACGGTACGGTACGTACGTGTACGGCCCGCGGCGTTTTTGCCAAACGGACCAAAACGAATCATCATCCAACGTCACAGAATTTGGATGACGCCCGACGACGCCCGCCGCGTTGCGAAAGTTGAAAAAGACCGCCCTTGCTCCTACCGGTACTTGCACTGCCGGTACTATCATACTCACTCGTTTGCCAGTATTCATTCTAATAATAAACTTGGACTTGGAATGTTTTTCTACCAAACAAAAGATACAGCTAGTTCGTTTGTTGCCCCAGAAGCTTCTTTTGTACTTGCCAAGACCTCCAATTGAATCGTGTGCCGTCGAAAGTACTTCGTGATCCGGCGAAGAAAGCGGTCATTTCAGTGGCGCCGTCATCCTGATTCGTCGGCGGTCCTCTTTTCATGCCACAGTCGCCCTTCAAACGGCCCAAGGTTCTGAAACGCATCACAAACCCTCGCAGTGGTAGACGTGTCGGTGAGACAACACCTCTGTTGCCACTCACGGTACCCGATTTACCGTTCGATTCTCCCGATCGTCATCTCTACTCTGAACACGCACCCGAAGAACAGGAAGAAACTCCCAGTTTCCCTTACCGCCCTTCTAACAGTAGTATGAATACCCCTATTTCTCCCTCGGGAAACTCCCACAAGCAGTCCGCCCGACGCGGCTCCCTCCTCTCGTCCTCCCGCAAGGTGGTCTCGAGTGCGGTGCGGCGACCCTTGCGAGCCGTGGGCCGGGCAGTGAGCCGCCGTGAGCCTGTTGGTCGATCCAGGAATGAAGACTTGATTCTAGTGGATGGCGACGACGACGATGCTGATGATGAAGGTGAGGGAGGACAAGGGGTTTCAAATGGGTATTGTGCAATGGGGGATGTAGAAGATTCTTCCGCGGTCGCACTCTCTTCTCCTTTGCATCATCGGACGAATTCCTCGATGCGAGGAGGGCGGACCACGGATCCTGACTGGCCCGTACATTCGATGGAGCATGCGACGAGGACGCTTCTACTCGTGTCGGGGGCCTACATTCTAGGGTGCAAACGACCCGAGTGGGTAGATACAGTGGCCCGTATCGCGGAGTATGCCATTACGGCGTGGGTGACTTGTGTGGTCATTCTAATACTAGCCTTCCTCCAGAGGAAATTCCCCAACTGGATACCCGCCCTGAGGGGCGGAGGGGAAGAAGAGGTATTGTTGTTGACCGAACGGGATCGTGTCGGTAGGCACTCGGTAATTTCGAGAAAGTTGGAAAACCAAGACTTCGAAGATGAAATGCAGAATGAAGAGATCGCTCGCACCACCAGTGTCGAGGACTCGATCGTATCCGTGTCCGAAGTCAAGCTGTCCCACCCCGCGTTGTCCGCTTTGTATATCGTGGATGCCAATACTGGTGAACGAGTCTATGCCAACACCGCCGAACCTACCCATATTTCAACGGAATGGTTCGAGATGGACATGATGGTATTGGTTCGAACTCCCGATACGGACGATCCTACGGCGGAAAAGGGAATGTTTTGCAACAACCAGTGGGTCAACTATCTACGAGGTAGACAGCGTCGCTTCGAATTCCAATATCAAATCAGGTTAAAGAAGGTACCCACGGGCAAGGCAGTGTATTTTTCGTGTGAACTGGACGAACCCATCAAAATGGGAATTATTCAACGGGCCTTTGTGGGAGCCGCCATGGCCTTCATGAAATCCACCAACCCAACCTTCCATTATTCCATCACTGGATCCAAGGAACGAACCCCTGATGGCAAATTTGAAAGGCCGCATATGTCTTTCACTGTCGAGGGAAGTCTCGACCGTCTCGTGGTGAGTAAACCCGGAGAAACGCCACCGCAATTGGGCACGGCGATCGAAGAAGATCCTGATTCTATGAAGCAGAGAAAAAAGGGTGTTCCAGTGAACTGGAACTTGGAAGATACATACACCATGGCATTATGGAGTGCCTATGTCGACTTTTTGGATTGGCGTGTGATCAATCTCCCAGGAATTCGACCGTTTGGCCTCGGCTCCGTTCTGGGGACCCAAGCCTTCTATTTGACTATGTACATGATCGACAATGACAAGGCAAACGACAAGCACTATGCGAAAGATATTACCAATGTCGTCAACCTGGAACTGAGCAACGATAGAGAGGCCGAAAAGGGACCATTTGCCCTCAAGTGGTCCAAAACTAACGAGGGCAAACAAAAACTCGAAATGCAACGGGCAATCACGCCATCAGATGAGCCACGAATGAGAAGGCTATCCACAGGCGATAGTAACGACGCACTAGGACAAGAGCTTTTGGTTGCTAGGTCAGGTGACGATCACGCGGAAGAGGTGGAAGACGACGACGATGCGGAAACGGCCGCAGAGCTGGGAGAAGGCATCTATATGCGGTCCGGCGATAGCGTTTGTCTTCGAGAATTGCTGGCCACCGGCGAAGAAGAACATCATGGAAAGGGCTCCTTTGTATCCAATGGCGGTGGATTCGCCGTGCTGCAAGAGCAGGATGTGACGATTGTTATTGAAAAGGCTCGCCGATCCAAGAAAAATCGTCTGATCAAATCTGGTGATACCGTCATCTTCAAAATGATCCAGAAGAAGATCAAGGAGACCGAGACGCGGTACTTGACGATTCACCGCGGTTGGTGGCTTAAGTGGGTGTTGACAGTCCCCAGCAAGAATGGCTTCTTCACCATTTACAACCACGATGGTGAGGCCGACAAAATCGATCAAACCGTTTCGCAGACGGCCGATTCTGTGGCGTCTTACTTGACAATGGGCAGCTCCTGTGTTCTGAGACATAAACGGTGGTCGAGCTACTTTGTCGGGGTAGCAAGTGAGCCCTCTCCGACGTATGGTGGACGAATGCTTGGCTTGTACAATCCAAAGAATAGGAACGAGACAGCAGATGAGCAGTATCAGTCAGATGAGGGAGAACTCGACGAAATGGATCCAGATCTGAAAACTAACAAGCCCACATGGATGAAGCCTTTAATCCTTACCGCAATTGAACCTCAAATCTTATCGACGCCACTTGTTCCTGCATCGCCCCGAAAACTGGAAATTGGCGGAACCGATCTTGACGAGAGCTTTTTGGAATCAGTGTCCAGAGCCCACGCACTAACATTCTGCAGTGAACATGCCCAGGCCGACGTGCCTGCCTGGATCGAGATGATGAATCGCAGAGATCGAGTCCGACAACTCACGTACGTCGTCCGAGTGACACAGCCAAGAAAAGAGGATCCGAGATCAGAGGATGGGGATCCCGAGGACGTGGAGCCAGGTGAAAAAGAAACGGATACTTTTATCCGCCTGAGAACTGGAAGGGAACTGGCGCAGATAATGCGGGTTGGACAAAGCGTCAGGCATTATGTGTCTCCAGACGAGGTGTCGCCGAGAAACAAGAGTCGAATGTCTGGGATAGACAAAGGGCTTTCTTTCGCTGGCCGGACCACCACACCAAGGCAAACATCTTCGGGGAGCGGTCATGGAAACTCAACTCCGCCAACATCAACTGTGGGAAAGAGGGATCCTATATTGACTTTGAGTCCTCAACAAGATAGGCCCAAGGTTGAAATGCTGCCTACTGAATTTTCTTTTGACTCGGTCCAGATGAAAGACGATGACGACTCCGACGACGAATCAATCGAATCTGTTGTCCAAGGTGATCTCCTCCATGAGACTGATGATCCCATGATTCAAGAAGCGTTTGACGAGCCCGAGGAAGAAGGAGAAGAAGTGGAAATGGAAAGCGAGTTTGAAATGGAAGTCAGCGACAACGAAGTCGAAGTCGAAACCGAAGCAGAGGAAACACCGGATGGATCACAAAGAAAAAAGCGAGGAGTGCTTGGGAAGAGTAAAATGCTTCTGGGCAAGTCAGTAAAAGCGACAGCAGGGGGAGTCGTGAAGACGGCAAAACTTGGAGTCAAGACAACCAAGCTAACGGGAAAGGTAAGAAAGCCCAAGTCCAATCTATTTGTTTTTCATCTGTCTTTGCTGATGTCATCAATCCCCCCACCAAAGGCGGCCCTGGCAACTGGAAAGTTTTCGGCGAAAGCAGTAAAGGGTGCGGGTAAGCTGACTGGAAAAGCAGCAGTCGGTACAACCAAGGTCGCATATCGCGGAACGAAGAAAGCGGTCAACGCCGGAAAGTCTGCGGGGCGTGCCGTCATCGCGCCGGTGTCTCGTAAATCTAAAAAACCTCCCAAGGCAGAACCGAAAACAAAGCACAAAGAAAAGGATCATGTCGCAGTGTCAAAGAGTCTGAAGAAGATTGCCAGGATCGAGAAAAAGACGGCTTCTTTTGTTGCCGGCGAACTTTGTGCTCCAGAGCAATCTCGCCGCACTGCCTCTAGCGTTTTGTCACGCATGTCGAGCTTGCCAATGAATGCCCCACATTGGAAGCAGTGCAACGAGGTCCTGAAATCGCAGGTCCAGCACGAAACAGAACAGGACAGATGGTTCCTGGAGGGAACATCAGTTGAGCTTGGTGTGATCCCACTATCAGGTGAGAGTTCAAGAGGGAAACTGATTCATGAAAGCTTGGTAGCTCGTTGCTTGTGGGAGAGCCATTGGCGGGAAGAGTGGTCCGGAGTTTATGATAGCTGCGTTTCCTTTTACTCTCCGCTGTCGAAGACTCCATGTACGGAAATTGCATACATCGACATCACCACCGTTCGTCCTTTGGATGCGGGATCCATGTCGCCTCTACCGGGCTTTCCTTTGCTAGTCCTCGAAACGGCTTGGCTCTGCCATTATATTGCCTTTCATAGCGAGGTAGCAAGAGATACCTTTGGTGAAAAATTGGAGGCCGCGATCGAAAGTCACATCAAGCAAGTTGAGGAGAGCGCTGCTTTGCAAGAGGAAGAACTCCGAAAGGCTCGTTTCTGGCAAGGCTTCCAGAGCCTGTCAGAGTCATCGTTATCCTCTGGCGTTGGAAAGTGGGCGAAACTATCATCCAAAGACAAGTTGAAGGAACGTTGTATTTTGAATGGTCGACGCATGGCTTTTGACAGTCTCGACGTCAGGGTGGCCGACATGTCGAATGGATACGTATTTGTCGAGGATCTCTTGACCAGGGCCCTGTCGTTTTCCCTCGAGTCGCTTGAAAATGACCCCGACTCCTTTGTTGAGTTTCTGGATTTAACGAGTCAGTTGAGAATTTTACCACTTGACGAGATCGATTTATCCAGCAGAAGTACATTTTGTCTCTTTGCGAATGTTTACCATTGTCTCTTGCAGCAGGCAATGCTCTTGTCCGTCAACGGACCGCTGCACAAAAAATCAGTGAATCACTTCATGCGAACAGCTTGTTACGAAATCGGAGGGGATATATTTTCTTTGGCCGAGCTGTACTGTTGTGTACTACGCGGGAAAATGTCGAAACCAGTCAACCCCAAGCCACCATACATTGAAGCCCACAAAAAGTCGCACACTTACCGTCACTATGCGCTGGAATACAAAGACCCCCGTGTCAACTTTGTTTTGAACACTGGGGATGTTGCATGTCCGCGTGATATCCCAGTGCTACGGCCGCGTCTTGTGGAGCACCAGCTGAACGAGGCGGCGACCATTTTTTTGCAACAAGAGCTAGAGATTGATCCTAAGAAGAGCGTGATCATACTGCCCAAGATCTGTGAAGTATACAAGTTTGACTTTGGCGCCGATGCCTTGTCCTGCCTCAAATTTTGTATGGGAGGACTGGACGAAGGGACTGCCAGCACCATCCGAGTCATGATGATGGATATGAGCAATTTGACCATAAAGTACCAACACGCGTCTGAGCAATTCCACAATTCCCTCAAACTCCGAGACGAAGAACTCGAAGAAGCGGTCGAGAATTTGTAATGTGTTTCGACCCCATATAGCGGTAAACTAATGCTACTTCTACTAGAATACCAGCAGTACTGGTACTGCGTCCAGCGGACTTTCCACCAATACATCACGTTTTAACATTCTACTAGCAGTAGCTCCCCACCACTCTATCGTTCCTTTCCTTCACTCGACGGCGGATCAAGTCTTGCCAGCGACTTGGTCATGTACAAGAGCGCCGCCAAGCTACTAAAATGACTGAAGAGCGTATTTGTATTCGCTTGAACGACCAAAATATCCAATGGCTGTAGATAAGCGCTGCTGCTCTCCAGTAATGCCACAGTCGTCCGCGCGGGTGCCGATGTCAACACCTTAATGGCAAGAGCTCCCACTATTTGTTCCGCGGATATCAAACTCGTCAGCATTCCAAACAAGTTGAGAGTCACCCCGACCTTGATACTCTTGCGCAACATGGTAGCGGCTTGTAGTTTCGAGGTGGGTTTTCGCAGTAACCGGCCCGCCAGTCTTCGATTCGCCCACGTCCAAAAGATACTTCCAAACGACAACCCAATGCCTGTGCCCGCCAACAAAAAGTTGGGCAGAACCGATGACGCAATTGTGCCCGTATTCGAGGCTCCAATAACGTTTTTGGCAAATAACAAGGTGACCGAAGATACCGTGGTTAAAATCAACTGGGACCACCAAGCCAGCCAAGAAAGTCGTCGCAGTAACTCCGAAGTTTTCAAGACGAGAGGATCCACCTTGACTTTTACAATGAATTCGTCCGGCGGTTCCGCAGAAGCACCTAATTTCGTCAATGTAGCTGTCGCACACTGTGGTGGTGGTTGTGGTTTCCAAGGCGAGTAAACAGTAGCAGGCCTGGTGGCGGGCAAAGAGGAACGGCGCGTATTCACATTTCTTGTACCGGGAGTATTGGTACGAGTAATTGTGCTGCCGACAACGGAGAATCCAAGCGCACCTGGCAACGCCGTCACTAGTAGCAGGCCTACTACCATCGCCCAAACCGGCCGCACCTTTGTCATCATTCTTGAGCCTACAGTACTGTAAACTAGAGAGGGAACACGAGCACTGGAAAAGAGTGGTGCACTGATTATCTGTAATAGCTCTACTACTACTAGTAGTAGAGAGAGTAGAGATGAGACAGGGAGAGATAGAGAGAGAGAGGGAGTGGTAGACTACTGACTCCGTTGATGCCCGTCGTTGTCTCGACTTCCAATTGTAGGCTTCTCGTGCGTCTGGGCGTCCGTACGTCCGTTTCGTCTGTCCTTCCGTTCGTTCTTTCGTTTTGTTCGTTTCTTTTCATCCTTGCTTTTCGTCGTTCTCCCGTCAACGTGTGGTAGCTCGTCGATTACTTCTGGAGGACTGTGGTGTGTCTTGTACCATTTCTCATTTGTATTAGTTTTCTTCTTTCCTTCTTTGGTAGGTAATACTATGGTAGTGTCCATTGGTAGTCTTTCGTGTGAGAACCTTACTAGTTTAGCGTTTCCTTTGTACGTGTCACGTTCCGGTTGTTTGTGGAAGGTGTTCGACATTGGTTCGATTATCGGATCATCGTCTGTTCTTGCGGTGTCCGTTATCGATGGTTTCCATTTCAGTAGGGATGTCAGGATGGAACGATCGGACGTTACGCCGGGTAGGTCCGGTTCTGCAGCATCATATTGATCCATTAAGTCTTCCATCATGCGTGCGCGTTCTGCAAGTGGTGGATATTTCTCCCCTCCATGTGAGGCTGTATATAACAATTCTGGACGAAGCTTCTGAGGGGGGGGGTGCTGTTATGTTTGGATATACACTAGGACCCCTGAGCTGCCATGGCAGTGGACTGTCGGCACGTGTGACGAACAGTAACAAACTCTATGAATTTCTCGCTATCGCTTATCGATATTGAGAGTTTCGCAAGTTATGAGGATGGTACTAGAAACAACAAGTTCATGGTCCAACGGATGGTTCGATCGGAATTTCAGCGAGAGTGGGGAGACCGGTCTGTACGCCTTCGGTTTCACTCGCGCTGGTAGCAGGGGCTGTATAATTAGCCCCTGATGATTCCCAGCGTCAGCGACGCAGACGTACATCCGTCTGAGGACGGACAGACTGAAGTGTTTGTAATGATGTGCGCGGTGTGCGTTTCGAGTTTTTACCGTACAAGTATGGCGGCTTTGATCTTTGATCATCTCGCCTCTCGATTGTCGACCATGACGCTTTCGCGTGCTTTTTGTGGTGCTTCATGCCTCCTCGTCCCTTCTCATTGTGCACTTTTACACTACCTGGTACGTATAGAGTACTGTTGCACCACAGTCACACCACAAAGATAACTCCTACACCATGGCGAGCAATCTGGCACCGCCTCCACCACCAGTAGGTGGACCACCGCCTCCCGTTGGATTGCCTCCGCCGCCCTTTCCCTCTGCCGCTACCGGTCCTCCTCCGCCCACAGGCGCTCCTCCTCGGAATCCCTTTACACCCACTCTTCTGCTGACGAACGTTCCTCCGTTTCTTCACACATTTCGTGCGGTGAGAGACTGGTTGTATCCGTGCGGGAGTGTCCGGAACTGCATCTTTTATCCTCGCAAGCCGGAAGACGATGACGGAGATCCTCAAGACTTGCCCTCGGACGCGCGGATTTCCATCGTGGTGACCATGTCGCACCCCGACGGGGCTTGCAAGCTCTTGGGCGCCTTCAAACAATTCACCTCCCGTCTAGATGACCGCTACAACAAACTTCAAGCCTACATGGTTCCCGCCAACAAGGACGTTCCGCTTCCGCCTCCGCTTTTGGATGAGGAATCGCAGCAAGTGCTGGGAGAGAAACTGTGGCAAAACTTTCTGTCGGCCGAAGCTCCAGAGCATCATCGAACGGGGGGTGCTACTTCTGGTTCCTCTAATACTAGTGAAGCCAAGGAGAAGCAACAGCCCTTGGATGCCGACAAGGTAGCCGCCGCTGCAGGTGGCAACAATTACGACGCCGACGAAGATCCGTTGAATGCCCCGGCCGTCCTCGATGCCGTCAAAGAATTCCGACGCAAGCTCACAAAGACCCAGTCCTATCAGAAACGAAAACGAATGGAATTAGTCGCCCAGAAACTGGCGCAAATGAGACCCCGTGTCGAAGCCATGGTGGAAGAAGAAAAGAAGCGTCCTCCCCCGGCCCCAGTGGTGCCGCCTCCACCACCACCCGGTGGTCTCTCTCTTCCTCCTCCACCCATCATGGCCCCTGGTGGTGGTGGTGCTGCTGCTGACGGAGCTCCCTTGCCCCCACCACCTCCTGGTGGACTGCCCGTGCCACCTACCGCAGCATCGGCAGATTCGGGCAAGCGGGGACGATCCAATTTGCCCGCGTGGATGACCAATCTACCACAACCCCCCGGCGGTGATGAAGAAGATGGTGAAGATCCTCCCTCCAAACGGGCCAAGCCTTCCTCCGAAGACGACCATCCTACCAACTTTCCTCCGCTCCCCCCATCGACGCATGCACCTCTGAAGGAGTTTTTGGCTCAAAAAGTTCAAGAAGCCTTGGGCGAAGAGGAAGCGGAACTTATTCAGTTTTTGTACGGTCATATCCTTGGGGGGAAATCGACGGCCGAAATGTTGCAAGAATTGCAAATGGTCCTGGAAGAAGAAGCGGGGGTATTCCTACAAGCTGTTTGGATAAAAATTGGAGAATTACAACAACAATAATTGCACTAATCAGAATAATGGAGACAAACGATCTATTGCTAGCAGCATACTATAATGCTAGATATCGGTCCATGCGCTTCCGTGAGGAAGACCCCCTGGACATATCCCGCACAAGCTCCAACTAGAACACTATACAGTTTTGGGGCTTGATTGACCGGCGCGGAAAAATAAATAGCAGACCATTATTTTATACAGGAAAAGGGTGGTACCACTGTAGGAAAAAGAATGGGCCTGCCGGCTTCAGCCAGATAACGTCGAGACTAGAAAAGCACCAAGGACCTGTCAACAAATGAGTGGAGCGGAGTGGTGATGCAAGGTTGTTGGCGACCTCGTCCGGGGGGTTGAGGATTGCCGGCAATACCAAGATAGCAAGCGTGAAGCATTTTCATCACCAACAACAGAGCGAAAAGACAAAAGAGTGTAAAAAGACGACTTATAAACCTCCTATAGCATCAGAGGCCAGGATTTTCCAGGAATGGGGGTCTTCGGCATTCCAGGTCTGTATTCCTTGGAGAATCTCCATGGATGAAAAGTCAGGTTTTCTTTAAGCCAATACTCCGAAAATGGCATCCCGGAGAATTTGCCAGAATTTTTCTCCAAGGACCCTGTTCTTTTGAGTGGTGAACTCGAGTGTGAGCCGTTAGTGTCATTGCTGTTGTTGCTGCTGCTGCTTCCCGACTCAACCGCTCTGTTGAGTGCTCGTCTGGACTTCAACTCCGGGCGACTCCTTCGTCATTGCCTCTATTAGAGACGATCGTGCTTTGCGTTGGTGCATAGCGATTCTAGTCTAGTAGTAGGCAGGCTCTTCTGGCCTTGGTTCAGTGAATTGTACTTTTCGACTGTACCGGCGCAAAACCCGTGAATATGCACCAATTCGTGCCGCACATGTGTATCTGGTAGTTCGTACTGCAATATCATTTCGTTGGACTTGTGCATCAATCTTATCAGTGATTTCGCCGAGTGTCGTAGGTTGTTCCATGCTGGTACTTTGAGGAGTATTTTGTACAAAAGACAAACAGCAGCATCTCCATAAACACAAGAGGCTTTGTTCGTGAGTCGATCAGTCACTGTCTATAGTCTGCCTGTCTGTCCCCCACTGCGGCTTGAGGGTTGGTCCAACATTGCCGGAGGCATCCACTCCGATACCGATCGATCCCAACCGTCATGCATGCTCCAACGCACCTTCGGTGCCACTTGTCCAGTATTATGATGATGATATTGATTCATTAATCTTCTCCATTTTCTCACTCTCATTTTCAGCACAAGAATTGCGTTGAACATAAAACCATTCATTCTTTCGTTTATCGATTGATTGATTGATTGATTGATTGATTGATTGATTGATTGATCCAACGAATCATCATCAATCGAACTTACTGCATCATGAAATCCTTTTGCTGCTGTTCCGCTCTTATTGTTGTGGTTGTGTCGCTCCTGCTGAGTATTGTCGATGTCGTCGATGCCGTCCATGTCATCACTGTGGCGCTCTCGGGTGATCAAGAAGTCCCCGCCGTCGACTCGCCGGTTACGGGTGCCGCTACCTTTATCTATTCTGCAGGAACGGATTCCATCTTGTGGAGCCTAGACATTACCAACATGGCAGGATTGGGCATTTGGGGAGCCGCGGGTAAGTAGTAGTAGTAATAGTAACTGGTGATACATTGCCGCTGTTCACGAAAACTCATAACAATATCCTTCATTCATTCATTCATTCATTCTTTCTTTCTTCTGACTATGGATAATGATTTTAAAAGGCGCTCATTTGCACTGTGGAATACCTGGAGAGACGGGAGACGTCATTGTGCCCTTGTTTCCAGGTGGTATGCCGGATACCAGCGCCGGAATTGGAGCGACGGGAACGATCGACATTGCCAGCATTTCTTCTCCAGGTGCATGCTTTATCGGAACCATTTCGGATCTTTGGGCGACATTGAATACGGGCGGTGTGTATATTAACGTTCACAGTAACGAAAACCCTTCTGGAGAAATCCGTGGAGACATCATGGAGGGTGTGTTGGACGATGCCAAATTGATTACCGTTTCCATGACGGGAGATGCCGAAGTACCACCGGTCATGACGACTCTTGTGTCTGGTATTGTCACTCTAGCCTACAGTGAGTTTGCGGAAAAGATTATTTATTCATTGACGATCGACAATCCCGATGGAATTCCAATGTATGGAGCTGCTGGAGCTCACCTTCATTGTGGTGGAGTTGGCGTCAATGGCGGTGTTATTGTCTCTTTGGTTGAGGGTGGGACCTCCGATAGCAGTTTGAGCATTGCAGTGACTGGTGAACTGGCGACTGTGGATGTCAAGGCAGGCGTTTGTGAGGGTGTCGTCGACATTCCCACTTTGTATCGAGCCATGGTGGACACGGCTGACGGCATCGGCATTTATGCCAATGTACACTCCGAGATCAATCTCACTCCAGGCGGAGAGATTCGAGGTGATATTGGAGTACCTGTCGGTTCCGTTCCTCCTGTGACGAATGCCACTTCCGCGCCGTCGAGCATCGGCTCGTCCACTCCGTCGTCCTCTTCGTCTGCTGGCACCGAACAACCGACTGCTACGCCCATCATGATGATGCCCTCTCCCATGATGACGACCGAAGCACCAGGTACTACTATTACGGATTCTCCCACCTCGACGCCCACTTCATTGACGACCGAAACATTCACAAGGATGCCCACTTCTATCACCATGACGCCCACGACCATGATGCCGGCCACAATGATGCCCGCTACCATGATGCCGGCCACCATGATGCCCGCCACCATGATGCCCTCTTTTATGACGACGATGACCAAAGCACCGAATAGTATGGGTGCATCATCCGTTCCGACCGTTGCTCCTGTTTTGGTGACGGTGCCCACCATGATGCCCGTCATGATGCCCCCGTCACCACCACCAGATATGGGCTCGCCGGGCGGCGAGGATGTCATTTCTGTTTTGCTTTCTGGAGATCAGGAGGTGCCGCCAGTTGTCGATTCCTCTGCTATGGGAACCGCAACTTTTATTTACTGTAGTGGAACAAATTCGATCATTTTTACATTGGACATTATGAATGATGCCGGTTTGGGTATTTGGGGAGCCGCAGGTACGTATACGTCGTCTCTTGTAGTAGTATCGTACTAGTACGAGACAACAACATCGACAACACGTACGGATTTGTCTAACGTTCCCTTCATTTCCTTCAATAAATTTAGGTGCGCACTTGCATTGCGGTGGGCCGGGACAGACGGGTGACGTCCTCGTCTCTCTGGTCGACAGTGGTACCATGCCCGATACCAGCGCCGAAATCGGATTGACCGGAACAATCGATACTGGTAGCATTGCGATGATGGCTGGTGCCGCATGTGGTGGTGGTGGTGGTATCCAAACAATTCCTGAATTATGGATGGCCATGCAAGCGGGCGAAATTTACATCAATGTCCATTCGACTGAAAACCCCTCTGGAGAAATCCGCGGTGATATCATGGAAGGTATCATGGAAGATGCCCAGTACCTTATCGTTCCCTTGACTGGCGATGCCGAAGTCCCACCAGTCATGACTTCCGTCACCGGAACTATGATGATGGCGTACAGCGCCTTTGCCGAAACAATCGTTTATTCGATGAACTTGGAAAATCCAAATGAGATCAACTTGTTTTCGGACGCAGGAGCTCACATTCATTGTGGTGGAGTCGGTATGACGGGAGGCGTAGTGGTCGACTTGGTCCTCGGAGGCAGCTCGTGGACACAGCCGGACCTTTCATTCACCCAACAAATCACGGAATATAATTTCATTCCAGGGGTTTGCGACGGTGTCACTGATATAAAAAGTCTTTGGATGGCTATGATGGACGGGTCACGCTTGTACGTTAATGTCCACTCCGAAAACAATCCTGGCGGCGAGGTTCGAGGTGACATTGGAGTAGTAGCTGTCGTTGATCCTATGTCTCCGTCCATTCCATTGGATATGGAGGATATGCCTTAGTTGGCCTTTTCGGCCCGATCCGCTTCCAACAAGGCCGATTGATTCAGCCCGCGCGAGAGGCTTTGTGGACAGCATCGCTTCGATTCAGTAGTGCATAATGAATGTTTTAGATGAGTTATTTTTTGTAAGAAGAAGTACGATAGTTCAATAATAGAATATTCAGAAATAATGTTGTTCTACAACATCATACGATAGAATCGATGAGCACAGCCACTTTCTCAAGTTCTTAGTACAGTCGTTGCTCTACGGTACTACGTATCACACACAGAAGTAAAGCCGTGGTTTCGTTTCATATTATGTCAAACGTCACAAACGTAACAAGAAGATTCGCCAGCCACTAGATTATTAATTCTGCCTGGTGCCGCTGAATCATCATGATCCATCACGATCATAATGCTAGATTTAGAACTGCCCAGCTTTGATACCAGGTACTACATGCAATTAGTGATTAATTCGAATAGCCCAACTCCTTGGCAATACCTTCCGCCTCGTCAATTAAGCCTCCCAAATGCGCCTCCAAGGCGTCTTCCCAGAAACTGGGACATGTGGGATCCAATCCAAAGGGCTGCAAGGCTGCAGCAAAGTCCCGGGTTCCTCCGGCCGACAAGAGATCAATCAATCGATCTTCAAAGCCTTCCGGTGTCGTCTGAAAGCTGTGGTACAAAGTTCCCACCACCAAATCGGCAAATGCGTACGAGTACACATAGAATGGTACGTGGTGAAAGTGGGGTACGTAGGACCACAAATGAGCGGTATCTGCATAGGAATCAAAAGGGGAGTCGCCGCCATCTTCTTGGGCTTTGCCATAGTACTCTTCCATGGCCTGTTTCCAAAAGACATCCAATTCATCGCTGGACAATTCTCCGTTTTCACGAGCACCATGAGCCAATTCTTCAAAGCGATCAAAACTGCATTGCCGAACGACCGAGTTGACAACGTCGTCAATTTTACTCATCAACAATGTCAATCGTTCTTCTGGGGTTTTGGCGAGTTCCAACAGATCACGGAACACAATCATTTCTCCAAAGATGCTCGCTAGGATTGGGTGAAACGAGAACATAAAGCTATTAAAACTCATTTTGTTTGCTCGGGTACGAGTACTTTTGTGTAGTCTGTACGAATTCGTGTGTACTTACCAGTTTCGGCCAGGGTGAGCGGGGGATGATATTGCAAATAGCCCTGCTTGTAGGCCAGAATATCATGACAACCATGACCTGATTCGTGGGCCAACGTTGCCACATCGTTCTTGGTTCCATCAAAGTTCAACAACTGAAAAGGGCCAACACCTGGAATAACACCGGCGCAATAGGCACCACCTTTTTTGTGATCGACGGCCGGCACGTCGATCCTCTTTTCATTGACCATTCCAACAAACAAGTCAGCCATGTGAGGACTAAACTTGCGATAACCACGCTCGACCATCTCTACGGCAGCCTCCCAAGAAATCTTTTCCTCTTCTTCCGCGTTACCACCAATGTCAATCGGAGCGTTGCGATCAGACCAGGTGAACTTTTGGAGACCCTGTGTATCTTGCAGAATCTTCTTCTTGAGTCCATAGTACCGTTTACATAGCAAGACTCCTTGCGATCGAACTCCACTCAACAAGCTTTCCACCACATTGTCGGGGCAGTTGTTGTCCAGGTTGCGCCGGCTTCGCAAAGTGGCGTACTTGCGCTCATTGTTCTCAATCAACCAAGAGCCACTGACAGAGGAAAGCGATAAAGCCGAGACACGGACAATGGACTCTTGCAAACCGTCATTCAAGGTCTTCAAACAATTGGCACGAACAGCAGCGTCTTTGCTAGAAGAAAGCTTGGACAGCAAGACCTCCATATTGATAGAAGGTTTCCCTTCCCCATCGAGGTCAAATTTGATCAGACTGAGTTCCTTGTCCAAGAAACTAACCACTGGACGAGTTCCAGTGTAAGGAGACCGGACAGTCAAGGCTCGTTCGACATCCTTGGAGAGATCATGAGGCTTCTGACGCAGCAATTCGTCCAGAAACGACTTGTATTTGGACAACTCGGGAGTCGCCAGGTAGTGCTGATCCAAGATTTCTTGCGACAAACTCGCGACATCCAAGGTGAACCATTCGAGGTAATCACCGACGATAGAGGACTGAACTTGTGACAAGGCGCCCTTGCGTTTCTTGAGAGCATCGTCGTCCAACTTGACATCGTAGCTCAAGCTCAAGTAGGAAGCAATCAATCCTCGACGCGAGGCAATCTCTTCGTACTCTTGAATGGCCTCCAGGAGAGAGCAGCCATTGGTACTGGTACCGGCTGATTCCAGTTTACCTTCATACTTTTCACGAAAATCCTTTGCCAAGGTCTTGGTCTTCTCGAGATGAGTATCCAAGTCTTCCGAGAAGGGATTGGGAAACCCGAAACGAGATTCGAGCTCCCACCTAGGAAGATCTTCTAGAGAAGGGGCGGAGGGCGGCATTGAATTTTCCTTCTGGCAAGTACTGCTGGTGGTCGCAGTGGACGACAGAGCAACACAAGATGATTGCAAAAGGACAAGGCAGGCTATACGTCCTTTCGAGATCATTGTTTGTCGAAGAACTATGACACTGAGATCCTCTTTCGTCGCAATGCCAAACATACCGGTACCCGGTGATACCGGTACCAGGTACTCGTGTATTCCCGCATCGGGGTCATCGCTTGACATCTTTCCGCTTCGTTCGATTCAAACGACCAGAGCTTGTCGGCCTGCCCGCCTGCCCGCTACAGGCAGGCCACAGGCGCTATCTGTACGGCTGCCCGTCGTCACTCGGACGAGTCGTCAATTTGGAGTCGTACGTGTCCTTCAAAATCGACAGACATACGTACGAAGACAGACGGTAGACAGAAAAGTATCACGCACCGCAGAGCCGGAGGGCGATAACACTAAACAAGACCTTTGCTCAAAGGAAGGCTAATTGATAGCTAGAGCTAGTAGACAGGGATCTTATTATTGTTATTGACTAGTTCTGGGGGCAGAAGAACCAGAGTAATCGGCACAACTACGCACTGAAGCCAGCACCAACGCGACTGCAGGGTGGCTCTACTGAAAATCTTGTCCAAGCAAGGAGACAACGCCAGAACCACGTTTGACCTTGAAATGGAAAGTTGTGTTGATGCCATACCATAGTGAAGCGGAACTTCCCCAAAGGATACTCTATTCGAGCGTGCTGTACTTTGCAATGTTGGCTGGCGTGATACGACGACGGCGATAAAACAAAACGTAGGCCGTTTCAGAAATCACATGACGTGGGGGGATTGGCTCCACAAGTTCGTCATCGAATTGAAGCCACAATGGTTCGGCTGATTCGGCTGCTGCTTTCGCCGTCGATATTGCGACTGCCCTTTTCTGGTTCACCTCGGACTTTTGTCGTCCAAACTTCCAGCCAGATTGGACGTCAGATTCCAGTTCGTTGTCAGGGAAAACGGGCTTGCTGGCCCCAACACCACCGAAATCGTACGCAACTTCTTCACTGCCATCTCGACTACAAACTGAAGCTTTGCATGTCGCAACATAGTGGCCGCCAGTCATCCCCCCAAAATGGTTCAATACACCAACCAGGTCATAGACACATGCTTCACTGGTGCTATCTCCTACAGAAGGGGATTCTTGGTGGCACCATTCCGTGAGGTCCAAGCCTGTCAATGGAAAGTTGACTTTGGCCGTGATCTTTTCACGCCAACGCGCGGAACAATTAAATCGTTTCAAGTGAATGGTAAGTAAATCGGGTAGACGCCATAGCGCCATGTTTTGTTTGCCATCTCGGAAGTCTTTGCATTTCGGACATCTCCAAGTAGGAAGCTGCTGGAGCTTGCAATACTCTGTCAGACACACACCGAGTGGCAAGCCTCCACTCCCACGACTATTTGGGCTCCTCTTGGATTTATGACTGTTCAGAATGTCAGCGCTCCCTGCATCTATGGCTACCGGCGGTGAAACGTACATGACTGGAGCACCAACGTAGTTGGACGGGCGCCCATTGGTGGCCTTTTTGTCCGATGGAGGTTCTCGCCATTGCAGGACGATGGCATGCCGAGCATTCATGTAGTTGCCAATCGTTCTCATCAAGGAGAAAGGAAACGCCAATTCTTCGTTGGTACCTCCAAGAGTGGAATCAATCGTGCACACGCGAACTTCAAAGGGCAAGCGATGCAATAGTGCGCCAACCTTCTTGATGAGATTCTGCGACAGCGAGGAGGCATCGAAACTGGGATTTTGAAAGCGCTCCACCTTCAATTCGGGATCGGCATGAGGATCAGTGGCGACCCCGAGCGCACAGTGAACGTATTCCCTGTCGCATTCGATTAGAAGATCGATCAAATCAGAAATCACAGCTTGAGTCCGGTCATAAAGGCGCTGCACTTTGGCCTCGCGCTCTTGGCTAGATTCGTCGTGTGGCGCTCCAGAAAACTCCGATGGCAATTTCAAAAATCGGCCTGCTTGCGCTAGAATCTGAGCTCCAGCGCGAGCAGTCGTCCACTCATTGTGGCATTGAACGTAGAAAGACTGCCCGAACAAATTCGAGAGCCGTGAATTGCGATCGGTGAAGCGATGATGGACAATGAATTCAGTTGGCTTGAGGCGTGGTGCTGCGTGGGAGTATAGTGGGCGGACCCGGCCTTCCTTGAAATGCTCTATCGTGTACATTTCGTCCCACTTCGATGAGAAGTTATCAAAGTGGATACGGACCTTGATCTTTGTTCCGTCATTCTCTTTAGAATCGGCTTGGGCTTCGCCATCCGCCTTAGCTGGGGCACTCTCAATGATCTCGACGACACTACCTGGAAACCAGTGATTTTTGTGGTCGATTGCATCAACCCGGAGGCCGAGCTTTAACTCGATTTCCGTCCTGGGCCAAAGGCTACGAGACAGTGCCTTTGCGATGGCTACTGTTTCGGTATCAAACAAGCGGCATTCTTCATGGTTACCATACAGTTCAACTTGTCTCTCCAGGTCACTTAGCTCTTTCTTGGTCAGTTCTTTCTTTTCAGCCTGTTCATCGTCGTCCTCCTCAGTGTTGCTGTCCGACGAATCCTCGTCCTTCTTGTCATCCTGTGGCCTAGACCGAAGGGTCGACTCAAATGCAACAATCAAGGTAGGGGTAGTGGGCGCCGAAGCGATGTCTTCGCTGTTGGCTCTTTGACGGTTGGCCAGCTGGCTGCATGGTGCCTCCTTGTCGGGAAGAAGAGTGACCTGAGAATGCGTTCTGACCACCGAGTCATCCTTCTTATCTTTCATCGAGACCGTTTCACCCCGGCACACGCTCAATGCTGAAGATGGGATACCCGTTAAATTCTGTATTTGTAGCTTCAGGTCGCCGCTATCTGCAAGCCTAGACATGGCAATGATATATTCTTCGACCACGAGTTGTACGGAAGGGGGTTTGGGGTTCGGCACCAGATCCCGCCTAACGAATCGCACCCGGGCCTTCCCTCCCTTTCTGGGCTTGTTCAGTAGCCAAGGGGTATTATAAGCACTTGCTCGACGGACAACAAAGCATTTGAAAATCACATCTGCAACGGTAGGAAACGGTAGCGAAAGCAAATTGAAAGGGTCGAAGTTTCGGCTAGAGAAGTTGCATACTGGACACGTCACAGTATTCAAGACTTGGCCCATACTAACATCAGCCATGATGGAACGATTTCGTCGCAAATATCTAGAGAGAAAATACCACCATCAGAAACAAAATTCGTTGATAAACAAATGTGCCTTGCCTCGTACTTACCTGCGCCACTCTTCTTCGCCAACTCGTGAAAGACTAGTTTTCTTTTTCCAGTCATCCTCTAGCCCGTCAACTGGAGGCTTCTTTCGAACGCGATTGCTGTCTTCGTGCAAAGCATCGAGAATGAAACTAAGAAATTCTTGTGAATCTTGCTGGTCTGCTCCCTGGAAAAGTTCATTGGCTTTCCCTAGCGCTGCTCGAAATCGCGTCGGCGACTTTTCTCCGATCTTTGCGCTCCACATCTGCCGGAGCAGTTCGGCAAATTCTTCCAGCAGCTTCCCCTCCGTTCCAAGTGGGTTATCCTTGTTGAGGTCCCCAGTAGCTTTGTATTGCAAGCTCAGTAGATACGCACGTAACAAAGGCAAATAGCTCACACACTGAATCGCAGAGTTGGCATAGCAAGTATTTCCAAGATTGGCCAGGCCGCATGCTCCATATCCGGGAATGGTGCATAGTTTGCCATTGCTTTCCGAAGTGTCGGTCGCCTTCTTAACCTGTGCCTGTGGTTTAACCTTGATATCTGTGGTACCCGTTCCTGTTGCAGCTGTCACAGGCTTCTCTGGTGCCTCCGGAGGGTCATCTTCGCTGCCTAAAGTGAATCGGCCCGCCGATGCCAACCGGTCGGACTCCACATCTATCCATTCGGTGTGGCCACCGTGCTCAGAGAAATCGACAAGAACTTGCTTAGACTCTCCATTATCCTTCCTTGGATCGTGATTCTCCATTTCCATGGAGTCGTCCTCTTCATCGGTGTCAGCGGCGACGATTTGTACCTCAGAAATCTCGACCTGGAACCATTTGCCTGACGAATCCATTGCATCTACGCGCATGCCCACGAGATCCGGTGGTGTCGCCAAGGGTTTGTCACTTTCATCCACCCCTCTTAGCAGTTGCCGGAATTTCATGTCCCTATCTGCAAGGCGCTTTACACGACCAGCTTTGGCAGCAGCCTCTCGTGGCCAAATCAATTCTCCACTTCTGTTCACGAATGCGCATTCCACCAGAACCTGATCTCCGTTCACCAGTCCGATGCTCTCGACTGAGGCGTTGTCCGCATAGGCCTTCCAGTTCTCCTTCAGCTCTTCGAAGTTGTGTTCAAATTCTTCATCAACAACGCGTTTCGGTAGGATCGCAAACCTATTTTTGCAAAGGATCGTCCATGGTCCGAATGTCGTCGGAGTTTTCGGTCCCGCCGGGTCGGTTCGTTTCCAAAATCTCGCCTTTCCCCTGCCATCGCTTCCAAAGGCGCGGTAAAGATGAAATGGCAAACGTACCACAATTTCAGCATAAAGTCGCCAAAGGGGTTGATCTGGAGAAGCCATAACTCGTATCGACAGTGGGCCCGCGTCACCGCGTCGATAAGGTTGCTGGGGGTCGCAAATATGAAAATGTAGAACCCAAGGATGTGTATTGACCTCCATTTGTCGCGGTATTCTCAATACACGATCACTGTTGTCCGTCGATGCCATGGCATCCAGCTGGTTCTCGCTTGGGGCTGTTCGTAGCTCTGGCCCCGAGCTGGACATTGGCGCACACGCGTCCAATCCAATTGGATTGGTATTTCGTGAATTATCTGATGAAGGTGGCAAGACCATACGCGGGAGCGGTGGCCCTCCCCCGTACAATTCATACAAAGTATCCCAAACGCCCGCAGGCACCAAGACGTAATCCTCCTCTTTTATCAGGTCAATCTTCATGAGTTCGTAGGACCCGCCCGTACCAGCAATTATCTCGTCGTCAAAGCGATCCAAAAGCGGTTCTGACGAGAGACCTTCAGGCCTTCTTCGTGTTCGCTTTCGCTCATTTGTACCAGCGAAGCTGCTCTCGCCAGCCCACGTCCACCCAACATAGGATTCCCAGGCCGACCACCACTTCTTGTCAATACAATACATGACACCGAAACCCATTCCTCCTCGACCATCGAATCCCCCAATACCCCCGAAAGGTTTCCATGGACTCCAAGAGCTCCCTCGCTCTGTTGATGCTTCTATTGATTCTTCTTTCTGCATGAGTAGTATCTTTCGAACCGACTGCGTTAGCATTTCGAATGTGCTTTCCGGTTCTTCCAAGGCCTTTGTGTAGAGGACACATTCAGTTTCTTGCCACTCTCTCCATCGACTTAACACAAGTTCTAATTCCATGCTTGGACTCGGCAAAATGGAATGCCCGAAAAAACGATACATAATGGCATCCAGGGCATCATCGTCCAGAGCTCGTTGACAAAATTCCATAAAATCGCTCATCGACACCTTGTCTTTTTTCTCCAACTCTTCCGCAGCTGCAGCCAGGGTTGCTTGTAAGGTTAGATCATCGTCCACATAGTCATATAAATTGAATGTTGGCTCAGAGGAAAGACGATCCATGATTTCTGTTTGTGGCGACCTTATTGTGACATCGTCTTCTGAAAATTGATTGCTCGCTCTCCGTCTCATTTTGGTTTTCTTCTGCGTTGTTGCTCCTGTTGCCATAATAGGACTTTTGCTTCCATTGCTGGGAGTATCTGGGGACATGGGGTTGGGAGTAATGGCTCCATCTGATACTTGGTCCGAGGGTGGTACCAAGATGGACTGGATCAGTGATATAAGCATCTTTCCATCCAGGGCCAGTCGAGAAAATTCAGGTGGTCTGTAGTCTCCATTATTCTCCGTTGCTTTCTCCGGTATCTTACTTGTAGAAGAATCATCACCAGCCGGAGAGAAGGTATCGCCAAAGTAGTAATAATGCGACAACGATGCCATGCTCAGCACCATATCGGAGCCCACTTCTAGTAGCCATAAAGGAGGCCCGCCGGCAGGATGCTGTTCCAAAAAGGCATGCAACATTCTCGCTGGTAACAACAAATAAAATAACAGCTGCAACCTTTGCATTCGTGAGCCCCCTAGAACAAAGAAAGAGTGATTATTGAAAATGACAAGGTGAGATACATCCGTCGATAGTCAGTCACATGTTATTATCGGCATGGCGTTCCAAACAACTATCATACTCACGCAACGCCAATCCAATGATAAACGAGAGGGAATGAAGGGAAATGCCCACTGGAACCTCGGGAACATCGGCTGCCTTAGGAGGCACTGGAGGTGGCGTTTCTTCTGGTAGATGGTACTTGTTAACGTCCGTTTCCACACCTGCCTCCTTGGCAGACGAATCCGCAATCGCGGCGACCCGACCCCATAAGGACTCGTGAAGAAAGAGACACAACAAAAAGACATTGTCGGCAACCACGTTGCCGGAGGTGGATCCTCCATTACTATGATGATTTGAATTTGCCATCCCATTGATTGGCTCCTCAAAGGCGGCTCCTGCTGGGACTGGTAGCTTGGGAAGAACTTTTCGGACCACATGGCTGCTGAGTAAATGATATTTTTCAGCAATCGCCTTGATCTCCTGTTCCTGTGATGAAGTGGTATTACTCCTCAGGATATTAGTCATGCGGGTACCCTTTTCTTGTGACTGATTTGATGCCCGCACAATCGATCGGACCTTGCGCTGTAGAAAGGTTATTTCCGTGACACCCAGTTTGTTGGTAACCCGAGCCATGCAGGCCTCCACCGTCGCGTGCACATCCGCAGGATCCAACAGCAGATCTCGATGCGTCTTCCAGAGATGAATCCACCGGGGGTCGGAGGTTGGCGAGATGACGGCGTGTCCTCCTCCATTCTCTTGTGCAAATTGATTGTGATGATGATTCGAAGAAGAATCATGACGAGAGGAGTTGGAGCCATTTGGCGTAGTCGCACTGGGAGTCCTTCCTCGTTGCCCCCTTCGTTTCGCACTACCAGTACTGCGCAAACTGCGCCCTGAATCTTGACGTGTTGGCGTCTGTCTACCGCCGTTTGACACAGGAGGCGACGACTCGCCTGCTTTCTGATATTCAGGCTCAACCCCTGTGGGTCGAGACGGAGTGCATCCCATGGTGAAGGGGATTTAAAATGGCAGTGTGGACACGAGTGAAGTCGAACAAAATTATGATCCAATCAACTACTCCGTTGGCCTTGAATGCTACTAGAGAAATCAAATTTGTAACTGGTTGCGGTGGCTCTTGCTCGTCGTATCGGGTATCAATCCAAGCGAAATAAGTGCTCTTCAAGTACCTGTAGCTGCCGACTAAGAAGTTTTTTCAAAGAGCTGCCTTCCAAAGTCAGGACGATGGTTCTCCTTGTATTGCGTGCGTCAAAAAGAGAAAGCAGGAAAGGTTGACCGTTTTGTCGGAGGGACTGCCTCTTCGACCCGGTACAAGTATCTGTTGCCGGAATTCTGCACGGTCAGAAAGCAGCAGCAAGCATGCAAGCGATGGGAAATCGGGAAGCAGCGATGGCTAACCCCTAAGTGTACGACCCATTTGAGCACTAACTTATTCTACTTCAAATGTTCTGATGGGAGCAAAGTTATAGTTCAGGGGTCTTTGATTGATGGCTTGCCGCTTGCCCCGCCCGCCGCCGCACCCATCCACGCATGCCCTGCCATTTTGACAATAGATTCCCAACGTAGAAAGAACGTGGAATTCCTACTAATGACGTCACGGCAAACGGTACCGAAGCACTTGTGCGACATAGATGCGACGCGCTTTCCAGTACACATACCGCAGCACGTACGCACTTACGTACCGGCATATTTACAGTAGTGGTACCGGTAGTACTGTACTGTACAGTACACAGTACCGTACGCGTTCTCGTACCCCAGTTACCTACAGGTATGATACGTAATCGTACGAACTGTCTCGCGGGCCCTGCCTGTATGTCCGCCCCGCTTCATACGCTTATCCAAGTTTTTGCCTTTACCACGCGCAACCGCGCATTTTCACGCTAATCCAAGTTCAAAAATCGCTCTTCCAAGTTATTCTGTCCGTCTGTCACCCAAACGGAACGCACAGAACGCCAAAAATGACCCTCCTTAATTGATTTTTATCAACAACACTCGCGCACCTCAAGCATACAAGCTGCCCCAATGAAAACAACTCATTTCTCAATGTTCGCCAAATATTCCAGATGTGTTATGTAAACACATGCACCAGACCGTCCAATTTAATTGTATTTTATTCAGGATTCTCTCGCCGATGGCGATTTCTCGCCATTTTTTGTTGTGTCGGTCGCAAAATACCACAACAAGCATCATCTTTCTCGCCGCCTACGACCATTACTCCTTCGCCCCACCCAAATCTACTCTTTCGCCCTCTTGTCGTCGTCTTTTTAGACTACCGACGATTCCTGCCCTACTGCTGCCCTCTACCCTACGACTCCTTCGCCTCTCCTCGCCGTCTTTTTAGACTACCGACGATTTACTTTTTTATTTGACCGACGACTACTCCTTCGCCCTGCCGCTGCCCTCTACCCTACGACTCCTTCGCCTCTCCTCGCCGTCTTTTTAGACTACCGACGATTTACTTTTTTATTTGACCGACGACTACTCCTTCGCCCTGCCGCTGCCCACTACCCCACGACTCCTTCGCCCCTCGTCGCCGTCTTTTTAGACTACCGACGATCTACTTTTTTATTTGACCGACGACTACTCCTTCGCCCTCCCGCTGCCCACTACCCCACGACTCCTTCGCCCCTCCTCGCCGTCTTTTTAGACTACCGATGATCTACTTTTTTATTTGACCGACGACTACTCCTTCGCCCTGCCGCTGCCCACTACCCCACGACTCCTTCGCCCCTCGTCGCCGTCTTTTTAGACTACCGACGATCTACTTTTTTATTTGACCGACGACTACTCCTTCGCCCTGCCGCTGCCCACTACCCCACGACTCCTTCGCCTCTCGATTTACTTCTTTATTTGACCGACGACTACTCCTTCGCCCTGCTGCCCACTACCCTACGACTCCTTCGCCTCTCGATTTACTTCTTTATTTGACCGACGACTACTCCTTCCCAGCCGTCAAAAGGATGACGGCAATCAAGCAGGAGGTCGAGGTTCCCACTGTTGATGTTCACGCTGGAGTGGCTGCAACACCACCCAACGCTGCTGTTGATGGTGTTGAAGCGATTTACCCAAGCAATGCAGCACTAGTTTGGCATCCACCTATTACACGACGTGGTGGCGGAATCCCACGAGTGCAGTTCGACGCTTTGCCGTTGACTTTTGGAAGGCAAGAGTCGAGCGATGAGGACGAAACTGCAAGCATGGATACATGTGACAAGGAGAATGGGAGTGTCATCACCGTCTATGAAGAGTGGGAGATGAGGAAATAGAAAAAAGTTGGCCGCTTGATGATCGAAAAACTCAAAGTTTCGGTGCATTTGGGGGGGGGTAAGAGCCATTTTCCAAGGCACAAATCGATGGAGTGTGTGGGTCAAGTGAGTCAATTTTGGTTGTTACGGGGGGTGCGGATGACGGACGGTAATGATGACGTCTGAATGACGGACGTCATCCTATTATGTCTTTTCGTGTCTTGAGTCAATATTTTAGTTAAGTAAAATTAGAACTTGGATGACCGTAAATCTGACCTTGGATATACCATGGGTGCGTCCGCCCCCGCCCCGCCCGCCGGGCGTCCCTCCATCCCCAGCTGATCTACCGGTAAAGTAGTAGTAGGCCTCTACTATCTCTACTCTCTCTCACTCTACTCTAGAGTAGAGACTAGTAGAGTAGAGTAGAGAGAGAGAGAGAGAGAGAGAGAGCGTAGCTAGTTGAAATAGCACAGTACCGGTACAGTACCGGTACAGTACAGGCGGTACAGTAATCGGTACCGGTAGAGTCGTCGTCTTCTCCTGTGAACGACGTACTAGTGGTACTACTTCTGGTTCAGAATAACTTTCTACTACTAGCTAGCTCGAGCTATCACAAGTACTGTAGCAGTTAGCAGTGAGAGAATATAAGAGAGATAAACAAAAGAAGATGATTATTCTTGATGCCGACTGCACGCCAACAAAAGCGAGAAGACGATGGAATGCTGAGGACGCTCATACTAGCACGGCGGGGCGTCACCAGTGGTGGTGGTCCCCTTGTTGTTGTACGACGAAGTCCTCATATTTTTTAGTACTAGTACCCCGGCTTACGACTTTACGCTGCCTTCGTTGCTTTGCTATGAGCTACTGTAGCTAGTGGTAGTGGGAGTCGTAGTTTGTTGAATATGAGCTTATCCTACAGTAGTAGTAGTATCCAACGCTACCGGTATTCTTAGACTAGTAGGAGGTTTATGCTCCCACCAAAGTGTGATTGTTCTAGTGGGACGAGGAGTCGTCACCGACGGTGGAAAAGCGTTTCTCAACCACTGATCAAGAGAAACCGAAATGCCAGTAGTAGCTGTTCAAATAAAACCATTGTCGTCGAAGGCTGCGGAGTTTTCCTTTGTTTTACTCTCTAGAGGCTTCCGGTACTCAGTCGTATCTGATGTGCAAGTAGCGGGGACCTTCCATATGTCAGCATCTAGTTCGCTCGACTAAACCTCTCCATACCACCAGTCTACTCCTACACTACCGGTAGACTAATACTATTGACTACGCATGTGACTTCGATTTCTTTTTATTCAACTACGAGGCGTTTACGATGCTTGTACGGCAGCTTCGGCATCAGCTGCCTTCTTGGCTTCACGGGCCGCCCGTCGTTCCAGTCTCGACTTGGCACGTCCCTTACGGGCCTCTGCTTGTTCGGAAAGTGCCTTTTCCTTGACATTGACAGCCTTAAGCTCGTGGATCTTCTCAAGCAAGACAGACTTGTTCTTGAATTGGTTACCCTTGGCAAGCATGTACAACGAGTGGTAGATGTGCTTATCAATCTTTCCTTGATCCCGCATCTTCTTCAAAAGACGACGCAAGACGCGAGTTCGGCGCATCCACAAAACCTTGAAGGGAAGACGAGCATTGGCAGTACCTCGGCGCTTACCAATACCTGCAATTCAGCAATAAATAAAAGAGAGGGTGGTGAGTAAAATGTCGTCACGTGACAATGAGTACACAGTTCCGGTGAAGATTCCAGAACCATGCGTGGAACATGGACTACCGGTTGTCTGGCCGGTTGGACCTGTTACAGTCCGCACACTCTGGCCCCGAGCTAGGATAGAGCTGGGACTATCGCAAGAATCGCAACCACTCACGGAACCTTCTTTTGCAAGAAAGACCGAGCCAAAACAAGGGGCTTTCTAGATCAACCTCCAGAGGAGAATTCCAACGATAGTGTACTTACCAGTGTGACGTCCCTTTCTCTTGGCCTCATTTCTCAAAGTGACACGAGCGCGCGAGTGAACAACAGCGGGCTTCTTGATGATCAAACCGTCACGGTGAAGACGGGCAATGTTGCGGCGAGAATTGGCAAGAGCAATCTCGTTGATCTCGTTGGGGTCCAACCAAATCTTGCGCTTTCCGCATTTCAAAACGGAAGCGGCGAGGCGCTTTTGAAGTTTCAGGGAGACTGTAGAGAAAACAAAACGAAACAACACAGTCAGAATCTATTCTCGTAATTAATATGTGATACTAGAGGTCACCAAGAGCCCCGTTCAGTCCGAGACGCCGTGGTGGACGTTGGGGAGCGAAACTCCGCAGCATGATAAATCCACTATTCCAACGATAACAGCTACATCCCGCTACTACCCACTCCAAGCCCAATGACCCTATCTACGATTGTCTACACCCTCTTGTTCTTACCCGCCATGGTTATTCAAATTAATTGAACAGAAGTAGCAATTGCGTCTTGGTGGTGACGAAGCGTCGCGGCCTCTTGCTGCTTTTCGCTGCTGTAACTCGGATTTGCCCGTCTCGGGAAGCAGTCTATGTTTCCACCGCGCAGACCCGCGTCCGTAGAATTTCTACTGCGCCCGACGTTGAAAGAAAATCGTAGTAAAACGGTAAGACAAGGTGAATCCACTATCGAAAGTGGATGGCTGTGCTACTTCTTTTGGGATGACTGATCCGACCACCCAACTCTGCTGGTCATCTTATTCCGCATGCGAGCCATAGTTGGAGACACCCATTCTACCAGTACAGTAGTAGACTTCCTCCTACGACAATCGTAACACTATCCTAAGACAAATCTTCTGTTGCAGAAAGCTCTATAGTATAAAATCTGCTATGTTGGAGGCCAGGCGCATGATAAAAGTGAGAAGTCGGTCAACTATCAACCAGTACCGGTAGGCATCTTTAGCAGGACGTCATCAGTATACAAACGCAGATGCTAGACTGCTGGAACCGATCGAATTGGCAGAATCCACCCCCTATTCTTTCTTCTGCTGTTGCTTTCGTCTAGCCATGGCTTCTTCCGCCCGTTTCTTCAACATCTCCATCTTTTCAACTTTCCGTCTGGCTTCGGCAGCTGCTGTCTCTGCTTCTTCAGTCGCCTTTTCAATGTCTGCCTCCATCCGTACCAGATCATCTTCTTTCTTGCCGTTGTTTAACACAACATCTTGGACTGTGGGAGTCTCGTCGAAGTAATCCTCTACAACGAATTTCTCGTCGAATATGTTCCGACCCTTCCGCAGTGCGCGACTTGGAATCATTTTGAGCTTTCCTGTCGTAAATGATCCACCAACAATGACTTCGAGTCCGTCCAACGGATCCAGCGGTGGCGGTTGAACCATCCCGCTGTCAGCGTCTACATCCGCAAAGTCCTCGTCGTCTCTGCAGATTTCCAAATCCAGCTCCTTCATTTGTTTCATTATTGAATCCGCACGGCGAATCAAAGCCAAAGCAACAGTATTACGATCTCCCGTCCCGGCAGCTTCGCCTACCGACGTGAGCGTCCCGACGCTCAATTCTTCATTGCTTCCCAGCGCGAAAAGATTATCTCCTGGTCGAGGCATTGTTGTCAAGTTTTCAATTTTCGATCGGTCTCCTCTTGATTGTGTTTCATAAGTATTGAAGTCATCCTCAAAGACAACTGCATATAAAGTTCTCGGTGGTCCTCTTGGATTCTTGATGATGGATGCAATGCCCTCCTGTCCCAAGTAGCAACCCTTATCCATGTTGATCGTTTCTTGCCAGTGTAGTTCTAGAGGACTAGTTTTGACATTTTTGCCGATTTCCTGTCCAAAAGCAGGTACACCAGCCTGGATTCGTAACGTTTCGTATTCCAGGGCACCGATACCGATGGGGCCTTCTGTGTTTGCCTCCCCAGTCAATCTTTGCCATACTCCCTGGCCAGTGGTGCGAGATTGCTCTCCCTTTCCGTAGAACACAAAGGTAAAGCCCACGCACACTTGTGACGGCATTCCAATCGATGGAATCAGCAACATTTTCGTTCCTTCTTCGTCCCAATTCCAAACGACACATTGATCTGCTCGTGACGGAAACGCAAAGTTCTTATTCTTCGGTAACCCGGACTCATGAATGGCCTTTTCAATGTGTTTCCACTGGATAGAGGCCAAAGAAAACACGAAAGCATCATCCCAATTTGAAATTTCAATTTGATCCAGCGGAAATACAAATGGATCGAGCCTTTCTAGGAGTTGTTGACTGGAATGTCCTGGTGACGTTAAAATCAGAGCCGTCTCGTCGTCCACAACCGCAACTTTGAGACGATCGACAACACGGCCTTTGCCATCCAGCAAGCATGCTTCCTGGTAAGTGGTTGTGGTGGTGGAACCTGAATTTGCAGAAAATTTTTGCGTCAACTTGTTGTTCAAAAAGTCACGCATTCCTTTTCCTTGCACATGTAGAATCCCCCCACTCGAAAGGTGTTTGTCGGAACTCAGCTCCCATCCAATACATCGGCCGCTCTTTAATGCACTGCGAACTGCTTCACCTCGAAGCCCAGCAGGAGTATCTTTCGGATAGCCTGATGTCAGCTTACTAGGAGTCTCATCTGGGTTTGCATCAGGATTGGGCGGTAAATATTCGTATTCAAAGGACGAGTAGCAAACACGTTCCCTCGAATGATGGACAGAGGATGGCCGCTGAAGAAAGAAAAATGCATAATTACTCCCGAGGAAAAGCAGGCCGAGCAAGTTCAGAAGATAACCTGAGCTTTTGAATCGCATCTTCGAACCCGTATTGTATATGGATCGAATTCTACACCAAAACCTTTTCACTTTGTCTTCGGGACAAAGGAATCAAGGAAGCAACAGCGAAGGTGATGAGACAAGAAACAGTTTGATGGCCGATGGCCGATGTTGTGTTTTGATGACGAGTTGTCACAGTAGTCAGTAGTATCATACGGGTACGAGGTACTGTAGTCTACCAGTGGTACCCTCTGAACTTGTACCTGGTAGTATGATACAGTAGGTACAAGTACAACGGCCTTCCGTCTCTCTACACTACTCTCTAGTAGAGTAGGTAGAGAGTAGAGACACCCGGGCGGGGGCGGCGAGATGATACCGGTCCCTGGTACTGTATGATATGTGGGTCGATCTTTGGAGTGACGTCACTCAACGGACTGGAAGTCATGAAAATCCATTCACGTTCGACCCAGTATTGGAACTTTTTTAATAAAAAAATCGCAAGACGATTGGCGAAGTCGCCCGCTCCGCCCCCGCTGCGAGAGTTGTTGTGCGTTGCAGCGAGCGACGAGCCAACAACAACAGCGAAGACAGGCCGGAAGCGAACACAACAATTTGTTTCCTCTAAACGAAAGAGCGACAATGGTCCGAGTTTGGTATGAACCTCCCCCAGGTATGGGTCCTCGAGCCAACCTGGATCGTGGTGCATATGGAGCTACGAGTTCCATGGAGCCCATGTTCATGAAGAAGCTTGCAAGGATGAGCCCAGTCAAGGTCATCGTTCCTGCGGTCGGATTTGTTGCGGTTCTGTGCTATTTGCCACTAGGTTAGTACTTTTTTGCCTTGCTTCTCGCTGGCGCCGATTTCCTATTTTCTCTCTTTTCGATACCGCTTTTCTCTCTTTTCGATACCGCTTTTCTCTCTTTTCGATACCGATATCTTCTGACTGGTGATACTCCTCATTTCTATTATTCTGCAGCAAATCAAAAGAACCTGCCTGTTACTCTGAACCCGGAGCACCAAGCTGCGCAACGGGCGTACATGCGTTACCACAACATGAATCCTATCAACGGTATTTCCAGCAAACAAGCTCGAGCTTCCGACCCCGATCCGTAAGCAGGGGTTCATTGTGGAATTGCAAGATTGTAATATCATTCTCAAGAGGTCTTTTTGATAGTTTACGATAACTCAAATAGGTCTATTCAATATCGAAAGTTGGGTTGGGTGATCGCAAATTGGGTTGGGTGATCGTTCATGATTTTTGAGTAGACGCGGTTACTCTTACTTTATTGAACTGCAAGTTAGCATTCTCACGAAATTCCTTGTCACAATAGGCGAAGAGGAGCGGAAAAATTCGCTTAAAGTGACACAACGAGGACTTTTTCATACGGTGTGGAATCAGCGCCGATGCTTCGGTCTGAAAACGAAAAATAGTTTGGGTTAGGCTGCTAGAGTTCCGCCATGATACAAAGCGAGGGGTCCTTTGTCGATGTTAGTTTTCAATCAATCGTTAAAAACTACACATCGATTCTTATACACAAATACACGATCATCCAGATGCGCCTCGATCGCTTTGAGCAACACGTTTCGTTCCAATATTCGCCCCTTGCGAATCAGATCCGAAACTTCGTCTCGATGTGAGACGGACATGACATCTTGTTCAATAATTGGCCCCGCATCCAAATTCAAAGTAGCATAGTGAGCCGTGGCCCCAATAATTTTAACACCGCGATCAAATGCCTGCTTGTGGGGATGGCCGCCCATGAATGCTGGAAGGAAGGAATGATGGATATTGATGATTCGGTTGGGAAAATGTTCAAGAAAATTTGCAGATAAAACTTGCATATATCTCGCTAGGACAACAAAATCGACATCCTTGAGTAGCTTCAACTGCTTCGATTCCTGTTCTAGTTTTTGGTCGGGAGTGACTGGCACGACGTGGTAAGGGATCTGAAAAGTATCGGCCACTGCCCGAAGATCTTCATGATTACTGACAACTACTTCAATATCAGCTTCAAGTTCTTGTGCCGAGTGCCGAAGCAGCAATTCCCAAAGACAATGATCGTATTTCGAAACCATGATTCCAATCTTTTTCCGCCTATCACGCCAATTCAGCTGAGTTTCCAATCCGAAATTCCTGGATATGTCATTGAGTTCGGTTTCACAAGCCAGCTTATCTGACGAGCCATCATACGAAAAAGCAACCCTTTGGAAGAAAAGATCGTCCCTACGATCCACCCACTGCTCGCTTTTCACAATGTTGCAGCCGTGCCTGCCAAGCAATTGAGAACAAGCGGCGACGATACCGTACGAGTCTGGTCCAGACACTCGCAAGGTGCCCAACTTGGACGACAATCTTCCGAGCATCGCTTAACGTTTCACCGACCAAAATGTTCAAACGGCTTGCAAGAAGTCTTATCAGGGGTCATAAATTCAATCCTAATCTGATCCATAGAGTCAACACCACATGTGGTGTTGTTATCGTTATTACTCCCGGTATTTTATGTTGTTTAGGTGGCTAGTTGGTTGGTTGTTTTTTGTTTTAGTTGACGACGAAGCACGAAGCACGATGTTGAAACGTCTCCTGCTCCTCTTTCGTCCTTCTGTTGGATGAAGAAATTCGGCATACTAGTCCTATTAATCAAAAGGTCATTATACTTTTCCACAAGTGGAGAACGCTGAAGTGCGAAAAACTTAGCTGTAGAAAGCCAGTAGGAATCCTACGTAGAAATCTTACTACCATGACCACTCTAGAGACGACTGTTCCAGCGTACCCGAATGCGGAGTATGGTACCGGCGGAAAGGTGTACTCGTACGATCTCAAGATGGAGATAGGAGTCGAAGAAGGGATATCAACCGTCCCCGTACCGGTGATTTTCAAGGATTTGATTAAAACTTTAACGGATGCCGCGGGCCATTCCCTTGTTATTCTCGATACCAAGGACCATCCGGATCGGAATGACGTTGACCGAAAAAAGACTGGAAAGGGAAATGTATTATAATAATAATAGAATAACTGAATCTAATTTATGTAATCAAACTGAGTTTTGTACCAGGCCACGCGCGGTCCACGATAGGATCCGCCATTTTGGTACAGCCATACAGGTACAATATACAATTTGTTCATAATGGTGGGAAGCAGAAGTGGGGCATATATTATATGATTTCGTCAGTTTGGGCCTCTTCTTCGGATTTATGAATTTATCAGATGTATGTATGTGCAAGACCAACAATAAGAAGCCCATCAGCAATTGGGCTTCAATCAAGGAGCTTTTACGATAGATGGGAGAGAATACTACATACCGTAGAATTCGAACACCACCTCTAGTAGCCATACAACATGTAATGACTCTTCGAATTGAATGGTCACACGAACTGAGACGAGAAATTAAATAATTCTGTCGCTGATGATGATAGCGGCAAATTAGTCTGATACGAGGAACAAGGAACGGCTGCCAAACATGCATCAACAAGAAAGGGTCCATTATTTCTTCTTTGTCTCAAGCAAACAGTCGGAATTGACCCCGATAGTCTTTCCTCCAAGCCGATGCTTCAAATGCTCTCTCATTTTCCAATCATCATGGCCCCACAGCATCATGAGTCGTCCATCCGACAAGAAATAGTAGGTACCCACGTTGCTCATGATTGCTCCAATAGCTACTCGACGACTACTTCCACTGCTTGCAGTATGAAAAGGCCTTCAGTCAAAAGACAGAATTCAGATCGAACAGCATTTCCCCAACAGCCTGTTGTCCCCCAGCAGATTGGCTCTACAACTTCTGCCAGGTCTACTATTACTAAGCGAAGGGTATCCTTCCATGGCATGGTGTCAGTGCGATCAGCAATGCATCGGAAAGATTACGAAGAGGAAGAATTGAAAGCGGTATAGTACTCTCCGGAAGAAAGCAGCGGGACCTATCTCGAGGCTAAACTACTCGTTAAAAAGCTCAACAAAGGAGTGTCCTTGAGCCAAGAGGAACTCTTATCCATCCGGGGGCTTGAATGCCGTACACATTATCAGACTCTGAAGAAAATGGAAACACGGGCATTGTCTAGAGCACTCGTCCGTGATGAACAAGAAAGGCAATGGAACCATGGGGTCCAAGATCCAGAGTGTTTGGCCATGATTTATTGCATTGTTTCGAATCAGGCTCAACTTGAAGCCATGCAACAAGGTCGATTGGACGAGCTCGCAGCCCTGATGATGTACTAATAGTACTCGACTTCTAGTAGAGCTCAAGAGAGACGAAGAGCGAAGAATACCACCGGTAGTACTCCGGGCGAGCGGATGTACTACGACGAGGAGTACTGCTGTGCGACCACAGAACAGCATGGACTCGTCGTCCTAGTACAGTAGCACGACGAGCCTTTCATATAGTATGACCGCCCAATACTTTAATTCATATTAAAATACTACTGTAAGGTCTGTAAGGTTTCAGTTGAATATCAGCACTAGCAGAGAGTCCCCATTGATTTCGTGGCCTGTTGTTTCTGATGTTGTTCGCTTGCCCCGCTGTCATCCTCGTTGTGATTTCCTCCGGTCGTAGTGGATATTGCCACTCAGCCACCACTCCTCCTGAATCTTGACTCAGTACTTCTTCTTCTTCTCTCGTCTTCGAGCCAATAGCTCGTTTTTCTTGCCCCTTGGTCTTGTTGGAGCAGGGATGCGGATGCTTGATGAGGAGACGAGGTATCCCGCGAAACGACGCATACGGGTGGGTATTTTACCGCCTGTACTGTACGCTGGTTCTACTACCGATACTGTATTACCGACCGCATGGTTCTCATTGATGCACTGAGGGAGAAGTTGGCGGGCATATATTCCCAGACATCAATAAATGTCAATCGCACCCAGAGCACTTCCGAAACCATCATGATTCCCCAGCCCTTCGGATCATTCATCATCCCATCAGAGGACGAACTAGGGTTCTGAAGTTTCTGGTTTTCTGATTGTAGCGGATGTTCTCGGAGGAACTTCCCGGAACCTGCGGAAGAACATCCAGAACATCCGGCTTCTACGTGGCAGGACACGCACGTGTCAGTAGGAAAACCCTGAACGATTTGCACGTTGTTTCGCCATGCTTCGCCTCAGTTGTGTCTTTATTTTATTGAAACGCAACATCATGACACTCAAGGGGATGAGGACCTCCAATTGTCATCCCTTCTTCGGATCTTCTTAGCTCTTGTTGGTGTGGACGTCACGGTAGCTGTTGGTGTCGTGTGGAGGTTTTATTTGGGTTGTTTTGGCGGCAATACAAAGCTACAAGTAGCTTTCTGAAGTGGGGCTGATTTGATAGTTGAAGGGCGAGCGGCGGCAGCAACAAGATCTTTGGGACGACCTCCAATCCTTGTTCTTTCTTTGGCTCTTGTTGGTGTGGACGTCACGGTAGCCTTTGGTGTCGTGTCGAGGTTTTATTTGGGTTGATTTGGCGGCGATGCAAAGCTACAAGTAGCTTTCTGAGAAATTTGCCACCGACAACCAACACCCCACAGACTCCCTCAGTACCGGAGTAGTGGTCTGTCCTCCCATCAGCATTCAGAAGTTGCGGGATCTTCCAATAATCGGGCATAGAAACTTCCGGAAACTTCCACCGGAGAACCTGCGGAGAACATCCTTGCAAGAAACTTCAGAACCCTAGGACGAACCCTACCGGTACTGGTAGTCTAGTCGGGAGCATCGATTTCAAGTACCAATCCTGAGAATGACCTCCATGTCATCATCCAAATCAAATTGTTCCAGTCTTCTAAATCAGAAGTCGGAATCACCATATCGGTATGATTCTTCTACATAGCCACACGCACAACAGGAGCCGAGCAACGGAAACACAATGCAACTGGTGATCGACAGACAGTCGATTCATGCGCGCTATGCGCGATTGATGACGTCGAGTGACGTGGGCCAAAGCTTCGATAGATGTCATGGTAAGAAGTTCCCTTCCCGAAAGCGATTTTAGATTTTAGACAGTGCTCATTCATACCGTTCGTACCAGTATGTTACCACCTGGGTAGGCAGGCGGGTAAGATTATTCTCTTCTCCACCGACCGAAGAAGCGCCACCATAAACGTAGTGACCACACGAGAAGTACCGGTACTCGTACAGGCGGGTACAGGAGGTACATACCGGTACGGATAGATAGCGATCGAAGGGATTGCGTGTTTTCTATCCTGCTCACATCGCATGCGTCCTCCTGGCGTTGCTAATCGATTTCTGTTGCTATCACAAATCGGAACTCAATCCACTGCCGCGAGAAAGCCCTATTCTACAGTTGCGACAATGGACGAAACTGACGAGGATAGTGCTAGTGGTACGACTAGTGAAAACGGGGAGGGCCAGTGCTACAACGCTCCGCCACCCCCAGAACCATCAAGAAAGGACAACAAGTTACCAGCAGCAAACAAGCATGGTGGTGATAACGTTGTAGTCAATCAGGAGCAGCATGTCGTCCACCATCTTAGCGATAATGACGTACTACTAGGACGAGGTAAGCAGCCACCAGTTTTCTATCTTTGGAGATGAGCAGTACTACCATGAGCGATGCTGCTGGTAATCAAGCTGGTGTGTGTTCTTCCAACAGCCAAATTCTCTTGTTGTTGTCGTTGTCGTTGTTGTCGTCGTTTTTGCAGCTTATCATGTTTCCTTATTCGTTCTTTCCGACAAACCCTATCACTATTCGCAGGCACGGGCCCCAACGAATTCATTGGAAACGTTCGTTTCCGCGCTCTTGTCCATCAAGTCTTGATGAGAAGTTGCGGCACTGGAGACTCCTTTGATACGACTGCAACAACTTCATCTTGTTCCTCCTCAAGGAGAACAAGAACCGAGACCACGAGCACTGTTAGTAGCCCACCAGCACCAGCAAACACTTCTTTTTCGTCAATACATGCTAGGACGGGTAGTAAGAGGGTCCCCCTGGCGCGTCAGGTCGTTGAAATGATCAAGTCGCGCGGCGGGCGGTTCTTGGAACGATTACGAGGGGAAGATTCTCGCTACCGCGAAGTGGACGATTCTATCGCAATCGAGAAGGCCAAGCAGAGCTTTCGTCACCAAATCAGAAGCACTCCTGCTGGACAGGGCCAACATCGCGTCCGCACGACTTCGTCGCTGCACCAGAACAACAAGAAACGCAAACGGATGGCAGATGACGAGGGTGCTGCTAGTACTAGTACTGCTAACTCCCGTCGTGCTTCCAAGTACAGCCGGCCGGTGGCCCAGCAAACAGCAAGGGGTGCTAGTAGTAGCGTCGCTGCTGCTTTCCACAACGAAACGACGAAGATACTCGATCAGACTGCCGCGGTGTCTCCAAGTACTATCGCAACCCTCGTCTCCAGACCTCTGCAACTCGTCGTGCAGCCCGACGGAGGCAACCACAGGAGCACGATGATCTTATCGCCCCAAGTAATTCAGTCACTGCTGCGTAGTGGGGGCGGTGGTCAACAAGAGGAGAGGATCCAGCAGATTCGACCAATGCTACTGCCGCCGGAAGTTCTCGAGCAAGAGGAAGCCATCCTCCGTCGGGCCTCAATTGCAGCGGCCCTCTCGCGAGAATATAGTACTCTTGCTGGTCCTCCTCCCGGTTTGCTGTATCCGAGAGAGCTCGTTTACGGCGCACCCCTGTGGAGTGTTGCTGATATAATATCTCCTCTTTATGATCCTTTCACGGCTGCCAGATGGGAAGCTCGCCAACGCTACTTGAGTCGTGAAGCCATGCTTCTTCAAGCTAATTGCAATCCCTTGCTTTCGCCTCTAGATGAACAAGCACTGGCGCTCGCGCTCCAGCAAAGTCCTCCTCGTTGAAGATGAGGGCTCGATGACGGGGGGGGGGGGGGGGGCTCCGGGGTGTCATCTGCCGTCGTGCCGAAATCATCTCCTCGTAAATTGACGTACATTGTTGCTTGATGGACAGAAGAATTAATTTTCATGCATTCTCCGTAACGACATCCGAAAGAGCGTAGTACGTCCCTCCAAGAGAAAGCTGCAAGGGGCCACGGCAACACGGCTCGAATAAAGTAATTGCATACTGCATATTGTAATCCCTTGTATAGCTAGAGAGTAAAGAGTCTTAATTGGGTATATTGACGAAAGAAGAAATACAAGGGCTTTGTTCTTGGTGTCATCAGCGTTGACAGACAGTGTGACCTTCGCTATCTGGCAACGTCACCCAGAGTCCCACAGCAGTCCAACCAGCAATGGTGAATATTGAAATCAAGTAGCTCGGAAGGTATATTTTTGCAACGGCCGCTGCCGTCTCTGCCATTTCTTCATTGGATTTGAGAAGAACGATTACAATCAAGGCACCCGGTAGAGCGGCATTGACAATGATTACCAGTTTCGCCAGATTAGGCACTCCACTCAATAATTCGCTACTGCAATCCAGTGCCAAGATCAACGCCACGACAAAGGCCGGGGTCAAAACAAGTCTGGAAAGACAGAACCATACATGAAGCCGCATCATTTCAGGTGGCGATCTGGGAACCGCCTGTATCATGCGCATCGAGCCACTTCGAAACGATCTACCAAGATGATACAAGCGGGAGCTGTGCCGCCTCCGGCGGCGTTGGTAGGGACCAAAGTTAGGGTCGGACATTGCAGGATTTTGGTCCACAATAGTTGAAGCGTCCCTTCGTTGATCATCTATCGGATGGGTCGTATCCGATTCATCCTCTTGGCCAATATGCCGTGGCGAAACAAGGCTCGCTGCGACTATCATAGTCGAAATAGGAGAAGACGCCACTCCAAGCGTCTCCATTGCAGAACCAAAGAATCGAAGTGGACCGCCTCCCTCAAATAAGGCCTTTTGTAGGGGCGGAATGCAAGCGGTAACAAAGGCAGCAGCCATGGCAATAAATCCTGGAGATGTAATGGTTTGCTTAACCGCCTTCAAGAGTTCATGCAGGATGCTCAATTGAAGTTCTCCTGCTGGCCCATCATCGGGTGACGACTCCTCCTCGGCGTTAGGAGTTGACTCCTCTGGATCGCTGTGCCGATCGTTCACACTTTTCAGCACACATCCATCCTCTTCATCCAGCCCATCTGAATGTACACCGGAAGCTTTGTTGGAGTCATCGGTTGTATCTCCTTCTAAAGATACGGATCCAATCTCTGCTGCGATTGTCTGCCCTCCGTCGTCCGATCTGTCGTTCAACGCCGCAGATACACCATTTCTCGCCGTATTCTTTGCTAGTTCGTTCTCTACATTGGTTTTGACAGTTTCTTCGTGCCGCTGGGATGCCGCTTGCATTAACTGTCGATTTCCAAAAGACCAAAAGGCCAGTGACCAACTGAAGAAGTAACAAAAGATCATTGTGGATGACTGGGCCACGCATTGTTTTTCTAGATATGCGGCATCCCCTTCCTCCAAAATGTATCCTTCATATACCACCGGAAATTCACAAAGAGAAGGAAAGATCAGAATGGGTAGTGCGACAATATTGGGAAAGGTGGCGGCTACTCGCAACGCGCGAAAATCTTGAGACTGGGCGATGATCCGACACCCGAAACAGGTGGCGACGATGTAGCTGATTCCCAAGACAAAAAAGGCCCCCACAAAGACGAACCAATAATTGCCGACCGATTCAATAGTGACAGCAATCGCAATTGTACTGTATATCAAGGGTATTGTGAGTGTATGAAAGGTAAATCGGGCCACCGTTCCGACCAAAGATCGCGGCAGAAACGGAGCTTTGCGCGGATCTAAGCGATCGCCAAAGAATGCCACGCAAGGATATTGATGAGAGGAGACGATGACAAATAATGATACTGTAAGTAGTGAGTAGTGAGCCCAAGGGCCTCCAGATTAAATTGACTTACAAAGGACTGCCAAGTATCCAACAGCGCCAATCACGAAAACTTTCGCCACCGATTGTGCCGAAGCAATGATCACAGAGCCAGTGGCAGTGGACATGGTTGTTGTGAGGTGAGATAGAGACTGACTCACTCACTCACTCAATTTTTGTTCACTTTACAAAAGGCCAAAATATCAAGTGCAGAGTCGCCTGGAAGATACAAGTAGACGACTTGTTCATGTTTGCGTCCGCAGTGGACTTCAGGTACAGGAGGTGCCGATAAAATTGATGATGAACTTCGAATAAGAAGATGATGGTGTGAATCATTATGTGTTGAGTGAATAGCGAGAAACGAGAAACCGCGTCATCATCGCGTCCTTCCTGCCTCGTCTCGCCTCATCGGGTGCGTGATGGTACCGTACTGGTACCTGGTACCTGATGGTACTACTCGTCGTGGCTTTTTTGTGTTCTCCGCCTTCGCGTTTAATTGCTTGGAACGAACTTCGCGTTTTCTACAAAAACGACCACTTCGAATGGTTTACGGTGCCTTCCCAAGAACAAAAATGAGAAGAGCGAGTTATGTTATTGATTATTGAGTGTTCGAACGCTTCTCATCTGTCTTCCCGACTTGGAGTAACGTCGTTATCCCATTTTCTATCATCTTGAATAAACCAAATAGAATCATACTGTCTCATGCGCCCGTTCCAGAGCATTTTGATGGCCTACGTGATTGCAAACTCGCCCAGCCTTTTCGATTCCGGTAGGGGTACTCACCACTCGTCGTTGGTGGCACTGGCGTTTGCTGTAAGCCAGGCAACATATTTTCGGAATGAGCATCCGAGCCAGCGATTTCAAGATCAAGTAGTAGCACGACAAGAAAGAAAAGCCTCCCACCAGTCGTATCTTACTATGAGCCTCCAAAGTTGGTTGCTCGATATCCACGTGCCTTATAGTATAATCGAATCATCGACATCATCGACATCCTCGTCTTCAGCGGAAGCTGCGCCTTTCATGCTTGCATCGATGTTGCCAACAGCACCGTTCGAGTTGGGGAGCCTGGTGTTCAGGATCCAACGCGCGGGAGAAAACATATTTGGGGCCCTGTTTTTTGTTGCCGTTGCCCAAGCATTTGTAGCTCTGATACAATATCGGACCAATCCGACAGGCCAGTTGATTGTTCCACCAGGCCTGACCATTGGGACAGTTGAGCCGACGCCGACGAAAATTTCGTCGACAAACATCACCAGCACCCAGCGGCCGGAACCGTCCCCACCAATACAAGATGATTCGCCCTCCATACAAGAACCACGACAATTCTTCCTTTCTCTCAATCTTGACGGCGATGACGAGGGCAACGACGGCAATCAAAACAAGCGGAAAACGATTTCGACCGAAGTTAGTCGGTACTCTCGAATACTGAATCGACTCAATAAGAGTCTGGTGTTGTTGTTGCCCTGGGCCAGTCAAAAGCTGGGCTGGTTGTTGCGTCGAAATACTCATCTATTCCATTTCGGATTCATCATATCACTGGCTAGCTTGTTTGATATTCCCAATCGGTGGTTTGTATCTTGGCAAAGGGAAAGGCTCTTGAGTGGAGTACCTGAAACCCCCCTCTCGCTACTGGAGGAAAAAGACTTGGCATCTGATAGAAGAACGAGTTCCATCGATGCGTCTGGTGGCACGAAGAAACCAATTGAAAGAATAATTGTCATTGGAGATTCTCTGGCCGTGGGATTGGGCAGCTGCCCAATCTTTGATGCAACCAAAAATAACTCTGTCCCTTTCAGTCGGATAGAAAATTTAAATGTTGATTTGACCGATGAGTCTGTACCAGGCCCCTCCTTTCCAAGAGCCCTTGCCCAAACTCTCGCCGACCATTATCAAACAAAGGTTCACTGGCGATCGGCAGGGGTCGATGGCGGTGATGTCGGGAGAATAAGTGAATATTGTTTGGATGTGATCAAAGAAGAAGCCGATCAGGGCCGGATTCCGGATGTGGTAGTCATCATGTGTGGCATCAACGATCTCAAATATTTTGTCTCCAATCCTTTTGGCGCTCCGGGCCCTCGGATCTTTCGTCAACGATTGACGCAACTCCTTGGGAAAATCAAAGCCGTAGCACCCAACACAACCATCGTTCTACCCATGGTTCCGACTCAAATGTTTGACACCAACAGCCCATTAAATATCTTTCCACTCAATATCTTTTTGGATGCCGTTGTCGGCTTTTGGGATTCCCAAAAGAAATTGGTGGCCGAGCAATACCCGTCCGACAAAGTCCTCTACGTGGGGCTCCCGCCAGGGCAGGTATATGACTGGTACCAGAATCTTCAAGAGGAGAGGGTCAAGCTAAAGCCAGACCTCAAAGAAGACTCTACTGGCAATATGGCTCCGACGGAAGAGGGTCTGATTGCCCCTGATGGGGTTCATCCAAGTGCCAAATGTTATGCTTTGTGGGCCCAGTTCTTGGGGAAACGTCTTGTAGCTTCTTGCGAAGAATCGACGGCAGTTCCTATTTGACAAAAACTATTTCAGCCGCAACAACACAAAAACACAGGGATATGTAACCAGGTGTTACTGTTTAAAAGTGGCAAAACTGTATGCGAAAAGTTCAATGTCGGGTCTTCGATGATGAGTCGCTCGCCGGAGGAATGTACAGTACACTTTTACTGTGCGAACTTCGAAGAGTTCATCACACTGAGTGTGGCGATCTAAAGGCTGCGGATCGGAAGAATCAACACGAGGAGTCGCCGCAATAATAGTGGGTCGATAAGAGCTATCGTTGCTCGGACTGAGACGCGTGTCGTTTCCTCGCACAAGAGTATGCATATATGGCACCCAGGAAGCCAACCTGCATGGCGAGCGGATGCACGACGGTCAACCCGTGAAGGAAAAGCCAAACCCCTCACTCAGCACGAGGTGTACAGCGAGGGTTGTCAGGCAGCCTGCAATTGTATCCAGGACATGGTGTGCTAGATAGTAGACCCGTCCCGTACAGGCAAGCAGAGCAATAGTGACGCCCAAATTGGTGCGGCCTGCCAGTACTGCGGTAACAGCGAAGGCCATAGCGCCGGCTGCGTCCCCAGACGGGAAGCTTTCGTTGCCGCTGTGCTGAGCCATTGTTTTGGTAATGATCTGGAAGTGCTTGTTTTCTATGAATTTGGAGTAGCTTGGATTGGTGCAAGGCCGCTGCCTCAGAAAGGTCCGTTTGGCGAGCAAGACACAGACCAAACTTGGCATCCACAAAAATAGCGGGTAGACAGCCATAGAAAAGAGCTCGGGATTGTCAATCAAGCAATAGCATGTAGCGACCGAAATCAAAGGGCACAGACTCAAGCTTTCCTGCCCCATGAAGACTTTCTTGTAGGGCCCCGAGTGACCCCTCAGTAGTGAGGCCCAAGCAGCCAGCAGCGGTATCGTGAAGAGGATCGCGAAGACGAGTAACTTGACATTGAACGTTGGCGCCACTTGAGGACCCAAAACTAGACCCGTCCACATGGGACCGATCAAAAGGCTGGGAGTGAGACCGAACCAGTTGGCGGGCAGAGAAAATGCGAGCTCTACCAGATACGGGAGCGATCTTGCAAACAATGGCTTGGAATATTCTTCATCGGTCTCCCTGATCCATGTCATTAAATCCCTTTTCGTGCTAGACATATTCATTGCATCTAGTTCCTTCGAGGAGGGACGACTGGTAGGTAAACGACACATACACTACAAATACTACAGTATGTTTCTTCAGTTTGGTGTTGCGACTCTCTTGGGGGAACAAGGTAATGTAGACTACAAGTACAAGTCCTGCACTGAGTCAACCAAGGAAAAGAAATTTGGAAGCAAGAGAAAATCGGGAAAAGACGAAGCAGGAAGCAGGCAGGAACGACGGGGTATTATTGTGGATGTGTCATCATCAATAATGCCCAGATAATGCCGGCCGGGGAAATAGACCACCGGACGGTACGTAGATTACAGTGAGAGTCGAGCGAAGCGCTATTGGCAATTGGCATAGCGCACACATTTATTATTGTAGCGCTTTGGTGGAATGTGTTAAATAGGTACTTCCGCACGAAGCGAAGAATCATCGAGCGAGCGAAGCGAATGAAATGGCTGAACATACGAAGGTATGACAGCATGTATACGTACGTATGAAGTGTGGGTCCATTACCGCAGGTTCTAATATATGGAGACGAACGTCCCTAAAATCTTGCTACGACACAATTTGAGAACACCCACACTCTTAAAAGTAAAATATGAACATTGAAATATTCGTGCGAGCCGAGCTCTCTCCGCAGGAGGCGTTCCCTCTCGCCTTCGTCTGCCCTCCCATCCTCCCTACTGTTCGTTCTCGTTCTAGACTGTTCTTGTGGCAAATGGCGTGATTTACTAGCCTTTGTCACCCGAGACTCTTGGAGTCGAGATCCCTAGGGTGGGAATCGGGTGGGTTTACAAAACTATCTACTATTGTCTGCTTCCGCTTCCGATGATAGACTATTTTTACCTCGTTGGGTAAAAAGAAAAGTTTTATGGTGGTTTTCAATCCGTCTCTCGTATGGTTTCCTTCTCTTTTCCTCTTGGAACCTTTTAGTATTCGGTGAGTGGTATTTGCGCGTGACGTGGTTGGCCCGTAATGACTCCGGTGCGTGTGAGGTACGACTCGCCCCCGTCCGTTGCAAAGACTCAACAGAAACCACAAGTCTATGTACTAGACTACAACTGCCAAACAGGCACCGAAAATAGCTCACCACATAAAATGAGATTCACACCACATGAAATACATTCATCTGGTCAACCATGTGAAAGTCATGCAAGACTAAGGCTCGAAATCTTGTGTTGTTCGTTCGACTTCTTGTCTGTCCTTCGTTCGTTGGGGGTCTCCATTCATTCGACCGCGACCTCTTTTCTGTTCTACGAACAGTGTTTACGTGCCAGGTGCCAGCTCTTAGGTATCATCTGTTCTCGATCGAGAGAGCTGAATGACTCCTCCTCCTCTCTCCTACCGTACCGGTATCGAGGGACGTGAGACGTGAAGGTGTCTATTTATCTATTGCACTGCACTGTTGACACAGAAGTCAGTAGATCTCCGACGATTACATGAGATACTGTACGTGGATTGCCAAGCCAGCCAACGCAGAACTAGTCATCGCAACATTATAAGTGACCAAGTACCATGACGGGTGTGGGTGCGATTTTCGAACTATACACGTCGTATAAAGAGTCGAGGCGAGATCTCAAAGTCGGAAAGGATGAGCCCAAGCTGGAGCCAGACCCTGAAGAGTCCGTGGAGGGGTACTACTTGAAGGACGAAGAATCCGAGTGGCACTATGTCATTGAGAGTGAAGCCTGGGATGCCTTGCTGGACCTGCTACAGCGGTACGACTTTATGGTGTACAAACCCAAAGAGCCAGACAAAAAGAAAAAACAACGCTTGCGCGTGGTCGGGGCTGCCATGTGGATGAAGAACAAGGTGCTGCCGCCCAAACCTCCGGACGAACAACCGATGTCGCCCCTTTTGGCGTTGAACGAACACGGGCAGACTCCTTTGCATCTAGCAGTGAAGCACCTGGCCCCGGACAAATATGTCATTCGGATGGTCTTTTGCGAAAAGAGAGCCGCGTTGATTGCTGATGCGGAAGGAAAGTTGCCTCTGCACTGGAGTTGTTTGTGCGAGCGGAATGTACCGGTGATTGATCGGTTGATCCGGGCGAACTTCCATCACATGCAGAGAGAAGATAATGATGGTAAGACCGCTCTTTGTTACGCGGTCATGAAAGCCACGGAACACGATGATGCCTTGGGAAACCCAGATTTTTACTGGGGAATCCCTCGTACCAAGGAAGAAGCAGAGTGGCAGGAGCGCCGAGAAAAGATCTGGTCCAAATGCCGTTTCATTTTATTGAGTTATTCGACTCGACGAAAGGTCTTTGTCGAGTCGGAACGGGACCTCTTGTTGCAGACCTTGGAACATGCGGGCCCGCCGGGTCTGGTGGAAGTATGCATCCTTGCTGCGCAGGGTATGCTTCACTCGGATCCCACGCTGGCCTCAACTGCCCTTCGCTTGTTTATGAAGCGACAGTACCCCATCAAGAATCTGAACTTGCTCCTCCACCACTTCCCGGACGAAAATGTGGAGAGCTTGGAAGCTGCGCGCAAACTCCTCACGGAACACTACCATGAGGGATGCCGATGGCAACAGGGCAGGAAATTCACATTCCGGGAAGAAATGGAAAAGCATGCGCTAGAAGAGAACTACAAGCGCAGCCTTCCCGCTCAAGAATGGTGGAACAAGATTCAGTGTCTTTTGAGATTATGTGCTCATCAAAATTCCAAGGAGAAGAAGGAGATATTTGAAAACAAGTACCTCTTGCACGCGGCTCTTACCAACTCTGATACCCCGCCATCGCTGGTCCAACTACTCATGGTGATGAAGCCGGAAGCAATCCGACTCCAGCATCCCTACAACCACGCCTTGTTAATTCACCTGATTTGTCGCAACTGGAAGTATAACCTGTATCCACACTCCAAAAAGATTGGTATCCAAACCGATTCGGAGGAGCCTCCGATGGAACAAGTTCTCAAAATTATGCTGGCTAGTGATGCAACCCTGACGCGCAAACGTCATCACGATCGATTACCCCTGCATGATGCGATTTCCACGAGCAAGTCCGTAGAGTTCTTGGATGCGCTAGTTCAAAAGGACCGCCAGTCCTTATCGTTTCGGGACGTCCAAACAAGGCTCTACCCTTTTCAGATGGCGGCAGTGAACAATCTGAACAAGAACGCTGCAATGTGGGCCCACGCCAGGTACGCGCCAGACGAGTGGAAAAACCTCGAAGTGGAAGAGAGGGCAAAGGCAGTGGATGATGTTCTCGAGGAACAAAAGGTGGAGCAGTTGAATACCATTTACTATCTATTGCGCGCGAATCCAGCCGCAGTTGAACCAGCTGCGACACTTCGAAAGGCTCATGGATTTAGGGATACCCACGGCAAAGGGATGGTTTCAGCTCATTATCTGCTCTTGTTGTACGCTCGTGGTGACTATGATGATTTCGTTCTGCTCAAGGAAAATCTAGCATTGATCCATGAATCGATCAAAGCTGGTAAAGTCGTGGCGGATCTGGAACAGTGGTGGTCCAAACTCAAATTTTGGATTCGATACTGTTACACGGGCAGTCTACGTCTCCCACACGACGACGAGTATTTGTTGCATGCGGCAGTAGCGAATTCGGACGTACCACCTCTCGTCGTTGAGCTAGTCTTGGCCATATATCCGAATTCGGCTTCCCTCCCTGTCAGTGGACAACAAGCCGAATACCCGCTCCATATTGCCGCGGCAACTCCTCAGTACGCGCCCCAACCGTTTGAAACGATCGAATCTGGAGCTGTGATTACCTTGCTGTTCAATGCATATCCAGAAGCCGCCGAAATTCAATCACCGAGTGGCCTGCCCGTCGATATCGCTCGGGCCAAGGGAACGCGGTCTCCAGAGGAGATTCGGGTGCTACGAGGGGTTGTTTCAGCAAGCTTCATGATTCAAGAGGAAGATGAGATTGACTTGATGGGGGGAGACGAATTTGGAGACGAGGATGAGGATGAATTCGGGGAAGAGGATGTTGATGCGCCGGCCGAGAAACCTCGAGAGATCCATGGTATTGTTCGCGAGATCGATGATATTATTGACCTTGCTATTGTCGAGGTCGAACCTGTTCCTGCATCACGGACTCCTTTTGTTGAAGATGAAGGATCTCCAGTCGAAAGTCAGGAGGAGGACAAGGAGGATGCCGAAGCGAAGTTGCTCAGCGAACCGACATCCGAGCACAAGGGACAGGTGCTCGAGTCGTCCCCCAAGGACACCGAAGAAGATCTAGAAAGCGATGACGCGCTCTCCATTGAACACATGAAAAAGTTCCAGGTCGAACAGCCGAACGAGAACAAGAGTGCTTCTCCGCCGCCGCCACAAGCGGAGAAACCACCACCCGAAGAAGATGAAAAATTTGTACGGACTGTGGTGAGGCTACAGTCCTTTGCCAGGGGAAGTATCGCACGAACACGAGTGAGCTTGATAGTGGACCAGCTCATTGCAGAGATGGAAGCCAAACTAGAAGATGATGATGATGATGATGATGATTAGGGAGTCTAAGAATCATCGAAGAGGCAAATTCTACTTCATAAAATAAAATTACTGTACAGTACTAGCCTCTTTTCTGCTACGTCTTCATAGTACGGGAAGAGCAAACCTCGCCTCCGTACTTTGATATTGTGGCTATGCTATCTTTAGCAGCGAAAAAAGGCTGTGCCCCGAGTGAGCATGGTAGTCTATCTCATGCACCGTCTAATTTAGCTATTAGATTCGTACCTCCTACAGTAGTCTGCACATCTACAGAGACGATGGAACCGACGAGTCATCGTCTACTATACCGTCCGGTAGTCTCTCTAGTCTACTCCCTTGACGGCGGAGGAGGGAAACTCTCTCTTTGCTTTTTTGTCTAGTTTAGCTGGTAGTATGTCTCCTGTACTCTACTACTACAGTCCTTCATGCATTCATTCTACTCGCGGCCCTACACGTGGCAAGTGTAGCAGCTTTAATTTTTTGCCAATACTACTAAGGCTACACCTTAGACACTTCCTACCCTTGTTACTGTCATTGTAACAAGAACATTTGTGGAAAGCGGAACGGATTTGCCCCAACTACAGGGGCGGTAGAGGTAGTGGCGTTTTTCCGGAGTTGGGGTTTTGCCGCCCGCGGCTGCGCAGTAGGAATCCTACGGGAGCCTACGACGACAACGATGACGACAATCCCCAATCCATTTCCAACATCCAAAAAGAATTCCGACATTCGATTTGGCACGTATAACATCCAAAGTGGCCGCAATGGCCGCCTTGAGACCTGCCTCCGAGCGATGGGGCAGATGGGGCTCGACTGGGGTATCCTCACGGAAACCAAGCTGACCGGCGGCATCCACACTCGATTCTCTTCGGATTATCATGTGTTTGCCACCGATGCAGCGAGCGCGAGCCAAGGAGGAGTTGCTCTCTTTTACCGGGAGTCTTCTTTATTCAGCATTGAATCAGTGCGGCGTCATGGACCCAACTGCCTCAGCTTCCAGCTGGTGACAGGCGAGAAACGACACCACGTTGCGGGGATTTATCTCCCCCCATCGGACACCGACCACAATGCCCTGGAGCATTTAATTCAGGTCGTCGACACTTGGCCCTTTGGGAGCACCCCATTGGTACTAGGTGACTTGAACGCTGACCTCCGGTCCCCAAGGACGGAATGGGCAGCGCACATATCGACCGAGATCTTATCTCGAGGCCTGGGCGATTTGCTTTGCCATTACAAACCGCATCATCGAGACAAGGATTGGACGTGGCACCACAGACGCGAGGATCAGATGATCACAGCGCGTTGTGACTACATTCTGGGGAGTGGAAATGAACGGATTAAACAAGTAGCTATCCGGGAACCACGACTATTCATTTCGGACCATCTGATGGTATTCGGCAGAATGATCCCAGAAGCACCACTGAAGTGCGCCGCCTACGAGAAGGAGCGACGGCGCATGCCTCTGCGGCTCCCGAAACGGGGCCCACTGACACAGGCGGATACTCTCTTCCAGACGGTCATCGACAACGCCGGAAAGATGGAAACCCCACGGGGCGACCGGAAATCTTGGATTAGTCAAGACACCTGGACTCTGATAGATCGGCGCATCTCCGTGAGGAGGACGCTCCCTTTCGACCAGATGGAGTACCGACGGTTGAGTCGTATGATTAAATACCAGTGCCGGAATTTGGGGGAGAAATGAAAATCTGATTCTGACACGTCAGATTCTTGGACGGCAAGGATGACGTCAAATTGCGCCAAAAATCGAAATTTCGTCGTTTGCGCGCGGGCCGCCGGAAGAAAAGATACCGTGCGCACGTGTTCTCTGTATTTGATTGGACGACGACGAAAAAAGGCGGAACTGATCGAATGGCATCATCCATCACAACAACTTTCGCCCAACAGCCACACATCATCATTCATCATCCGATCGGCAGATCTCGACATTCCAAATCCCTCTTCGCCCTTCGCCTCGTCGTTGTCGAAAGGCCGTATCATTATTTCTTGTTTCGAGATTGGAGTGTAAAGCTCTTCTCAGTAAAAATGAAGGGTTTCAGCCAGCGAGCCCTCGTCGCCGCCTTGGCGTTGCCAAGCCTTGTTGTCGTTGGTGCCTTCGTAGCGCCATTTTCTGGACTCTCTCGAAATGCCATGGGCGACGCTAGCTTCCATCTTCATGCAACGGTGGAAAAGAAAACGGTAGAAAATCCAGTCGAATCCTCGGGCAAGAAATCCAAGGTTTCAAACCCTTTGATTCCATTCTCTAATATCATGGCAGCGAATCGTGCCGAAATTGCAGTCCGAATCATGAGAGCTACGACCGAGTTGAACGCTGGAACCGTCGGGATTTACGTCAACGAAGATCGATATTCCCAACATCGATGGGGTGCCGATAGATCTTTTTTGCTCGAGAAAGACGAGGGTGCCACGCCTATCTCAGCTTACTTGGATATCCCCCAAATCATTCAGATTGCCAAAGATGCCAATGTTGACGCCATCCACCCTGGATACGGCTTTTTGAGCGAGTCTCCAGAATTTGCTCAAGCCTGTGCCGATGCTGGAATCACCTTTGTGGGCCCAACTGTGGAAAACTTGTTGCGCTTCTCAGATAAGACATCAGCCCGTACAGCAGCCATTGAAGCTGGTGTACCCGTCGTTCCTGGAAGTGACGGCGCCTTGAAATCAGCAGAAGAGGTCGTCGAATTTGTCGAGGGTATCGGTTTGCCTGTCATTATCAAGGTACGCTGGATTCATTTTATTGACAAATGTCGGAGACTGAGGGACGTCGTTTCTCACCATTGAGATACTTATCGGGATTCTTTTATTATTTGTTTCGTGCAGGCCGCCATGGGTGGCGGTGGAAAGGGCATGCGCGTCGTCCGCAAAATGGAAAACCTCGTTCCCTTTTTCGAGCAGGCCTCAAGTGAGGCACTCGCCAGTTTCGGTGATGGGGCTGTCTTCATTGAGCGCTTCGTCGACAGGCCACGGCATATTGAAGTTCAAATTATTGGAGATGGAACCGGAAATGTCGTACACTTGTGGGAGCGTGATTGCTCTGTCCAACGCCGTCACCAAAAAGTTATCGAAATGGCGCCAGCATGGACACTACCAGATGATCTTCGAAAGCAACTACATCAATATGCCATTCAACTCACATCTGCTGCCAAGTACAAAAATGCTGGAACTGTAGAATTTTTGGTCGATTCCGAAATGCGACCCTACTTCATTGAGGTCAACCCCCGTATTCAGGTTGAGCACACAGTAACAGAAGAAGTGACTGGAATTGATCTGGTCCAATCGCAGATCAAGATTGCCGGAGGCGCATCTTTGGAGGAAATTGGTTTGATCCAGGAAAATATCTCACCTAGGTACGTGCTACGTGGTTTGTGGGTCTGACCAGACCACCGAAGATTGTCTGACTCAAACATATTTTTCAGGGGAGTTGCCATCCAGTGCCGTGTCACTACCGAGAATCCCGAACGAGACTTTGCCCCCGATACTGGTACGCTTTCCCTCTATCGCCACTCAGCTGGTTGCGGTGTGCGTATGGATGGAGTTGGCTACTCTGGGTTGACCATCACACCATATTTTGATTCAATGATTGTCAAGTACACCGCTCGCGGGTCCACCTTTCCCGAAACCGTCAATCGCATGAACCGGGTGTTACAGGAATGCCGCATTCGAGGCGTGAAGACAAACATCCCTTTCTTGCTGAACTGTCTTGCACATCCCGACTTCAAGGCTGGACAAATCACGACTTCATTCATCGACGAAAATCCTCAGCTGAAGGAAACTGCATCTTCCTACTGGGACTTTGCCAATGAGGACCAGGCTGACCCCAGAAAAGTCAACGCTGTCGATCGTCTCCTTCGTTACTTGGCCAACCTCGCCGTCAACGGCCACCCGTCGAGCCTCGGTGCAGATCCAGCCAAGATGACCAGTGGAATCACAAAAAGCGTCCCCCCTCCAAAAATGCCTAAGAAGGAGAAGGACCCGTCCAAAAAGGTTGGAATGCGTCATATTCTATTGGAACAAGGACCGACAGGCTTGGCAAGGGCTGTCCGTGAACACAAGGGCCTCCTCGTCACGGACACAACATGGCGCGATGCTCATCAGTCCCTGCTTGCAACTCGAATGAGAACACAGGAGTTTTCTCGTTGCGCAGAAGCAACCAACGACGCTTTGGCCAACGCCTTTTCACTTGAGATGTGGGGAGGAGCGACCTTTGATGTAGCCATGCGATTTCTTCATGAATGCCCCTGGAATCGTCTCGAAACTTTGAGGGAACAGGTCCCTGATGTTCCATTCCAGATGTTGCTGCGTGGAGCCAACGCTGTGGGATACACCAACTATGCTGATAATGTGGTCTACAAATTTTGCCAGGAGGCTCAAAAGTCGGGAATCGATATTTTCCGTGTCTTCGATTCTCTCAACTACTTGGAAAATTTGAAGCTTGGTGTCGATGCCGCTGGTGCCTCGGGAGGATTTGTCGAAGGAACCATGTCCTACACTGGTGATGTTGCTGATCCTACAAAGGGAAAATACAACTTGGAATACTACATGAAATTAGCCCAAGACTTGGTTGATATGGGAGTGCACTCTTTGGCAATCAAGGATATGGCCGGTCTACTCACTCCCAAGGCAACCAAGTTGCTGGTTTCTGCCCTTCGCGAGCAATTCCCAGATACTCCTATTCACGTACATACCCACGACACTGCTGGTGCCGGAGTGGCCTCGATGTTGGCTGCCGCTGAAGCTGGTGCAGATATTGTTGATGGAGCTATCGATGCCATGTCGGGTATGACATCTCAACCTTCCCTTGGTGCCATTGCTGCCAATCTTCGTGGTACTGACTTCGACACTGGTCTATGTCAAAAAGATATTGCTGGGCTCAATACATACTGGGAGAACGTTCGCAACTTGTATGCTCCTTTCGAGTCGGGTCAGCTCAGTGGATCTAGCGATGTGTACGAGCATGAGATTCCTGGTGGACAGTACACCAACTTGCTTTTCCAATCCAGACAACTTGGGCTCACAGAAAAGTGGCCTGAGATCAAGCGCAAATACGCCGAGGCAAACATTATTTTGGGCGATATCCCCAAGGTCACCCCATCCAGCAAGGTCGTTGGAGATCTGGCCCAATTCATGGTCGCACAGAATTTGGACGCAACCAGTATTCTTGATCAAGCTGAAACCCTCGCATTCCCCGATTCTGTCGTAAACTACCTGAAGGGGGATATTGGAATCCCCCCTGGTGGCTTCCCTGAGCCTCTTCGTAGCAAGGTACTGAAGAGTCGAAGCTTGGAACCTGTCGATGGCCGCCCCGGTGCCTCTTTGAAGCCTTATGACTTTGACAAAGAGCGCGAGACTCTTCAAAAGACGTACGGAAAGACCTACATCACTGAGAAGGACCTGCTTTCGTATGCTCTCTACCCCAGTGTTTTCGAAGAATGGAAGGATTTTGAACAAGTTTATGGTGACGTCGAAATGCTACCCACACATCTTTTCTTGAGTCCAATGAAGGTTGGAGAAGAAGTCGAACTCGACCTGGGTCCTGGCAGATCCAAAGTGGTCAAGCTAGTGTCCATTTCCGATGTCGATCCGGATACTGGAAGTCGTGTCTGTCTCTTCGAAGTCAATGGAGAGCAAATGTACTTGTCGGTGACCGACCTCAGTGTGGAAGGCGAGGGAGCCGTCCGTGAAAAGGCCAAGGGACCCGGGCAGGTGGGAAGCCCCATGCCAGGTGTGGTTGTAAGCTTGAAGGTCAAGGCTGGCGACAAGGTCAAGGAAGGGGAAACCCTTGCTACGTTGTCCGCGATGAAGATGGAAACTTCCATCCCCGCCACCACCAGTGGTACCGTGAAGCGCGTGGTTGTCAATGTTGGGGACAAGGTCGAGGGTGACGACCTCATGGTGGAAATCGAATAAAGGCACACTACGTCTCCCATTTCAATCATAAGCTCTACATTACTATTATTATTATTTTTATTATTACTTCTATGGGTTATTAACAAAACGGCAATACCACGAGTATGAGTAGACTAGTCTCGAGGAGGAAGGACAAATAATAATGATATCGGCGGATTGATTCATTCAAGCTGCCATTCATTCAAAATAATCACATAAACCCCCAATCAGAAGCTAGTAGCGAGCTACAGTAGTTGCGTCAGGTAGTTGTTCGTCAGTCGGTCACTCGACTTGTTTGTTTTGTTCGCAACCTAACAACATCCATTGCCGCCCGTGCTCATACTGCTTGTTTGATGCCGAAGGTTGATGGGTTCATGTGCTGGTGGAACAAACAACGTTGGTTGAGATCGTTTCTTGTAATCTTCGTAAATCAAGGCTCGTCGTGCCGCCTCCTGAAAGGCCTCGTCGACACTTTCGGCCGTCTTGGCGGAAGCTTCATAATGCGGCAACGGTTGGGATCCCATAATCGTGGCACTTGCGGCTGTCCGACACCATTCCTCTGCTGCCTCTCGTGGTACCAAACGATCTTGTACCTGAATGAACGAATGAATGCATTGGTAATTTATTCAATACCGTTAACGAAAGAATGACCACACAAAGAAACGAACAAGTGTGAGGCAATGTTATCCCGTCTACTACGGTAGGATTTGAAACTCCAATCAACGCTTCCTCTCATCTCCCCCAATCCCATTTTACAACACGAAACACCAACCCAGCATCGTACCTTATCCATTTTGTTTCCCAAAACAACAAACGGAAAGACTGTCGAAGAATCACCCAATCCATGCAATCCTCCCCCCACTTGTTCCAAAAATTCCTTCCGCCAATGATCCAAATTATCTAGCGAATGAGGATCGGTGATATCATAGACCAATATACAAGCATCTGCCCCTCTATAAAATCCGACCCCCAAGGACTGAAATCGTTCTTGTCCCGCGGTATCCCAGATTTGGAGTGTGACCAAGTGATTTTGTCCGTACAAATCAGTGACGACTACATTTTCCTTGGATAAAAAATCCGCGCCAATTGTGGCCTTGTATTGACCCGTAAACTTTCCAGTCGAATAGCGATTCATTAAGGAAGTTTTTCCAACACTATCATTTCATGTACGAGTTTGATGTGATGAAATATTGATTGATTGATTGATTGAATTCGCAGCACAACAGATAGGGGTGTGAGTACCAGCATGATGTATGTCCTGACGAGCCGGCCAATCCAATCCGAGACAAGCGCCATGCAATAAAGAAGACGACGTTTCGACCGGAATGGTTGGCTGCAGGTTTGCTCAGCAAAAATGTTACTTACCCGGAGTCTCCCAGAATCACAATTTTGAGCGTCTTTTTGTACATTGCCATGATAGATAGATGATTGACTGACTGAATACTATGCTCTACTCTACCGGTACTATAAGGTTCGAACAAGGGAGAGCGAGTCGTCAAAAGGCGGTCTAGTCTCCAACAACAATGATAATGGAAGGAGAAAGAGCCAAGCTACAAGCTCACAAAAAATAGACACGGCGGGACCAAACACCAAACAGATGTTGTGTTGCAAGCAACGTAAAAAGCGCCCGTCATCGCCGTGACCCGCAACGCGCGACACAAAACGTTTCATGTTTTATCGCAGAACGACGGACGGAGAAGACGCAAGAAGAATTCTCTCCTACCCGGTACTGAACGTACGACGGAAAGACATGATTGTCGCGGACGACTCATTCGACTTATAATACAAGATGACGTCATTTTGAAATCGACTCCGACGACCACCTCCACGCCTGCCGGAGTGCCTACATACGTGGCCGCTCTGTACATAATTCCTAAGAATCTCTACGTGAAGGCAAGAAATGACGACGCGGGCGGCCGTGCTTGTACCAGTACTGTAGTTTTTTCGACCATGGCGGCGGCCGCGATACATGTAATGCTCTTGTTACGCATGCAGTACGACTTGGATTATAGGTCACAACAAACGCGACAACCTCTGCTGCTTTTCATCGTTCCAACCTCCCAACCCTCAACACAACCACCACAAGAGAGTCCAACGCCAGTCAAGAGAGTGTTACGTGAGCGAGAAGCCTGTTCCAGTCACACACAAAATACTGGCACTTCGCAGTACTTTGTCCAGCGTGCGTACCTGGTACCGTACCAGTATCTTTGATCGGTCATTGCATCTACCCGCACTGTACTGTACTCTACTGTAGTGTAGTGTACTGTACCTACTCGTATCCAGTACCCACACAAGGCCTCGTGGTTGAATTGCAATAGATCGCAGTTTATCACTTGGATTTGAATATTGCAAGCAAGCAAACAAACAAACAAACAAACACGGGCAGAATAGAATGACTTCGGTATTCTCGTACGTGAAGGGGTACTTGTCTCCCAGCAAGGAGCAGCAAGCCAAGTCTGTGGAAGAACAAGCCGAAGAAGGCACGACGTCGATGAACGGCGGCAATGTTGCCAGCGAAACGACGTCGTTGCTCGAAACCGCACCGCCGTCTTCGGGCAGCCTTGAAGGAGGAGGAGAGGAGGTGGACCCCGTGCAAGAAGATGTCTTGCATCCGCTACCCAGCAAACCCCCCTCGGTGCACGACTTCTATTTCACTTCCAACAATCCCACCGTCCAGCGATACTATCGATTCACTGCTACGCCGATCACTCCGATTGTGGCGCTGCACAAGAAACCGGGATCGGGAAATTCGGCCATTATCACGTCCGGTGTCACGGGTCTGTTGCGTCGATCGGCCGTGGTGCCGTCGCATGGCACCGATGCATCCGGAGACTGGATTCTAGTAAGCGTTGGAGGACGGTCTGGCTGGGCGCGCAAAAAGTTGCCCGAACAACACTTTTCCGGATTTACTCTCGCCGAACGCTTTCAAGCTACCGAGGGATGGATGGGCAATCACGCCTTTTTGTGCAGGGGAAAAATCATGCTAGGTTCGGATGCGCCAAGTCTCGTATTTACCAATATTTTACTGCTGGTCGGTTACGTCTTTCATTTTGCTGTGGTGATACCACAATTGCGAGTTATTGAACAAGATCATCCCGACTCTTTCTTTCTTGGTCTCCATACAACGACCATATTTTGGGCAAGTGCCATCTTGGGTGCCATTTCGATCATCACGCTCTGGCTGTCCGCCATGATGGATCCGGGGATTATCCCTCCCGTTTCGAGTCCCACCAAAGCACCTGTACCACCCGATCACATTCCGTTAGGTGGACCTTTGGGGTATCGATATTGCAGTAGCTGCAATATCTTTCGGCCACCACGATCCAAGCACTGCAATTCGTGCAATGTCTGCGTCAGCAAATTCGATCAGTAAGTAGTAGTATAGCGTGGTGTGAACTGAAAATAATGAGGATCGATCGATGGTGTGGAATGGCATGAGTGAACGATTGATGATGATGACGATCGCACCCACTAACTACTTGTTATCTGATTGTTTGATCGCTTGATCGCTTGATCGATTTGTATCTCTCTTTATATCACTCACTCACTCACTCACTCACTTTCTACTCAGTCACTGCCCTTGGGTCGGAAATTGCATTGGCGAACGAAATCATCGATACTTTTTTGTCTTTTTAGTTGCGATTTCAGGCATGACGATCGTCACTTCCCTTTCCTCACTCCGAATCCTTGTCCAAGCCTACTTGGATGTAGACCCAACAGCAACAACATTATCAACAATGTCACTAGAGGAGGAGGAAATGACCAAGTTTCATCGATTGTGCAAGGCGATCATGAGCATCAAATTGACCTTTTTGTTTGGAACCTTTACGCTCCTGTGTGCCTGGTCCTTGACGAGTTTACTTCTCTTTCATGCCATGATCATTTCGATAGCGCAAACGACCAATGAACGGGTGAGAAATGTTTATCGGGCTAGTCGTGGATTTTCATTGTGTGGACGAAAGTCTACAACTAGTAGTTCTTCGACAGCAGAGGATCATTCTAACAACAGTATGACGGGAGCCGACAATGAGGCCGATCAGGGATGTTGTCCGAATTGGTATCGGTCGTTTTGTAGTCCAGTGCCAGTATCACGATTACCACCGGACATGTCGGCGACAGTGGTTTGTCAATATGCATCTACTACTGGTGACGAAACGGTCTGGACGGGAGGAGATACGAGTGGCGAAGAGGGTGCTGGTGGTGGGGCAGGCGGCAGCACTCCTGGCAGGCCTTCCGCTGCAGCCTGATTACCACGACGCTCTCTTCTTGGCAAATTAATGAATGAACGAATGAACTACTGACTGAACACAAGGAACAAACAGCATATCCTAATAGCATACTTGTATCATACTACTAGTAGACTAGATGAGTACTAGACTACTCCGATAGATATTGGGAATGGATGTTACCTCTCACCTTCTGTCTTTTCTTCAAGACGGAATTGTGAGTCTACTACTAGCTACTCGTAGCACTGTACGAATACTCGTACATACGCCTAACTTCGCATAGTTCACTCTCTTCATACCGGCGACAGTGCAGTGCAGTACCTGCTGGTACGGTGTAATAATAAATTACCGGTACATACGTATTACGTACTTATTACATATGGGCTGCCGGCGGGCGTGACTGACGACGACGAAGAATCATCATCATCATCATCATCTTCGATGTCCGGAGAAAAACTAACGGTAGTGGTACAGTAATGAGAAAGGAGAAGAGGAAGATTGATGAAAGATGAAAGGCGAAAGTGACGTTGGCGATGAGGGATGAGGCGATAGAAGAGAGTTGAAGCGGAGTCGAAACGAAAGGGCGAGGGTCACAGAAAGAGACTGAAACGACTATGCGGTATAGGTATTGGTCTCCCTTATTTAAAATACTAGCTTTGGCCTTGTTCGAGGAGTCGGTTAATGGATTTTTGCCACAATTTCTTGGTACTCCAAATAACCGCAATTCCAACAGCATGGGTCTCGCGGTGGTGGAGGGCGACAGTGCTGATTCTTCGCGGCCTTTTCGTCTAGGATATGTCACCGATGTGGAAGGGAATTTGGACTACTTTTTGCGATTCGTGGAAGAATCCAAGGTGTTGGATGTAGAGAAAGGAGACTTGTGGTCCACTTCTGTGACGCTCTCGTTACGGGAAAATTGTTATTTTGTGTACGGCGGCGACGCAGTCGATAAGGGGCCTGGAGACATTCGCATGGTCCGGGCCCTGGTCGATTTGAAGCGACGATATCCCAATCATGTCTACCTGTTGGTTGGAAATCGGGATTTGAACAAACTGCGGTTTACAGCGGAACTGAGCGATGACGACATCGCCAGACCCATCCACGACATCCCTCCGCCCCATTGGGATCCAAAAGCACCTACACTTAAAGAGTTTCTGGAACAAAATTTGAAAGATGAGGTCAATCAGAGTGCAAAAACTATCGAATGCCTCAATAATCGAGTCAATCGTCTTCACTATCTACTGCAACACACTCTGGGGTGCCCCGAAACCTTCGGGTTTCGACGAGACGAATTGTCTCTTCTTTCCGGCCGCCCCCAGCAGGAAATTTCGGACGAGGAGGTAGTGGACAGTTTTATCCATGAAGTAGAGCATCTTGATGGATCCCTCCGCCAATATTTGGAGGTAGCAGATGTGGCTGTTTGTATTGGAAACACTCTGTTTTGTCATGGGGCTGTCGATCAAGCAACAATGAAATTCATCCCATCGGTCGAAACCAAATTTGAGAATCCACCAAGCAAGCCACCCCCAGCAGATGAAATCGACAATGTACAGGAATGGACTAAGGCACTCAACAATTACCTAAGGCACGGTCTAGGCGACTTTCAAAGTCGGCCCCATTGGAACAAGGAACGAACAACTCGCGGCGGGGAAGCTCTCATGGCTCTCCAGAATCGACCAGCCATGTGGGGTAGGTCCATAATCAGCAACTGCTACGGCGATGGTGGATGCATAACAACAGATGAAGCTGCCCGTATCCGAAACGAACCACAACGAAAAGACATGGAACGCACCAATCCGTTGGCGTTCGAGAAGGTCTCCAGTGACCCAATGGACCAGAGAGTAGCAGACTGGTTGCTGAAGGATGGCATTCAGCGCGTCGTAGTCGGACACAAGCCTACCGGCGATTGTCCCGCAGTTCTTTCAGCTTTGTACACGGGCGTAGAAATTGTTTCCGCGGATACTTCTTTCTCTGATACATCGGCCGGTGACAACCGCGGAAAAGCTCTGGCGCTCGTTGAAATCATCGGGGCGTCTTCGACGGACAACAGTCTCGAATTGTCGGGATTTCTGCGAAATGGATCCCGATACTCGACCGTCTTTGTGAGACTGCATCCCGAGGGGGTAGATATCTCGTCAGGGGATCCCAATCTTGGGAAAAGGGTTGGTGAAGAAGGCTGGTGGATCAAGTCTGCTGTCGATGGCCAATATCATTTAACCAGAGGCAACGGCCGAAAAGTGGAATATCATTCAGTACCACAGAAGTGTATAGCGAACGAAGAAATTGTGGCAACATGAGAATGTTGTCGTTTTGGATCTTTCTTTTGCCAGTGCGTGACGTTCGCGCTTGGTCAAAAGCTACATCAGCAAGTGCCTAAGTATGGTTACGAGGGCAGGTCTCCGGTACATTCTGGCCAACCTAGAAGAATCTTACATTTGAAAAATTTACTTTACGCAGACAATCCTTCCACTTCTAATAGCTAAACGATGGCATCGTCAAATAACCACCGTGCTGCAATTGTTGGAAGAGAGCTATTCGATATCATGTTCGAATACCAGCAAATTCCTTGATTTGATTGAAGGAGCCTTCGACGATTTCACGCTCGGTGCCTTGGATGATTTCACGCTCGGTGCCTTCGAAGATTTCACACTGGGTGCCTTCGAAGATTTCACACTCGGCGCCTTTGACGATTTCACACTCGGCGCCTTCGAAGATTTCACACTGGGTGCCTTCGAAGATTCACTTGAACTTTCCTGAATTCTTCTCCTTCCTCCTGATTCAAGCTGAAAATATTCAAAAACATTAGATCCACATAATTCTTTTCAATCCTACAAAAACATTGCTCCTTTTACTCACAATATCGTCCATCCATTCTCGCCCACCAAGTTCTGAGGTCTTTTCATCAATGTCATGTTCAAACACCAGCATTTCACGGCGCGAATTGGAGGACTTGACTGAAGGAGCCTTGGATGATTTCACGCTCGGTGCCTTGGATGATTTCACGCTCGGCGCCTTGCTCGATTTCACACTTGGTGCCTTCGTTGATTTCACACTTGGTGCCTTCGACGACTTTGTCTGAAGTTGTCTCCACCCCGATTCCGCATGAAACTGGAACAAAAAACAGTAATGTAAGATCAATGAAGTTTCGCTACCAAACTCGAAGACAATACCACACACGTACAACTTCTTTTAGTCCCAGTTTTTTCTCGCTCGATTGTGTAACCATCCCATTGCTCGAGATTTGCGCCTGGATTTGCTCTTCTTTCCCCAGCACAGGGCAAGCAGCTACTGCCAAAATCATCGATGCAAGCTGAACAGCTCTCATTGTTTGTCTTGTTTGTCGTCTGTTGTTGATTATGAAATGTGTCAGTAGGTTTCGATACCGGTATTACTAAATTTGTAATCTTTGTCCGAGATGTGGAAGGGTTTTCAGTGGAATGTATGTGACAATATGTGATGTGTCGGAGAGACGTTTTTGTCGTGTAGAGGCGTCTACAAACGATCGAAAATCCATGATAGTTTCGGCGAATGATGGAAATTAGGCCAAGATTAGGAACAAAAAATGGAAATCCAACGGTCTTGCGACGTCATCCGAGGATTGGGAATTAACGAAAGCCTCATTTTTGCTGTCATATTCGTGTCACCGACGACACTATTCGCCAGTCTATGCTCACAATTAATTATTGTCCTGCGCCAAAAAATCACCGAAAACTAAATAAACGAGCCGTTGGGGATGACCACCCACATACCGGTAATAAACTCCATGCTCCTCCATCGCGCACCTCTACAGTACTGGTACTGTACACTGTACTCTCTACTACTATGGTACCGGTACCGTAGTAGTAGAGAGTAGAGTAGCTACCGGGTAGAGCTACCGGTACCGTACTACTGTACTATTTAATTATTCTACTACTACTCTACTAGTAGAGAGAGTAGAGAGTTGAGAGAGCCAACACAGTAACGACCGTAGACCTACTGTTAGACTTTTCTCCGAACAAACACAATCACTCACGAAATAATAGTCGATCTCGCTCAGTGCTACAGTTCCTCGTACCGTACAAGTACAGTACACGGTAGGTCATTGTATGCACAGGTAGTGTACACTACAAAACGGAATTAGGAATCATCCTTCCAGAGGGACATCTCCGATGGTATCAGATATGACGAACTTAGATGCATTTTATGAGGTTAGCCTCCGGCGTGCAATGCCACCGATAATTAGTGAGGATATCTAAACAGTAGCAGGTAGACATTGTAAGTACTCCCCATGATCTTCATTGGTGCCGATTCAACATTCACGAGACGATGTACGAGTACCTGCATAGCACAATGTCCCGTAAAAGTTCTCCCCCCCCCCTCCCCACATTCGAAGAAACGACCATCATGCCCTCTAATTGTAGCATGATCACGGAGAAGAGTCCATTGCAGAAGTCGAAGGTTTTGGTGTAGCCCCTGGAATCCACCGAGTCTTCGGTACTGGCCCGCACCCGTGACTATCAACCTTCCATCCAGTGCTTGGGATTTTTGAATGGATCGGCTTCTCATGCGCAGAGAAACGGCATGAGTACATCTCAAGCAAGGTGTGGTCTTGCTCTGGGTCTTTTTCGATTCCAGCCTTACGATGCATCAATTCTTGGCTGATTTCAATCTCAATCGGATCCTCGGTCTCGTTTATTATTTCTTGGCTGTCATCTTCTTCCTGTTCATGAAACAAGTCAAAGTAATATACTGGATTTCCAAACTTGTGCCCAGGGTCCTGGCTTACGACGGAAATCTTTTTTAGCTGAATGCCAACGCAATCGTCGCAAGCGTACTTGTCAAATTTCAACACTTTAATCACACTATTTTGGATGATTTCTTTGTTTCGAATGGCGGCTGTTTTAATTCTAGCATTGATAAAATGATCACCATCAGAAAGTTGGAGCTGCAAGGGACGAACATTGAATGGTTAGCTCGCGACGCAAACATTATAGGACGTCTCACTAGGGCAATGGATTGAAAAACTTACATTGGTATACTTGCTGGGTTCCTTGCAGGTCGAAGAAAACGACGAAGGGACATGTGACACCATCGACCCTTCCTCCAAAACACTCTGCAGGTCGATTTTTGTAATTTGAAGCAGCGGTTGAAATGATCGATCTCCCGTGGCTCGATTCTTAGCCAGCATCCGTATCGATTTATGCGTGAGGAGTTGGCTGCAAAAGATCCGGCACTCCGTCAAGTCACCTTCCACGAGGGAAATGCTCAATGTATACACATGTTGCTGTCCACAAACCACTTCCCGCTTACTGTAGAGATCACCGTTGGCTAGGCCATGAATCTGATAGTAGATGCCATTAGCATTCGCGGATCCAGCTCCTTCGACGAGTATTCTTTCAATATTGGGTCGGCCACGGCTCGATAAGGTCCAGATATGATTCTGAGATGCACGTAGCGCCTGAGTAGTGATGGCATCAGTGATGCATTTGTCCGAGCAAAACCCTGAATCCTTCACAATGCTCAACAAGTCCTGAGGCTCAATATCTTCGAGAAAGAGGTGCGATGCGCACTCTTTTGCTACGCACAATCCATCGGAGTGCTCGTACAACTCCAACCACTTTTGGAGCATCTCAAACAAAAACAGTTCGCTGGCTTTGACATCCTTGTCTACAAAGATTGACACGAGCTTGGACGGGGAGAGACAATCGATTCCTCCCTCTGTCGCTCGGTCCGGAGGAAGCGTGACGTAGGGTCGACATTGGATCATCATGAGCGAGTCTTGGGAAACTTTGGTATCCAAATCGGCTTCGTCGTAGACAGCACATGCCAAGGGAGGATATCGTGATGTCAAATTGTGAGCCATTGAAGAAACCAACTGAGCGAGCTCGGTCAACTCGAGATAATCAGCGGCTTTGAAAAGCTGAACCAGACGCCTTGCGGAACGTGCATTTCGGTGGATATACAACCGAAACTTAGGAATCTCATTGCGACAGCAAAACTCAACGATTGCCTCTAGAATGACCCCGTCATACTCAAGGGGTATACACGTCGACGTCGATTCTCGAAAGGAGCCGTATAGCATCCTCTTCAATACTTTACTTCTTGCTGCCAAGACGAAACGATTGGCTGGAATCTCTGCCCCGTCTTGAGCCACAAGGATGACATCCGTCATTTCTTCATCCTGAAGGGCTTGCAGAAGATCCTGGATTAACGCATTGTTCGCTGCCGAAGCCGATATCATCGTATTCTTCAATATTTGGTTTTCAGACAGATTGCTCTCGAGACTTTGGCAAGCGATGGTTCCGAGTAGAGCTAGACTTCCGGTACCGGTAGGAGTTTTTATTTGAATGATGCACTACTTGTACCGCTACTGTCCAGCGATTTGAAAACGAGGCCCTCCCGCCGCCGAAGCCTTGTTTTGACCTTGGTTGTTATCTGTTGTTGTCTGTTGTTGTCTGTTGGGGTTGTTGCACATGATGCCGTAACTATTACGCGTAGCATTGCCACCGACCGACCTTACGCGCGGAACGTTCTCCTCTCTGATGTAGGTAACAGCACGGGGCTCAGCGTACCCTGTACTCTTGTACGCGTTCCGGTGTATGTACCAGTATGTACTTGTGGTGGTAGAGACTGTGCTGTGCATATGATACAGTATACGAGAACCTTGGCGGCGACCGATGATGAGATCAGAGTGCAGTGGCGAGGCGCAGTCCCGAATTGATTTGGTCATATAGTCTGGCCGTCGGTCGTGAGTCCTGGGAGCCGTGGGGTGTGATTGGGCGGTCATCGCTTCTCATTGAAGTGCCGATGCGACGATGACCCAACGCATGCCGCAACTCATCTCGACTTGCTGTTGCCGATCGATAGCTTGTTAATACTCGTCGGTTGTGTCGCGAGACTCCGTTCGTATCGCAATGCTGCTTGCTTCCTTGAATGGTTGCGACATGCTAGCGTGCGATATTCAAAACGCGTACTTGACTGCGCCATATCGTGAGAAGTACTACATGATCGCCGGTGCAAATGGAACTTGCCGCATTGCAAAGGAAGACACTGATACAAACTTGTCGGATCTGTTCACAAAATTGCTACCTGAAGCAAGACGAAACTTTCTGGTTGATTGTTTTATGTATTAGTCCGGGCGAGGCTAGAGGGGGATGGTGACGGATGAGTATGGCGTCCAAAACGGATGCAGGAACATCAACACCACGGGATGATTTATTGTTGTGAGGAAAGTGGTGCGTAGTCTCTTTGAAGGGATTTGTGATACACATCGGAATGAATTGTGATGTTCCAAAATGGCGCATTGCCAATTCACAGGGACCGAATTGATTTGGTCATATAGTCTGGCCGTCGGTCGTGAGTCGTGGGAGCCGTGGGGTGTGATTGGGCGGTCATCGCTTCTCATTGAAGTGCCGATGCGACGATGACCCAACGCATGCCGCAACTCATCTTGACTTGCTGTTGCCGATCGATAGCTTGTTAATGTTGTTATAATCTTGTTTACTTTGGTAAGACTGTTTCTATTCGGTCCCTCCCATCATCTTGTCCTGCGTGCATGGTCGGTGCGTACTGGTACAAGCACCTGCCTCCTCGCCTCGGCAATTTAATACGAGTACTGTACTCCTGGCTCCTGGACTGCATACCACGAGATACGAGTACAAGTACCAGGACTCGTACGTGCTGCGGCCGGCTCGCTGGACAGGCGGAAGTAATCAAATAATAATACGGAAAGATGATGATTATCCACGTTTGGGAGTTTTTCATTAAGCCTTCATCCTTCGAACCATAGGCATATTTTCATATTCTACACAAGCTTGAATGATTTGAATGAACATTGTGTTCTCACCAAAATTGGCCAATTATGGATGCGACGCCTTCTCAATAATATGCTTCCGCCGCCAAAGACACGACTTCTTTGGTCGAATAATCATCATCGGTTCACATTTTTCATTTTTCAGTTCCAGCATGGCCGACACATTCGTACAGGGCGCGATGCCTGCGGTTGCTGTGAACCGACAGGAGCGCTAAATTGAGGAAACATCGCCATAAATTCATAGGCGCAATGTGTGTGAAGACACATGCCGAGCTGTCTCAACGTAAAAGAGTGCGTCGAGCAGGTGAGTCATTTACGAAGTAACCCCAATAATTCTAGTAGTAGGCTAATGCGGTTCCGTTATGTACTATGTTGCGATTTTTTCGCCCGTTCTCATTCCCATCAGTGATGCCCCTTCATCATTGTTCGGACTGGGGTTTCCAACTGGGGTTTCCACTCTCTTGCTATCAGTCATCCCATAGGATATAGGGCCATAGTCGCTAGCCCTCGGGAGTATCCATTCACTGAAGCAACCCAGGGGTCTAAGAGGGAAGAAGAGTATGATGAATCGGGATGATCCCTTTGACGGAAAAGGAGATTTGGTGGCCACCAACCTTGCACCCAACGAGGACGAGAGTTCCGTTTTGAAGGAAGAATCTATTTCTGTTAGAGATGGAAGTAGTTTACGCTCGCGACGGTCGTCAGTAAATGCCCTTGGTCGAGTATCCAACACTAGCTTTTCCAGTTGCATCGCTTCATCCCTTTCGGATAAATCCAAAAAATCTCGAGCCGGGATCATTAACAGTGCCTTCGCTACCTTGATGGATGAGGGTGTCACATTGGATGACATTTTACGAGCTTTTGATCCTTCAATCCAACGTAAAGAAGTTACAAGTATTGGGATCGGCAAGTCGCCTGCCCCAAAACAAGACACATCTCCCGTAGTCCCTCGCCGATCTTCAGAACCTTGCCTTCCTATGATGCTGAGTCTTCCTACCATTACCGCTAGTCCAGAGTTTCGTCGCCGTAGCACACAGATGGATGATATGCTATATGATTTCGAGGGCATGCAGTTTTCCCCAGAACCAGAGGGGCCTACCCTTACCCAAGCACCAACAGAGAGTGGGAGAAAAAAGAAAAAAGCCATGCCCCGAATCGAAGGGATTCTCCTTGAATGCCCCCATCCCGACGATGATGAAATCGATTCCGACTTGACCAAGACAGATCCAGAGGAAGAAGATTCCTCTCAAGAGAGGAGCAAAACGGCGGTGATCTCGGAGCTCACGTCTACTTCCTCACCAAAGAGCAGGTCGAAGAGGGCATCTAAGAGCCCTCGAGCTAGGAGGCGGCGTCAAAAGCAACCGAGAAAGAATGAGCTGCCCATGGAAGATGCGCCCATGAGCCCGTCGCAGTTTAATCGACGCAGCATGCCATCCAGTGACAATGCGAAGGTTGAGCTCGCAGGGTCTCCTGCTTCTACAAGGCTTTCTATTGGGATTCGAAGTCCAAGAATTAGTAGGGGGCGATCACCTTTCGAGTATCATTCATCTATAAGCACAACAGGCCGTGGAGGGAGACGCAGGGCATTGCGGTCAGGGACAAGGCACAGCTCACTCGACGAAACCTACTTGACACCGAGAAGAAGCAACCGAACGGGCAGGGGGGAGAAGAGATGGTCCGGCAGCTCCCAAACAAGGACCAACTCAGTCGACCACCTTCTCGAGACGCCGAAAAGAACAGGCCAGGGAGGACTGGACCTCGTTTCACCGGCATCAGACCAAGCCTCCATGGGAAACGAGGTACCGGCACGCGCGAAAATACTCAATACCTTTGAATATCAGAGTCCACAGCTAAAGACGCCTCCACCAACAAAGAAATCAGAGGAAAAACCAAGCTCCGGCGGTACTCGCAATACAATCGAATCTACGCCTCCGCTGAGTGGGAGCGACAGGAGGGCACCCACAGCATCGGGTCCTACGCCCTCCTCCCGTCGAGATACTTCGGAGGGACTTCGCGAAAAGATGCATTCACTCGAGTGCCCCCCACCGCTCTAGTCGATTTTAGAACCTACCCAGGCCCAACCCATGCACCGTCAGAACACATTCGTATCACAGTCAAACACCTTCATAACACCTTCAAAACACCTTCATAACAACGTCAAACACATTCATAACAACGTCAAACACCTTCATAACACCGTCAAATACATTCATAACAACGTCAAATACATTCATAACTCCGTCAAACACATTCTTAACACCGTCGAACACATTCATAACACCATCAAACACATTCTTAACACCGTCAAACACATTCATAACACCGTCAAACACCTTCATAACAACGTCAAACACATTCATAACACCGTCAAACACATTCATATCACTGTCAAACACATTCATAACACCGTCAAAAACATTCATTCATAACACCGTCAAACACATTCATAACCTACCAACAGGCCCAATACGAAGAAATCCCATTTCTACCGAGGGCGTCTATATATTGTTCATACACGGTCAAAAAGAACAAACTTCGTACAAGAAGCGTTAGCGTAATTCTTTAAATCATAATCGGATAGCTAGCCATTGTTCAGAGCCTGTTGAGTGCAGATGGGAGCAGCGATACACGAAACAATTAGAAGAGCCCAAGCTGATATCGACCGCGGGTTCACCCGTTTGTGTTGTCGAATCCGGAGATAGCAAGCCGTCGGGACGACGAAAGCAACAAGGATGGCCATCGACGAGCCTGCCAAACTCCAGACGAAGCCCACACCGGGCACAGAAATGGCAAAGGAGTAGCAGACCCCGACGACGACAAATGTCGACAAGCAATGAACTATAGGTTCACCATCAAAGCTCGATGATTCTTCTTCTTCCGAGCCATCGTGGATCATTTCACCCGTACCGGCATCGCTCGTGGTCATTGTTTGCTCATCTTCATCGCGCGACCCAATGATGTGCTCCTTCTCATGGGTCGCACCATATGCCAGCATGGTCAAATGCTGCTTTTCTGGGTCTCCGGTCACCCTTATCGGGTCTGTTTCGTCAAAGTCGACACCATTGATGACCAAGTGAGCACCCTCCTTTCTCCGGCGATCTACGTCCTTGAATTCTTTTGCTAGAGCGACATCGTTTCTCCAGTTTCGAATCTGGCCAGGAACAGCACAGAACGCTTCCCTACATGGAAGTGTGACCAGTGGTAACCCGAAGAGCAAAGTAAAGCAGAAGCCCATTCGCCCTAGCAATACGGCAGAATCGTTCATTGGAAAGTTCAACAGAATGTTGTCCCGTGTTTCATCGAGTGCGTACAGGTATCCCCCCAAACCAACCAAATAGAAAAGGCTATCGCAGAAAAGAAATCTCGATGAGGGAAAGTGAAAACAAAAATATATCATCACGGTTCACAGGTATTGCGATAGTGTATCACACTCACAAGAAGCAGATGATCATGCTGCTAGCGAGAACAAATTTCAAGCGATTTCTCGTCGGATCAAGTAGCGACGAGTGGACGCCCAAGACATTGTAGCTGCAAAAAAAGCACAGGACAACAATGGGAAAAGCAAACGCATAATCGGAAATATTTGTCGAGTACCAGTTGAGCGGAGCCCGTCGAGGATCATTGGATTGCACGGCCTCGTACGCTCGGTATACAACTGCCACCATGAGCGTCGCACAACTCAAAAATCCAAAATAGCATGTATGCCGCAGAGCATGGAGATCCCTTTTGAGAAGAAGTGGAGTCCCAAATAGCAAAATAAGAATCAGAATGAAGCTCGATCCTTCCTTTGAGGGTCGCAGCGTTGGATCGAACATGTCATCATTTTGGGTCATATAATCGTGGAGAAGGAGTGGCTCCTTGACACTCAGGGGAAGGAGGCTTAGAACCACAGGAGTCCAAATATCCTTGACAAGCACCAAATATGCGGTAAGACTCCCGATCAACATGAGCCCGAGCAAAGATGTCGTCAATACCTCAGCCAAATTCCCAAAAGACGCTTTGGCAACGTCACCGTAGGAGCGACCTCCTGTTCTTCTCGCACAGCTCACCAAGATGTATAGGGAGAAGTCCGTTGCAAGACAACCGTAAACCATGAGAAAAGTGGTAGGAATTATTCCGGCTCTTTGAAAAACCAGGGGCAGACTCAACACGCCTCCTCCACAGGTTGTCGCGACGATGTTGATGATAGCAACAGCCATTGACGACTTTCGCGTGTCACATTCGTGGACTCGATTGAGCAGCTCCAGAGATATACGGCGTAGCATCAACGCTCTCTCGTGATCAGAATCATCAACCTGATCAGGTTCCATTTTCGAAGAATCGAAAGTCACCGCTTCCGGGAAAACAATCACTTTTCCATGCGGAGACATCATGACCAGATTCCGGCGCCCTTTTTCCGACAAAGCACCCTGACTCGTATTTTTTAAGTGTACCGTGAGATCAAACAAAGATGACAATGATTCGAATCGAATCCTCTGGTACTGGGTGCTTTGTAACGAGTTTTGAGGAGATGTGAAGGTTCCTTCTTGGTTTCGGAATAAATAGTGATGGGCGGGGATCGGGGATGGGAGGCAAAAAATACAAGTGCACAGAACAGTGAAGCCGTTCGGAGTCGAACTTTCGCATTTTTACATTATTTACTCGTATTTACTTGACAAAGGACATCCACAAGAAGATATCCTCTGAATAAATGTTTGTGAGGCAGGGGCATATAATAATTGACACCCATGCGTCATGTCCTTCGTCGTGACATAAGCCTCAGAATGACGTACCCGCCCGCTCGCTCGCTTGCCCGACAACCGATATCTGTGTCTTCGCGTTTTGATGTACCGAGATCGATGATATCGGAAAGAGAGGAAGGAAGGAGAGACGATGGCTTCGTATCTATCATGTAGCTCAAGCTCTCGGGTAGTCGTAACAGGTAGATGAGTACTCGATCCATGCACAGTCCTCCCGCCAAAGTAGAATCGCATCATGCATCATCATTGAGACTTCTTTTTCTTTCCCGTAGTCTTGGTTTTCGCGTCTACTACTCCCCCAGCACCATCAATCAAGGTCCAAAGGATTCTCTGCGAATCAAACCCCAAGTACAATCTACTTTTTAGATCCCAGCCTTTAGCCTCGAGTTGGTCCCATAGACCAAATACTCCCTCGTGTGTTACTGGCTGGGAAATCTTAAGCCTGGCAATTTGCGTCATCGTTCTGGCGTCGTGTACGTACAAAGTTTGATGTGAGACAACAAAGAGCAAAAATCAGCAGCAGTGCTTTTACAAATATTCGGTGTTCGCCCATTCCAATTCGTCACTTACTGTTTCACAAGTTTGGAATCAATAGGATGAATCTTCTTGGAAGTGCTCACCTCCTGCAGTAGCAAGGCATGGGCATAGGCGGCCAACTCATCGCGACTCGTCGCCCCAAGCCCAAGGTAGACAAACAGTTGGTTTCCTCGCACCCCGATTAGGTACTTTTCTTTGGCAAAGAGTTCGGCAAATTCAAAATTTTGTACGTCAATGGGACAGTTCAGGTGAATAGACGGAAATAATAGCTTCAAAGTGGATGATGCCAGCGACTCGTTGACTTGGTCTGGTGTGGGCAAATTCTTCAATGCATCACCAAGCTCTTTATCGCCCTTCTGTTCCACAAGAATCGGCAATATAGTTTTCAACACCTCGACTGTTCGTTCTGGGTTCAGTGTTGCTAGCTTGAGCAGTTTGACCCCCTCGTAGTTTGCCCACACATGGAGAATGGTCAACACGCCAAATATAATCCACGTGCAAGCATAGGGCATGTTCTGCAACATATGCGCGACGGCAACGCCACCTATCATGCCCAGTAAGCTCACGAGAGTTTCTTGTGTGGACTCTTTGGCACTCAAATCTGCCATGTTCCCATGTCGCGAAAAATGTTGTGTGATTCGCCCTTTGGTGGCCCCGGCCGACATGCCACACAAAGTTTTGCCAATTGTCGAAAGGGATAGAATGCACAAGCTCCAGTCGGACCCCACGTACGGCGCTAACATATCCAAGGTGAGTGCGACATCATTAATAACATCGGCAAATAGTCGAAATTCCTTGACATGTGTATCTAAGTGTTGCGATGCAAAGTAGGAAAAGACGAGTCCTCCCACCATGCCGGTGCCATCTCGAAGCGCCCATTGGACGGCCGCACTCGCCGCCGTCGCTTGGGCATTCCCCACCCCGGCCGCTTCCAATACAGCACGTGTGGCCACCACTCCCCGCCAGTAGCTGCACAGTCCTTGTATTCCATCGTACAGTTGATAGGGCAAATACGATGCATCCACAGAATGAGGAAAACCCAGAGGGAGAAAGAGCTCCACAAAGATTTTGACCAGGCGACGATTCCATGCCGACTGTTGTTGCTCTTGAATTTGTAGTGCAGGTCCCTTGCGTTTGAATACCACTGGTTTGATTGATGCGGTGGAAGACTGGCTGCTTTTGATTATTGTGTTCATGTCCACAATGTACTCATAGTGAAAGTTCTTGTGCTCGAGCGCCGCTTGGCCGGTCGTGGTCGGGTCACTAATATTATCATCACTATTATCCTGCGTTTTGGCAGATTCTTCATCGCCAGCTCCGGCGGTCAGATCTTCTGGATATTCTCGAATGGATACAATCATGGGCGATGGTGTAAATGAATGCTAAGACGAAGAGTTAATCGTGTCCGAACAACTTTAGCATCGAACTCTATTGCGCTTCGAGAGGAAAAAGCGGAGAGGCAAAAGTTCCGAGTCAACAATAATAAATTACTCGTACGAGTGCGAGTAAAATATAAAAGCGGGAGCAGCGCGACGATATGACGAAAGATCGTTCTTCTGTGATCTCTCTCCCACACGTGCCGTGAGCACGCGGCGGTACAGTATGTTACGTGTACAGCAGTATGCCCTCGGAGGCAAAGTCGAGTCCAGTGGGTCAATTGGCTCTGTTTCCGTCCCGCCATTTTTCGCAAGAGCAAAGTTCGCGAGAAGCCAAGGCGACGATGAGATCTTTTCGTCTTCGTCGTCGACCTTGGCTGGTCGTACAACCTTTTGTTACGGAAAGCAACAGTACAAGTACCGATCGAATACACACACACATACATACTCCATGCTGTGTAACACTAGCGTGATAATAATAGCCAATCATGTCGTCAGAAATAATTCAGAATGAGGCGTCTCTCATTCTGATCGCGACAGCTTCCATTTTGATGGATCGGATTCTGAGACATGATCTCGTCTCCGAGCGACTACAATGCCAGGTTTGGTCGTGGCTGACGTTGGCACTTTCGATCCGATCCTCGTCATCCGTGGAAGAACAAAACAACGGTGGTGTTGACGAGTTTCGGTTGTTTGAAAATTGGCTCCATGCCGTCGTCTTTGCCAATATTGCTGCCATTTTTGCACACAGCACTCTTCAACGGTCGACCATTCATCCCGGCAGCGGCGGTCGAGGAATCATCTTTTCGTCATCTCAATCCACCCAACAATACCAAATTATTGTGGATTTGCTACCATTCTCAGCTTGGTTGGCCATGCTTTCCTCTTCGATTCCCATACTTCTAGTACAGGATCCCTCGTCCGTCTGGCACTTCAATTCGCGCGATGCTATACTTTGGACCTGTCAAGTCTTTGTCGTTTCGTTGGCGATACTGTGGGCACTGCAATGGCATTTCCATCGAAAGGCGCGTATTGCACATGAGGTACAGGCGATTCCTAGTACGAATTACTCTGCCGATCATTTGGGGACATCTGCTGCTGCAAGGATGGATGAGAGCCAGTGGTACACTTGGAATGTCGCCCAGACTTGGCATTGGATGTCAACACAAGTTTTCGCAAGGCTGGAGGACAACAACAACAACAGCAGTAGCAACGATGACGACGACTCTCAATTTGTGCTCCGACTACTAGCTCCCCAGCGAATACGTGGAACCATATTGGACACTTTGACAATACATCGTTTGGTAGAGACACTCCATATACCGTATGGCGCTGCGGCTCAGCTATCCCAGGCGATTGAACGTTTGACACTTCGACATCCCAGACCACGAGGCGGCATCCACAACCACAACCACAACCATATCCACAACCACAATAATGATTTACAATCCGCAATGGACAAGTCGCCACCAAATTCATCTTCATTCATGGAAAGTCCAACCGATTGGCTAACATTGCATGATCGAGAATACAACAATCCGTCCGCTCATCGGCAACCAACCAACAGTCGCTATAGAAACACAGACAGCACCAGCGGCGAGAGGTTTGCCAACGACCCTTCAGCTTCCGGCCAAAATTTGCATTCCTCTTTTAGCCAGCAGCAGCTGTCTATCCCCACACTGGGACCCGATCAAGAAGAAAAGCTTGCCTCGATCATGAAGGAGCGATTCGGGCTTGAACTACCATCCATGAAAACACCTTCTGATGCTAGTAGTACGTATGATCAAGACTGGAGTGCAAGCGCGACACCACAAGAGACACCCACGCTATCACGATCGAGTCTGGACCGAACGGGAGAGCACTACTTTCGTCCTCCTCCAGTACATGTACCTGTTCCTCATCCATTGCAATCTACTACTGGTACAATACCGAGGGAGGACGACCAAGCCACTAACAATCGCAGTCGCAACCATCACCAACCTGATGATGATTCTTTATCGTCTCATACTTCCGTCCCACCGTCGTTGCTCGCTACCATGCCACCAAATATTCGCGAAATTGTTCAACGACGACCCGACTTGGTCCAGCAGCTCTTGGCTGAAAAGCAACAACAACAACAACAACAACAACAGCTATTAGGCTCGTCATCGCCGTTGCGGAATAGCCGCCGAGGAGTAGATGGCGTGATATATGAGAACGAAGAAGAAGAATTCCAAGACGAATACGGCCACGACAGCACGTCCCAGCAGGACGACGAGACGACAAGTCTCATCCAACGACGGCTCCGGCCAAAGTACAAGTCGACAGAGGGAAATAATACAACGTAGCAGCTTTTGCGTTTCTTGCGATACAAACAAACGAGAAAGTAGTAGCGTATTGTATTCTCAGCAATACGCAACCTCTAGAGTAGATTGTATTGTACTATACTGTATTCGTAGTGATCCGCAAACTGGAGCAGTGTAATCGTACAGTACTTGTACTACCGTGATACAAGTAGTATGCTAATATCATCTGTCTATATTTGCAATTATTGTCCAAGGTTGCTGCTCAATATTGGTGATGATGATGATGATGATGATGATTCCTTAGTGCCGACTTGCTGTTGAAGTCTCAATCCCCTTCAGCACCCGCTCAAACGAACGTACAGACCGGACCACATCTTCCTCCGTTGTCATCCAGGAGCAGACGCTAATGCGGATTACTTTATGGCCACCCCAGGAAGAGCTGCCAGCCCAACATTCCCGTTCTTTTTGAATGCCCTCCATCACCTGCTCTGTGAGTTCATCGGTTGCGCAGCGAATAAGTAATTGATTGAACACTACCTCGTTCACCACCGTAAACCCAGGGATTTCCTTGAACAACTTGCTGAATTGCACCGTCCGTTGGTGCATGCCATAAATCATCTCCGCCACACCATTTCTGCCGAGGTATTTTAAAGTTGCCCACAGTTCGACAATGCGACTGTTGCGGGACATTTCGAGGGTGTAAAACATCCCGTCTCGCGATTTTTGGCTAACGACAATGTAGCTCCCGCTGGAATGCAGGGCGGCCGTCATTGCCTCCCGGTCAGCACACATTGCAATTCCTGAATCATAAGGCATATTCAGTGTTTTTGTGCCCGTCTACTGCCCAGGAATCCGCTTTTCCCAGCCCTTTAGTAAGGTGTTCGAATTCGGGGACGGCCGCGGCCCAAAGTCCAAACGCGCCGTCTATGTGCACCCAGGAACCTGCGGCGTTAGCGAGGTCGCAGAGTTGCTCGAAGTCATCGTAGTCTCCCGTATTTACTTCTCCGGCCTGGAGGATGAGAAGGGTTAGATCATCCAGCTTTGGCATTTGTGCAGGAATGATGCGGCCCTGTTCATCCACGGGAACGAATTCAATATTCGCCGTGCCCAACCCGAGCATAGAAACGGCCTTTTTAACGGAGGAATGCGATTTCTCGCCCGTCACAATCCGAAGTTTGGGCGCGCCGTTCAATCCTTGTTCATTGACGCTCCAGCCTTTGCGTTGCAAAAGTCGGTAACGTCCGGCTGCCAATCCAACAATATTCGCCGCCGAACTACCACTCACGAAACCCGCAGCAGTGGTCGATGGTAAACCGAGTAAATCGCTCAACCAGGCTTCTACGGTATGTTCAAGGGTAGCACAAATGGGTGACATGACTTCCATGGCCGAATTCTGGTCCCAAAATGTAGCCATTACCCTGGCTGCTGCACCAATGGGCGTATAACTTCCGGTTACAAAACCGAAGTAGCGGCCGCCCGCCGTATTGACCGTTGCCGGAGCTCCGTATTGTTGGAGTTGTTCAATCACCGATTCAGCATCCGTTGGCTCGTCTGGCAAATTTTCTGCAAAATGTTCAAGATCGGCAATCGCTTCTTCACTGGGAAAAACGTGACGACCTTCCGTCTCAGCTGCATATAATAGTCCATACTTAAGAGCACCTTGCTGTATGGAATCATCATGATGGTCGGCGAATAGTTGGGTCTGTGTTTTTTTCATTTGCTTTATCTTGTATATCCAAATTTAGTTCCTGTCCATTGGGTAGCGAACGATAGTCCTCTCGCGATCGAAGATCGTCAGCTTATTTATACGCAGGCTGCCTCCAGATCGGCCTTCGGACACTGTAGTGCGGAGCGCTGTACAAAAAATTGTAAAAAAAATACACGGCAGGAAAGTCACCACCGAATCTATTATGGTTGCGATCTTCACGGTAGTGTTCGGCGGATGAGACGAGCAGAACGGCGTACCTCATCCGTCGGCCGCTCTCACATCAACACAGTGTTTTTTTATAACATGACTGTCATAAAGGTACTTATTTAGTCTGGGTGATGATACACGGACACATCTGTTCGATAGAGTCGTTTGTCCGATCAAAGTGTTCGTCAAAAGCATACGATGATGAGTGCAACACGATGGAGATGAACGCCGCAGACGATCGACGACGATCGTGCCAAAACGTTTGACGTGGACAGTAGCGGATTATTTGCTTCTTTCCTTGCTTCCTTCCTGTTTCATGTTCATGTCTGACAAGACAAAACTGCGATTCTTCCACAAACTATTCCAAATTGCAAGTGCTCATGTTTTTCTTCGGTCAACACAATTGATTTCTACTACCGGTCGAGCTAGACGACACTACGCGTTGTCTTGTGAAATGAGTCGTCGTCATCAAGCATCGTCCCCAAACATGATTTACCGGTACACGTTATTGGCGGTCGCCCTTCTCGTCCTTCTGCCTGCCGGTTGGGCTTTCCGGGTCGACGATCCTCGCACTTTCACAAAAAGAACACACTCTATCCCTCGACGGCAATTAGTATTACTAAATATTGCTCCTCAGCAGCTGGGGGAATTTGAAATACTCTCGTCGGTAGCGGCCAAAGAAACACGAAAAGTGGCACTTTTGGATTTTTTGAAAGACGGCCAGGAACCCATTCCTTTCGAGTCGGCTTGGGATATGCAGAAACAAATTCTTGCGGCACACGTGGATCGACTCCTCACCACTACTACTGAGGAAACTTCGGAAACAAACCAATTTATTGAAAGTGCTACTGCTTCTCTGGACGAGTCGTCGTTGACGACGGGAAAAGATACCATCATCTTCCTTCAACACCACCCAGTCTACACGTTGGGGACGGGATCCGACGAAAAGTTTATCACATCGGGCGGTGGTGATGTTCCAGTGGTTCGAATGGATAGAGGAGGAGAAGTCACCTACCACGGACCAGGTCAGCTCACAGCGTATCCTATTTTGGACCTCCGAGGTTACAAGCAAGATATTCATTGGTACATTCGCGCACTGGAAGAGGCGGTAATTGTGGCTCTTTCTCGATATGGCCTCCAAGCGGAACGACAAGATGGTATTACAGGCGTTTGGGTCAATAACTGCAAAGTCGCTGCGGTCGGTATCAAATGCCGAAAATGGATCACCATGCACGGCCTGGCTGTCAATGTGGAAGAAGAAGCGCTGCGAAATTTCGATGGAATTGTTCCCTGTGGACTAGAGAATCGCCAAGTGGGGTGCGTCAATCAATTCTTATCAAAGAGTATCACGATATCGGAATTTTCAGAGACGTTGAAAGAGGCTCTAGAAGATGTCTTCCAGATAGAATTGCTCCACCACCAAACAACAAGCACCTACCCTCGCACAGATTGAAAAGACCGATGATGATGATGATTCGATTGGAAGGCTCTGGCTGGTGGCATTCATTAGTCAATAGCATACAATCACTAAGAAAGCTACAGTATGTATTTCTTCGTACGGGCACTAGTTCTAGTTATATCACTGTGGGAATAAGAATGAATCTATCGGCGGAGCCTTTGACTACATACATGAACGTGCCGCATCACCGATATTTGACTCAATCGACCAATCAAACTGTCCCACCTTCAACCGATCACGACTGATTGTGGACTGGATGCAGACCGCAAAACCATATTTTTTTGAGATCGCGACGATGGGAAATCGAGATTTGAAGATGTATAGTCGACAACTGGCACCACAATCACCTCCAACGCAAGACAACTGCAGTCTTATCATGGGACGCAAGGCAGCAGCACTCAAGAGCAAGTCGGTGGTCGTGGTCCAGTTCCCTCATGATGGTCCCATCCACAATCACTATATCAGAGGAAGAAACGAGGATGGTGAGAACGACGAAAACGAGTACGAAGACCAAGAAATTCGAGTCGCTCTGGATCTACTCGCGTCGCTTGGTGATGATTCTTCCCCGCAAAAAGTAACAAAGATGATGACGGATCCGTCGTGGGTATTGACGCGAAATCTCTGTCAGACGTTGCGATCTGCGAGTGGAATCAAGGATCAACTTCAGGCCTTGCAATCCTATCGGAGCACTGTGTTGAACTGGAAGCAACCAATTTCATCAAACGGCTCTTCGGCCTTGTCAACGCCTTATATATTCGATGAATCGTTGGCAGGTGCTCTTTATCGGTTATTCCTGGAATGGTCACTATCGGCCCATACACCACTGCCCTTGCAACGAGTCCTTCACTCTTGTATGCACACTTTGGATCCCGATGGAAAAGAGTTAATCTGCTCGTCGGTGCTTCGGTCGCTTTGGGCCCAGGATTCTTCCACGGCGTTATGGGAGGACCCTCTTCATTCGCTAGATGTGGCTGTCAACGCTCCATTTCTATCATCCATCCTTCAAACTACGCTCTTTGACGATTGTCTTTCCTTCATTTATTGTCGATGGGCTGAACCGTTGCTGCAGCAGCTTCACCTTCAAAACAGCGAAGGGGCAGGGCAGGCCGATGCAGCCACGCAAGGTCTCTTCCTTGCCAAACTTCTTAAAGTGCTACTACAGAATGTACAAAGTGATCAAATAATCATTCCATTTTGCAGCGAGTTCGAAGCCTTGGTGTCACTTTTGATGAAATGTCCGACCATGCCGACGGAAGGCTTCAATACTCTTGGAATTGTCTACGCCAAGCTGTATTTGCAGGGAAAATCGAAGTCTAGTTCACAACAATCTGTATCCAAGGCTGCCATCTTGGCTGTCCAAAGCTTGGATGAGGAGGATAGTAGTTCTGATACAACACAAATAATGCTTTCCATACTGGCTCGACTTTCGATCGTCCAAGGAATTTCCGCCACTTTGGATCTCGAGAGTTTATTGTGTGTCGTCTCTCTCAATGATAACAAGAGAGGCGACGACGACGACGAGAGCACGCCACTGGAAGTATGCTGGAAGTATTCATTACATGCTAGTCAGGTGGCGACAGACGCGATGGATCGTTGGGCCGCACTCAAAGGCTTATCGACGTTGGCTGGTCGATGGAAGCAATGTCAGCAGCAGCTACATGGGAATGATATTATTGAGACGGACGGGCCGTCGTCTCCTGTTGGTACGCATGTACATCAGCACCTTTTTGACGCGCTAATTCTAGATACCTTGGAGGTCGTTCTCCAAGCCTGGGAGAATCCACCCTTGCGCAAACTTGGTACGGCTATTCCGGGGATCTTTCAAACCTTGGTACAACTTCTTCCACCTTCGAAGCGGCAAGAGCTATGCCGAACCGTGTTGGATCAGCCATTAAATCGAAAAGGAAGATATCTGGCACTTGAAATTCTGTTGCCTTACTTTCCAACCGACAAAGACGAAACCTCCCTGATAAGGGCAGACTCGCTACTGGAGGGAGTGGGCGATCGAGGACCCAATTCTGGTGCCATTGCGGATCTTTGGATTAAACTGCTGGGGTTTTACTGGAATGAAAATACCGAAGAATCAAATCTAGAAGAATCGTTTTCAGAGTGGACGCGACAATGGGTGCCCTCCTTGAGTCGTGCCCTGCTTGAAGGAGAGTTGAGTCGCCGGAAACAAGTGGCCGCCTTTTGTATCGTTAGACTGCTCGATTGGATCAAACGCACTAAATCACTACAGTCGCATCTCTCCGAATCTATGGTACTTTTGCTGAATCACATCAGCAGTGAAGCACCGTCGTCGTCGGAGAATGCTACGGATAGAGTACTGTGGGCGTATTTGGAACTCGCAAGACAACTTCACTTGCAAAAAGTAATGACACCCGACGTAAAAGTGGCCATTGCAGAGTATGTACCCCCGAGTCGACTGCGTTGGGCTCTGACGCATGAGTCTTCATCTCTTCGGCTTGCGGCATTTCGATCTTTGGAATCCATGGTTGGAAATGTGTACAATGAAGGAATACTGGAAGAAGCTGAGATGTGGAAAGGCACAATCCCTTTTTCCATCAAGTCAACGGATAAACAGGAATATACCACGGAAATTCTGCTTTGTCTTACAACCTTTTTGGATCGATTTTCAGCTTGGGAAGCCACATTCAACACCGAGACTGAAACCGACGTTCCTCTTCAGAACTTTTACTCTTTTGCTGCCGATTTTGTAATTGGCCGTTTGACTTTAAAACTAGGTGTTTATCCTGGAACTGTGGTCGACAAGGAAGAATTCAGTTTGGTGCTGCTGGAGACCATGCTGGCGTTTGTGTTGCAAGACCAGTCATTCAGTAGTGACAATGCCACTCGGAATGGGATTGTGTTCCAAAGGAAGCGTCAAGAGGCGGAGCAGGCTACCATGTCGGCACTTTTAAAATGTATCTTGCAACAGGAGGCTTTTGCAGCACTGTTCTCCCTGTTGCATTCTCCATGGGATGGTACTCGAGCTATTGCCTTTCGCGTACTTTCCAAACTTGTTGTGGCAGCTCATTCGAAGGACTTACCCCTCCCAGAGGCTTACTCGGACGACTTGGGACTCCACCAGCTGAAGTCTCGTGGGTTTTATCTGGCGTCCTCCCCACGACAAAGAGAAGCCGATACCGGTTCTAGGTTTTTGGCTTTTGTGTTTATGTCAAAGAAATCTGGCGAGGAAAGAGACCAGTATCTATCGGAATTGATTGGCTTATTGAGTGTCCGGCTCTTGCGAATGAAGGAATGCCTGAAAGATGTTCTGAACAACGGGCCATCAGCTGTAGACTCTGGGACTGCACTTCCGCTCGCCCATGGTATCATCCACGCAATTCTCTTGACTGTTCAGCACCAGAAACTTCTTGTGAAAACGCAAAGCAAAATTAATTCTACGGACCAGGCAAGAAATCAACTCTACGAGAATCTGATTGGAATCTTCTGTGAAGCCATACAATTGTCCTTGAACATCGTTGCCGATGTACGGGACGGAGAAAGCGTGGAGGGCATGGATGATACTCTTTTTGGTGATGGTGGCGACGAAAATACCAGATCATCGGGGACGCCCCTCAATGTCAATACCGGGGCGATAGGTGCGAATGGAAATTTTTCGAAGCTCGCCCAAACGAACGAGGAAGCACAAGAACATAGACTTACTGTGCAACGGGTTGTTGTAAGTTACAAATTGAATGACTGGAATGAAGCCTTTTCCGATGCTCACATGTCAAATTATGTAGGTCGGGACTTGGTTGTTAACAAAAGAAACGTGCGCTGCAGCTTCTGCGGTCATAGCAGCCCAGGATTTTGATGCTTCGCCTGATTTAGTACAGAAGTTTGGAACGCTGCTGATTTCCACGCTGACATCGCTGAAGCACGCCGGTGCTGCTTTTTCTGCACGCGATTCCCTACAGGAGATCGCGATTGCATGTATACGGAGTAACAAGGAAGAGCTACAATCAATCCCCGAGAAATGGATTGATAGATTGTTGGACGAGATGTGCTCTGTCGAGAGGGTCCGGGATTCAACGTTGCGAAGGAGCACCGGCTATGCCCTCGGTTTCCTTGCACTGATGCGGTCAGAGCTAGCGATAAGATCATCTGTGTCGATGATGTGCTCTCGCGTTTTGACAAGGCTTGTCGCGTACTCACTGCCAGCTGAAAATCAACTGAAAAGTACGCTTTCTGGGCTCAACGTGTTAAGGAAAGGGCGGCAATGCGTTGCTAGTGTTTTCTATTCTTCGACTTTTGACACCGGTGCCAACCTACTCCTTCCAGATTCACGGTATGAGGTGAGGTATTGGGTGGTGAAGCTGTGTGTGATCCCGAGTTGGTCTATCTCACCGTCTCTTCTTTATAGGCGCGCTGCCGTGTCCATGCATTGAATGTCTTGAGAATGATCATTCTTGACGCACCTCTTGCTGATGTCATGAGACCCTTCATTGGAGACGCGATAGTCTCTTCCCTGCTTGGGTACAGCGATCCGTCGTGGGCTGTTCGAAATTCAGCAACAATGGTATTTTCAGCTGCGATGTTGCGGGTGGTTGACGCTGATAAAAATGCCTCAAATACGGATCGGACGAGCAGTCAGGCGATGACGGTGACAGAGCTCTTTCGACGCTACCCAGTGCTTTCAACGTTCTTACCAGCTATGATGGAGCATTGTTTGGTGGATCAGGATAAGCAAGTGAATTCACAACTATTTCCGATCCTGCAACTTTTTTCGAGGATCCAACCTGTCGCTCATTCTGGAGGCGTGCCTGCGACTCAAGCTTATCCCGGCATCATTCGGAAAGCCTTGGGTAACAAACACCATGCAATACGTGCGGTAGCTGCGCGCTCCTTGGCGAATGTATGTTCTGATGAGATGGATAGTCCATCGTCTTTCTTCTGGAGTTTGAAGATTAGCCATTCTGCTCTCATGGAGCCAAGTGACGAAGTCGCTCTCGATTGGAACGCTGTGGACGGAAATCTTCTAGCAATCAGCTCGATGCTTTCCGCTGGCTTGCCGGTCAGGAATGTACTGTTCGATCTGGGAATTCATTCAACATTGATGCGGATAATCCAGGTCAAAGATGGATCGACACAATATCCGCCTTCGTGCATTTCCACCGCAGTGGACATACTGGCTCAGATCGCTGTGGACTCTGATCAGCGAAAACCCTTGATTGTATCCTGTATGGATATTGTCGACAATCGAAAGTTTGAGAGGATGGCAGGTGGAGCTTTGGCATACGAATCAGCTGCAAAGGCAACGATTATGCTGATGCAAGGTGATATATGGGATCCATCCCAAAGTAGCACCTTTGGCGACAGTCTGGCAAGTTTGCAATCACTGCTATCGTCCGATTTAATCGACGTCCGGCTTGTAGCTGTGAAAGCGTTCAAGAAAACAATATACAAGAACATTGATCAAATTCTTTCGCAGACAGCAAAAAGAGCCGTGAACGCTGATCAAACGCTGTCGAGAATCGCCGCCGTTCTACTCAGATGCATGGAGGTTGAAATGAACCGCCCAGGATCGGCACAAGATTGTCTTGGCCCTCATGTCCCGACTGTAAGGCGTTTGTCACGCTGCTTTCTAGAATGTTTCGATGGATATCAAAATTTAAATGAGCCTGCCCATTTGTTCATGGTACAAGATCGGGAGCAGAATGGCGCGTTATGGCGAACGGCGATGGCTATGGTGGAGCATGAGCAGTTTCTAAGGGAGCCAGCAATAGAGCCAAATGGTGAGGCTTTTCTTTCCGGGAATGCTGCGGAGCTTATGTCAATCCAAATTGCGTCCGATCTAGTCAGTGAGAACCTGGAAGATCAGAAACTGGAAACATTCGTAAAGGTTATTTGTCATCTGAACAATTCTCAGGCCTCGTGGAGATCTCGTTTCAGTGCGACCAAAGCCGTTGAAAACAGTCGCACCCTTGAACTTCCAGCCCATTCTAAATTGCGAGGGAGGGTGTTGCGAGAATTATTAGAAATTCTTCAAGATTCTGATCCCGATGTCCGAAAATGTGCGGCTCGAGCTGCCAGATATGCCGAATCCTTGGGGCAACGAAATGATGAGGGTCCCTTGTCCGGGCTCCCAGTACCTACTCTGTGTAGACTGTACCCCGTAGTCTTCCGTTCGAAGTCTGGCGACGAGGCGATGGCATCAATGACGATCAATTCCCTCCTAAAGATTGTGCTCGAAAACTCTCGAGGTCTTGTTCCTGCGATACAGGCTCTAGATGCAGAGATGGAGCAAACACGAAATATCGGTGACCCTTCTACTCTCACACACTCCTCGGCAGGGCGAAGGATTTTCGAAGAAGAAGATCCGAATCCGTTCAACGAACGGCTCTTGAGCAGTCAATTGGCAATACAAGCTATGGTGCGATGTCCTCCTTGTGAATATTCCACAGCGACCAACGAGACCGGTCAGAGCCTTCTTCGGGAACTTTTTACAGCTATGACCAGCATTCGCAAAACGAGCGATCGCAGAGATTTGACTCATGACATGAGTCGTTTCCCGGTTGTGTTTCCTTCGCTACATGGACTACTTGGTACCATAGTCGCATCGATCTTTGTTGGCCTTGTTGTGGATGATGATCAAGTTGAGATCCAGCAATTGGCCAAGGGTTTTCTTGAGAGCTCATCATCGAGCATGCATCCAGAAATCATGGCCGTTACTGAGTGTTTGTTGCATGCACAGAGGGGGGACGAGGCCACAAAGATCTCACTCGAAAAGTGTTTGTTCTTACTCTAGAACGTGATACCTGCTTTCACTTTCTACCCGATAGCGGAGTACTCGTGTTCGTAGTCTACGTGGTGTCTGACTTCTAATCAATCGACTTCTATCTCTCCTGTGCCATTGCACTATAGAATTTAGCTCCTCTGCGAAAACACGCAGCATTTACTGCGTACGGTAGCATTATTGATTATTGTACCCCCCATTACCGTACGAAGTACGTACACCACTGATGTCATGACTGAAGCCTCGTGACTCGGTTCGGGTCTCGACGATAGATTTCGCAGTTCGCATCTTCTCGCAGGATCTTTGCGCGCCAGGCGGCCAATCGAAAATCCCAGCGTGCGACGATCGATGGACGACAGAAACAAATCAATCATCATCATGAGAACACGGTTGTCATCGCTTACCAGCTGCTGCCGTCTCCAACACAATCTCGAAGGTTCCGTTATCTTCGCTTTGCATCGATCATTGCCTCCGACCCTGTCAAAAAAAGAAGCTCCACAATCAATGCCCCCTTTCGAAACAAAAAGTTGAAAAACACAAAAGAAAACTTTGAATCACAGCATCATCATGAGACCTCCTGTTGGCGTCCTCGCTCTACTGCTTCTTTCCATCACGACTATCGAATCGTTTGTGCCCACTGTGGCCGTCCAAGTGAGAACGAAGACTGCCACAGAAACCCGCGTCGACTACAAAAATCGTGACGAGATTGCTCACGAGCTGATCGAATTGATCCCTGGAGAGCACCGGGCTCACACAAAAGATTACAGCCCCTGGAAGCGCATCGTGGAATTGGAACGCGCCGAAGACCAAGTTCAGGAATTGCAAAAAAAGTTGGACAAAGTTAAAAAGGAAGAAAAAGCGATTGAGAATTTGGAGCAAGTTGCCTATGCTTTGTTTCTCCAGATCGCTCTTTTGGGCGAAGAGAGAAACAGCATCCCGAAGCTCGTCAAACGACTATTCCGTCTCACAACCCAGCGAATCAACAAGACTATCGGAAAGAATGTGGATCGAGCATTGAAAGCACTGCACATGTTCCATGAGTACGAATAGGGAAGAGCACTGAAACCTTGCGAGTTGGCTGTCATGACGACCAACCAGACTGATTGCTGCAAGTGAAGAATTACATGTTTGGCTCTCTTGGAATTACACACTAGGGCAACGAGTTTTAAAATCCAACACTATACAAGTTTCTCTCTCTTCTAGTAGGATAACGACTGGACTTCACTGAGCCGCCTCAAGACGTAGTACATCATAGTAGAAGCTGCTGTTAGTTTCTTTCTTCTGGACAACTAAGCAGAGCACCACTCGAACTAGCAGCCGACTCGTCGTCGCATCCCAGCAAGCCTCCCAACATAGAAGTACTATTTCATCTCTGGGCATTTTTCCTTCTCTCTAAATATTCATCGATGCCGTCCAAACTCTTCTTCCAAGCATCTTTCGTCCCTTTCACAATTATCGGTTTCAAAAGCTTGCCCAGCCAACGCTGTTCCATACCGGCTTCGTATATGATACGAGTACCATCAGTAGGACGACCTCCCACTGGTTCCAACACTACTCGTTCCACCCACTTCTTGCATAGCGGAGCATTCGATTCGAACACCGAGAAGGCCCAAACCCTTTCTGGTATCAAAACAATGAATTCTTCGCTCGCTTCCAATCCACCCAATACCACCCGACGTGTGGCTCCCGCAACCCCCTTCTTCTCGGGAGGACTAGTTTCCTCGCAGGAGATCATGCCTTCGTACCACTCTACCCATCGGGAATGATCCATGAGGATATCCCAGATCTGACTCGCTGTTGCCTTGACGGTCACCTCCACTCGTATTTTGAGCGGGGCGCGATCCGGGAACGATACGGTACTCTTCTGTAATGAATAAGGCATATCGGCGGTGTAATTTCCTTTCGCAGCTGCGATCGGGATTCTGGAATGGTAAGGAACAAGAGTTATAAAGCAAATACAAGTATTTACACAATGCCTCTCGGTGTGTCACTTACTTCACCACTCTATCGAGAACCGAGGCGAAGGGGTGTGAAACTGAAAAAAAGAAGATCTTGCAACATCGTGAAGCGTGCGACCTTGCCGAAGCAAAGCGAAGCAGGACTCCTCACTCAAATTGGTTCGGATGGATCGAATTTGAAATTTGAGCTCTCTGCAGCAGGTCATGTGGGAGCTCGTGGAGAAGCAGTCAATGCAGTCGAATAGTCATCACTCGTCGTTTTGGTGGAATGTGGAATAATGTTCTCGTCTCGCCGCCATGCGCCCGGCCTGCCCGGCTCGGCTCGGCTCGGCTCGGAGGACGATCAATGGGCAGACAAAAGAGAGCACCACAGCAAAAAAAAAAATGAGAAGAGTTCTCTTCGATTCTTCTCTTATTCACACTCGCGTAATAGTTCTCAAATCTCAATTCTCAACGCACGTGACTACTCGTATTACACCAAGATGACATCGTGCACGAAAGTCCATGTTCGATCATCTTAGAAAGCAGAAAGCAGCACTGAGATAAGAGACAAAGACACTTTTCCCTACTAAAAGAGGTGCATTAAGACCCGCATCATGTCAAAAAAGTCACAGAAAATAAGCGATGCAAAGGATGTCTCGTCCGATCCTTCCACCGATTTGAATTTAGTAGAAGAAGGGCGGAAAGATGGCAAAGAGGCATTTTCCAGCGACCGGGTTTCCGAGACGGAGGCCACTATGGACGACCCATCGAGGCCACAGCCTTCGACAAATCGAACCCAGAGCAGGAAGACTACTCAGCTTTTGGTGGTGTTTGTGTGTATTACCCTCTTTTTGGGCGGAATTGGCGCACTTCTCGGAGTGCTGTTACCAAAATACTTAAATGGCGGAGATGATGAAGTTACCAGCAGCAGTTATTCAGAAAACGATAGCCCCAGTGCTGTGCCAGTAGACGACAAGAATACTACGAGCATCATGAATATCACCGGTAGCTACAACTACACCAGCCTGGATCCTCCTGATGATCGAAATGGTGGCTTTTACGCTGATTCTCGAGCGGAAGCCCTCTACGATGGGTACACCGATGTTCTAGAAGGAGGCAAGATTTTGGCTTGGAAGCAGTCGCTACAACAACAAGACAGTGTTCACCGTGTCGCTTTTGACATGGAGGTACCACAGGAGATTTCCGAGGTAGCCATTTATGGCATTGTACTCGAGCGTTGGGGTTTAAACGCTCCAGTTTCTATCCAATTGCAACTATTTGATAGCGAGGGCTCCAGCTTTTATGATAGTATCCTCTTCACTTCTGTCGAAGGAGAAGGCGAATGGGTGGAGACTTTCATGACGTCGGTCATTGAAAAGAACAAGGGGCGCTTGGTAACGAAAGTATTTTTGGACGTGACTTGTCCGAGAACTGAGGAGAGAATCGAAACTTTGAACAGGAACATGCGGTGTGGTATCAGTGAAGTTGACTTTCTCTAAAAACATTCAAAGCAGGGGTGCATGCATCTGTTATAGAATATGCCAGCGCTTTGCTAGATGAGTCGAGTCGTTCATGTTGAGTTGAATGTGATAGTCTGCAATGCCGTTTCCATAGAATAGCATACGGGTACTGTGTTTTCTTTTTCTCTCAACTATCCAAACATGGTACCGGCGCTTAGTAGAGGCACTCCGGGAGTTTGTCGATCAAGAAGGGCTCCCGTCCCTGTTTCCAAGTTTCCAAGTGACGCTTCATCTCCAACCTTTCTCGAGTCAAGGTCACACCAGCACTAAAGACTTCGTGTGCCCGTGACGATGATTCTTCTTCCTTTGAACGGATCCAACCCGCTCTTGCTACTGAGGCTTCCTCGACTTCTTTCCAAAACAGCGGCGACAGTTCATATACAGCATTGTTGGAATCACCATGGACAGTTGAGGTCATAGAGTAGAAAGAAAACGAGCAAAATCGATCCGTCCGAAGCATCAAGCGTGGTGGTTCCGATTCTGATGTTAAAACTATTGAGGCAAGCACCGTTTCTTCGATACTTGCTTGGTCCGACAGAATAAAAATATGGCAAGTGTCGTCCTGGAAAGATACGCCGCCAATGGCTTGGTCCTCTGTGTTCGGAAAGAAAATGGTTTCAATGCAATTTCGAACGCTGTCCGCTTCATTTGCAGCTGCGTATTCCAACTGCAAGACGGCACTACTGGAGGCGGATTCTCCTTCGATATCCGGGTATGGGCAGTGCGATAAGAACTCATGGAAAAGAAGTCCAAAGAGCAATTCTGACCCATGGACGAATAAGTCGCTCAACAGTTTCGTCGCACTATCCCCACTCGTGTCTGCCACGTTGGCCTGCCATTCCGTGATATCGTCCTGTTTCAGCATTATTTCCGTCTCCTGAAGCATTACAATAAGGTCATCCTTCAAACCCGTTTGATCCTCGGAGGTTTCTCCTCGTATAGCTAGCATATCTTCAAAAGATGATATCTCGACGATAGAGATATCTCCAACGGCCGTCTGGTTTCCCGCCTCAAAACCCTTCGTCCCGGCTCTGGGTCTCAGTGAACCTCCTCCATTGTCGCAGATCGAAGACAAATCTTGGTCAGTTTTCCAGCGAATGTCCATATCATTCACTATCGCATAGAGAAAACCTGTAGACAGTGCGACAAGAAACGGGTAAGTGGAACTGGAATAATTACAGTACACAGATGGATAGTACATCTAGCACCGCAATAGCCTTGCGATGATGACTCACTGTTCAAGGCAGTATAGACTCCCTTCACTGTGGGTCTTTCAAAATCGATGGAGATCAAAATGATACCATGATGACGCTTTGCCTCGGACGATCCATCATCATGAATATACTTGTCCACTATTCGAACGGGTGCCAGTGGCTCTAGATATGAATGATGTCGAAAGGTCGGAGTCCCTGGCCCATAATTGTATCCAGTAACCCGTTTTTCTGACAACTTGCAGAGCTTCAAATCCTCGACTGGGTCGTCCGAAAAATATGTCGTTCCAGCAGTACTTGTACTCTTCCACATATATATTCTCCTCCTATACTCCATCAAATCGATCAGTAATGCGGTAGAGCTTCGGTGAGGATCCCCAATGATTCCATGGCGGGCTCGAGCCGTCACATCCAAATCCTCCAAATACCCGGCTCCCGCCCAGGGACCATGTTCTTGGACGGGTCCATCACCAGAATCGTGTTTGGCGATGACCACGGAACAATTTTGTTCCGTTGTTGTGAGCCAGGTTGTCAGCAAGGAGATGGTCTTTGGACGATCCGACATGAGATGTACGCGGCACGAGAATGAGCTGTCGCCGCCGTCGGAATCATCATGACCCGCACGACCCTTATCTAGTAGCCGTTCAAGGCATTCTTTTTCATGAGGAACAAAGGATCCATCGTCGGCTCCCACCGTATGGCGACTATGCAGCGCCAAACTAAACGTGGTATCATCAGCACCATTATGATCGTCACTGCTGTCGCCATCATTATTTCCAACAATAATGGTGGAAGCAGTAGGACGTTGTAGTTGAAAGATTTGTGCGTACAGCATGCCGTACAAAAATTCCATACCTTCGGAATACAATTCCATAGTAATGTTCTGATGGTACGTCGAAAGGCGTTGCGTGATGTAATCTTGAAACTTTTGTTGCTGGAGCGGATGAGAACTCCAGGAAATACGCGTAATGGACTTGTCCTGAGACAAGACATCAGGAATCTGAGGATATAACACTACGGCATGTGCCTGGTCCTCTGTGGCAGTTTTCATCGAAAGCGACACTGGAACGACAGGCTCGTCCTTCAAAGCCGGTAGTTTCTCTTTCCACTCTAGATAGGATGGCATCCATGGCGCTCGTTCCAAGACTGCTCGGCAGTCCTCTTCTTCGTTCTTAGTGTTGTGATACATCCAGAGCACTGTACGGTTGTGTATCATGGACCACACCACCGTATGGAAAAACGAATGAAAGATATTTCCAGCTCGTTGAGGGCACCAGTAGTAGGCCACTGCATACTTCCGCGAATTCGCTTGTGCATTGATAGTGATATTGCTGCTGCTGTTGTTGTTGCTGCTGCTGCTTGTCAATTCGGATAACAGTGCTTGGTGGGAATGTTGTTCGATATACTTCCGCAGTGCTTGGACAGGTCGAAAAGGTGCGTGTAGTAATTCTTCGTCCCTCGTGGTGGTGGTTTCATTTTTATTGGTAGTAGCATTTTTGATACTCTCGACATGCAACACACTACTGTTAGAAGAAGAATGATTATGAAAAGCGTAGTTGTTGTGGATCGACGATGATCGACCAGAGTAAAGAATGGAACTCCTCGATTCGTTCCTGTCGTAAACGAACGACACCAGGAACAGCAGACCCAGCAGCAGTATCGGCACCACCTTGGAGCTGGTACTACGTGTACTTCGGCAGCCTCGACGGTTGCTGCGGCGCATGATTAAATGATGTACGAAGTATCTCTGACGACGAGCGATGAAAACGGTACATAATTCAAGTACTACTTCATCATCAACATCACCATACCATTGTCGGCATCTCGACAAAAATCGCCAATACGTCTATTACAGTATTGCTTTTTCAAATCTTTCGAGCCGTTAAAAGTCGGTTTTTGAGTCAGATTAATCTAATCGACTACCTAGACCGAAGCAGAGCTCACGATAATGATACGTAATAAAAATGCCCGACGAAGAAGAATGAAGAATAAATCATCATCATCATCTGCTCCGTCTAACTAAACTAACAATGGTACTACTCTAGTAGAGAAGTGACCTCAAGAAGTAGATTACAAATCTAGCTACTAGAATAGCACGCGTACAAGTCAAGGAGTCTCAACTAACCGCCTCCAGCAGTCCAAAATCCTCGTTCTTTACGAAAAAAACTGACAACATTGGTCACCGATCGGACTCGTTCCCAGGCAGCTAATGTATGTCCTTTGTAAAGATTCCAACGACGTTGAGTCTGAGAGAACTCTTCGTGTGGTAACAACAGCTGCAATGCTGTTTCGTCATTGTTGTCACTACTGCTGCTGCTGCTGCTGGTGGTGGTGGTACTATTGGCTTGCCCAAAAAAGGTGGGACGATTCCAGCCTTGAACCCGAGTTCGCAACAATTCTTGGACGACGGGGGATGCCTGCTCTAAGCTATCAATCGGTTCAGCTTGCAATTCGAGCATACACATTCGTCCGGGAGCATAAAAGGGTGGACCTTCTCCATATCTTGTGTATTTCAATAATCGGGGTATTTGCTCCTCTTTGGTGGAACCAAACCAATTCCACGGTAACCATTGTTGACTGGAGCGGCGGTAGTTCCTACTTGTAAGGATAATATTGCTCATTGAGTAGGTTTCGCGGGCTCCAAAATTGTGTTTGTTTTCCATATTGCTGATTCCAAATTGAATTAACTTGGCACGTTTCGGCGACACTACCATGGAGCTAGTAGTAGTATTCGAAGCAGTCGTAGTTGTGGCTTGGTTGCATTCCTTCTTGGACAAATCGGGCAGAAATAATGGACTATTGGGAGCACGTCGTTTGCAATAAATGGAAAATCCCAGGGTGCCATCTTGTAGGTTCCGCGTTGTACTAGTAGCCGTTCCCCAGACATGGATCGTTTGGTTCTGTTTTTTCTTCTTGCTGTTGATACCAATACCAATGCTACTACTGCCCGATTGGAGGAGAGATGGCCACTCGGAATGCACTAGCAACTCGCCATTCGTTCGTTCGATCAAGGTTGTCGCCGTTTCATACACAGCCGCCGCTTGATCCAATGGGATCAATTTTTCAGGAGAGTAGGGACGGACCCGAATCGTCCTCAAGAGCCTGGTCACATTATTTGATGTTGTCTCTCCTCCTCCTCCTCCTCCTCCTCCTTCTCCCAGAGTATAACAAAATAAATGTTTAGACCACATGCTGGCAGCACACTTCCACGTGGCATTGGGATGATTCAATACTTGCGCGTAAATGGGTCGATCGGCAGTTTCGTTGCTTCGCAAGAGCGAGACCCATTCTAACCCTTCCACGGATGCCACCCGTCTTCCGTCCAAGGGATCGTACAAGGCTCCCTGATATTTCCAGAGCTGCTGTCCCGTGGGCCCGCATTTGGCTTGCACCCAATCGTCGACCATGCCGTTGCCGTTGCTGCTGCTAGTACAACCAATCGGTTGTCGTGGGGTCATGGCGCCACCAAACTTCCAAGCATATGTTGCCAGAAGAAAACACCGCACCAAATACATCATCGGCGGGCTAGACCAGCTAGTAAAGAGGTGAGGAAATAATGTAATGTCTGTGAATGAAAATGAAAATGGTCGTCGACCAAGGACCAAGGAGGATCGACGAGGATCGAGCATCATCGAGCAGCGAGAATAATCATCGGAGCTTGATGATTGTTCGAATCGAATGGATCCGAAGATTCACCGTCCGGTCATCCGTCCGTCGGCATGGATATTCGACTCGCTCGACCGCTAATGTGTCGTCACTAACTACTGGTAAGCCAAATGCCATAATTATTTTTTGTGCGCAAAGAACCACCGCCACCACAGCAAAGCGCGAGAAAAATACCGTACGTTCCAGGTACACGTTCTACCTGAAGGTGCAAGTACCGGTACCGGTAGGGAACATGCGCCGCAACGATCCAACCAAAAATCCAAAAGCGGGTATGGAGGTGCACATACCGTTACGAATGAAGCACATCAAAGTCACCGGTTCATAGATTGCAAAATAGTAGTCTACTCGTACCGTCGAAGGTTTATCAAGATAGTACTTATTCTATCACGCTACGTTGTATCGAAAATGGGGTGTGGATCAAGCCAACCGCACGTGCAAGAGAACGATAGCCGACATGAAGCTCGAACGGAAACTACGGGGATTTGGGATGCTGATTTCGCTCCCAAGAAATTGTTGGTCAAGGAGCAGGCCGCGACTGTAAGAAAGCTGCCAACAACAGCAGCAAAAGTAACCGGTGATATCAATTTGACTACTCCCATTCCATCGCAAATTGTCGAACAGAGACTACCAAGTGCATCGAATAATATTCGCAATAGTTTCAATCCGCAGCAAACTTTTCCTGCTGCCAAAAATTTGGGAGCAGCAGCACCACCAGCATTAGGAGGATCACAAGTCCACGATGAGCTCGTTAGAAAGTCTATTCCGGCAATGATGCTGGATAACAACAGTCACTTGTTCTCCAATCCTGCTGTGGCTCCTCCTCGGAACGAGCCCAACCAACATGGACCATCAGCGGCGTTCCATCCAAATTCCCAAAGACAAAGACAACACCAGTCTCCCCCTAGAACAACACAAATGGCGGCACCAGCCGGTGTGCAAATATCGCCAGTTCCGGGTGGTTCGAGTTCAAGCCACAGCCGTCGAGCCTACCAAACGACGGGCTTGACCCAGTCGCCACAAAGTACTGCGGGGGGTAAGAGTCATCGACCTCACCACACGATGGATAGCAACTTCAGTTATGGATCCCAGCACAACACTCCGAATATGTCAGCGAATCATCATCATCATCATCCTACCATGACCAACACCTCAGGTCACAACCGCCCAAAACAACCATATCCGGATACAAGCGTAGCGATACCCCATGGTATGGTGGCTGCTCCCTTCCTCGGTGGTGATCATCATCAGCGCGGACCAGCACCCCCACCTCGACCCGGCTATTTTGTCGCCCATCACTCCGATGAAGTATCTAGACATCAGAACAAGGGAAACTTTGACGATTATTACATTCGAGGAAGAGATGTACGTCAACGCTACAACAGGACAATTGTACTAATTGTTTCGTGGATATATCCACCGTTGTGCAAATCTCACACATGCACACAATTTCTTTCCAAAACGTACCATATTATATGGCATATTCGTACATAAATAGCTTGGAAAGGGCGCATTTGCAAAGGTCTTTGTGGGAACGGAAAAGTCGACGGGACGAGAATATGCGGTTAAGAAAATATATGATCGAAATAAAATGAAGTGGAACGGGCGAGATGCATTGATGGACGAAATCGGGAGTTTGCAAAAATTGCGGCAGGCACCCAACATTGTGTATTTGCATGAATATTTTCTGGAACAGCAACAATGTTATTTGGTTATGGAACTACTTCCGGGCAAAGAATTGTTTGAAAGAATCATTCAAAAGAGCACGTTTACAGAGCAGGAAGCCCGGGATTCCTGTCGTTGTGTATTGAGTGCGTTAGCCTACATGCACGAGCGCAGGATGACGCACCGAGATTTGAAACCAGAGAACTTGTTGCTTGTGGTAAGAGCATCCATGAAAATAATGGGCGTGGAAATTTTGTCTGGTTCGGTCATCACACTCACACAGCTTGCTCCAATATTGACTGTTCTCGCGATCCTAGGATGAGTTAGATACTGATAAAGTGAAATTGTCCGACTTTGGATTCTCAAAATGTCTTCAGACGAAAAATGAATGCCGGACACTTTGTGGCACCCCAGGGTATTTGGCACCGGAAATCTTGGAACGATGGCCGGCCTACGACGTGAAGTGTGATACTTGGAGTTTCGGCGTAATTTTATTTCTACTCTTGGGAGGATATCTACCATTTGATTCTCATGGATCGAACGACGCCAAACAAGTCTTTGAAAGGACACGCAATGGTCAATACTACTTTTATCCGCAACGATGGGAGGGAATCTCACATGCTGCTAAGGATCTGATTGCCAAATGCTTGACGGTCAATCCCAACAAACGAATCAGTTCTCAGATGGCGCTGTCACATGAATGGATGGGAGCAGGACTGGCCTTGCCCAAGACGATGATCAGTGCTCAAAGTTTAGCGAGCACATACTACGAGACGAGAAGGTATCAGGGAGAGGACCGTCTAAAAGAGTTGAACGATGACTTTACCGTATACATGGGCGAAAGGGAAGGCGACTCCATCGTTTCGGCAATGACAGGAATTGCACGGGCTGTCGGTGGTGGAGGAGGGCTAAGCCCATCTCCGAGTAACCCCCCATTCAAAGAAGACAGTACCAGCGGTAAACCCTTTTCGCACTTTTATGCCAAAGAGGCCCAGCTGGGAAAAGGAGGTTTTGCAACCGTCTTTCGGTGTGTGCACAAAGTTACAGGTACAACCTTTGCGGTGAAAGAATTCGACACTCAAAATGCGACCAAGGCTGAAGCGAGCATATTCCGAGACGAAATTATGGTGCTCAAATATCTCCGTGGCGCCCCCTATATCATTCGCCTCTACGACGTCTTTGAGGGAGATAAGAGGACGTATCTCGTCCTAGAAGAAATGAGAGGCGGTGACTTGCTGCATCGTATCATCGAGAAAGAAGTGTATACCGAGCGTGAGGCCCGGGAGCTCTGTAAAGTGTTGTTCAGTGCCGTCAACTTTTGCCACAAGAAGCGGATTGCTCACCGCGACATCAAACTGGAGAATCTACTTCTACAAGAAGAGAATAATGACGCATCTATCAAGTTGGCCGACTTTGGATTTGCCAAAAAGGTGAAACGGGAAAATGGATTGAAAACCATGTTGGGCACACCTGCTTTCATGGCACCCGAAATCTTTGACTGGCGTAAATCAGGCTACGATCAACGTTGCGATCTTTGGTCTGTCGGGGTTGTCGTATTTTCCTTGCTCGGAGGATACTTGCCATTCGTGGGAAAGGATGCAAAGGAAATTTCGATGCTTGTCAAGCGCGGAGAGTATACGTTCCACGATGAGTATTGGAGAGACATATCTCCCTCGGCCAAGAAGTTGATTAGTGCCCTGCTGCAGGTGGACCCCAACAACCGGCTATCAGCACAACAGGCATTATGTTCGCGATGGATGGCGATGGACGATGCTGAATTGAGTGTTGTGGACTTGTCCTTGACACAGAGTAGAATGGAGCGAATGATGACTGGCAAGACGAAATTCAAGAATGCTGTCCGTGCGGTGAGTGGAATCGGAGCTACAAAACGTCTTGACCTTTGGGTCTACTATTCGAATCATCTTTCATCTTACTGACACTGCCGAATTGCTGCACTTTCTATCAGGTTATGGGTGTCAACAAACTACAGGCCGCAGCTGGTCTAAAGAATTCCATGCGAGATCTGGGCGAATCTTTGTCGACCCTAGACGAGGTATGTAGACTAGTAGTGGAATTGTTTTTTGAATGATCCGGCCTTCAAAGGTTACGTTATGGAGATTGGCTGGGCACCCCCATGATTGACTCACGATGTTTTTGCTCTATACTTCGACAGGGTGCCCTGTCTTTTGTGGATTCGGTGGGCGATTCTGCTGGCAGTGAGCTGGATATTGAAGTATGCTTTGAAGATGTGTATGAAATTGGGCCGCCGGTAAGTTACTGTACTTTTGACACTCTGCAGAATTGTATCTTTGGAACGACCAATCCAGATCTCATCGAAATTCTAATCCTAATCCTTGTCTTCTTGGTAATTTACTGCACTTCGCACAGATTGGTGTGGGTTCCCTTGCCAAGATCCATGCGGCGAAGAATTTGGTGTCCAATAAGGAATATTCCGTCAAAAAAGTCATTCGAAGACAGCTTCATCCTGGAGACTTTGCTGCCTTGAACGATGAGATTGCAGTCCTCCAGGAAGTCGCTCAAGGTGGCAAAACACACGTCGTTTGCTTGTACGAAATATACGAGGATCCCGATGCGACGTATTTGGTCATGGAACGTATCCAAGGTGATATTTTGATTGACCGACTGATTCAAAAGAAGAAATACACAGAATTTGATGCGAAAGAGCTGGTCCGAAACTTACTGCAAGGTGTCCATCACTGTCATCAAAAGAGTATTGCCATTCGTAACTTGACTTTGGACAATCTCTTACTGCCCGAAGGAAGTGAAACAGACATTATCATTACCGACTTTGAGATTGCCAAAAAGGTCTTGTATCACAATTCGCTCAAGACCCAATGTGGCACCCAAGAGTTTGTCGCCCCCGAAGTCTTGGAGAACCGCCCCGCCTACGATGTATCCTGCGACATGTGGACGGTTGGCGTGATTGTCTTTATTTTGCTGGGCGGCTATTATCCTTTCCGTGGCAAGACGGATGCTGAGATTTTGAAGAATGTCCGATATGGCAATTTTGAATTCCGTGAAAAGCTTTGGAATGGCGTCTCGGAAAATGCCAAGGCATTGTTGCGATCCATGATGACGGTGAATCCTGACGATCGAGTAACGTCTGGAGCGGCCTTGGGTCATCCCTGGATCGCGGCGGACAATGTTCTCTTGTCCGCTGACTTGAGCGAAAATATGGAGGAAATCAAAAAGGAAGTGGCACACAAATTCAAAGCCGCTGTCAAAACGGTCCTGGCAACGCAACGTCTTCAACACCAAGTGTAAGGAGAATGAGCTCTATTAGAGTCGGGTGCCAGTACTATATCTCTACTAGTAGGCTTGGAGAAGTGGAAGCACACTCTATCCGTGTTAGTACGTGTACTGTACGTACCGCCTTGAGTAGCTGTAGGTCAACGACCTTCTAATTTACAACTACTGTACTCTAGCTCTAGACTCATTTTTGTCATTGCCGGATGATTCATTCATTCTTTCATTCTTTCTGCACCTCATTTTGTGGCGAGGATCCACGTTTTCCCTCTGTGCTATATAAATCTAGAGGGACTACAACGATGACCATGGCCAAAATTACAGTACGACATATGAATGGCACGACAACGACGACTGACTCGACTGACTGACTCTCTCCTTGCGCGCTACCAGGTACCCGGGCGTTGTTGTTGAATACCTGTACAGTACTGGACTTGCGTAGAATGTCCTCGTATGTAGACATCTGGTACATATCGGTGTAAAAAGGACGGCCCGCCAAAAAGCCTGACTGTCGATGACCGAGCGAGCGAGCACGCACAGCCGCGACACGAGCGACGGTGGCAGTCGGTCGGTGCGCTTTCTTCTTGGATATAGCCGCCCAGTCGCGGTCGCGGTCGACGAAGGCATGGAAAAATATAGGGCATCGGAGGGTCTTGCTCCTTATTTTGTTGCTACTGGTGATACCGGTACCAGGACTGTCGTTGTCCTCCTTGCGTTTGGCGACTATATTCTCATCGGCGGACGACTCGGCCCCTTCTTCTTTCCATAGATCGACGCCTGGAACGCCTTTGTACCAACAAAGTTGAGAGACCATTGATTCATTCATTCAATCATTCATTCTCCTCGGCGGTTCCGTTCATCAGCTACAGTAGCAATCGATCGAGTCCGAGCAACAACGAGAAATCATCGACATCTCCCTCTGTTCTTGTTTTCGTTCGGTTCAGTACGGTAGACTAGTAGCCCCCCCCCCATTCTACACTACGAGTATCTATCAGCAACATGGGATGCGGAGCTTCCAAAAATGATACGGCGGATCTGACCGGCTTTTTTGGTGCCGACCCCGACGAGCCCCCGGCATCCAAATCTCCCGAACGAGCGACGACGAGCCCGCAAACGAGGGTAGCGGAACCTCCCGGCGCTGCCGCTACCGCTGCTACTTCTTCCAAAAATCCAAGGCCCAGTACTGGTACTGGTACTGGTACTGGTACTGGTACTGGTGCTCCTAAATCCGCGACGACAACGAAAAAGACCAAAACCAATAAACCGTCCGATTCCAAGAAGAATAATGGTGAAAAGGCGACGTCTCCTTCTTCTTCTTCTTCGTCTTCACCCTCCAAAAAGAAAAAGAACAAACCCAAAGCCAAAGGATCGTCGTCCAAACCTGCTATTTCATCTTCGTGGACTCCCATTACCGCGGAGATGGCAGCCGGTAGTAGCGGCAAAAGCAAAAGCAACAACAACACTACAAGTAGCACTACCGGCCAGAAGAATCATCATCAGAATCGCAAGACGGAGTATGTGGCACCGCCCAGTTCGGAATCGTTTGTGGTGAATCCTATAACACCACCATCCGTAGTTGTTCCACCCCCTGTCGCGGCTCCTGCTCCTGCTCCTCCTCCTGTTGCACCGTCTCCCAAGACGGCACAAAAACACACCCCGGCTCCGCCACCCCCCAAACCATCCATTCCTGGACCTAAAAAAGAAGAAAAGGAATACGAAGAAGACGAAGAGGAGGAGGAGGAGGAGGATGATGAGTACTTTGTGGAGAGCCCCGATGAGGATTCCGAAGCGTCGTCGACGTATTCGGACACGATGCATACCGATACACAACAACGTGATGGTCATGCAAATGCGACTGAGGATGAGGATGAGGCGAAACAAGAACAACAACAACTTGACGACGATGACTTTTCGGTCGCTCCTAGTTTAGCAACGGCCATGAGAAGTGTCGTGAAAACATCCTTTGATCAAATTTATTCACGAGGTCAAAAGGTATGTATGTACGAACCGTATACAATGAAAGGAAGGACGACGAGATGGATGCGATATGGGCTCTGGTCGGTGTAGCCATGGATGGGCACAAGAAGTGCCAGGTATTACACCTAGCGCCCGTTCTCACGTTGTCTTCCTTTCTTCGCCACACCTCCCTATTCTATTATCATTCTATTCTATATTATAGCTTGGATACGGCGCCTTTGCCCAAGTCTTTATTGGAATTCATCGTCCGACGAAACAGGAATATGCCATTAAACAGGTCGATCGGGCCAAAATGTTTTGGGGAGATCGAGATGCTCTCAAGGATGAAATCAAAAACTTGAAAAAGGTTCGAGATGGACCCAATATTGTGCAACTCTATGAAGTCTTTGAAGAAAAAACATTTTCTTATCTAGTGACGGAACTCATGTCGGGAGGGGAACTATTTGATCGAATTATTGAAAAGAAAACCTTTTCGGAAAAGGAAGCGAGGAGTTGTTGTCGGTGTGTCCTCAGTGCATTGGAGTATATGCATTCCAAACGAGTGGCGCATCGGGATTTGAAACCAGAAAATCTACTCTTGGCGGTACGTGCGTGGAAAGGATGACTACTGCTGTGCTAGATGATGATGTGTGTGTGTGTGTGTGTGTGTGTCCGCTTCGTAGTGTCACGACACTACCATTCCAAGCCTTCTCACACTCCCTTTTTCTTACTCTCTACTCTACTCTACTCTACTCTACTCTACAAATAGGATCCCAAATTGCTACTACCCGTCAAATTGGCAGACTTTGGATTCGCCAAATCGGTCGAAAAGAAAAATGGATGCCGGACTTTGTGTGGGACACCAGGATACTTGGCGCCAGAAATCTTGGAGCGGTGGCCAGCCTATGATGTCAAGTGCGATGTGTGGAGTGTCGGTGTCATTTTATTTTTGTTGTTGGGTGGCTATCTGCCCTTTGATGATGATGACGAAGACAAGGTCTTTGATCGCACCCGGAATGGACAATACGACTTTCGACCGCAATTTTGGAGAAATATTTCCAGTGGTGCCAAGGATTTGGTCACGAGGTGTCTTACCATCAATCCCAATAAACGAGTCGATGCGACAGCGGCGTTGAACCATGAGTGGATGCAGGTTCGCGAAGCGGAACTGGCGACACACTCGGTGGACGTGGACAAACTCAAGAGTGTCATGGAAGCCAAGCGAAAAATGAGAGCCGCAGTCACTACGGTAGGTGATAGTCATGTGTCATGATGATGGCAGGGAACAAGTCATTGGGTCGTGGGCCTCTACCAGTGACTCACTAATGTTTATTTGTTGTTGCTCTTGTGCATGTGTGTGTGTGTGTGTGATTACAGCTCATGGCGGCAAACCGAATGAAGCAACTGAACGACGACTTTTCAACGTATCTGGAAAAACGGCGCGGGGATTCGATCGTGTCGCACTTTTCGTACATGACGGGGGGTACGTGGGCTACCAAATCGGGTCACGTTCGATATGTGGAAGATAGTCCCAGTGGCAAGCCTTTTAGCCAGTTTTTCAAAGTCGGGGAACTTTTGGGCGAAGGTGATAGCTCATCCATTTTCGAATGCGTCCGGAAGTCGACCCAACTGCATTATGCCGTGAAACAGATCAAGATCAAGGACTTGGACAAGGCGGGAAGAAAGACACTCCGGGATGAGATTGTAGCACTGAAATTGCTGAGGGGAGGGCCTCATATTATTCGACTCTACGATGTCTTTGAGGAGCCGGAACATAAATATTTGGTATTCGATCGGATGCGAGGTGGTAATTTGTTGGCTCGAATTGTGGAGAAGGAAGTCTATACGGAAAGAGAGGCTCGTCAAGTGTGCCGGATCGCGTTGACCGCGATTGATTACTGTCACCGGAAGAAGGTGGCCCACCGAGACATTAAACCGGAAAATTTTCTCCTCGTGGTAAGTGATGTTTCGAGAGGCCAGCTCTTGCATTTTGTCGACGGTTCTCCTCTCTCACTCGTTTCTCGATATTCTAGGAGGCTGGCGATGACACCAGTGTCAAAATTGCTGACTTTGGATTTGCCAAGAAGGTCACCCATGAGAACTCGCTGAAAACGCTTTGTGGAACAGCTCACTATGTTGCACCGGAGATCTTGGACCACAATATCAAAGGCTACGATCAGCGTTGCGATATTTGGTCCCTGGGAGTTTTTGCCTATGTTCTTCTAGGTGGCTACCCACCATTCGAGGGTGTGTTGGAGCACTTGGCAGATGAAATCATGAAAGGCGACTTTGAATTCCACGATGAATACTGGAGCGAAATTTCGACTTCGGCGAAGAATCTGATTTCATCCATGCTGGTAGTCGATCCACAGGAACGAGTTTCGGCATCCGAGGCCCTGGCGTGTCGATGGATGGAAATGGAGGACGAAAGCCTGATTGTCAAGGATCTGACCAGGACGCAGGACTCGATTCGAAAGACATTCGATCCAACTGAAAAGGTCAAGACGGCAGTCAACTCGGTGCGTACTCCCGCACACATCCATTCTTGGCGGTGGACCTGCGATTCTAACACCTTCTGTCTTCTCCTTCTTTGCAGATAATCCAGAACAACAAGTTCATGTCCATTGCAGGTATGGTTCCATCAAATCCTTTCAACGAGTCGATGGGTATGATTGTCGACGACGAAGAAATGTTTGTAGATGCCTACTCATGGGGTGAACAGATTGGAATCGGCACCTTCTCCGTCGTTCACGAGGTGATGAACAAGGAAACAAAGGAAGTATATGCTGCTAAACGTGTCACGCGGAAAGATCTTCACCCCAGCGATGCTGTGGCGCTGCAAGATGAAATCTCTGCCATGCAGCAAGTTTCCGACTGTGGGCATATTGTCAGATTGTACGACGTCTATGATGAACCCGACTATACGTATTTGGTGCTGGAATGCATGCGAGGTGGGGACTTGATTGATCGCATTATCGAAAAACGCCACTACACCGAATTTGACGCGAAGGAAGTCAGCCGAAAGCTTTTGGTGGCCGTAGAATATTGTCACAATAAGAAGATCGCCAATCGGAATCTCAAGCCCGAGAACCTCCTTCTCAAGGCTGGAAGCGACACGGATGTCAAGATCAGCGATTTTGGCTACGCCAAGACAGTCACATTTCCGAACTGTTTAAGGACGCAGTGTGGCACTGAAGGCTATGTTGCCCCAGAGATCCTCCAGCACAGACCCGCCTATGACATTCCATGCGATATGTGGAGTCTTGGAGTCATCATTTACATTGTCCTCGGAGGCTACCGCCCATTCCGTGGAGAAGGCGAAGAAGTAATGCGACAGATTCGCTACGGCGAATACAAGTTTCACAAACGGTATTGGAGCCATGTCTCGGACGATGCCAAGAATCTCATCACGCGGATGCTGACTGTGGACCCTGAAAAGCGAATTACCGCTAAAGCTGCTTTGAACAGTCGGTGGATCAATTCCGCACAATCCGACCTGGATGGGCACGAACTCACCAACAATATGCAAGATCTAAAAGCACTGAGGGATGCCAAGAAGAAAGTTAAGAATGCTGTGAATACGATCATTGCGACCAACAAGCTTCAGAGCCTCGGTGGGCTCCGAGCATGGCAGGACTTTTAAAATAGCTTGTGTGGATTACTTTCTTTGAACAGTATATGTGTTCAACTACTTCGTAGCCTTGTTGGCGACTGGACTACTCCACAAGTGTTCAGGATTGTGAGAGTGAGAGTCTAAGTAGGTTTACAATGTAATGGTGATAGCTGGTGAGGTGGTACGTATCAGGATTACCATTTTCCTTCCCGTGTCTCTTGTCGTTCGAAGAGTCCGCCGAGCATCACGCCAAGTTCGCGTTTCTCGCCCGGGAGGAGTTCAACTCCTGGTCTCCCGTGGGCGAATCGCATGTTGCAGAAAACAGCGACATCACCTGCAGCCCATTCAATTGGGATCCCAAAAGTATCATACGCGTCAGTCCAGAGTTGTTTTTCTTCGAGTGAGATCGGAGTATCATCGCCGAAGAGCATATCCATTGGCCGTAGTTCTTGAGGAATTTCCTTCAAGGCCGGCCATGAGTCAAACCATTCACCATCATCGGCGATAGATGTAACCAGAATGTTTCGGTCCAAGACAGGAACATACTCAAATGCAGACTTATAGTATCTGGTCTCCATTTGTAGCCCATCGGTTGGGTGGTCGGTCCACCTCACCTGAAGACCCTGCTTTTCGGCAGTCGCTTGGGCTTCCGCTGGATCATCAGTCATCCAACTTTTTTGCCAATGATTGTAAACACCACTAGCATCACGCCCTTGATAGGCATTGGCATCAGTCATTCGACGAATGAAGCAGAGCCCCTTGTCTTGAAGTTTCTCCCCGAGCTCAGTGCCCATGACCACATCGTGAGCTTGGACGCTGTCAGAAAGGAAACTCCATCCAACTCCAGGTCGCTGAGTCACAGCATGCTTGCAGAGAAACCCAAGAGTCTCAACTGAGTGGGACTTGTAAGTCATTTCGTGGTGATAATGTAAATGCGCTTCAAGAGGGGCTCCGATGTCGTAGACGTTTCCGAGATCGGCTGCCCGCTGTCTAGGGTTTGCACCGCCTTCGTAGTCGGTCTGTTCTTTCATAATAATTTGTGCTAGCAATCTTTGATCATTCATGTCAGTGAGACCAGTGTTTTGAACATGGACAACTCCGGTGTCATTGTACTTCTCCTGGATCTCTTGACCTATGAGAGAATTCTCGTGCAAATCCTCCCTTCGGAGCATTCCGCCTCCATTTACTCGGAATCGAGCAGGATCGATCACATCATGCGATCCCGTCCACCAGCGGCAGATCACAACATCTTGGACTTCCTTCTGGAAGGTGCGCTGGAAGGTCTTCGACACGGTCTTTGCTGCAATGGCGGCCATAATCAGGAATGAGACACAAGGTTTTTCTTGCTGTATCGAAAAAATATGATCGTTGGCCACCACACGGACGGATGAGCGATGAAAATCCGGCACTCCGATTTCCAAGATGTGAGAAAACTTCCTAACCTTTTTGGCGTGTTCCCGATGTTCGTCGGTGCTTCTGCAACCAGCCAGCTTTATTTATGGATCCCACGTGTTCTCATTCCTTGCCCAAGCTCCGCTTATCGATTGTGGGCCACACGTTGTTTTTGAAATTTCATGATTGGTCGAAGTGTCGAAATGGAGAAAGGATGACGTATTTTCACTTATGATCATCAGGAATGAGGCATATGTATTTAACTTTCTGTCTGCGGCGAGCACCTGTCACAGGGACAGACTCAAAAACAAAACCGACAATGGTGTCGTCTCTCTGACACTTGGGTCATACTCCGCGATCGATGAACACAAATCAAATCTTTGTGAAAAAGCAAGAAGGATCCGACTTTGCTGGAACCAGACAGTTGGGAGCGACGACAATTACTATCTTCATCGCGGAAGATGTTCATAGTTGAATATGTCAGTTCCAACAAGATTGATCAGCGATAGCAAAGATCCGACCCACAAGTAAAGTCATCAAAGGTAGAATAACAAGTGTCATAATCTCGAGTTTTAGACGGAAGTTTACGGTACTTGAGATACTAGAGGTTCGTGCCTCCGAGGAAGAGCAGACGAACTTTATACGTATTTCAAGGTAACATCAACACCACAACGCGGGACTAAGGAAGTGGTCCCACTAGTCAAAGCTTGGTCAAAGCGTCAGCTGACAGCGTACAGACGACTGAGATTTCAACAGAGGTGTTTGGTGTGGTGCACAAGATACCGTGGTCCTTTTACCAAGGTGCCTATTTTACAGTCTATTTTTGAGCCACAAAGTAAAGATTAGCCGACACTTCTTTCTATTTGTCTCAAGGAAATGAGTTTTAGGGAGCTTCTCCGGCAAAAGGGACGGACGGATGTTCATTTGCTGTCAAAAGACGAAAAATGAATGAGACAAGAGTTCTGTTTAAATTCGCAATTGAAATTCTTTTGTGGTCGATCGGCTTGTGCACATCATTTTGAATCTGTTGCACATCAACAATCTGCGATGATGTCTTCGGAAGATTCGATGATTCTTCATTCATCGTCGCCATTCGTACGTACCGGTATAACGAGAGACCCATCAGATCCAGAACGCGGCCGATGAGCAATAATTCGTAAGCAACAGTAACACTGCTGAACTCAAGCAAATTCTTCGATTGTTGCAGTATCGCAACGCAGAGGTATCAAAGGAACAATGTATGTACCGGCACAGATCCTGTACTTGTATGATGCATCGATCACCACGAATTCCAAGCCCAATGAAGTCAAAAACTCACACACAATTGCACATTCTCGTCTCTCATTTCTTCTGTAGGATTTCCAATCGCCATTCGCGACTCCTTCTGTTACTCCTTAGCTGGTTGTCCTGTAGCCACGGAGGCCTTTCCTATGCGGTCAACAATAGCGATCACAATCCCAGGTCTGTTGCGTCCAGTTTGAAAGGCGGGAGTACCCGCAAGCTCCGAAAGTATCCTAGTGCTCTCCCCTCAGACATATCAATACGACAGCTCAAAGTGGCCAATCATGTCGCAGCATCTTCCGCTGTACTTCGACCCCCTATCAAACCACTTTTACACAAAACGTTGTTCCCTGGGAAAGATGAAACTACGAAAACTGCTACTCCAATTCTGACACGAGAGTTTTTCCCGCAGCCACCTCCTTTGGTCAAATCATCGGCCAAGACGACTACATCAGCTATCGAGAAAGTGGATGTGATTGTTGCTTTGATTTATTTTTGCAACGCATTCGCAATCACGTTGCCCGTTATTCTGACGCCGATGGCGGCCAAGACGTACCTGCTATCTCCAAGCCAGCTGACATCCTTTTGTGGGGTGGTGGCCTCAGTCGGCATCATGGGAGGAGGTTTTGGAAAGGTCGTCAATGGTATTGTCTGCCAGCGACTTGGTGGCGTCCGTACTGCATCATACTACCTTCTAGGTGCTGGACTATGCAGTTTGCTTCTTTCCATGTCAACTTCGATCGACTCCGTGAAGTGGCTAGTGGCTGGAATGGAATTTTTTTCGAGTGCGATGTGGGTGGCCTGCTCTCTCGTTCTATCCAATCACTACGCGAAAGAGCCCATTTCGTTTGCTCGAGGCATCACATATCTCAGCTTGGCGAGCACTACTGCCCAGCTACTAGCAAAAACAGTTGGTTCTGCAATGCTGCAAGTCATGGATTGGAGGGCTGTAGCCCAGATTGGTGCCATGATGACAATTTTGGGCTCGCTAGTGACGCGCTTTGTTCTCGCCAAGGAGGTAGTAGAGCCTCGATCAAGGCTGCAATGGATATTCCGTCCTTCCGAGGAAACCAACGTATTGGATCAGATAAAGTCTGTTCTCGGGAATCCCCTTTTTTGGGCAGTCGGTCTTGGCCATGTTCCTGGTTTTATTGCGCGTACCTGTGATAGAATGCTCGGTCCATTCCTTGCGGACGTGACATCACTTCCGTACCCTATTTGTGGTGGACTCACTGCTGCCGTGACAATCGGATTCCTCCGCGGCGTTGTAAACGGCAAATCATTCTACGCACTCGAGTCTGTTCAGGAAAAGGAGGCACAACTCAAGTCTTGGTATCTTCGAGCAGTATCATGTATGCTTGGGTTGGCCTTTCTTGCCGGGAAGAATATTCGATCCTCGATTCCTCCACCTGTCATGGCCGCGTTGGTGGTTTGGTGCTCTGGCAATTTGGCGTCATCATCCGCATTCCAATTCTTTCAAATCCCGAATATGGTCTCGAGCGTCGCCTTCTCCGAGAATAAGGCATTGTGTCTATCCTTCTTGGATGGGGTCGGTTTCTTTTTGACTGCTCCATTATGGACATTGGGTAGCCAGGTCGCCACCAGCCTGGGTTGGTCCGCCGCTTGGGGATCCCTGGCGGTGGTCGTTGGTTTTGGGGGCGCACTCATGGTCAAGTCCATGAAGCCGGTCTTAGTGAAGCACGCCAAAGAAGCTGGTTGAGACATCGTGTCCAGTTGTTCTTTGGGACATTTTTGGACGTTGGCGTGTCCAAACGCTGTCAAGACTACAATCATGTTTTGTGCATACAGTAACCCTTGAATGAACCATGAGTCGGGTCATGCACCGCACAACAAGGGCGCAGCATTTGATCTCCCTTGAACTACCATATGGCATCGTAACTCGCTAAAATAATAACGCAAAGTGGGAAGCTGGTGTTGTATATTGATGACGAAAAAGTGATCTACTAGTAGATTACAAAATAATCCCACTTAACATTGTGTGCATCAAGTGGTCTGTTCTATTATTGTTGCTGTGGCTGTAATGGAAAGTGAGGTAATGTTTTGGTGTCTATGCTTCAAGAGGTCGAAGGTTCCTTCTCTCTGTAGCCAAAATAGGGTGGAGGTTCTTCATTATCAGGGTTGTTCCGGCACCCAAAAAGAGTGCAAGGAATGTCCAGGATGCCGACCATCCGAAGGTGCTCAGCACTCGGGTATTGACCGTGAGAATTTGCGAAGTGACGAAAAATCCAGCCGCGTCCACAAGGGAAAGTGCCACCGCCTTGTTTTCGGGGAACACGTTGGTTGCAACTAGGTTGGGGAATTGAGAGAATTGAAACGAAATGCTGGAGGCTGCCACACCTGATAGCAGAGAAATAGCAGCCGCCATGATGTAAGGTGCCCGAATCCAACCATGCATGACATTGAGCGCGCAGACACCAAGTCCCAGGAAGGAGCCAATCGCACGGTAGTAGTTGCTCTTGAGCATTTTCATTTTGTCCGAAATCGACTTCATTCCAGCGAAGGTTGTGCCTTGACCAAGACCAAGTACGAAGCCCAATGTGATGGAAGAGGTTAAGCTAGCACAAATGTGTCCTGTAGATGAAAGAAAAGGAGAACGCATGTGAGAGATTTACCTCGGTGCAGTAGTGGTCGCTGGTGAAGGAACCATTGGAGCGTACTACTTACGTGGAAAACCAGTGGCTTCGTGGAGGAATGGGACCAAAAGACGGTCACTTCCTCTAATGACGTATCCCAGAGCATGACCAATGCCAATCATCCAGAATAATCGGCTGGTCAATATTGACTTGAGCACTGAGAGCGGATTGCTTGTCGCTGGTGCCGGTGCAGTTTCGCCGTTGGCGACAACCGCAGCTGGCTTTGTGCTTTTGCGTGCTGACGAAGCGCCTGTAAACATCGCCGCGGCACCAACCAAGGCAACAAGAGCTCCAACTTGAGTTACCTGTCTCCAGCAACCCGACATGTTGAGGAGGGCTGCTCCTACTGTTTTGGCAGCAAGTGCTCCAGTGTAGCTAGACATGCTCATGATAGTCAGACCTCGGGCGATCCTGGTCGGATCGCTAGTCGCCTGATCAAGAACACTACACATGGCAGTCCACTGAATGCTCGAAAGAAACTCGTAAGCAACCAAGAACATTGCAATGGCTCCGATCGACGTGTTGACACTCATCACACAAGACAAGGCAGCCAAGGCTACGAGATACATGACACTCGCCCGCCGGCCTCCCAGTCGTTGAACCACAAAGCCATTTACCACTTTTCCGAAGGCTCCACCCAGGGGTGCCATACTGGCAACACTGGACTCGAAGGCCGCGGATGCGGCGGGGTTGGAGAAACTAAGGGCAGACAGGGCTGGGATGGTGACAACCGAGAGATTAATCACGAACATGTTGCAGAAGTAAGTCATAAACAGAGCCACGTCCAATTTTGAAACGCGAGGGCCTGCTTTCACCTTCTCAGTATCCTTCGTCTCTTGTGTCTGTGTAGTTTTGGTAATCGGCGACAACGCACGGGGAGGGGGTATCAAGACGCCGACACCGCTGCCTGAGACGCTAGCAATCGTACTAACACGGAACCGCTCAAAGAATCGCCGAGAGCGAGGCAACTCAACTGGAACAGAGGAGCTCAACCTTATTCCGGTCTTGGTGGATTGACCATTAGCCTTGGCAGGGTCGTAAGCTCCAGCGGCCAGCCTCCTCGAATTGACTTTTCGAAACGGCAGTTTACTCCTTCGAGCATTTTTGCCGTGATCCTCAGGAAATGCCTGAGATTGAAGGGGGGAAGCCACTATATTGCGCCGACCACCTTGCCACAGTTGCTGGAAGGCAATGGCATGATTATTTCCTGCCAAAAGGGCAAAAATGCAGAGGACTCTTGCAAAATCTTTCATATTGGGGCGTGCCGTAGTCGTTGGATAGATAAACTTCTCAAAAAAATAAACTCAAAGAAGGAAGAAGCGTCTGCTGATTTATGATTCAATCAAAAGTCGTGAGTTTAGCAGTAGGTCGGGAAAAATAATTTCCGTGACCTTCTGTTGAATCAAAATCTTATGGAAGACGACGCATCAGTTCCAACAACTGCTGCTTTTACTCGTACCCAAACCACAGACTTGACATGGAAAAAGTGAGGAGTAGTCTATGCAACGTGGTACGTGGTGTCTTTGTGTTTGGATCTCTACAATCCCAACACGCGACAACGCGATAGAATGCTCGGTGCTCGCACAAAATTCCCGCCCACACAACGTACTTCTCCATTATTTTATTCTCTGTTCTCGAATTTCGTGTTGTTCTGCTCTGTATACAGCGTCGTACAAAATGTACTACGATTTACATACAACACGAGAAGAAAAGATTATTCGGTGTTCTGCACAGACACATACGGTACAGGCAGGATCGGTGGCTGTTGTCGAGCACCAAGCGCCACCTCATAAAGACGCGCCAACAAATCAGTTTCATCCAATCAAATCAGTCTACAAGTACTCTTGCAAATTAGAATGAAGAGCTCGTCGATGTGGCAAAATCGGCCAGATGGCAGCGAATCTACAGTAGTACAGTACACGTACGCACACGGGGACCACGCATGTCGAGGAAGGAGCTCGCAGGTGTGGCTTGTGGCGCGTTGTCGTCGTTCTTTTCGTGACGCGAGGTTGCTGCACTACCCACAGTACATTTACTCGTAGCAAGAAGAATGCCTAGTACTACTACTTGTTGCAAGTAGTACTCCTCATGATCTCCCCTGCTCTATCACAGCACTAACTAGTGTACTACTAGTAGTAGAACAAGAAGAAGAACAACAACCAGGGGTATTATCTTCGATCATACAAGGTAGCGAGCTTTCTGCGCTTTGCTCCTTGTTGTCAGCAGTTGCCTGTTGCGTACCGGTACGAGTATGTAGTAAGTCAAAAAAGTCAACACGAACTGTACTACTACGGTCGGTACTTTTTAGACGACTACTTCTTACAGTGTACCTGTACTTCTTGTTACTACAGTAATCTTGGAATCTATTTCAGTCATGGTAGTCGTCTCATTTTTGCGGATCGCCAGGCGTGCTGCTTGGTGGTGTTTAGGAATTTATCTCTTGAATGGCGAGTTAGGGCAATAATATATTTTGTCGCAGGCTCTATACATATTTCCATGTGTATGACGAACAGGCGATGCTGAATATAAAATTTTCTCCAGATATATTTTATTATAGCATCAGCGAGTCACACCCTTCAGTCGCCAACCACAATTCCTGCTTTCACGCCGCAACATCTTCATCTTCGTTGTTTTGTGAGATAAAGATAGCCAAAATTGAAAAAAACCGGACGACAATGAGGCTTTCCCTTTTGCTGCTCTCCTTTGTGGGATTTTGTTCCGCACAGCCAAGGTCGACCCTAAACGTTGGGTTCGAATACCAACTGGAAGTTGAGGACGTGCAGAGCACTGGTTCCACAACCGATGCCCTAGAAATCGTTGATGGGACCATCCTGGATAGATTACAAAAAAACTTCCCTCAGAAAGATGATACAGGAGCGTTTCTAGTTGAATTCAACACCATCGAAAGCCAAATTTTCAGTGCATGCTTCACAGACAATGATCAGTGCTCGCTGGTGCGATCCAGTATCGAGGTTGTGTACGATGCCGGAAAGCCCGAGCATTCGGTTGAATTCGTGACCCTCCAACTAGTCCAGGACTTCCTCGCGAGTATTTCGATGGGTAAAAAGGGCGTCTTTGCATCATATGCCTACCCCTCCATGGTCTCATCGCTGGCGCAGTTCCAAATGAATATCGTAATGGACAGGATGACGGACACTGAAATCAAAGTGCTGGAGGCTACCTTCGCTGAGGTCTTCGGGGCAATCGTGTTTGCAATGGAGGGCGATACCGAAGTTGTTGATGTTAAGTTCTTGTTCCAAGATCTATTGGGTAGTTTTGCTCAGACTTTGTCGGCAGAACTGAGGATTGCTGGGTACTGCAGAGACTGTACGATGGCTCAATTCGAGCAAATCGTGGTGGATACTATCAACGGAAACCTCCCAGCCTTCCAGACTAAGCTCAAGGTAAACTCAAATGCTTTGAACAGCACGTATTTCGATAGGGTGTCGAGTATCACATTCTCGGTACCCGAGCTTCCGGAGACACTTGCTCCTATTGGAGATGCATCCATATTTGATGAAACGCCACCTACAGTCGAAAATAAACTGCCGTGGTTCCTGTGGTTTGGCGTTGCTCTAGCAATTTTGGTGATCTGCTGTGGATGTTACATGATTTTCAGGGAAAATGCTGAGTACGAGAAAGAGGATTTCAGCACCAGCGAGGAAGGAAGTCAAGCCTACGACTCTCAGTTCGCCTCAGGAGACGAGGAAGATGGAACTTTCGAGGAAGAGGGTACAGATTTGGACCTCGAATCAGTTGAACAAACAGAAGCCCAAGAGTATTAATAGGAGCCTTCATGGAATTGGTTCCGAATATCGCCACCAACCCAAGCCTGTCACTTTTATATATCATAGCAGTGTACAATAAAGAACTATGCATCAACAAAATCGAATGTTGTATTCTCCTTGTACTAGTCTGAAGTCGGCGTACATTTTTTGAAGTCATTTATCGCTAATCAATCCTATATGCCTATAACATCGACATTGATTGATTCGGGATATCATCGTACTTCGTGAACTAGCTGTAAAATGAGAATTGTTGGTCAAGGTACTCTTGGATGTATGGCACTTGATATGCTGGAAGAAAGAGCAGTTCATTGCCTTTCACTGATATCAAAGGGAGGTGTGTGGTAGCTTCTTCAAAAGTGTATGCTGCAAAGGCTAGCATTGCAACACGACCGTTGAACAGTTCCCGCTCCTGCATGTTTCGTTTCATTGAGGCTGGGGCACCTTCAAGGATGAACAGAGGGTCCCAAAAGCAGTCTCCTGGCAAGAAAGCGTCACCGATGTCATCCTTTTCTTGGATAGCTTTCGCATAAATGTCGAGATAACCGAGAAGCATCATGATCAAAGTCATGAGAAGAGGAAAGTAAGGGAGAGTCACTGGGCCGTAGATCAAAGGTCCAAATTGGTCGACATCCAAAATCAATCGATCGAGCATTTCTTGAAGGGGCCAAAATATGGCTGCCAACATGGCCAAACGTCCATGACGGATCTCTGCCTCTCGATAGTCTCTCAAAATTAGGGCGGTTGGTCGTGAAGCTGGAGGGTCCTCCTTAACCGATCCAGGCAGCGACTGAAGAAGAATATATTGGGTCTGAAGGATGAAATCTTTCTCCGCGAAATGCAGCGGGTCGAAGCCCCAATCACCTGGTAAGGCATCAGACCCAACACCTGCACTGACAGGAACGACGCCTTGCAAGAGAGCTTGCTCCAGATTTGTTACCAGTGATAGGGGTTTATTTTCAGTAGAATCGTCTTCGTCGTCTTCATCGTAGTCCTCGTCCTCTTCTTCGTCATAGTCTTCATCCTCATTGTCGTCATAGTCCTCATCCTCTTCTTCGTCGTAGTCCTCATCCTCTGCTTCTCCTAGGAGCGACAATAATGCTTCGACATCACTATCGTCATCGAAATCATCCTCGTCCAATTCTACGTCGTCATCATCGTCATCCAAAAGGCTTTCCAGATCATTTTCTAGATCCATCAGTAGATCCTCCAACGATTCAAGTTTGGATAAATTATTGCTTTTCCCCATGAGCTCCACGTCGTCCTCGGATTCCTCATAATCTTCAAAAGAGGCCGAGTCCTCGTCATCATATTCGAAAGAAAACAACGACTTTCGTCGAGGGCCATTAAATTGTCGCCGACGTCGACGACCTGCAGTCTGCTGATCAATGTATCTTGCCTCACTTTTCTCGAGGACGAATGGTAAAAGAGAAGGTTGCGGGAGTTGCCGCGGCCTTGCTCCATGAGAAAAGGCAAAAGCCAGTGGTGGGAGTGGGCACTGAGAAAATATGGTCGGCTGGGCCACCACGAATGTCGAGAGTGATGGTTCCATCCTGGCGCAATCCATCCAATTTTAGTTAATTTGGTTCGATGGCGGTGCTAGTAGTAGGAGCAGGAGCAGGAGCAAGGATCGATTGTCGTTTTTTTACTAGCGCTGAAGAATCGAAACTCCTTTTTCAATCGGTGTTCAATGATCGAGTGAGATACAAAGCAACAAGACAACTTTTATAGGACTAAGGGCTACCGGTATCGGTTTGCTTTCGTACAGTGAAACATACATAATATCTTCCATTGTCGTCGATGATCGATGACGAAAAGAAAAATAGGGCGTACCGGCGGTACCGGTATACCGGTACGCATCCCAGCACGCGATCTTGTGAGCTGAAAAGGCAACTTGAAGTAGCCTACGGTCCGACTCACTTGACTGATGAGCAAAGTATACGGAGTCACGAGTCGTCGTATCCACGAATGAACTAGTAAGCGGGTACCGGTAGCGGGTATAACTGACTACTACACTCTACTCTCTAGTGTATCTCTACTAGAGCTAGAGAGAGCTAGATTATATTCCGCTTGCTCTGCAACGCGAATATAACTATCTACGAATAACAATAGGGAGATATCAGTCTTTACTAACAAAATGACAGAATGGTAGCTTTGATATTGTTTGCTGCCCGTCTTCATGATTATTTCTTTAGGACTACTCGTATGGTGTTGTACTGTAGAACGAAGAAGTAATAGTAGTTGCACCGGAACAAAGAATCACAGAAGATTGTGACGACTCTTCGTCGATTTTCATACTATCTTTGGAACTTTGTCATGAAGCCTCCTCACCCGCCAGTTCCTTTTCTCGTTGCTCTTCTTCTTCTTCTTCTTCTTCTTGGTGAGCTTTGATAATCGCCGCAATTTGCTCTTCCGACAGTTCCGCTGGTTTCTTGGCCTCTTCCGGGTAATGAAAGTGGGTCGAATGCAGTTCTGCCTCCACGCCCGCCTCCAAAAATTCCCGAATGACGTCCACATGACCATTCTTCATGGCAACATAAATGGGGGAATATTCTTGATAATTTCCATCGGCGTCCTTCCATTTATCGAAGTTGTATCCGTCGGCGATCAATTCTTGCACCTTTTTGACATCCCCTTCCCGACTGGCCTTGATCATAATTTCATCGACGTCTCCTTCCAAACCCGCATAGCAGAAATCCACCTTATCCATGAGCAATGGAATGATATGTGTGTGCTTGTATTCTTTCGCCAAATCCAATGCATCTTGGTCGACACGGGCGCCCATCTCCACGAACAATTTAACGATGGATTCGTGTCCCTGCCAGCAGGACCATTGCAAGGGCGTGTAATCGTTGGCGTCTACAATATTGATATCGGCATTCTGAGACTCTAATAAGGCCCGCACGACTTCCAATTGACCATAGTCCACCGCAATGAAAATGGGTGGCGTCTCCAGTTCTTTTAGGTCCTTGTCAGTCCACGCTATCCTTCTCGAGTAGCATTCGGCGTCCTTGGAAAGCAAATCCGTCACGGTTGCCGTGTCTCCCTCTTTGCAGGCCGCAATCATCATCATGGTGGCGTCCTCGGAAGTCATTATGCTGCTGCTGCTGTTGTTGCTGTTGCTGTTGTTGTTGTTTTAGATGGTTAACCAGTTTGGCTGTCAAATAATGGGAAGATTTTACGAATAGGAGTTTTTTATGGCGGTCGGTGGTTGTGTGTCGTGTTCCTTTCCATCAGAGAGATGGAAACATGGATGAATGGTGGTTGGATAGTCGTTGTTCGTTTTTTCTCTGCATATGTGCGGAGGGGGGCGTCCATCTCGGGACGACCCATTCGAACGGATGGTTCTAAAAAATATTCGGATGGCTGCCAGACTACTCACGTACGACGCAAGACGCAAGATATTTCAGTCTGTCCTTCGACCACCTGCTTCTTACAGTATCATCTTTGGGAGGTTGAAGAAAAACCGAACTCCGGACGAACCGACCGAGAAGAAGAACCGCGAGAGATGAGGACCGACACGTTTTCTTTAGACGTCCATCTTTCTTCTCCATGCATGGCATCGCATCATCGCCAATCACAAATAATTTACACTACCACTACCCATACGAATATTACATACTTTACAACGACCATCATCTATGATGAAGAGATTCTTACGATTATCGGCATCTCATCTTCGACGAAGGATACCATCCTGTCAGCAATCATGGTGGACGAGAAAACTACACCATGACGCCATGAAGGCAGCCAGCAGCAGCAGCAGCAGCAGTTTCCTTCTCTCGTCGTCCACACAACAAACTCCTTCACCATGCTGGCAGCCAGCCACAGTGGTGATTCCTCGCCAACATCAGTCGTCGGTTGTTGTTCTTCCGACGACGGGAGGAAATCATCGAGCAGCCTTTTCATCCGCAGTCTCCTCCTCGACAGAACTCTCTTCCGAAGGTGCCGTGACTAGCCGACTGAATGACTTGATTGCCAGAGGAGATGTGCAACCGGATGAACATCAATTCGAGGCCGCTGCAGAATTGGATCGGATACACGACTTTCTCATGAGCCACGATCCACCACCTTTGAAGCCCGCCCCGTCACCCGCAACAATTAGGCAAAATAATTCGTCGTCGTCATTTTTTGGTGGATTCTTTGGTTCCACCACGGCGGCTGCCGAGTGGACTATTCCTCCTTCTGTCTTCAACAGGGGTGCTTATATGTTTGGTACGTAAGGTACTACGTTTTGCTGTTGCTGTTGCTGTTGCTGTTGCTGTTGCTGTTGCTGTTGCTGTTGCTGTTGCTGCTGCTGCTATTGCTATTGCTGTTGCTGTTGCTGTTGCTGTTGCTCGAGAAAAAATAAACAATGCACTGGATCATTTCACCCACTGACATTATTTTTAAATTCTTTTCCAACAAGGCGGAGTGGGTTGTGGAAAGACGTTTTTAATGAATTTGTTTTACGATTCCATAGATTCGGGACCATGGGCCAACGACAAGCAAAAGGTACATTTCCATAAATTCATGTTACAAGTCCATCAGCATATGCATCAACAACGAAAGGCTCAAAAAGATCCTAAGAATAATGGGAATGGTGGTGATTTGATTACTCCCGTCGTCGACGAAATATTGAAACAGGGTCGACTTTTGTGCTTGGATGAATTTCAAGTCACAGATGTTGCCGATGCGATGATTCTGCAACTGTTATTTGACGGATTGTGGAAGAAGGGATGTGTTCTCATTGCCACATCAAATCGACCGCCCTCGGATTTGTATCTACACGGTTTGCAACGAGATCGATTCTTACCCTTTATTGATCGACTCCAGCAACAGTGTACCGTGGTGGATTTATTGGATTCCGAAACGGATTATAGAATGCTGGCCAATGCCACGAGCAGTAGCGGTATTAGTGATGGGAGCGTGAATAGCAATGGCGAGGATCAACAACAACAACAGCAGCAGCCGGTGGTCTATTTTACCAAGGGTGGCCCGGCTTCATCGAAGCAATTTCGCAACTTATTCTACAAACTTGCGGAAAACCACCCTACTAATCCTACATCCCTATCCACCCAAGGTCGTACCGTCCCCATCCCCCTGGCATGCGTGAAAAAGCGAATTGCCTTTTTTGATTTTGCGGATCTGTGTCAAAAGGCCATGGGCGCGGCCGATTATTTGGTCATTGCCAGCACGTTTTCCACGGTATTTTGTCACAACATTCCCAAGTTGACTGTCAATGAACTGAATTGGCTCCGTCGCTTCATTACCTTTGTCGACACCATGTACGAAGTGAAAGTCACGTTGGTTTTACATACCGCACAACCAGTCGACTCGGTCCGTGATTTATTTTCGGTCGACGGCGACAAGAAATCTTATTCCCAAGACGAAGTATTTGCCTTTGATCGAACCCTCTCGCGATTGGAAGAAATGTCATCCCCGAAATATTTGAAGAGTCAATGGCTGGGTGGTAGCAAAAAGAAACGACTCGAGGAGAAAGATAGAACACTATTGAAATCATCGGCCGATTGGTTACTCAACACCGCCACCAACATCAACACTAGCAAGAAAACCAAGGAAGAAGATGATGCTCACAACAAGATCACTACCAAACTGGATATAAGTCGGAGTTAGTAGTACTCTACTCTACGAGGAGAACATAACGAGATGTAATTCTTCGGACGACGAAGCGCACAAAGTAGACACTCGAAACCACACACACGAGGATGCACCAATGCATTGACCTGTAAGTTTCAAATAGGAGGAAAACTATTTTCTCTTTCAACTAGGAGATGATGCCCAACAAGCAGCTCCCCAGCCATTGAAAAAAGAGGACCGCCAATACAGTTGTTGTTGTTGTTGTCGTCGTCGTTTTTGTTACCTGCCTCCAGTACGAGTACCAATACTGTACAGTGCGAGTAACCGACTTCTTCTAGCTAGCCCTCCTGATCACAAAGCGGCCTCCAAGCCATTGTAGCACTCTTTCTACCAGGTAGAACTACTAGAGTGTTGGGAACCGAGAACTACTCTACTCACTTTTTCGCTGCTTTACGATATAATAGAGTAGGGACCTCTCTAGACTAGAGTTAGTAGACGCCAGACTCCGATTCGTCATCCCACTCTAGTAGAGAGAGTATTAGTCTACAGGTACAAGTAGTCTCTACTAGAGAGTATCCTTCCAACAACTAACTTCTGCTTTGTTTGAATAATATGAGCCAACCAAACGACGAGGAAAAAGAAGAAACCCAACCGCAGAGCCGATCGCCCGGCGCGATCCCACCTCCAAAAATTCGTCGCGCCCAAAATGACTAAGGGGAGATGGACGGACTTCTGGCACAACAACGCGAAGGAGGAGTTGCACGGATTGGCTCTTGCCGTTCAACGCCTACTGATCCTAGCCCGCGAAGCGTTACACATACACGATCGCCGTTGAGCCTTGAAAATTGTGGCTTTCTTGGTAGGATTACCACGTAAAAAATTCCAAGTTGGCGAAAGAAATTGGAATGTATAAACTACAGTCATGAATATATATCTTCCGTTAGGTATGGTTAGTACCAGGAAAGCAGCGTTGAAATTCGAATGTGTTCCACAACAAAGCCGATACAAATGTTGGCATAACACATATATTCTCGCCTAATTATCATTTCTGTTCAAATTCCCCAACGCAACTTTGCAAGCGGGAAGTTTTATGGAACACACCCACGGCCGGTTTCGCATTGTGGCTTATTGCTTCACCTTATTTCGCTTCCATCTCATCCTCTCATCTTATGGTGGTGAATGCGATACACTCTTAGTTGCTGCACCTTTACCATTGCATTTCATTGATACTTTCAATTGCAGTTACAGTAAAGAACGAGGATTGATTGATTGATTGATTGATTGAGCGATCGATTCTTCATTGATTCCCAGGGAGATTGTAGTAGACTTGCAGTGTGTGTGTTCGTCCTGGCAGGCGTAGCGTTGCATCTTCCCCATTTTTACGTATTATGCCGCGTGATATGCCGCCCGAAACTTCTACTACGAATAGTAGCCCCGGCTCCAGCACCACCAGCGGCAACAACAGCAAGCATCAGTTGGATCTCGGAGTGATTGATGAAGCCTTTGGTGACTTTGCGGATTTGTACAGTGATGTCTTGCGCGTCAGCGTGGCTGCTTCGGCCGATCAGATCCAAATGGCGTACTTTGACAGACGATCCGAACTCTTTACCATGCTCGCTAAGATGGACTCGCGACCGCAAGACGAAGCGACGTTGCAAGAGCGCATGGACGCCGAACGCAAGATGGACTCGGTGGTGCTGGCGGTGCGCATCCTGGGGGATGCGGAACAGCGGCTAGTGTACGATCGCATGCGGCAGCAGCGTCTCTTGAATCGCCGGCGGGCAGAGCATGGACAGCTGCCGGGCCACAAGGCGCGTGTGGGTGCTGGTTTGGATGCCATGGTGGAAGCGGAGGAACAGCAGCAGCAAGAACGACCGAAGAAGAACTGGAGAGGCAAGGTAATAAAGAGCAAGAAGACCAAGACAGATACGGACGCTCATCATCAGCGGGCGGCGGACCCAGCAGAAGATTCAGGGCCGTCCCCTTCGCGGGGGGTCAAGCAGACGGTATCGCCTTCTCGATCGATTGCGGCCGCTGCTTCTGCTTCTGCTGCAGTGCAAGGCGAGGGTGACATGACGGATGAGGAAGACCTCAGAGCAGTCGACACGAGGGACACGGACGAGTTTCGACAAGACGATGGAGACACGACGGTATACTCTATGACATCGGTGGAGAAGACTCCCCGGAACTCTAGCTATCTGTCTTGTATCACCAACTCGCGCATCATGCGAAAAATCTCGGACGAAATTAGCGGGGCCTGCGAAGACACACTGGTCTCGGTAGATCAAGTCTTTAACGCTTTTACCCTCACAGATAAGGACATCAAAGCAGTCACCAAACGCATCGACAAGGCCAAGCGACAGCTGGACGGATAGGCAAACAAACAAACAAACAAATAACTACGAGTATTCCAAACCTCTTGGAGTGCTCGTTCTCTCTTTCTCTTGCCGCCGCCGCGCAACTTACAGTACTTGGCATACTGTATGCCGTGCCGCAGGTCTTGTGTGTGTGCTAGCTTCTTTCTTCCTTGGAACGGCAGATCGACACTCTTGCCGGGCTGGTTGTTTACTGACGTTGCAACTGCAGGGATGAACAATAACACTCTAGAACTTTCATTTTGTATGTGCTCTGTATAGTTCATAGTCTGGTGCTCTACATCTACTAGTAGAGCTAGTACACGTAGCAAGCCAACCTTGTACAGTACAGTGCTTGTACCCACAGTCTACAAGTACTTCGTGCTACACCAGAAGCATGCTTGACAACTTTACGTACCGGTAGTATACCTGGTACTGTACCGGTACACTTTCCATAACGCTAAACATCTACGAGTTCAATATGCGTAACGGTAGACTACGGCAGAATATTGTTACTCAATTTCGACAACATGACAAAAGGGACCCATATCGGATTGAAGTTCCAATCCTTGTCGTTTGCCAAAACTTCCAGCAACTAGTTGCACAAAGGATGGATCCAATGATGATGATGATTGTTGTTGTTGGTGTTGGGGCTTGCTGGTATTGATGGTGGTGGAAGAGCACGACGGCAATGATTCCTCCCCTTTTTCTTCTTCTTGTTTTGGAGTGTTCTTCATGTCGGCGGCAGCAGTAGATGTCGATGGTGCTGATTGCAAATACTTGGCATATCGTTGTACATGAGCATTGTAAATCTTTTGCAACTTTTTTCGTGCCGATTTGGTCAATGGTTCACCGTTCGCGTACGTCAAGGGGAAGGTTTGCTCATTACTGTTGGCCTCGTCTTGCTCAAAGGAACCATAGGTATCATCTTGATGAAAGAGTTGCGAGGGAGGAATACTGGGATCGGGAGTACTGCTGCTGGTACCTCCTGTATGGTTATTCTTGTTCTTGTTGCTGTTGGTATCGTCATTATTACTTGTTGTGTTGTGAAGACCTAATCCTTGTCCTTGACGGACTAGTAGCATATGCTCGATCAAGAGTTGTTTCACATACTCGACAAAGTATTCATAGAGCGCTTGTCCTTCGGACTTTGCACATTGATCCCGATATTGGATGGATTTCCCCAACTTTTTGACTTTGGCAGTCAAATTGGCTTGAGGAACGAGTAAGAGTGACAAGGGAGAAATTTTGATGTTGTTGTCGCTGTTGTCTTTGTTGTTGAGTGCATTGTGATGGTATTCTTCAGCCGATAGATGGAGGATACTTTGGGTGCTGGACCCATCCCCCCAAGCTCCCAGAGTTAAGACGGGCAGATTCAACAAGGTTCGGGCAGCTTGTTCCACTTTGGCGTGAGTGACCGTCTTGGCAAAACTAATGTAGACCAGTATTCCTGCCGTCGTACGAGTAGAAGATTGCTGCCCATCACTACTCGTACTGGTAGTACTAGCATCAGTCGTTGTCGTCGTCAAGAAGTCGGAAGGCGTTCCTACCGTGACCATTTCTTTTTCTGCAATCAATAGTTTCGCAGATCGATATCGTTGAATGACCATTCGAACGGCCGAGCAAGAACTTGTCGCACCGTTATTGTTATTATTATCATTAGCATTGGCGCTGCTGCTGTTGTAGTCTTTTTGGCCAAGATCCCCACTCATCGCAATAATATATAGTTCTGGTGCCGCTAATAGAGCCGTATCCTCTAGTAGATACAGTAAGTTGTCAGTCAAAAACGCGGTTCTGCTTCTGGTGCTTTATGTGAATCCTTGACCCCTCTTCAATCCTTTTGTCGCAAGTTCGAAGCATGCACTGGGGATGACAAGGGAATGAGACGAAAGAGGAGAGACATCAGCGAGGACAGAGAGGCAAAAGAGAAATCGATTGAGTATTGAGGAATAATTTTTTGGAATTTGATGCGCATATGCATATGCGGATGATCCAAGCTGTCGGCTTGGACTGCTTCGATTGAAACCTTCGTGGTGCCCCGACGGAGCACGATGGACAGCGCGATAAAATGCGCATAAACGTAGAAGTTGAAAAAAAGCGAGAACGAAGCACGCACAACAAACGAGTTGAAGCAAGAAGCAAGCAGCAAGAAGAACAACAACGCATATTTTTTCATTTTTTCATCACATCGTGACATCTCTTTGCTCTACTGTACCGTTGGGCTTGATCGCATTGCACTCTTGGTACACATGAATGATACACTAGAGTAGAGGATGGGTCCTACAAGTAGTACCGCCACTCTGTCTAGTAGAACGACCCGCCACCATCTGGTGAACTGTCGGCGACGATGTGGTCTGCTGGTATGGATCATGTTGGGACTGGCGTCGTATGCGTCCGTGTGGATGGTCCTCCTCTCTGACGATCGTCAATCGTACACAGCCGTCACTTCTCTTCATCAGACCAGACTACAAGCCGAATCGAAACGCCGTGAATTGGAACAAAAGCGACGAGAACAGAAACAAACCAATGTTCGTCAACGCAAGTCACAAGCAAATAAACAGAAGAGCGACAACGGTGATGCTGGTGGCGACGAAACATTTTTCGACTGGAGCTTTTGGGGGCTCTGTATGTGTTTTTCTCTCATGTCCTATGTTAGAATTCGACTGGAACCTTCTCGTCGACGACGACGGAGACGGAGAGAAGCAGCCTCCATCATGATGGCTCTCAACAATGATGGCACGACTAATAGTACTATTTCCAATACCACCGAGGAGACACAACGAGCTGTGATGCTGACATTACGGAGAATCAATCGAGATCGGGAACGTCGTGGCGAGAACCCTGTGACATTGGATGCGTACCAGGCGCTACGGATGGCGCTGTTACAGGATCGAACACTCTTGAGAGGTCTCGCCGGACACCGGGTGCCTCCACCCGCCCGAGGAGCGACACCGGAACAGCTGGAGACGTGTCAGCAACTTACCATTGCCGAGGAAGATGATTACGAAGGAGATTGTTGTATTTGTCTTGCTCCGTTTCAGACCAATGATCAAATCCGAATACTTCCGTGTAGCCACTCGTATCACCGCGGCTGTATTGACCATTGGTTTCAGCAATCTAGACTCTGTCCCATTTGCAAGCATTCGTTGGATCATGCTGATGACCAGGAAGAGGGACGACAATCATCTTGAACAATACAGCACATACTTTCGAGGCGTGATGCAGTCATCCCGCATCATGAGGGGTTGCAAAAAGTTTGGGTGTTGTATTTGCAACACGTAATTGTCGATGAATCCCAAAAGTTAAACACAATACATACAACGGCGAATGTACCGACGGCCGGGATGGATTTTCCTACCAATGGAGCACTCAAAGGCCAAGATCCACGAATTGCTAGTGGTATTAGCACGCAGTCGGCTTGAGCTTTTGTGCCCAAGCCATTCGATAACTGCAGTCATACCGGTACTATTTAATCATGGACGGGGGAAGCGGCTGGATTCCTCACTTGCAATCAATCTCTAGTTATAGCACCATATAACTCCTCTACCTAGAGTGGCTTCAAACTAACAGTAAAAAGGGCATCCATCGCTCGAAGGATCCGGGTTCACCAGTCGACCTGCTCCTCTTCGTCTTCTTCGTCATGATCATAACTCCAATCGCAAGCCAGGAGATGTGGCCGAATAAGATTTGGGTGTGGGTGGTCAATATTACTATCGCACCAGGAGAAAGCTTTGCGTTTCCCAAAGTAGGGGATTGCCAAGCCAGTCCGTAGCATTTCATCTGCCACACTTCGTCGTCCTTCATTCTTTTCTTTTGTCTCTAGAATACTAATATCGCAGGTGAGTCGACCTCCATATTTATCATGACGACAATCCACCAAGGATATACGTCTTCCACTACCCGCATCGACAATCTGTTCCAGTGAACACTTCGCTCGTTCCGCCAAGCATCGTTCCAAATCACATTTGGCAGATCGAAGTTCGGGGGCATCAATACCAAGGATTCGAATGTTGAGATTGCCGAACAAATCGGGCAAACTTTTCCCATCAAACTGCAAATTGTGTGAATGGCAAGTATCTCCATCGTAACAGCTCGGGATCTCGGCGGTGAAACCAGTATTCTCAAGATACGAGTACGGCATAAATCTTGTTGAGAAAAAAGAATATCCAACATGAAGAGAATTCGGGAGGAGCGGGAGAAAGATTCTGTTAACGAAAAGATAGAATACACCCAACCTGATCAGAAGTGGTACCATTACCAGAGTGACTCGATAGCTTTTACCAAAAGAATCAGGCTTGGAGAAGTTTCCTTCAAGATGGCCTCGCCTCGACGACAATCTCGTAAATGTAATGAACGAAGACAAAAGAAGCCAGAGTTGACGCTGTTCCACCGTGAGAGCAGTCTTCTTTAACATTAGAAACCACAAAGCCCTTTTCCAGGAGCCACAAGCGGATAAGATCAACCCTCTCGTTGGGGGTAACACAATGACAAAGCATGTCAGAACCGCAAGGGGTCGCCTCCACCGCGAAACAAGGCAGATACATTCCTGGCCTGCTTGGAACAGAGCACAAAGTATTTGTATGAAAAAGTAGGCGCCCTCATCATTTTCTATCGTGAGCAAACCAAATGGTTGGAAAATTATGTCCACAACATATCGAAATGCAAAGTATGAAAATAACAGTCCTGCATGAAAGAGACAAAGTGCACTCGCCATGATGGATGGTAACGGTCAATCGATCCGGAGAATGAATAAGAGGCTAGCTATCAACTACCGCTTGTAATAGCAAAAACCATAACACTGAACACGGAAAGATCTCGAAGATCCTTTTTCCCATCACACCCGCGCGCGTGCGTCACTGCGCGAGAAGATTCTTATTCATTCGAGGGCCAAAAGATGCTTTTCTCTGAAACAACCCCCCCCCCCCCCCTTCTCACAAAATCTCGTCATCATGACCTGCTACCACATCGTTCCATAAAGTATGATATAAGCATTCCTCATCTCGAGCAACTATTTAAAAAAAACTTATGGCGATTGATTTGTTGCACTAAGTTTGCACTAATAGCACTCTCAAAATTGAGCTAGAAGTTCCTCATGATCTTCCCCGTTCCATGAAATGGGCGCAGGCCTCCCGAAAGTCAGCTTTGCCACTAGACACAATCACATCGATGATTTCGGTAGCTGCCTGGGAAAGATTGGGGTGCTGGTGGCAATCGTAGAGCCATTGTACCACATTCGTCACGCTTGGGCCACTCACTACTTCGGTAGGACGGACAGGACGTCGTTGAATATAGATCTGCAAAATTTGCATCATGACATGTCGCGCCTCCTGAGAAAGCACTGGCCAAATCTTGGACTGGATTTCCACCAACAACTGAACTCCAGAACGTTGAATGTCGGTGTTGTAGGATTCCAATGGAAGTGTTGTGAGCTTACTGGTCGAAGATTCCAATTTTGGCTGTTCTCCTGCTGGAACACGTTCGGAAAAATAAATGACGGCGCGATTTTCATCTGACGCAGGACCCGCATGCAAACCGTGGGGTTGGACCATTCGAACCGTACCGCGGGGGACCGCCAGCTCGGATTCTTCACGAAGATCCTCAGACATGAGCAACAGGTCCCCGTACCGCCGAATACATTCCTTCGCAGTCAACCCGACAGTCTGCTCCTGATTCTCGATGCTTTGACGAATTTCATCCCATACCGAAGCTTCCACGTCAGGAACGAGCTTTCTCCAGATATCGTCCAACGCCGCCCCCGGAGTCGTGATGGAATCTCCTTTGGGATGCCAAATTTGAGTGGTTGGGGATTTGTCCGTGATGAAATACACGCCTTGGGCGACGTTACCATCAATGTGCATGGGTTGCGCGTCACATCGTTCTGTATTGACCAAAATGGAAAAGTTCTCAAATTCGGCCGTCGCCAAAGTGGGAGATGAGGCTCGCGCCTTTTCTGTCGCATCCTGAATCAGCACGTCAATCACTTCTTGGGGATCCGTAAACAATCTTGGAAATCCGTCTTTGCCTGCAGGCAATCGCCCAATTACTTGCTCCATTAATTTCAAAGCAAGATCATTCGAATGATCTCCGGCGCGTGCCAGAAAAATTTCATACCTCCCTCCCGTGATTTGTCGCAGAGGACCGGTCGTCCTACTATCTTCGGACGAATGAGTAGCCGCTTCTTCGTGGAGGGTTTCTTTGCATTCCGGAGAACAAAGAATATTTTCTAGCGTCTCCTGAATCACAGGAATATAGTCTACCGTCAAAGGTTTTTGCCAGCTGGATTGATCATCGACGGTATCCGTCTCGTGAGACGACGGCATCTGGTACGACAAGTCGGTGCGACGACTTCTCCCCATCAAGTGATTGTGGTTTACTTGTGATGGGCTCACCGAAAACGACCATGCTGATAGTGGCATCAACAGCATCAAACACAACGCCGAGCATGGAAGGAACACGATACGTCCGGTAGTCGCCAACATGATGTTCGAAGCTTTTCCAAAAAAGAAAATCAACAAGGCGATTGCAGAGTTAATTTTGTGTGCGCTGGGGAGTGACAACGAACGAGGAGACACATCATCATGACTTACAGCAGCAATATAAGCAGTGTAAGTTCCCTCTCTCTTCGATTATCGTCCAATTCAAATGAATTTCGACCGGAACAGTGACAATAATGCTCCAGCGAGGCAGGAATTATGAGAGTTGTCGGTCGTCGTCGTCGTCGTCGTCGTCGTCGTGCCCTCTTTGCTTGTTGCGGATGCAACTCCGAGCACTCGAATTCCTTCTGTCTTCCCCCTGCGTTAATACTCCGTAGAGCTATGTACCGTTTGTACGAAAACGAGAACGAAAAAAAAAAATCGATCGATCGATCTCGAATTCGGAAAGCTGGTTTCGGCTGATGGTGCCCGATGTGTGGGCCAGCCGGCATGCGTGGACTTTGAAGAACGAAGAACATGCTCTTGTCCAATCAAACTCTATCATTTTTTTAAAAGCACGTCTCGACTATTTTTTCAGTGCCGAGAAGGGCCCACGTCACACGTCTCCCATTTCTCGCATTTTGATATTGTACGAATTCTGGTTAGTCCACGAATACATAGTTTTCCTGTGCTTAAGACGACTGACTCTCTACTAGTAGTAGAGAGCTTCTCTCTACTAGTAGTAGTAGAGAGCTTCTCTCTACTACTAGAGAGAGAATACCACGGATTACTGTACCAGGGGCTGCGTATTTCAATCAAGTCGCAGTGGGCTTGTCCCAACCGGCAAGGGCTCTCCTCGGGTTCATAAATCATCTTTTACGGCGAAGAAAGGAGGAGCAACAAGACTATACCGCGCGTCCAGTAGTAACTCAGCGGAGAATGTAGATGCAGGAAGCAGCTCATTACCGTGTGCGTACAATGGTCTGAAAATCGATACGAATCTACAAAGGAATGATGACTGGTGGCGACGAATGAATCATTCATAGACAGACTAGTACTACTAGTTTACAACAATAACGGATTTCTCGAAATGCTTTCAAGAAGTTCCTCATGATCTTCCCCGTTCCATGAAATGGGCGCAGGCCTCCCGAAAGTCACTTTTATCACTAGAAACAACCACATCGATGATTTCAGTAGCTGCCTGGGAAAGATTGGGGTGTTGATTACAATCGTACAGCCACTGTACGACATTGGTAATGCTTGGACCAAAAACGTCCTCGGTCGGACGAGCGGGGCGTTCCTGAACATAGACTTGCAAAATCTTCATCATGACGTGCCGTGCCTCTTGAGAAAGCACCGGCCAAACTTTCAACTGGATTTCCACAAAATGCTGAATAGTAGAGCGTTGAATATCAGTGTTGTAGGATTCCAACGAAACTGATGTCAGGGTGGTCGACGAGGATTCCAATTTTGGCTGAGCAGTCACCCGCTCTGAAAAGTAAATGACGGCACGATTTTCTTCCGACGCTGGCCCGGCATGCAAACCGTGTGGCTTCACCATTCGAACGGTGCCACGAGGGACTGCAATCTCTGATTCTTCGCGAAGATCCTCTAAAATCAGCAGCAGGTCGCCGTATCGGCGAATACATTCCTTTGCCGACATTCCAGCCGCCTGCTCTTGATTCTCGATACTTTGACGAATATGGTCCCATACGTAATCTTCCACACCAGGAACTAGTTTCTTCCAGATAGTATCCGTCACCACACGAGGATTCGTGATGGACTCTCCTTTTGGGAACCACGTCTGGGTGGTTGGGGATTGGTCGGTAATGAAATACACACCTTGCGCGGCGTTTCCGTCAATGTGCATCGGTTGCGCGTCACATCGTTCTGTGTTGACCAAGATGGAAAAATTCTCAAACTCCGCAGTCGCCAAAGTGGGCGACGATGCTCGTGCTTTGTCCGTCGCATCTTGCACCAAGACGTCAAGCACTTCCTGAGGATCGGGATGTCCACCTTCATTGACGGGCAACAGGGCAATGACTTGCTTCATTAATTCTAAAGCAAGGTCATTCGAATGATCTCCGGCGCGTGCTAGAAAAATCTCATACCTTCCTCCTGTAATTTTTCGCAGGGGCCCTGTTGTCCTGGTGTCTTCCGAAAAAGTGCCAGATTTTTTCTCGAGAGATTCTTTGCATTCGGGAGAACAAAGAATCGATTCCAGGGTCTCCAAAATAACCGGCACAGTCGCGGCTGCCAACGGTGTGGTGTTACTCGCTGTCGTGGGGGACTGCATCTGAAATAATGATAAATCTACGCCGCGGCTCGTCGTGGTATGATGCTTCCATCGCGGACTCAGTGTGAACGACCAACTCGAGAGCGGCAGAATCAATAAGCCTATAAGCCAGGAGGAAACCGGAAGAAACCAAAACCGTCTTGTCGCCTGCATGGTGGAATTTCTGTCGTCGCTTTAACCGAACAGGCAATGGAGGCGACAATATTTCTGCGATCGAGAAACCCTTTGAAGTATCACCCAACAAGGACGTCGTTCATTCCCTCTCTTGCTAATAAGTGATGATGAATGTCGACTGCTGGAACCAAGAGCCAAGACGACAAGAAAAACTGCTTTCTGCCGCTCTCAAAAACAACCAAATGGCACGAATTCACATCGATTATCACGACATCTCATCATTCCGTATTGTTGCGCATGCGTGGCGCCAAACCCAATCAAAATGCGAGAAGGGCCCACGTCATGCACGAAGATCGGTACAGTACGCCTCGCCTCCGGCGCGATTCAGTCGGACTAGTCCATCCTTTTTGTCAACTTCCTCTTTCCGCAAAATGAGCACAAGCCTCCCGAAAGTCGGCTTTGCCGCTGGAAACAATCACGTCGATGATTTCGGTAGCTGCCCCAGAGAGCCTGGGGTTTTGATGACAATCGTGCAACCATTGCACCACATTGGTAATGCTTGGGCCAAACACATCTTCGGAAGGACGGACAGGACGTCGTTGAATGTAAATCTGCAAAATCTTCATCATGACGTGTCTTGCTTCCTGAGAAAGCATCGGCCAAATTTTCAACAGTATTTCGCCCAAATGTTGAAGAGCAGTTCGTTGAACGTCGGGGTTGTAAGCTTCCATTTTTGGTACCAAAGACGATTTTGTTGCTGATTCATCAGCCACAACAACTCGCTCGGAAAAGAACATGACCGCACGATTTTCTTCCGAGGCGGGACCAGCATGCAGCCCATGTGGTTTGACAAGTCTAACCGAGCCGCGAGGTACCGCGAGCTCTGATTCTTCGTGCAGATCCTCCGACATGAGGAGCAAATCACCGTATCTTCGAATACATTCCTTTGCTGCTAACCCATTTCGCTGCTCATGATTTTCCATGGTTTGACGAATTTCGTCCCAGACTGAAGATTCAACGCCAGGAACGAGCTTTCTCCAAATATTATCCGTAACTGCTCGGGGGGAAGTGATGGACTCTCCTTTTGGGTACCATAATTTGGTCGTTGGAGATTGGTCTGTGATGAAATAAACACCTTGTGTGACGATTCCGTCAATGTGCATAGGTTGTGCGTTACATCGTTCCGTGTTTACCAAAATGGAAAAGTTCTCGAATTCGACCGTCTCCAAACAGTGCGACGACGCTCGTGCTTTCTCCGTTGCATCCTGAATCAACAAGTTAATCACTTCCTGTGGATCCGTAAATAATCTTGGAAATCCATTTTCGCCTGCAGGCAATCGCCCAAGAACTTGTTCCATCAATTTCAAAGCGAAATCACACGAATGGTCCCCGGCACGTGCCACGAATATCTCGTATCTCCCTCCTGTAATTTCTCGGACAGGGATCGTTTTCCAGTTATCATTATCTTCCAAACGAGCAGCATCTTGAAGGGCTTTTTGACAGTCAGGAGAAAAGAGAACGGATTCCAGTGTCTCCAAGATCATGGGCACACTATCGGTCGTCAACGGTTTTTGCCAGCTGGATTGATCATCGACAACATCCGTCATCATGGGCGAAGGCATCTGGAACGTGAGATCTGTGCGACTCATCAACTGATTCTTCAATCGCGGGCTCACCATGAACGACCATGCAGAGAACGGTATCATCATCAGAAAGAGCAAACACAACCACGCCGAGAGCGGAAGGAAAACTCGAACATCTCTTCTAAATGCAAACATCATCACCACAATCGATCGATCGGTCAAGGCGTTAAAAAATTGTTGTTGTTGTAACACTTCTTGATACTGGTGTAATCGAAGCAAGAGCCGTCTCAGGCCCCTGCCTCTTTCGTTCAATAGGGTAGAGGGAGGAATTGTGAGAACTTACGTCGGTTGTCCTTTTCCGCTTTCCGCAATCGATGGAGCATGAAGCCCAGATATGGAGCCCATCTCTCGATCGATCGATCGAATTCGGAAAACTGAGTTACGGCGGATCTGTGCTTGAAAAAGCCTACGGCGGCCGGCGTGGTCTTTATCCAATCGAAACCTATCATAAGCATGTCTCGAAGTTGTGCCACGTCAAGCGAGAAGATACCTCTCTCCTAATTCGATTGAGTCGAACCGTTTTCCTTGAACCGTCCGTCCGGCGTCAATTTCAAATTTGTGGTGGGTAGTTCTTCATTTTTAGTTGTTTTCGTAGCCCTCATTACCACATCTAGATCATCTATCATCAGCATTCATCTGAGAAATAATAGCATTCTGACGAATCCTTCTTGTGACGACCCTTGAGTATTGGGTAGAAGAAAAGTTTAGATCTTTCGTCTTCGAGGAGGAGGAAGTACTTACTGATTGCCGGATCTGGAGTCTACTAGTACTACAAGTATCGCAGCCGACGTCTCGCCACACTCTTCAGCCTTTCCGAGTTTGTGCCACCAAAATTGTAATGTACTACGGTAGCGTAACCGGCTATTCATGTGTCCGATAAAGTAGGTGAAGTCTACAGTAGAGATCATGAGTTCTTCTGGAATATTATCGCTTTATAGGGAAGATATTATATAGTAAATAATCATGCATCGAGAGTGAAGAGGCGGCGGACTCTCGAACGACTGACTTGCTAGCTAGCAATCATAATAAGAATATATTTGGCTCGACCGGTGATCCTTGGTCGGTCCAGACTGGATTGGATGCATCCCATGCATGGTCCTGCAGCAGTGAGTGGCGTTTTGACACCGCGACCGTTACCGTCGGAAAATACATCCATATAGTAGTAGAGGGGGGAGGGAGGGTTCTTGTAGAATTCTTGTTTGCAGGTAGTATTGGTTCGTAGTAGTAGCGTATGATACTGTTGTGATTTGTCTTGCACCGGGGTTTTATTAGAAACGCCCAAGCATGACGGAGCCGTAGTTGATCACGCACTCATGGAGCACCTCTTCGGTGCTACACCGATGAGCTTCTTGTTGTTGCTGTTGGTGGTGCAGGAGATGGAGGAGGTCATTCTTGACTTCTTGAAAGACGCCCCATCGCTTGGAATGACGGTAAGAGCTCCCCCCTCGCAGTTGCTGCATGTTATTATTGTTGCTAATAATGGGAGTATCATCTTGTGCCACTTCCGAGCTTCGTCTTATTCCGAATGGCGACGACGAGACGGTGGATTTGTGGTTGGCAGAAGATGGTGCAGATGCTGCGACGACGGCAGCAAGGATGAGGAAGAACAGAGTTCGGAGGCTGGAAGATACCATTATTTTATTGTTTTGTTGTGCTTTCGTCGATGAAAAGAATAGAATGGAGCAGAGATGGAGGTTTGTTGTTTGCCGATGCTGGGATTGGAATAATAATAATAACAGTAAAATAAAAAATGGACGGAGAAGGATGACAAACGAGAAGAGTGCAAGTGCGAGAAAATGTGAGCGATGATGCGGCGGGCTATTAGGTCTTGGCCTTCTGTAGCTTCTCGCTTGGTGCGCGGTAAAAATTTAACTGTGAGAGCCAACAACAGCCGGCGGCGTCGGAGTCTCGGTCGGATGAAAGCGAAGAAGTTTTCCCGCTCTGCCTGAGCGAAAGCACGTGTTTTTGCACTTGCGTGGCGTTGAAAGGGACCTCGCTTGACATCAATGAGACCTCGTCGACATCTGTCACGTGACGTGCAATGACATCCCAAGCGCGAGCTAAAACGCATTGGGCCTTTGATGTCAATCGGATAAGTCGTATGTCCGTGACCGTTCGACAAATGGGCCCCTCCAATAATTCTTTCACAACGGACGAGAAGCTACATCTACAATATGATAGCGCCGTACACTTCAGTGGTACTTCTATTACAATGATGATGGATGATGGATGTGTTGCTCCCATAACCAACAAACACATTGCTCGCCCCAACTCTCTATTCTTACTAGTAGTCTACTCTGGAATGCATGCTTCGAATGAAAGAATTTCAGTAAAATAATATGGTGCCGCATGGCTATAAGCGTCGACAAGGGCGACATCACTTTCCGCCTCTGTTCACAACGTTTCTGGTGGTAGTTTCCATTTCATCCATCTGGCAGTCCTCCGAAGTGAACAACGTACTGTTCTCCTCCACCAGTACTGGTGATGACGATGCTGTGACAGCTCCTACCGTGCTGCTCCTCGGAGACGATCCTCTTTCGGCAGACTATGTTCCCTACGTACCCATCAAAGTGAATATGAATGTCAATGTCAATGTGGACGTCTTTCAGTCAGCAGTGTCGGAATTTCGGTCCTTTCCACGGCTCTTGGACTGGAGCAACTACCACGAGACTGCTGATCATGCGGATACAACAGAAGGAGGAGGACGACGACGACCACGACGAACGATCCAATACACAATGACCACCTTGGAAAATTTTGAAAAAGACATCAATGGAACGGATGATTCTTCACTCTACCGAGAATTCGAAAAGGAGTGGTACACCCAATGCCGACCAGTCGAGGAGATTCCAATACGACCCACCTGCAATTCTCTGCATGAACTGGGGGCCTTTGAAACCAGTCTATCCTCATCGTCCTCATCTCCAACGACCACGACAGTCTTGTTGAGTATGGAAGGGAATTGGAGAAGTGTTTGGAAAACCCCAGATCCCATCACTCATGAACAAATCATTCTCAAACTACTTCAGTTACATCGAGACTTTGATTTAGATGCCGTCCGCGGTCACGAAATGGATATTCGGATCATGGAACGATTGTCTGCATCTCCCCACATCGTATCCTCCTATGGATTTTGTGGACAATCGGTATTGACGCAACTGGCACAATCCTTGGGAGCGGCAGTGATTAAAAATCCCCAATTGAGTTGGAGAGATCGACTTTCTATAGCACGAGATTTGGCACAAGGTCTCGCCGAACTTCATGCCTTGCAACCCATCGACTGGGAGCAGGTTCTCCAAAAGGCGATGGCAAAAACAACCACAAACGATCCAAAGAAATTAATACCCTTTGTCCGATCACTCCGTTTCTACAACAAAAAACCACCAGTATTTGCGCATTACGATATCAATATTGCCAATACCATTTCGCTCAATCCCAAAGGTGTGCAGTGGAATGATTTCAATCTAGGAATGATGTCACAATGTCACACGGACGGATCCTCGGGCGCCTGTTCGGTTCCCGTTCGGTATCCTGGCATTATGTGGCGATCTCCGGAAGAAATTCAGAATACGACCGGACAGGTGCCGACTTTGCATCCCTCGGATGTCTATGCATTTGGCACCTTGTTGTATACAGTCTTTACCAAGCATCAACCTTGGACGCATCTCGAAGAAAGAGCCGTCAATCCTAGTGAAGAGGAGATAGCCGCAAAGAAAATACGGGGCGACTTGCCCAATTTACCTCCCAAGTATCAACCGCAAGAACGATTGGAAGCCAAGGTCTTGTGGGCTGCCACAAAAGCTTGCTTTCAAAGAGACCCCAACGACCGCCCCACAGCTTACCGATTGGCAGTATCGTTGGGACTGGCTCTCGAACGGATTCAATCCAGAAAACCACTATCGGATGACATGATTGAAAAACTGTTTTCCTAACGACAGTACGTCTAGCTAATTGAATAGCGCAGTATTGTTCTAAAGAATAAACTAGATTTGCACTATTGCTGGTCATCTAGCATGCTAAACTCTACTAGTGTTTTTTACGCTGCAAGGAATGCTTCTGGATCGTGAAGCGATGCCTCCAGCATCCCCTTGTAGGTTTCAAAGAGATCTACATCATTGTCGTTGCCGTTGCCGTTGCTGTTGTCGTCCTTGTCCTCTTCGGAGTGCTTCAAAAAGTTGATTCCAATCGAGGCCAATTGAAAGTAGTGTAGCAAGATCTTTTTTTCTTCTCGCCGTACAGTGACGGCGTTGCGCCACTGGGATTCTTCTTCGGCGCTGAGGCTGCTGTTTCTCTCGTCATTCTGCTTTTGTTGCGACGACAACAAGGGAATATTTCGCCATATGGATCGTAGCCAGGATAGTGGCGATAATGGTCGAACTCGATTGGATTGGTGTTCCTGCTGAATACAAGCATTTCGCCCCGACCGTAGCATGTCGGAATCTTGTTCTATTGTGGTGGAATACCGTCCCAAGGCTGTCTGCGTAGCTTCTTGTAGCATGTGCAAGGCCCGAATCTCGTTGGCGACCGAAAAGGGCGCCCGGCACAGAGTTGCACCCAACTGTGGAACAAGTCCATCTTCACATTGATCGGTTCGTTGATCTTGTTCCATAAAGTTGTCCTTCATACAAGACAATTCACGTTGTTGTGCCGAGGCCACCCGACATAAACTCAATACGGATTCCATCGGTCCAGCATTTCCAATACCAACAGTAACATTACGAGCAATCGAATGACAATCGCCTAGACCATCCGCTTCCCACAATGATTCCGTCTCACATTGATCCACGGATTTCGGCAAAATGACCGGTAACGTGACAATGTCTTCGCGGGTGTGCTCCTGGCTATCATCGTCCAAAACAGAAAATCCGTAGTTCATCAAAAACTGAGCGTTGCTGTGCTTTCCATACGAAATCTCTAGTCTTGGAGCCTTCGTTGTCGTCATTGTCGATGTTGTTGTTGACTGACCACCCTCACTGTTGCCGTTTTGTGGAATTCTCAAGTAATATCCTTTCGAATCAATATCCCAAATGCACTGTACCACCTCCTCATTCGCTTGGGATCGTAGCGTAGTAACATGGTTCATCATATCTACGTAGGGACAGAGACAAGGCTGATCACTATTTCCCGAGTCGACAAAGGCACGAGATGTGATAATGGCGCGGGCCCAATACCAAGTGTCAAGTGACAAGGCACCACCAAGGCGGGTCAAGCCGACCTCCTGAAGGGCGGTCTGGACCAAAACAAATTCTTGCTTCCACTCATCTCGTCGTGATTTGACTCCTTGCTGAAGGACGGAGCACTGTAGCTCTTCCAGCATTGTGTCTTGCCAAAATACGGGCAAGTGCTCCAACGAGGATGGCAGAGTCTTCAAGTAATCCGCCGTCACGACCGAGGAGTCGGGTTCCAGCTCCAGCAGACCTTCCTTGTAGAGTGTCAAATAAATGGCGAGATAAATATGTGGCAACTTGTCTGTGAAAGCATGGACAGAATTACCCGTTTGCGACAGATGCCATTGCAAAGCCTGACCGACCGAAGTTTCGAGCCCCGATTGGGGTGTAATGAATTCCCCTCGATCCACAAAAATCACAACATCCTCTTCCGTCTTGTGTTGTTGTGATTGTTGTTGCCCTTCTCGCTGTTGTTCGAGCTGAATTCCACATTCGTCACCTCCCACGGATACAACTGTGATTCCCGGGTGGAAGCGCGATTTTCCCTCTTTTAAATGCTGTAAAAGAGTCTGGGCTTGACCCACACGATCGCCGGATGATACCGGCATGACATCAGGTGGATGATGAGGAGCCAAAAGTCGTCCTCCTGCCGATGCTGATGCTGATGATTTCGATAAAAAAAGAGACCATGAATAAACATCCAACGAAAACCACAGCAACAGCGCCACTCGAGATACTAGCCGTCTTGACATCATTTTGAAGCCGGCCCTCTGCTATGATGCTAGCTCGTCTGTTTTTCAAACTTTGAATGGAGATACGAGGACCAAAATGAAAACCATCCAACGACGAACATCAATAGATAAAATACAACAAAAAGACGCGACAGATGTCGCAGGCAAGGAACACCGACCATCTGGCGCGAAAAGAGTAGTTGACACGCACATGTTCGGACTCACGCGACTGACTCCATTATTAGATCGGATGAGTCCATTCCGCATACCCGAAATCGCGAGAAACTGCTCGAGACTGACTCGAGAGCTTTGCTCCCTTAAACGCCGTTTGTACGCCGTACACGTACGGTCTTCCGACTGGCCGTTGTCAGATCATTCGTCGAGAACTTCGAAATTGTTCTTCGAAAGTCGATTGCGCAGCGCGCGGGTCGATGATTGCAGGATCGTTGCGCCTTAATTTCGCTCACAAATTCAGTTCCGCCAAATCAAAAACGCGATTCTTCCTTCCAGCATCGACCGTCGACATCACATCAGTCTACCACACGATGACCAATCACTGGCTAAGCTCTCTGCTTTACTTGAGCACTTTAGTTGCAGCTACTCAGAGCTTGGTGACACCAGCCTTCATAGCCCCCGCTTCACGTTTCAACCTTGCACCGTCCCTGTCCTCGAGCACCACGACAGGAGCGCAAAGGGCCCAAGAACAAGCAAACACCAACATTCGAACGCGATCAACTACAGCCTTGCCCTATTTGATCGAACACTCCAATCATCCGAATGTTATGGAGAGTTTACATGTAGAAGGCCTGGAAGCTATTACCACTTCACCTTCAAAACCGCAACAGGAAGACCCAGGAGCAACAGAAGACTTTCTATTAAAGCAAGTTGACATAGCGTTTGGCCTCCCAGTTCTCGTCACTCCAAGGGCAAGCCAACAACAAACTCTAGCCTACTTGTCCCGATTTTTGAAAGAGCAAAAGAAGTGGATCGATACCATGATGACACGCCACGGAGCCATTTTGTTTCGAGGTTTTGACCTGGATACGGCTCAAGATGTCGAAGATGCAGTTCGATCCTACAATCCTCAATTGAACAACCAGTATCGTGGAACATCGCCCCGTAACACACAGGGAGGAACGGAATACGTCTTTTCGGCGGCCGAAGTCCCATCACATTGGCCGATTGCCCAACACTTGGAAATGTCCTTTTTGCCGTCTCCGCCGAAACAACTGTACTTTTCTGCCCTCAAGGCCCCAACGGCGATTGGGGGCGAGACGGCTGTCGCTGATTTTCGCAAAGTATATCACGACTTGCCTCCAAAGCTCCGAAACAAGCTCTCCGACAAGAAGCTGCGATACACTCGAAGCCATCACAAGATTGGGGTAAAACATAATACGCATGATGTAGCGGCTATGCTTGGATGGCCCGAACTCTTCGGTACGGCCGATCCCCGAGAAGTCGAACGTCTTGCCGCCATGGAAGGCACGCCCATGAGGTGGGAGGGCAAGAACAGGGACATCTTTGTGAGCGAATTTCAGTCCGAGCCTTTTCAGCTTCATCCCGAGACCAACGAGGCAGTGTTTTTCAACCATGCCAATGTCTTTCACTGGACGTCCTTTCCGGCAGAACTGTTCGCGGCCTTTCGTCGCACCAAGGATATACGGTTCTTGGGCCATGCATTGAAGGTAACTGCCAATTCGGTGCTCCGATACGGTATCCTTCGTCAAAAAATGGCTCTGCACATTGCTTTTGGCGATGGTACCCCCATTTCCATCTTTGAAATGCACCAGATTCGCAAGGCAATCCACAAGAATATGGTCTTCAACCGATGGCAAAAGGGCGACCTGCTCTTGCTTGACAATTTTTCCACCAGCCACGGCCGTCAACCCACCTATGACAAGGGACGAAACATTGTCGTGGCCTGGTCGGATCCCATTGAGAAATTAAACACTCCCGTAGATGCATAGAGATACAACACAATAAAGATAGAACGGATATTGCATTCTATACTTTCTGAATCGTCTTTTTCGTATGTAGCATATCGTGCGTACAGTATTTACTCACTCAGCAGTTGCTGAATTCTGCTCGACGAGAGCGATGAATTCCTCGGCAGGCATGGTTCGAATGCCCAAAGTCTCCGCTTGCTCCAATTTCTTGCCGCCTTTATCGCCAAAGACCACCAAATCAGTGGATTTGCTAACACTACCAGGTGTCGCCTTGGCACCCAGGAATTTGGCTGCTTTGTGAGCGTCACTTCTCGAGTAGCTAGGAATGGACCCCGTGAAGACGACGCGAAATCCTTTCCACGGTAGATTCCTTCCTGCCTTGTTCGTACTTATGCCGCTCATTTCAGATGCCAAATCCTCCGTGGTAGCTTCTTCGTCCAGAACCTTCACGGCCTTGCCAAGTGCCTTGGCAGCATCAACCAGCTCCTTGCTCTTTGAGAAGCTAACCAACGACTGAATCAAGACTGGTCCGATACCAAGTTGCCCTTGCAAGGCAGAAAATGGATGATCAATCGCCTCGTCGTTGTCACCAGCTTCTATCTCCGTCCAATCGGAGGCAGCATCAAGAGCCTTAAAGAAGGCCTCTTTCGTTGCGTATCTAGAGGCAACGAGTTCCGAAGAGTGCTTCCCCAAATGACGTGCCCCCAAGGAAAATATGAATCGGCTCAAGGAAATACCAGTAGTTGCAACTGATTGTGATGAAGCTCGAAGATTTTGACAGGATTTGGGTCCCCATCCGGGCAACTCTTGGACTTGGTTCCACTCTTCATCTCCAAATTGAAAAATATCGCTAGGGAAACGAAGTAGGCTAGCATCCATGAGTTGCTGGATTCGAGCTTCGGAGAGGCCCGTGACATCCATGGCATCCCTTGAAAAGGCGTGGACTAACGAAGTAACAGCCCGAGGGGGGCACAGCAACGGTGGTCCACCGCAACGAGCGACTTGGCCGGTTGCCGGAGTGGCAATTTCTTCCAAAATGACAGATGATCCACATGCTGGGCATTGGGTTGGCGGCTTGAGAGATATCATATCCTCCTTTGCAACACCTGTCGAGTCAATCGGGTCTCCTACTCGTTGTACCACTTGCGGAATAACATCTCCGGCTCGACGTACCAACACAGAAGTCCCTACAGCGGTTTCCGTCCCACCCAAAACTTGTTGCAAGTGACCAAAGTTGTGCAAAGTAGCTCGCTGAATCGTGACTCCTCCCACCGTTACCGGATCCAATTCCGCCACAGGCGTCAGTGCTCCAGTTCGACCGATTTGTACTGTCACGTTTAGGAGCTTGGTAACGACCGCTCGGGGAGGAAATTTGTGCGCCACGGCCCATTTCGGACTTTTCATGGACCTTCCGAGAAGACGCCGAATAGTTGATTGAGAAATTTTATGGACGCAGCCATCCATTTCAAAGTCGCCCCAGTCATAGCCCTTTGTAGTCTTTTGTTCATCCCGATGTTTCTGGAGTGCCTGGTAGTAGGTCAGCATGGGTGAAATAGTCTCGTTTGACCAACCGTCCATGGTTTCATTGTAACTAAGATCCAGTTCGGTCTTCGATACGGGAAGCGGTATAGAAAAGCCTATATCCGACAGAATTCGTTGAATTTCGTTGCCATCTTGTGGTAATGGTTGTTGCCCTTGAGTATCCGCAACCATGTCGTAGGCATAAAATTGCAACTTGGATCGCAACTTGTCCGCTTCGAGCTGTCCTTCCTCTACTTCCGATTCTTTGCGCAACAAAATCCCCGACGCGGCATTGCGAGCATTGGAAAAAGTGACATTTGGAGCCCAGTCGGAAAGTTTTTCAAAGTGACTGTTGGGCAAGACGACTTCCCCTCGAATCTCGATCGTACTGGGCAAGTTAAGATGATGATCGGTGGTGAAATGGAGTGGAATAGTTTGGCCCATGGACCGTACCGCAAATGTCACATCCTGCCCTTGCTGGCCATCTCCACGAGTGGACGCCCACTCCAATTCATACGACGATGGCGACGACGACGACGACGACGGCGACGAATTGTTGTAGCGTAATGAGAGGCTGACGCCATCCAGCTTTGGCTCGGTGACAATGGTGACGCGAGTTGGCTCTTCGGAATCCCATTCGTCGAGTACCTTTGGAATCCTTTTCAACCATGCCCAGAGTTGTTCATCATTGTGAACATTGTCCAAGGACAGCATAGGCGCTAAATGTTTTCGTTTGAGCCGGGGCTCCTGCAATTGTTTTTGTTTTTGTGATTGTGCTTCTTGTTGAGTGTCGTTCGGCACGGAAGCTGTGGTTGCCGCTAAGGAGGAAGATTCAACGGTATCGTCGTCACTAGTAGTAGTACCGGTAGCACCCGAATCAGTAGTATATACTTCCCGACTCCCCACTCGTCCTTTTCGTGTCGCTTCCACACCCCATCCCGATTCTTCTTGCCATTGCTGTAATAAATGTGGATATTCTTCCGCCAATTGTTCTTCGCGTTGTACCAAGGCATCAAATTCGTCGTCGGACAGTTCTGGTTCTTGCTGCGTATTATTACCATTACCGCTATAATAATAGATTTCATCGTGACGACGAATTTCTTTTGACAACCACTGTAGTTCCTTATAAACTTCACCATCATCTGCTATTGGATGATCCGACGATGATCGAGTGGTTGATAAAAACAGTCGACTTGGATGATGATCATGATGCTCATGATGACCATGATCATGACGTGATATTATGATGGGATGATGAGCAGACGACCAGAATAAGCGACTGGACGCGTCGATAGCATGAGTGGTTCTTCTTCTATGTGCCATGGTCGTGGTGTGTGGCTGGGTCGTCGTCCAAGCCATGGCGATCGGGAGCCGACAACGACCACGACTCCTCTTCATCAAGGATCTACCACCCCAGTAAGAAAAAGAATGCGACGCCGTCATAATCTCTCGCAGCAGCAAAAAAATTAGGACGACAGTGACTGAACAAGATGATGATGATGATGGTGGGGAGGGGAAACTACGGGTCATACTTCAGTACTAAAATCACACCACCCGACCCCCGACACCATATATCCATTACCACACCAACAACTTCAGTGTTTTGTTTATCGTCAACGTCAATCGTACGCCGTGTTATTGTGGGGGATGGAAATACAGTAGTTATTGTAGTTCGGAGTTTGGGGGACAATCCGTTCATGGGTGTGTCGCCGAAGAATACATAATATATCAAAAATATAAAATATCTTTGGTTGACGCACGATGAGATCTGATCTGCGATGATTATTCCGAACGGGGCGGCGACTGACGGACCCTCGATACTCCGACCAATAAATGAAAGAATATCCTCCAATCAAATCGTAGAAACATGTTTCAAATTCCCCTTGCAATTCGGCGCCGTAAGCAGACGCGCTGGAAGGCGAATGTTTCTCTGTTAGTACTTTTTCTACAGAAGTCTACGTACTCGCGCCACATTCGCCCTTTTCCGACACGATCTTTGGGGCCAGCAGTTGTTGGGGCGGCAAAATGCCGCATCGTCTCGACAAAAACCAACAACAACCATAACATCATCATCATCTGTATCATATCTCCCCGCCCGCCAGTCCACTACTGTAGTCTATTCTTTTATGAACTACAGTACCATACAAGTACTGCAGAGATCACCAGCCCAACCCGCCACCAATCATCGTCCATTCTTTCATTTCTTCGTCCACATAGAAGAACAACGACCGACTCCTTTTGTCTGGCGTCTCCTCTAAACTACTACTTACTGTACCCCCAAGAACAAGAAGAAGAAGATTATGAAGTTTCTTTCCTTGACCGCAGCCGCGTCGCTACTCCTCTCCCAACAACAGGCGGTGGGAGCATCGCTCGATGCTGATTCTTCTTTGGATATCCCAAAGGGCGGTACCCAATATCGCCATTTCATCGCCATGAATGACACACGCACCTGTGTCGGCGATGTCCACGCCTTGCCATTCAACAATCAAATTCGAGGTGCCAATCTCGGAGGATGGATGGTGTTGGAACCTTGGATCACTCCCAGTTTGTTTTATCAATTCTTGGGCAAAGGAGAAGGAACTACCGCCTTTGATACGTACACCTTTTGTGAAGTGTTGGGGGCGAAAAAGGCCAACGAGCAGCTTCGCAACCATTGGGAAACCTGGGTGACGGAAGATATTATCAAAGAAATGGCCATTTCGGGAACCGTCAATTCCTTGCGATTGCCAGTCGGAGATTACATGTATATACCCTATGGTCCTTATGGTACGTAAAGTTGAATGGGATGGGATGGGATGGATCGAATTTATGGTTGCAGCAGGGGAACAACCATGATGTGCTGACTCAATCCACAATTCTCACCATTATACCCAATCATTATTTCATTCTCTGCTTCTACTTCTCTCCCTCCAACAGTCGGCTGTTTCGACGGTGCCTTGGATTACGTCGACCGGTTGTTGGACTGGGCACATGCCTATGGATTGAATGTCTTGTTTGATATCCATACAATGAAAGACAGTCAGAATGGTTTTGATAATTCCGGGCAAGCCCAGGGATTCCGTTGGACTACCGCGCTCAATGTGGAATACGTCGATCAGGTATCCTTTGAACATTGGCCGATTCGTACGGCTCGTTGGATGGGAGAATTCGATCAAGAATCGGCATCGTATCCCGAAATTAATCGGAAAAATATTCGACATGCTTTGGATGCCATTCAAGGAATTGTGGATCGGTACAGTGGACATCCGGCCGTGTTGGGTTTGGAGCCAGTCAACGAGCCATGGCAATACACGCCGATTGAAGAACTCAAACAATTTTACTGGGAAGGATATTTGATTGTCAAACGAGGAGCTCCCTACTGGAAGTATATTATGCATGATTCGTTCCGTTTCGATCCCAGAATTTGGGGTGGATTTATGGATGGGTAAGTATCATTGGGAAACGGATTTTTGCTTCAATGAAACTCAGTCATCCAACAAGTCATTCACTCACTCACTCACTCACGCATCTTGTCTCGTCTCGCACTTTTACTTTCCATTCATTTTTCTTTCAGATGTCCCGAACGTGCCTTGGATACTCATATCTACCAAGCATGGCGGGATCCCGATTCTCGTATCGGCTTTTACACGGATGCTTGCCGCCAAAAGGGTGCCATTGCCAACATGGAACGTGAATTTGGGCCCGTCATTGTCGGAGAATGGAGTTTGGCCACGGACAATTGCGCCATGTGGCTCAACGGATTCAATGACAACCTTCCCGGTTTCCCTCGACTTCCTTGCAAATACATTCCCTGCAACAATCCGTACATGGGCAAGGGGGTACAACCGGGAGCACCTCCCGATGCGACCAAACCGTACCAAGGACCTTATGGAACCGGTATGAGTGGACCCCTCTTTGGCTTTTGCCCCGTTGACCGAGATTGGATGAAAGAATCTTCGGGTAATCCCCAGACGGGACACGATTGGGTCCGTTCGCCTCCTCAGGCTCCCAAACATTTGGACGATACGGACAATGTCATGACGCACTTGGCACAGAAAAAGATCAATGCCTTTTCGAATGTCGGACACGGATTTTACTTTTGGAACTTTCGAACGGACCTCGATGAGCCCCAGTGGTCCTACATGGAGGCTGTCAAGAGAGGATGGATCCCGAAAGGCGATTTGAACGATGACAAGATTCAGAATGCTTGCTATTTCGAAGACGAAGGCTTTTTCAAGTGCGTCTTGAAGCGTGATGTTCCAGAGAAAGGTGTCAAGGGTGCAGTCAAGTACATTATCTCCCAAAAGAACAAGACTGGAACCTTGACTGCGGATGATAGGGCCATTCTTAACATGACCGGGAAGGATTTGATCCACTCGGGAGGCTCCTTGATCGAGAGCTTCTTTGAGAGTCATCGCTCGAAGGGTGTTACTTGCGATTTTGGAGGCGTTGCCTTTTTGGTGGAAGAAAATCGTACCATCACAGATGATGATTCCTTCGGATGGAACGACGATGAATACCAGCCAACTGTCGTGTACCGAGGCACCGATCCCATGGTCATTACTCTGATCGTCCTACTGGCCATCATCGCTGGTTCCTTGGGTGGGTTCCTTTTGGCGATGCACGTGAACAAGAAATTCAACGAGAAGATGAAGCAAAGTAAAATGTTCCGAAGCCTTTCGAGATCTTCGAATCCTATCCTTCGAAAATCCTTTGCCTTGGATAACTGGAACGAAAACGAGTTGGAGAATCTGGTCGCCAATGGTGGTTCCAGCAAGAGTAAGAGCTACGGCGGGAGATAAATATAATATTATGATGGTCGTCGTCGGCGAGCCTACCAACATTATGATCTGAGGAAAGATGAAGAGAATCATATCATCTGCCATTGTAGAATAGTAAAACATGTATATTGTTGCATAATTATAGCTTCTCGCATTTGTACATGAATGTGGTGAATGAAATGGATGATCTTTAGAGTAGCTAGGTCCCTATCTCGAGATTCAAGATCAACATTGTCATAAGCAGAGTTGACTGATGTGACCACTAATTCTTCTCTCGGTTCGCCGCCCCGTACACGTACGTGTACGTCTTTGCTGACGACGACTCCTTCGAGCCCAAGGGAGATTTTGGAATATTTTGAAATTACATTTAACCAATGACGATGAAGAACGAATAGAATACCGACATGAAATACATACCAGGTACAGTATGAAGAAGCCTCATCTTGTCCACTTTTGTGTCAACAGCAGCAACTGTCAACAACTAATACTGTCAACAACTTCAAAACTGCCAACACTCAACATCACAAGACACAGGACAAGCCACACCGGTAACCTCTATCTTTGTTGTAAGTTGTATCCATATTGCTAATTCTACCACAGACACCATGACAGAAGAGGAAACGACTACTGCCCAAGCCACCACGGCGGATGCCGTCGACGAACCAACCACTGAAGAATCAGCAGCAGCAGCAGGAGGAGGAGAAACGACGACGACACCCGCGACGACCACTAGTACTAGTACCAGTACGATGCCTTCGACGTTCGACTTTGATCATATTCAATCTATGATATGCGGAGTCCTGGATCCCTTTCTTGCCAACATGGGAGGCGCCGCCCAAAAAGAAGACCCACCCCCGCCCGCTGGATTTGTGCAAGAAGATACCGGAATTCTCCGGAACGGTGCCTCCAAACCCGACGAACCGCCACTTCAGTACACGTCGGCGGGTGAGTCGGTTGCCACCTTGTTTCAAGCGTTTGAACATGGAGTGCAACGTCGACCGGACGCTGCCTGCTTGGGCAAACGCAAGACTGCCGATTCGCCCTACACGTGGGCGTCCTATGCTTCCGTCAAGGAGGATGCCGCGAAAATTGGAAACTTTTTGAAAGATCTAGGAGTGACACCGGGGCAACGAATCGGACTGAGTGGAAAGAATTCACCGGAGTATCTGACTGCCATTCAAGGCTGCTTTTGGGCTGGTGTGACAACGGTACGTCAGGAGGGTTGGGCTTCAGTTTAGGTACTGTACATAGTACTAGTACTTTGGATCCTGACACTTTGAGTCTCTTTCCAATTATTCATCTCTATAGGTACCCATCTATGACACGTTCGGCGAGAAAGAATGTCAATACATTGTCAAGCAAGCCGAAGTCCAAGCGGTGTTTGTGAGCAAGGACAATGTGGAAAATGTGTTAAAGTGGACCAGAACGATTCCGTCGGTCAAGAAAATTATTGTGTGGGGAACGTCTTCCACTACTACTAGCGACGAAGAACCATCGCTGCCGCCGTCGGGAGATTTGATCATTTCCTATGAAAAGTGTCTCGAAATGGGTTGTGAGGTACAACCACCACACCTTCCGTCTCCACCCAAACCACAAGACTTGGCGATTATCATGTACACGAGTGGAACCACGTGAGTTCGTACAGTCTTTTTTACGGATTGCTATATCCATTAGCCGACTTCCTTTGGGCTCACTATATATATTTTTCCTCATTTCTTGTTTGTTTCTTCTTGACACTACCGCACGTACGACATAGTGGCATGCCCAAAGGAGTCATGCTCCCACATTCTGCCTTGTTGGCAACCATTGCCTCTATGGAGAAATACTTTGAATTGGTTGGTGGAGGAATAGATTCGGAAGACGTTTTCATGTCCTATCTACCGTTGGCACACGTCTTTGATTTCTTTTGCGAATGCTTCTTCTTGTTTCGGGGTTCTAAAATCGGGTATTACCGAGGTGATCAAAAGACGTTGGTGGATGATATTGGTGCCCTCAAACCAACTATTTTTATTGGAGTCCCGCGTGTCTTTGAACGAATTTACAAGAAAGTCAATGCCATGATCGAAGCCGGACCGCCCGTGAAGAAATTTCTCTTTCAATTCTTTTTCGATCAAAAGTTGGCAGCATTGAAGAAGGGAGCGAAATTTGATCAAGCAAATTTTATTGGAGATGCATTGGTCTTTTCTAAAATCAAGGAGCGACTGGGTGGGCGAGTCCGCTTTATCTGCAGTGGAGGGGCACCCATGCCACAGCACTTGGAGGACTGGCTCAAGGTCACCATGTGCTGTCCCATTGTCCAGGGATATGGTTTGACGGAAACGTGTGCCGCGAGCTGTGTGTCGTGGCCTGACAGGCACGAACAAGGAGGTACCGTCGGGCCTCCTCTCTTTTCGGTCGAAGCCAAGCTTGATCCTGTACCAGACATGGGGTACGATGGAACGCCCCAAGGCGGGGGTGAGATTTGCTTTCGAGGTCCTAGCATCATGTCGGGCTACTATCAAAAGCCTGACACGACAGCCGAAGTACTGAAAGATGGATGGTTTCATACAGGAGACATTGGGAAAATCGTGAGTGGTGGCTGCATCCGAATTGTTGATCGTAAGAAGCAACTCTTCAAGCTATCACAAGGCGAATATGTGTCGCCCGAAAAAGTGGAAGGGATCTGTGCCAAGAGTCCGCTAGTGGGTCAGATCTGGGTCCACGGTATTTCGACCGAGGCCGTGTTAGTGGCTGTCATTGTGCCGAGCGACGATGCTTTCTCAAAGTATGGTGGTAAGGAACAGGCTGTTAACTCGGAAGCATTGCAACAAGCCATCCTGGAGGATCTGGATCAAGTCTGCCGCTCGGAAGGCCTCAAGGGCTATGAGATTCCCAAGGGCGTGATTTTCCACCCTGACGAGTGGACACCCGAGTCAGGCTTTGTCACCCCCTCGTTCAAGCTCAAGCGACCTACACTCCAGACTCACTTTTCCAAGGAAATTGATGCGCTCTATGCCACTTTGAACAAGAATTAACAAGAGCAGAGATGATGATATGGAGGCAGTACCGGTTGTACGAGTACGTTGTCGATGGTGGCGACCTGTTTTTATAGTCTTTCGTGTATCATAATATGGATATTCCCTACTACAAGAGAATGCAAGGTAGAGAGCGCTCTCTATCATCTACGAATACTTACAGTAGTAGACTACAGTACCGGTACCAGGTATCATAGTAGACTAACGGTATAGTTGTTGACAAATAGAGAGAGTATCGATCGACTGATCCGATCCTAAATTGACAAATTCAAAATCTCCTTCGCGTCCTGTGGTTTTTTGTTTTCGAAACATCAATCATCAAAACAAATTTCACCTTCACTGAGATTGTACAGGTATATTGATTCACCATGTCGAGCTTACCGGTACTGGATCCGCCTGGTTACACCTATCACCATGGACGGGGGGAACATTTATTGGTGCGACCCGATACGGACCCCAATCGGCCCAAATACTCAGGGCATTGCTGTCTCTGCTATTGCGTCGATCTGCTGGTGTGTTGCCTGATCGTTGGATTCTTGGCCTTTGCCTTTTGGCTGTGTTATTACCTTTACAACAATCAAGAATAGTTGTCGTTTACGTACGGGGCAAGCAAAACTTGAATGCATGCTCGCGGACTGGAAATGCTGGTCACTCTTCGCGTTGAGCGCGAAAGACCCACTGGTACAGTACTTGTACGGTGCAACCACTACAGTCAACTTTAACTCTGCCACGAAGGGCCAGAGGATCATCACATTGGATGCCATGTATACACGCATCAGGCGTGTACCAAATGACGTGTAAACACATGATAATACGAATACCGGTCCGTACTGACTGGACCGTAACAGGGGACTTATTCACTAGCCAGAGTACGACTCGAAAGGTGTATTCGATTTTATATCATTAGACAAAAATTACCACCCTTCAAACATACCCTTACCCACATCGTCCTCTTTTTCGATGACTCCTGCCTCAACAATCGGTGGCAATTCCAGTCCTCGTTCTTTGGCAGTCTCAACGGCTTGTAGAGCACGTTGTTTCTGTTCTTGCTGGCGCTCCAACGCTCGTTCTTGGGTCCGCTGTTTCCGCTCAAATACCTCTCCAAAGTTCACTGCCAATTGACCATTGTCCTTTTCACTTTCGGGTGCCAATTGTAAAGAGATTGGACCCATACGTCCTGCCCGAAAGTCTTGTAGAATTTTGCGCGAGGCATCCTCGGGGTCTCCACGACACGTATTATCGGCCACCAGGAATAGCATGTCTTCCCCCGTAAGATAGTCACCCGTCTCTTCTGACTTTTTCATGGGATCAAAGGCGTAACGTTCTTTGCATTTGTTGCGCCATTCCGGACACGTCGACCCTTCCTTTTTCATCAAATGGATAGCCTTGAGCCATTCGCACAAGTACGCCGCCACCGCTTGATTATCGTAGGCGGCTTCTCCAATACAATTACACGCTGCCAGCAACAAGGCATCCGACTGATCCACCATTTTTGCAGGAATAATACCTGGACTATCCAACAACTCGAATTCTTTGGCCAGAGAGGTCTTGGACTCATCCGTTCGGACCCGAATCCATTGTAGACTCCTTGTCACACCTGGCATGTTTGCCGTCTTGGCCCGTCTACGACCCAAAATCTTATTAATCAAAGCCGACTGTGTCACATAAAAATATCAAGAGCGGAAGGAAAATAACAAGAAGAGTCGAGTATTGTATGAGTCGTCAAGTGTCCATATTTTCACCGTCCTGCCCGCTGCCACTATTCCAGAATGGATGGTTCGACCAAGAACAAAACTCCTCACCTTTCCCACATTGGGGTATCCAATAATCCCGACGCGCAACGGACGAGGATTGAGACCCCGGCGATCTCGTCTTTCCTGCACGTGCGCACCAGCCTTGAAAATCGCTCTGTGCAAGGCATGAATTCCTTGCCCCTGTTTGGCATTCACAAACAACACTTGATCTACGGGTGTGATGGCATCTCCCGCATTCCTCGTGTTCTGGATCTTCTGTTTGGAAGCCGACGACGACGATTTTTTCTTATCGTCACCGTATTGAAATCGAACATCTCTCGCTTGCTGGGCTTGATTCGCCACTTGGCTATTGATGGGCGCCTCATCCCATCGTTCGGCCCCCAAATTTTCGTAGGCACGTCGCCAGGCCACCGCCGCTTGTTTGGGGATCATATCCAAATGGGTCAAGACCACGATCCGGGGACGTCCCGCACACCACTCTCCGACTCGGGGGTGCGCAGTGGCTTTGCAGGCCCGCGCATCCCGGACTTCGACCACCACATCGACCGCCTTTAGCGTTTCCGCCAACTGCCGTTCGGCCTTGGCAATATGACCGGGATACCAATTCACTTCGGGGCGACGATAACCCGTCTCGTCGAGTAATTCTTCTTGATCATGAACCGAAGAAGAGGAGGAGGAGGAAAATAATCGAGAAGATAGAATTTGCCGGCTGCTGTTTGCCGTGGAGGACAGTAGTACATCGCTCGTTCGTTGAAGAGCTGGAGCGACAAACGCACCAGTGATCCGCGACGACGAAGGAGAACGAGCCGCCACGGAAGATGATCGTGCTAGTAACTGAACCACTGCCACCAACATTATTACCAGCATGGTTCGTGGTTGACTGCCCAAAGGATAGTGACTTCGACGCACAGATTCTAATCTTTGTGTGTTGTTGTTGTTATTGTTGCTTCCGAGGAAATTCTTCATTCAGGAGTGTGATGTAAACTACCGGTACGCGTGGGCTTGTTCTTTCTGTACGAATACCAGTTCTTTTCTTTTAGCAGTTTCGAGGATTTTTCACCAACAAATATCACGGGAATGTCTTGATGTCCTCGATAGCGTTGAACAACAGATCACTTGTGTCCTGCAAAGAGAAATGCGTCTGCCGACGATGATGATAATGATGGCTCCTTTGCTTTTTCTTTGTTCTTCGCTTTTGCCCTTTTTGATGCGTTGCGCCTTGCGTTGATGGCTCTGAGGAGTGACGGACACCGTATGGACGATTCACGTCTCGTGGCTCGTTGCTTTTCGACTTTCGCGTACATCATGCGCATCACCTGCCCGGCCGGCGCGTACGTAGCAGCGTCAAGAATTCAATCCGTCTACATTACAAAAAGCAAAATAAAAAGAGACGAGATCAAAAGATAGAACTCAATAATAATGTCACGCTGGTACGATAGCTTTGACAGATGATGGGATGACGATCGACTCTGTTCCAATGAATGAGAATTTCTGACATTTTTCGATGATAGTCAAGATTCATTCATCGGAGTGATATGTGAGAACCATGCAGCATCGCGCCGGCGATAGAAGAAGACGAGAAGCATCATGTTTGAAGAATTGGGGTTTGAGAACCCTGCTCTCGGTCCATCATCATCAGGCAGGCTTCAACTTTCGTTCGAACTCCAACTGTCATAAAATACACAGTTGGTCCAAACCACTACAGACAGTATCAACAAATCAATAAATCCAACATCCTCATTATTGCATCGACAACAACAAGATGGTTTGGGACAACTGGAATCCTTGGAAAGATCTTGGCGACGAGTGGGGAGCTTCCCACACCGTATGGGGAAAACTCAAAGTGATTCTCTTCTATTCCTTTGTTTGGCTCGCCTTCATGTAAGTCAACAAGCAGGGTCGTCTTGCCAGGCTGTCAATTCGGGAATGCTCATCTTTCTTCTCACCACTACCACATGCATAACTCCCCCCTCTCCTCAAATTACTCCTGGTCATAACAGTGGAAGCGCCTATCAAGTATTTGTGCCATTTTCTGTGGGCATGGATTGTCTACTGGGCAATTCATCTAAACAGAAGAGCGAGATCGCATTCGCTATTCGCCAGTACGCGCTCTTTTCGGCTGCTTGGCTGCTCTTTGTGGCCAAGGGCAAGACTCATTTGCCCAATATGCGAGTCTTGGTTACCGTCGTGATTCTATCCTGCGTCTTTTCCTTTTTCTGGGAGGGCAAAGATATTCTCCGCAACGATGGGGAATGTAGCTCTAATTGGATGACCCAATGGTGGTGGTGGGTTGGCTGGCCGATTCTTGCCATGATCTTGGCGTATATCGAGCGTCATACCGATGGAAGCCGGGGCAATTCCGCTGAGACTCAAGCACTCGTTTAGAAGAGAGCTCATGGTGAAGTCAGTAGATCAGCGGGTGGTGCTCTCTCCTCTCTCGCATCTCACAGCTACGGATTCATTCATATGCTTTCAATTGTGGCACTTGTAATGTGTTTGTCGAATGACTAAAATCTATTAATTATTAGTGAACGTTCCTACATCCTATCCTCCATTCCTATGAAAAGATACCCCCACATACCCTGCATTCATTCTTCCTGTAGTAAGACATCGTCGGATCTTCTCTGCCAACAGCCACCTGCCCGTGATCCATTGGATCCGTGTTATCGCCCTATTCTTCCAATCAAGCGGCAGAACAAGGTTGGCGTCATTCAGATGGTTGTTTCAACCTTTGACCGCCGAATGAATCCCTTTTGATGTCATAATAATAGCATTGCCCCAAAAGAAGAAAAAGTCGAATTGCTCAATCCAAGAATCCATAGATTTCCGGAAAATGGGAACCACCTTGCTTGTAGAAGCAAAGCATCGTCATTCATGATGCTTGTCTTCATTTCCATGCGTACACAACTCTACAAGTATTGTCTTCAGTACCAATACTATTATGAATGATTGGCTCTTCTCTTCTTTGCGGACGGGTTCCAACCCGGAAAATCAGCATCGTCCGGTAGCCCCCTGTCAATCATTGTCTGTGCCCATTTTCTCTTCAGTTGTTTTGAATCTACATTTGTCCTCGCATCCCCGACATTGCATCCTTCGGTTATGTTGTCGTTGCTTCTATTGTGTCGAAGAGAGAGATTAAGGTGTGTGGGTAACCCTGGTACTAATCTAGCCCAAAAGCTGACGTCACACGTAGACTCTAGTACATGCGCGCGTAGACCGACCAAACTATTTTACTAGACCATTGTGTCTTTCTATACATCCATGAATATCCAAGTATGACGAAACATTCCATATTCGATTTTATTCGTATCCGTATGCTAAGCATAGCCGTGGGCTGAAGTTGTACTTACTGGCCCAAGTTCATCGAGAGCATTCCAGTCTTGTCAAAATGACTCATTTCTGTAGTTTCCGCCTATATCATCGGGAAAAGACACCAAAAATGCAACCAATACATAGAAAGTCGTTTCATGTGTATCTAGTCTAACTACTTACAAAGTTTGGCGAAGTGCCGAGTTGGTCTTCCTTGTCTCCGAGAGGACTTTCGTCGAGCACCGCTAAATTCATCGAATGGAATCTTCCTCGCCGAATTTGTGTTCCAACTAGTCATTGGAATCATGGCGTGATCGCTGTCTTCGCGCTTGTTCTCGTTTTTCCACGAATTCCCTCGTGGAGGATTCCTCTTGGAGCCAATAATGTCTGGCCGTAGCCCGTACCCTACCCACCTGCGTGAGAATTGTACTACGGGGTCGAGCGCAAGTTCAACCGCGGTTGACCGCGGTTAACCGCGTTTAAACTTTGTTGAACTTTTAGCGATGCGCTGGTACGTTGAAAAATTGATACAATACCAAAACGCTTCTTTTACCGCGCATTATATCAATAAGTTGAACTCGTCCGACCGCGGCTGACCCGTTCTCCGTAAAGACCCGAAACACGTCAGGAAAAGCTCCAATGAGTCGTCGGTTCGGGGAGAAAGGACACGGTCGGAGGACGAACGAGTTCGCCATTTTTAGCGAATTCCCGAAGGTCCCAGGTTGAAGTGCGGGGACAGACAGACGGGACAGACAAAAGGATGAGGTGAAGTCGACGCTCGAAGCGAGCGGAGGCGGACAGACAGATGACTGCAGGCGGAAGGAGCGGAGCGACGTCGGATGGCATCTGACAGGGCGTATCAAACTTGTCGTGCGGGACTTGGATCTGATGCCATAGTTGTTCGGATGGCATCCGACCGCGGGGCGTACCCGCAGGAACACTATTAGTATCAAACTTGTCGAACTCATACCACCTGCTGGCACAGTCTACTGGAAGATTCACCCGGGACTTGGATCTGATATCTGATGCCATAGTCGTTCGGATGCTCTACTCCTACAGTGGTACAGTGCAGTACCGGCACTACCCCCGAGTAGAGACAGTAGAGTATCAAAGAAGAAATCTACGGTGGTACCAGGTACATACCGGTATCACAAGAATCTATCTCTCGATGTAATCTTGGCACATACAAAAGTAAGACCAGATAAGAATGAATCAAAAAAGGCTTAGCAAAAGGAAAAGACCAAACTGGTGTAGAAGAAGAAGCAATAGTCGGAGTAGCATGGAGAGCGTGCGCAACCCCCCGTCGCGCCAAATTCGACTGACGTCTCGGATCTCGGTTCTCATACATACATAGCTCGTGCCCATTTACTATTACCAGTACCGGTACTGTTTACTTCTATTCGTATTATGTATACTACTTGTAGATCTACCGGTACCTGTACGTACCGGTACAGGACGTACCGGTACGTGACAGAAAAGAAGTCATCTCAGAAAAGCGAACGCACTCCAGTAATATTAGTTAGGCGATGCGACCGTCATCAGATATACAATTTTCGTTTTCTGCTCTATCCTTGACAAGCTAAGAGGTCAACGATCTGAAGGACGATAATCAACAAGAATATCCACATTTTTTCACCACCATCATCATGGCGATCAAGACAACGGCATCTCTTCTTCCAAAGCAGGAGGAAGAAGAACACAATCATGGAGGGCGATCGCAAGGAGTGTTGACCCCCGTGCTGCGCTTGGGTCTTGTTTCCGCATTCGCAGTGTTCTTTCTTGCTCTTTCCTTCTCTACCGGCATGCTAGATACACCTGCTGCATCGTCCTCGCGGTCCGAACAAGACAGCAGCACCATGACGAGGACCAGCACTGGTGCTGCCGGTGTTGAAGAATTGGCTGTTTTCACCACCAGCCAAAGTAAAATGGGCAAGCGCAAGAGACGAGGAGTAGGTTCCAAGAATTTGCTGGAAAGGGCGGGGCAGGAGCGTGAGCTCAAACCCAAGGGAAAGGGATGCAGCAAGTCTTCAGCAGGAGGGAGTGATTGCATTACTACTACTAGCCCTCCTGTTACGACTAACACCGCAACTACTGGTACGACTAACACCGCAACTACTGTTACGACTAACACCGCAACCACTGCTGGTTCTAAGAGCGCCAAAAGCGCCAAAAGCAGCAAAAGCAGCAAAACAGGTACTACGGCTCCTCCTTCCATCACCACCGCTGCCGCCGCCGTCTCCACCGCCGCAACCACCACCACCACCGCCCCCACCACCACCACCACCACCACCATCAAACCCGCCCGAAATCGACGTGGATTGTTGGAATCATTGTTCGCACTTTGGGGCGATGGTGAGCAGAAACAGGAGGACGAGGAAGACGAGGAAGATCCTTTCGTAATCTGCGGCATGCATGAAGCCGATTCGTGTGACCAATGTCCCATGGGCAACGGCAAGGCTTGGTGCCATGGAGACTGCGCCTGGAATGATGATACGGGTTCTTGTGAGTCTGCCATGAAGAATGTTCATCCGGACTACAGCAAATTGATTCGTCTGAAACCTTTCCAGGCGGTCCGTGATGAGCATGGCAGATATGTCAACATCATTCTGGTCCACATGATGTTTACTGATCCAGAACAGGAACTTCTGTACCAGCGATACAAGGATGAGATTCTTTTCTTGGGAATCATGAGCTTTGAATCGTTCCCGCTCCCAAGTCCAAACCCAAGGACCTTCCAACACCACAGAAACAAGTACCTGAGCATGTTCCCGGGATGGTTGAACATGTATCGAAGCTCAGACATTTCGTTTCCTTCTCACGTCAGTGTTCTGAATATGTCTCAATCCGATTTTGCCCTCCCTGACATTGATCTAGAAGAGGAACAAAAAGAAGGAAAGCACATCAAGCGTTTTGACTTTGCCTACGCAATGTCTGACCTTAATGTCACTTCTGGCGAATGTGATAGCTGGGGCGCCTTTGCGAAGAATTGGTCCTTCGTGCGAGATCATGCACTCGATATTTTGTGCGGTGACCTAGGCATGACTGGTGTCCTCATGGTCACTCGCGACGAGAAGACAAACAAGGCATGTGATATTCCTCCCTCGTGCGAAGGAAAGATTTTGCAAACCCCATTCGTGGATCAAAGCGTAGTCTTTGACTATATGCGTCAGAGCCGTTTCATGTTGTTGCCTCAGATCTACGACGCCTCTCCCCGTGTCGCGGCACAAGCGATGACTATGAACATTCCGCTGCTCATGAACAAGAATATCGTTGGTGGCTGGAAGTATGTGAATGATCAAACGGGGGAATTCTTCCATGATGCATCAGACTTCCGCGCCAGCGTCGAACGTCTGATGGGCAATCTAGATCAGTATTCTCCTCACAAGTATGTCACTGAGACGTATGGCGACAAGAATGCCGGCCGCAAGCTGCGAGCTTTTGTCGAAGAGAAGTTTGGTGATCGTGTTCAACTCCCGGAGAGTGAGCTCCTGATTCCTATCTTCAGCTAGACTGTCGTTTGTTTTGGCCCAGTACCCACAGTTCAGGTACATTTGTTTACGTATCATCTCAATATATAAAATAACCATCTATTATATGTTCGATTGAAGCCTCCGATTGCCGTGTCAGGATTGCTAAGTGACATCGACAAGAAAGCCTCCTCTCCTACGATGCTGGAGTGGGCCGAATTCGGGCGCAAGCGCTCAATCCGAGGATGTTGGCAACTTATAAATAACATCGTTCCTTCCGATCAGACACGTCCGCACGTTATGTTGCGACTCGGCAAAGGCAACCCACTTGCCCATGTCAACATCTTCCGACACAGAACCATACATTCCATTCAAGACAGTGTGATCCCTATCCTCTTTTATAATCAGATTAATCAGACCACGTGAAAGAAAGTTAGCCCATCCAGAAATGTACGGCCTTGCAATGTTCTCGGCGCCTTTCATTTTTGATGGTATTCATCGCCTTTCCACACATAGTATCCAGCCCAGAGAAAATCGTAGATTCGCGGAGATTTTTGCTCGAATGATTGTACGATTTCATTGACGATTTGCAGATTGAAGCAGTATTCCACGTCGTGCATTCCGAGATAGGGTACATCATCCGGAAGATTGTTCAACGTATACTCATAAGCCAGTACCACTTTGTCTGGCAAACTCATGTATGCGTCGCGCATAGGTAGAATGACCATGTCCTGGTACTCTCGAGCTTCGTTGTAAAGCTTTTCTGCGACTAGTTTCTCTGTCTCAGTATCTTGCCCTGCTTGATTGTGCTGGGTCAAGTCGTGATTTGGTTCGTAAGGTCGTCCGACCATAAATTTGAAGCAGGCACCCATATTTTTGTAATGTTTAGCACAGTGTGAATTCCTCCATTGTTGGCGTCGTTCCGCTTCGATGGCACTGGCACCGCTTTTGATACCAAAGAAATAGTCAGTTCGACCTTGAAGCGGCAATCGTCGCTGTTGGGTGGAGGTGCCGTCTCGGATCGAGCGGGTGACAACTGTTTGTATGTTCTTCTTGGAAGATGTAAAGGCTTTGTTCAGCAACACCAGCATGAATAGAGATGACATCAATAGCAACAAGAGACAGCGAACATCATATCGTCGTTGTCCCTTTTTATGGTGTCGTCGAATCATGGTATGGGCCCGCCCGTATCCATGCATCATGTTCTTGATGATACAACAAGAGAATAAATAAAAGGCAGAGGAGAATCGAGGATAGCCCGAGGGGCACCTATTACGAACGGACACACTTCTTTCTATCGTCGACCATCAAATGGTACCTGGTACGAATAGCTGATGATGAAAATGATGATGGTAGTGCGATGAGATCCTGGAATTATTGCCGCGGGGACGGCGGCTCGTCGCTTTTCGCTGGGCTTGTAAAAATAATAATAACACGCGAAATGATGACCGGTATTACGGTCGGTATTCGCCTGTACCGCGGTACTTGTACCAAAAGTGCTACTCACACTTGCGTACAAGTACGATGATTGGAGACGTATTCGCGATCGTCATCCGTCAGCATTCAGTCAAAGTAGTGGAACTCTTTGTTGCTTTGATGTGAAGTCGGTCTCGTAGAGTAGTTTAAACAATCAAGATAAACGAGTATTCTCAAGATTATAACCATTAGAAGATCTACCTTTTGCAAGAATGATTTTTTGGATCGCTGAACTTTCGTCCAGCGATCTCCAAAAGTTCATCAGTATTCCACTTCTGATAGTAGCCAAGATCCAATTTTTGGTACTTAGGCAGTTGAACTTTCAATGATACATCCATGCATGAGGATGTATCAATGCCGCTTGACATTCAATTAGGTCTCAAAATTCATCCTGTGGCAGTTCCAATAACCAAACTGCCATTGAAATATTCATTATCCGAAACGATAGTTTTTGTTCACGAGTCGCGAGTCCCTACCTCTAGGGATCCCGACTCGCGGACAAACGGACAAAGGTCAGACACACATCGACTCTCCCTTTCATTCGCAGGCAAGAGAAGATCCAAAAAAAAACCAAAACATTCACAGACTGCGCGCGCGTCGCAGCAACACAACGGTATCTTGTCGAGAGACGAGGAGGCCCTCCCGGCGAGGCACGCATGGAACAAGACAAGGACCATCTCTCAACATACCTGTTGCTGTCTCGAGTCCTTTCCATGCTTTGTTTGGTGTTCCACCGGTCCAAGCAACGTACTTGTTGTGCTCAGTCTGAGCGATACCTCCCATGATGGGTACCACTGGCTTGTGGACGGCGACTGGGAGGCTTCCAGTCGTTCCAGTGCCAGTTGCTGCGGCAGATGAGTCGCCCATGCTGCTGCTGCTGCTGCTGTCTTCTTCGAAGACGATTTCCTCTTCTGTCTCTTCGATGAAGTCGAAGGATTCTGCAGTGCTGGACGGCGATCCGTCTCCGTCACTCAGCGTTGCACGCTCGTTTGTCTGAGGATCAGACTATCCTGTTGTCTTGTTGGGCTGCCTCGATGGGATCGAGAATCTTGGAGTCCGGGTCGGAGTCAGTCTATCTCAGTGAGGAACACCGATAGGATCTGTTGACTTGTGCTGAGCACTGGGCTTGTCTGAGGATCAGACTGTGAAGCGTTTTGGGCTGTAATAACCAGTCAAAGTAGTGGAACTCTTTGTTGCTTTGATGTGAAGTCGGTCTCGTAGAGTAGTTTAAACAATCAAGATAAACGAGTATTCTCAAGATTATAACCATTAGAAGATCTACCTTTTGCAAGAATGATTTTTTGGATCGCTGAACTTTCGTCCAGCGATCTCCAAAAGTTCATCAGTATTCCACTTCTGATAGTAGCCAAGATCCAATTTTTGGTACTTAGGCAGTTGAACTTTCAATGATACATCCATGCATGAGGATGTATCAATGCCGCTTGACATTCAATTAGGTCTCAAAATTCATCCTGTGGCAGTTCCAATAACCAAACTGCCATTGAAATATTCATTATCCGAAACGATAGTTTTTGTTCACGAGTCGCGAGTCCCTACCTCTAGGGATCCCGACTCGCGGACAAACGGACAAAGGTCAGACACACATCGACTCATTCCCTTTTTATTCTCGTCGAGTACAAGTAAATATGTACCGGTAATACTGTACACGTGTGTACCGTAGAGACAGCAGCATTATTTATATTTTTAAAAATATCATTGCAGACCGCAATTTTACATCTTTCATCATCAAAAGTAGACTACCGGTACGCATCATTCTTCCATTCAAATCCTAATTCAATAACTTCCTTTACGGCCTACCTGCAATATTGCTTATGTTGTTTCACCGATCGAACTTTCTTCTTTGGATTCTGATCCTCAGTTCTCCAATTTATGGATTACCCTTTCGGACACGAGGGAAGAGCAGTTCGTCGAATAACGGCGAGGAGGACGAGGAGGAGGAGGACAAAACCCCGAAACCTGCTTCTGGAGCCGCCGGAGATGCGGTGATGGTGGAAGAAGATGGTCACATTGCCGACCACATTTACGATAAATCCTCCAAGAAGTCGTCCGTACCTGGTTCCCGTCGGAATCCTGTAGTTGAGGCATTCTTCGCTGCGCCATCCTCATCATCGAATAACAGTAGTCTGTCGTCGTCGGCTTCCCAAGCTCTCAAAGAAGATATCCACCAACGGGCTCTCGGACTCTACGATTTCTTGGTCTTTACTCGGCGGGCGTTGCACCGACATCCCGAACTCATGTACAACGAGAAGGAAACATCCACCTACGTCCAGAATGTGCTTCGACAATTGGATATTCCATTCACGACTGGCTGGGGCAAAAATACCTTTCCCGACGTGATTCCAGGACCTGGTGGGTACGGAATCGTAGCCGATATTGGGACGGGTGGAGAGCCGTGTGTCTTGTTGCGTGCCGACATGGACGCCTTGCCTATTTTAGAACGTACGGAAGGAATTGGTGAATTCAAATCCAAGCATGATGGAAAAATGCACGCGTGTGGACATGATGGGCATACGACAATGCTTCTTGGCGCAGCGTCCTTGCTCAAGGAAATGGAAGAAAGCATCAATGGGACTGTCCGTCTCATGTTCCAACCCGCCGAAGAAGGTGGTGCTGGTGGAAAGCGCATGAGAGAGGAAGGTGTGTTGACGCTGGAGCCAAAACCACAACAAGCTTTTGGAATGCATGTGTGGCCAACGTAGGTTCAAGCTCGCACCTTCACATGAATACACGATGTGATCTTGAAGAGCAAATCCGTCTCAACCTTTGTTGTTGTTGTTGTTGTTGTTGTTGTTGTTGTTGTGACCTTCTACTAGTATTCCGTCCGGTACAGTTGCTTCACGACCAGGTCCCCTTCTGGCTGCTTGTGAACGCTTTGAGATTCTTGTTGCCGGAGTGGGCGGCCATGCTGCCATGCCTCACCTGACGATCGATCCTATCGTCACTGCTTCGTCTATCGTCATGAACCTCCAAACTATTGTCAGTCGGACAGTAAGTCCCCTCGAAAGTGGTGTTTGTTCCATTACCAAATTTGAGGCTGGCGATGCCTTCAACATTATTCCAGCCTCGGCCTTGCTCCGCGGGACCATCCGGGCGCTCAGTACGGAAACACTCATGACTTTGAGGGATAAGGTCGACCACATTGTTCGTTCGACTGCGGCCGTCCATGGATGCAATGTGACTATTTCATACTCTCCCGACTTTTACCCGCCTACTGTCAATGATCCCGAACTTTACGAATCCTTCTCAAGGGGAGTCGGTGGACTGGTTGCCGACTCTGGATCGGTCATGGATATTGAGCCGACCATGGGCGCCGAAGACTTTTCCTTTGTCGCCGAGCATGTACCGTCCACCTTCTTTTTGTTGGGACAAGGCAGTGGAAAAAGTCCCGACACGAGCTATGGTTTGCACCATCCCCATTTTGCTCTTGACGAGTCAATCTTGCCACGAGGTGTAGAGCTACATGTGAATTTGGCTCTCAGGGCTTTGCAAAGACTCTCACTCCAAGAAGAAGACCCGGTGTCATCAACTGCGTAAACAAATACTAGTAGTCTGATACAGTTTTCTATAGCTGGCTACACTAGAGAGAGAGAGAGAGAGAGAGTACTAGCTAGAGGATACCACACATTGCAAAGCCACGCAGACAACAAGAAAACCACAGATGTGGTCGTCGCTATCGTCCGATCAAGGACTTTGAGATTTTGCGGAATAGTTGTCGGGGAGTCAGTCCCAAAATCACCAATTCATAATACAGGATTCCATACAAGAGACCTCCGAAATGGGCCCCATGGGCAATGGGTTGCGAGCCTTGCCGGCGTCCGAATAAAGATGACGACGACGACGACGATGATGATGAGAAGAACGTTCCGACCAAACTCGTCACCAACAAGATTTGCAACAAATGCTGCGCCTGTAAGGATACAGGAATGACTCCCAATACAATTCCATACTTGTGATTGGGAGAGGCTCGAGCCTGAATGGCCAACAAGGCCATGGTGACGCCTGACAGACCCAGCGATGATGATGACGAGGCCCCTCGTCCTCCGCTTTGTGGTTGTAATATCAAAAAAAGTGCATTGCTAAATGCCGCGCTGGAAAGGATCAAGGGCCACATTTGGGATTTCCCTTGACGATACGAGGATGGTCCAAAGAATCCAAGGCTTTGTGACTGTAACAATAATTGCCGAACACTGGGTCCCAAATGAGATAAGGACATGAGATTCACCAACAAATGGTAGGGCGAAATATGGGACAAGGACGGTAGGACCAAGGATAATCCAAAGGTCTTTTTCACATTGTCATGATTGTTGACAAAATATCGATATAGTACTGAATTCGGCCATCGTGTGAATCGTGGCGTGTGCCACATTCCAAAGACGGCCATACACGCTATTGTCGTCCAAAATAAGGACGGACTGATTTGATGAAGCGACACGAAATAGTTTTGTATCCTCTCAATCACAGATGTCTCCTTTTGAATCATATTATTTCCAAATGTAAAACCTGACTGTTGCCTTTGATGTTGCGCTTGTTGTTGTTGTTGTTGTTGTTGGAGCCAAGCTTCGTGTTCATTCCGGGACGAGGTAGCAAAGTGTTTGTAGCCTGGATTCAATTCAATCGGTCCACTGTCTGCCGCCGCCGGTCGAGCGGAGCCTCCTCTCAACTTTAGAAATGTTTTGACATTGTGACCGAATCCCGTGGTTGGAAAATAAGGCAAAGTGGAGTGCGGGTGGGGCAAAGTGGAGTGCGGGTGGCGCAGGGCTTGAGCAGTGTCCAGCATACAAGTTCCCGAACACAACAAGAACCAGCATATAGCTGTCAGCCAAGAAGGTCGGTAGTAGGATACCATGTTTCGTTATTTGCTGTCGTGGATAGAACGAAAATGTACAACTACATTTACAGTTGCTTCAAAGATAATAGTCCAAGCAGTAGGAGGAGAGGAGAGGAGAGGAGAGGGGTAAGGCTCGGAATGACACTTTGTATGGTTCTCTGATGACCATCGACGATGACATTTGATGAGTGGAGAGGACAGATGCATCGCCATCGTCGGCTTCGTATTCTTCGTGTTCTTCGTCATTTGTTTTCCTCCGCGTCGTCGACACGCCCACGGTCGTGGTAGTCAAACTTACTAGAAGCTTGAAGCATACTTGAAATAGAATCAAGCTTTCAGTTGGAATTCAAGCTTGTAAGACAAGCCGGCCAAAATCAAAAATATTTTTGACATGACGGCGGCGCGCGCGAGGAAACCGAGAGGGAGATTGATTAGAGATGCGACGTATCATGTAGGTATCGCATCGTTCATTCCAAATGCATCGTACTGGCACAACAGTATATGACTGATAAGTTGTCCCTCGCCCTATAATATCTACAGTACCCGAAAGCCCAAACTCTGTTGTTGAATGGTAGTGCCATGATCATCTGGATCATCGGGAGAACAAAGTAAGAGGATGCGACGGGGTAGTTCCGAAACGACGCCTCACAATCATGTGCGTCCCCGCAACCATGAAAACAACAACACCAAAGTCGCCACTGGAAAAGGTTCCACTTTTAGCTCCGCCAAGCAAAAGAAGCGAACTTTTTTCTACATACTGATCATCTCAGTGCTGGTCTTTCAAGGAGTCATTTTCCCTTGGTTCATGGCTCACCCCCCTGCTGTTGTTGATAACACAATAACCCATTCGGATCTTCCTCGCCACCCAGCATCATCACTTGTGAATGATGGAACCTTTAATGGATACCCCATTTATCTAAAAGAAGCCAACGAGTCATTTCATTCCAATGTTCACTGTGTGGGAGAAACTCACAACCCGGAGACGGCATGGATGTATCGATCCTGTGAATTCACCAATTTATGTCTGGATACCCGCACCCATGAATTCTTTGTGGTGGAGTCTCCTATAGAACGAGATCTGCACCAAAATCGCGTGCCGCAGTCCTATGTTTCTACCGAACTATCATCATCATCCTTTTCCTCCAAGAACAACGCTACCATTACGAATTTGACAGTCGCCCTCGGTGGCATCAATCCCCGTTGGGTAGGCAAGGACTTTAATCAAGGCATTGAAAAGGTGCAGTGGTTCCCCACACGAGTTTCCCAAGCACCTTCGAAATACTATGTATTGGATGAAAGTGTCGTATTGGTACCCTTTCATTCCTTCGCGGCACACAATGTGGGTCACATGTTGTGGGATGACTTTTTACCCATATTTACTCTACTTCAAGTGTTTGGATTATGGAATGATGATCTGATCGGTGGTGCTGGACCGCTAGTAGTCGAAGAAGGAGACCCGCACCATCAACTACTACTTCTTCGCGTGAATACTCTCCCCTTACTCTATGGAACTTGTGAGATGCGAAGGAAAAAGGGGGAAAAGTGTGCCGAAAATTTTGAAAAGTTTTTGCCACTCTTGGGAGTAGACCCCAAAACATTTTCGACAGTGACCCAGCCGAACTTTCTGCCCAAAAATAATAATAACAATAATGATGAGGCGACTTGGGTATGCGCTCGACATGCTACGGCTGGCTTGGGGATGTTGACGGATCATGGATTGAAAGATCACGGTTGGCGCATGCCAAAAGAAACCCATTCGGTACAGAACACTGCGAAAGGGGCCCTATTGTATCAATTCCGAAATGCTCTCGTGCGGAATTTGGGCTTGCCCCTGGTTCCATCCCGTAACACTCCACTTCAGATTGTTTTGAGTTCGCATTCGTCCAACGATCCGGCCCGTGACACCCATTTTGTCAATCAAAAGAACGTTCTCAACAAATCCTTTCCTGATATCCCAGTTCAGATTGTCGAATTGTCCACAATGGGTCTCCGTGAACAAGTCGAACTCGTTTCGCAAACACGAATCTTTGTATCGACCTGCGGTGGCGGAGCCATGACGGCGACATTCTTGCCCAAAGGGGCGACGCTGATTTTGTATTACGATGACCATGGAGGGTACGATTTTGCCAACGATTTCAACTTGACGGGAGATCCCGCCTTTTTGGATTGGGATTTGTTCAACAATATGGCGTATCTACGAGTGCATTGGTTGCCAATTGGGTCCATGAATACACAAGAAGGGTTCAAGACACTGGCGTATTTGGTTCGGCACGAATTGCAAGTCATGGAAAGTGGTGTCTAAAAAGTCTGTGTGGGGTGTAGGATGAATCAGTGATATACATTTAGTTTCACGATTGTGGAAGACTGGCCTCCCACAATGCCTTGGCCTTGGAATTGCCTGGGGCAAAAGCATTCGCAGGTAGCGCCTTGGCGCAAGTGATGGATTCAAAGATCCATTGTGAATTGACTACAAGAACGGATGATGGGTCTTCGGCAAGCAGGCTTTGAACTTGCTTGACCAGAGATGCGGGAATGATGTTCCCGGTAGGTGCGTCGTGGCAAACCAATACCACTCTCGATTGGCCAAGTTGCGGGGTGACCGCCGAAGCACTCGACAGGACTTTGGCACCGGCTTCGCGTGCCATGAGTTGCAGGTCTTTTCGGTGACTACCCGAGAAATCGCCACAGAAAAAGACGCAGTGCTGGTGCAAGGGGAGAGGAGCCTTTTGAGCGACGCCAGCCGCCATGCGTGCCACTCCAAAGTCGGATTCCTTGCTCGTGACAATAGACTCCGTCTTGGTGGGCAAAGAATGGGCCAGCATCTCTGCATTGGGTAGTACGGGAGCATTTCGTTCGGCGCAGAGTTGGACCCAAGCAGGAGAGACAATGGGGATACCGGCGAGAGAAGCCCGCATGACCTTGGCGGTCCGTAGTCGAGTGGTAGCATTGTTAGTTGTTGCATCAATATCCAAGGGAGTGACACATAAAGTTGTCTTTTTGCTCAAGGCATCCGATAGCTTGATTTTCACTGAACGAAAGGAACATACAACGAGTTAAAAAAGAGTGAGACGAATCAATCATGCAGAAAAGGCTCGTTCGAAGCGATTGGGGGATACATACCATCGTCTTCCAAAGTCTTGCAGGTTAGAGCCTTGAGAATGTCCATGTCAACATCACTCAATCCCGATGCGACCACGTGAATAATCTTTTCCTTTAGTGCAGCTTCAAAATGTGCTTTGTATTGGTCAACCGCTAGTTGGGTAGCTTCGTGGCTGGATAGGACGGGAGCGGTAGATGGCACTGGCACTTTGGATGGCACTTTCGGAGCGTTGCTACGAGCGGTTCCACCAGCAGACCCTCGCGTCTTCTTCTTTTTCGACGGTGCCTCTTCCTGAGCGATTGTGCCACTCTTTCGTTTTCCAATAGAAGAGTGTTTCGTTTCGGTTGGAACAGAGTCGTCGCTCTTGCTCTGTCGCTTGCGTTTGGCAGTATCACTAGCAGGATTGCTTTTCCTCTTTTTGGGTGCAGCCCCCTCCGAGCTGGATTTTTGCTCATTCGAGACATCTTTCAACGCGGACTTTTGCTTGCTGGAAGGATTCGATTTACGATTTCGCGATGGTTTGTCTGCCTTGGCATTATCCTTGTCCTCCTCTTGCCTGGCGCTAGCCGCTGCCGCTTGCTGTGCCTGCTCCAGTGTCACTGTCCCCGTCGTATCAAAGCCTTGAGCTGCGAGTGCTTGCAGGAGAGAAATCGGCAACGCCGCTTCGACGGTTTCACGGCGCCGCCGTTTGCCCGTGGTCTCCTCCGAGGCGGACACAAAGACCGAATCGACATTGGATTCCCTTCCACCCAAGATGTACGCCACATCATAGGAGCCATCATTGGGATGGACCTTGGTGATTCGTGCGACACCTCCCGGCTTGTTGATTCCACTCCAAGTCCGCGATTGGATGTTGACAATATCTCCCACCAGAAAGGATGTTGCTTCTGAGGAATCATCGTCCTCTTGGGCTCTCGCAACAGCACGATTGTTACCAGTGGGTTCGCTTTGAGCCCGGCGCCGTATAGTGCGAGGGGCGGCTTCTGGGGTAGTAGCTCGATCCAGTCTTGCGGCGGCGGTAGCCTCGGGGGCAGCTGACGCACTGTCCGGTACGGCAGTAGGGGGGCTCGGCGAGTTATCATCTTTGGCCGCCTGGACGACTGCTCCATCCTTGCTATTTGGAGTCGATGCATGGGAAGAATCCTCATCGGCCCCCGTCATGGGAGCCGTCGCATCCGAGGCAGAGTTGTCATCGTCTGCTGCGTTCCACTCGGACGACGCCCTGCCTCCTTCCCTGACTTTGGTCTCTTGCGAATCTTCCGAGTCGTCCCCTTCATCTTCTCGTAGTTCCAAGCGATCGCGATTTCCCTTTTCCAGTGCCGCTTGTTGCTGATTTTTCTGTCGGTAATCATTTTGAGGATCATCATACGTCATCGTCATGGTAAGACTGAGACTCATCGATGAGGGACGTTGGTCGTCGTCATTTGTATTCGTGGTATCATTGTCGGTGGTATCTTCTGGAGGAGTGAGGGTGAGGCTGAGTCGATTCGTCCAATGCATGGCTCCAAAGGAATCTTCCACGAGGCCTGAAACATTCGGTTTCCTGCTGCTGTTGCTGCTGTTGTTGTTGGTATTCGCAAGGGGCTGAGAGGAGGAGGAGGAGGAGGAGGATTCCTCGTTCGCAGGCGCGACAGCAGGGGCATCGTCTGTATTCTTCGCGGCGGCAACAGTAGAATCTTTTGCTGGTGCAGCAGCAGGGACTGACATCGTTGTGGATGATGTTGATGATGATGATTCTTGGGCTGCTGGTTCGTCGGCAACTTGGGAAGAATCTGGTTCGTTCTCTTGAGCGGTCAAGAATTCTTCCCTGGCCGTGGTATTTTCTGCCTGTTTCTGAGCTATCTCCGGTAACACTGAAACAGCAGCCGCAGCTGGTTTCGATGCGTCCTTGTCCTTGTCCTCGTCGCTATCTTGGTCTTTTTCTGTTGCCATGTCTAACATTTCCACAGTAGCATTCGCAACAGTAGCACCAGTGCAAGTCGTCGGAGAAAGCGAGGCTATCTTGGCAATTGGCGACAGCATTGAAGCCCGAAAGGGGGGACTGAGTGGAGAGCACGGCAACATATCGTTATCGGCATTGTCACTGGCATTGCCATTGTTGTTGTGGGGAGGTGGTGGTGGAGACTCTTCGAGCCGTGGCAACCGTGCTCCTCGCTCGGTCAATGTGGGTGGCAAGGGAGGAGGAGGAGGAATAGCCGTGGCAGTAGCCGCAGCCGTCGTTGTCGCCGGAGCCTGAAAAGTGACAGATTTGCGACTGCTCGATGTCGATGTGGTGCCTTCGGAAGCCCCATGATGATGAAGAAGAAGACTAGCATGATCTTGACTGTCGTCAGTATTGTTGTTCTCTTCCAAACTTCGTTCCAGTTGTTCGTAGTCTGCCACTTGTTGTTCTCGAGCTCCATCGAGGATCTCCTGAGTGTTGGGCAGCAATGTTGCTGATGCGGCTGCTGGTTGGCTATCACCGCCACCACCAACATCATCATCATCATCATCATGGCCACTCGTACCACTTTTCCTTACGATCAACCATCCAGCCTGTTTCACTGCCTCTTTGTTGGCTTGGACGACCATTTGATTTTCTTGCAGTTGGATTTGGGACGTGTTGGGCAGGTACGGCAAGGCTCGTTGCTGCCAGGTGGCGGCGACATGGAATCGATCCAAAGCAGCCGCCGACGTAAAAGCAGTAGTATTGGCGGCATCACCATCACCATCCTCGTCGTCTTCGTCGCCATCTTCCTTTGCTTTTTGAGTCAAGGTCGTGAACGAGGCTTGATAGATACTCGGTGTGAATCCAAATTCCACCAAGAGTTGCTTGTAGATTTTGGAGAGAGGTTCCAAATGAGTGCTGTTCTTATCGTGGCAGAGGCCCCGCTTGGTGAGTTTGGTGTTGCATTCCGGACACTTGGGAGTCGCCACGAGACTCGCCAAGATGCATCCCTTGCAAAAGGCATGACCGCAGGGCGTCTTGGTCGGCCATTGGATCGTGGACAAACAAATCCCGCACTTGACCGAGGTGCCGATGTTGAGACGAATTTGAGTGTCGAGCAATTGAAAGAGCTGGGCGTAAGAATACTCGTCATACTCATTATGATCATCCTTGTCATCAGCATTGCCGATATTGTCAACATCAGTATCCTGTACACGTGATGATGATGCGGCACGGGGGGTTTCAAGACTCCTACTACGAGCAGCAGCAGCAACACCCGCAGCAGAAGCAACGCCCGGAGTGTCCAAGGGGACGGGGCTTTCCGCGGCCGTGTCCGGAGTGCCCTCGTCTTTGTTTGGATTGCGGCGTTGCGCGGGGGTTGGCGTCATGGTCCGGATGAACGAACGGACGGAATTGATCATGATGAATCAATCAATGAATCAATCAATCAATCAATCGTTATGGTAAATAGAAAGAAGAATAATCTTGAGAGCAGGGTGGAATGAATGAAATGAAGAGGATGATCGGATGATCGGATGCAAGATGTAACACCATGCAGATACTGCAATAGTACAGCTTTGCTGCGCGGTGGCGGTTTGATTGAGATGATGGTGGTGGCAACTTTCAACTTTCGACTTGTACGGTACGCGTACCCGTGCGTGTATGATACCGCGGTACGATTACTGTTTCTCTCGCGATCTGCGCCCGCAGAGCATTGGTATAAAGCACGAAAAGAAAATATAAGGGATGTAGAAACACGTAGAAAATGTACTGTAGTGAAAATTGGCGCGTTTCGGTTTTGGTCTGCGTTGTTGTGTGATGAGGTCGTCGTCGAGGAGGAGTCGTCAGATCGGTCGAAAAGCAGAGTACTTGTACCGGTTGCACGTTCGGGGTTCGCGCACGTTAACAGGTGGCAGGAGGACAGACGGAGGGCACGGTCTGTCCGTCCACCGATTAGTCATGGGTCTTCAAGCACGGACTGTCTGCGTCTGGATTCTGGGGTACCGGTAGACAAGTATATTGTTGATTTCTATTACCTCACTCGGGGTCCTTGAACAACAAACAACACACAACAATAGGAATTCGACCATGCATGATGTCGAGGCTTCTGCTAGTATCAAACATAATAGTATTATTATGCGGAGGAGGGTATTTCCCCTGCCCCGCCCGTCGTCCATCCTCAGTTGGGCCATTATTTTGCTCGGCGTTTCAGCAGCCAAACAAGCACAAGCCTCGTTCCCACCATGATGATGATGCTTCTGTATCGTCCACCACTCGATCAAGAATATTAGTGGTATTGCACTCTTCTCATCAGCCTACTAATAATGATGTAGGCTGGGATGATGGCGATAGTCGCTCCACCAGAAGAAGAGAGACGAGCAACAAAAATCTCTGGTCAGTGCAAGAATGTATAGAACAACGAGATCAAATTCAATTCTTGGATGGATCTTGGTATCACAAGGGAAATCGGAATGGTAGAAAGGAGTAAGTACAAACGTGTAATCGATTATCATGTCTTGGCTTGCATTGCATGCTTTTGACATGCAGTCAGTCATTCAAAACTCATATCCTACCGGCATGGACTTTCGTTTTAGATTCCAAGAGGGACCTCGGATACCGGGTGCTCGCTATTGGGATATGGACGACATTGCGACATCCAAAGAATTGTTTCCACATTTGAATCCAAAGGGCCTTCGAGTCATGTTTCCACCCAAGGTATGTGATAGTGTGTAGGCAATTTTCAATTTGTTTTGATAGGTGATGGGTGTAGACTAGTAGTGACACGAATGGATGAATCAATCAATCAATCAATCCAGCATTCTCATCAACATGATCCAAATCTTCTTCTTAGTCCCTGATTGCTGCAACGCTTCAAGCCATGAACATCAGCACCATCACCAGCCCATCGATTTCTTTTACAACGACCACCACCCAAGATCAAATTATTGTCTATGGACGAAAGGGATGTCTGTTTACGCCTCGTCTCTGGTATATTCTGAAAACATTCGGGCATTCTAAGGTCGGTCTCATGCAAGGATCGTTGGAGGATTGGGCTGCGGCGGGAGGACCCCTGGACACATCCCCATTATTAGCAGACGAACAACTGATATGTGCCCAAGAGATGGTCACCACCCCTGAATACTTGTCACTTCGGGAACGATTTCAACAAGGGGACAACGACAAATTGGATCGATTGTTGGATATGGATACTGTCTTGGAGCAACTGATGATGACAGACGACGAAAAAGAAGAACAAGAACAAGCCATGAATAAAAATGGCGACAAAGGACGACAATCCATACTACTGTTCGATACACGAGGATCCGACAACTTTGCCAAGGGACATTTGCCCGGTGCCATTTCCGTTCCCTATAAGATTTTGGTGGAGCCTGACAATCCATTGGTATTGAAACCTCGGGAAGAACTGGAACGCATTTTGGAGCAACTGCAGCCGCTACTACAACTTAAAGGCAACTCTACAAGATCGTCACCGCCCAAAGTGTGGTTATCTTGTGGATCAGGTGTGTCCGTATGTCACTTGGCCTTGGTCTTGGAAGAATTGGGATATCCACATAAACCTTTTATCTATGATGGAAGTTGGAACGAATGGGGATCAGATCCAAGGACGCCCAAAGAAGTGGTCTTGACGCCGACTTGAACAAGTGGCATTTTCGTACGTGCCCTCTCTAGCATGTATAGGGACGGAAAACGAGCTGAGATGTAACCTTCTACCCAAAGTGATGGCGTCGAGTCGCCATGTATTGCAAAAATACAATGCTCCCCAACTTCAGTATCGGGGTATTGTAAAACAAAACCTAACGGCAATCGGCTTGTCCATCTTTGAACAGCACGCGCGTGAGTTCTTGCGTCAGTGCCCTGGCCTCGCAGGGGAAGGGCTTGAAAGTGAACACATTGGCACCAGCATCCAAAAATTCACTTTCCTTGTCGTTCGCCGACAATCCGCAAATGCGGCAGTCAATCCCTCGATTTCGTAATTCCCGTACTGCTTCGGTTCCGAGTAGCTGTTTCTCCACCGACGCCATGTACATGTCCATAAATATTAAATCAAATTTGTCCTCTTCCACCAGTCGTAAGGCTGTCTCTCCATTGGAAGCCTCTCGTATTCTCCAGGCAGGTCTAACTGTACGAATACTTCGAGTGAACAACTTTCGTAGAATCGGGTCATCGTCGACAAAGAGAACTGATAAAGACTCTGGAAGTTCATGACCCGACGATTCTTCTTCGTCCGATTCAATGGGGTATGTTTCACCTGTGCCTGCTCCCGAACTCGAATGAAAATCATGAATGAACTTAGGATCGATGGGCTCACGCTTGAGATTGACGACAAACCGAGTCCCAGGCTTCCCCTTCACTCCGCTATCGTAGTGCGTGTCCAAACTAATCTCTCCTTCCATGAGTGTCACCAGGTTGAAGCATAAGAACAAGCCGATTCCCTGAATTTAAAAATAAATCGAGAGATTGCAATTGCGTGTTAGCATGGGGCGGAACATGAACATGAAGATCTGTTACTTCAGCAGTATAGAGCACCCATTTTCACTACTTACAGTTCCTTGGCTGAGAGTATCCAGACTTTCTTGGAATTTGGAGAAAAGAATTTCTCGCTTTTCGATTGGGATACCAGGACCCGAATCTTCAATGTAGAGGTTAACTTCATCATTGACGACCTCCGCTTTGAGACGAATGAACCCCTCATCCACAAATTTGACACTATTCCGTGCCAAATTGAGGCACACTTGTTTGAGTCTGAGACGATCTGTCATTACCACCAAACCTTGGGGACAGTCCAGGAGAATTTTGAACTTGGAGTCGCGTTGAGGCAACATGGCTTGGACGGGCTCGAGGACATCGAGTAGCAAATCGGTAGGCGTCATGTTGACCTTGAGCTGCTTGTTGGCAGCTCGATGCATATCCAACATATTTCGCAACAAGTCATTGACAAAACGAAGGGCATTGTCAATGATCTCCACATCCTCCCGCGTCTCCTGGCGGGAGGCGGCTGTTGTCAAGGGTTGCGACTCATTGACGGCTGTTTTCACAAAGCTGCAGGCAGACATGGCAGCCGCTACTGGGTTTCGAACCTAATGGGAAAGAAAAAGAAGATAGAGTATCCACACATACACGTGGTCAGAAAGGAATGACCCGAAAGAATACTGCAACGACCCGCCCTGGAATCAAACCCTTTTGCACTACTGTACTTACTTCATGGGCAATGAAATCATTCAGTTCCCGTTCCGCCTTGGTAGCTTTTCGAGCATTATCCAAAATCAAAGCTGCTCTTTCGGATTCTGCTTGAGCTCGCATTGTATTAAAGGCATCCATTCGTGTACTGTTGACGTGAACCCAGTACGCCAAGAGGGCACTTGCAATGAAGATTACAACACCGCCGAGAATCACAAATATATATTCTGGTTGGTAGCTTCCATCTGGCGCATGAACAACAATGATCCAATTCTTGTTCGCAGCTTGTACGACATCCTCCTTATATTTGTGATCGGTATGTCGAAGATCTTGCAGCTCCAATTCCATCAAGAAATCGAGGGTTGGACCCTCCGAGCTGTCATCGTTCACGACAATGTCTGCTCCGCCCAGAAAGGCGGGGGGACCGCCGGAGTATTCGGAAGCATCGTACATGTAGACAGACATTGAGTTCATTGTGTCGACAGCAGCGCGTCGCAGCAGGTCTGGAATCCGAATGACGATCGAAGCCAAGTCTCTAGGCCAAACATCGCCCCCCATAGACAGGGCGAAACCAGGATGCATGAGGACAACACCGTACGCTGATTCGGTCTTTTCTTGGACCAGGACCAGCCGGTCAGTGAGCGCCGGGAGTCCATTGTTCATGCAAGCGAGAACTGTTTCCTTACGAGACCCAGATGCATGATAGTCCAAGTCAATAGCTGGCTCGTTTCCAACTACTGGTTCCATATAGTGGATGGGAAAGTAGAACTCGGCTTCATTTCGCGGCTCCAAAGACGTCGAGTTGACGTCGTTGAACCCGACGAATCCTCGATAGTTGACTGTGGGATAGTTCGCTTCGTAGAACTTCCGGGCTTCCTCCTCGACAGCCGGGCGTTCTTCGTTTGTGATATTAGGATCGAACTGAGCGGCCTGAAAGTTCAAGCCCGAGTTGATAAGGTACTCGTAGGTTTGCCGAAAGTCCGCTCTTGTAAAGTTGCGTCCGCGACATCGCCCGTGGATCCAGGCCGCCGCCGTGACATAGTCATCGGTGGATCGTTGGATGCGATTCACGAGGTCGTCCGCACGTCGATCAAACAAGCTCACTTGATCTTGTTTGGCGGAGGTCATCCCAATGGCTAGAAAGGCCGCGCAAGTTAGGGCGCCTAAAAAGAGGATGAGGCTGATGTTCACGATATTCGACTTGCGCCGTGCTTGACCGATCGAGCTGAACGAGTCGCCCTCACCGCCGCTTCCACTGCTGCAGCTGCAGACACTACCGGATCGCTCCATCAAATGCCCTTCTGCTGCTGTGGACTTCATAGCCTCTGTTGACTGGGTCGACGGATTTTCAATGTCGCAAGTGTTGGTGATCCGAATGACATCTTGAGGTAGTTTCTGCTCTTGGGGTATCGGTATCAGCTTAGAGGTCACCATGGGCATGTGCTAATATATCAAGAGTCAGTTTTGTGGGCGGACTAAGAGTTCTCAGCTCTTTCGGTGGAGATGGCTTCTTGCTGCTGCTGTTGTTGTTGGTGGTGGTGTTGCTATCGATCGTGTATCATCGTCTATCATCGTTTCCCCCGTAATCTGTAATCAGCATAATTAAAGGGGCAAAAGAAGTACAGTACTATTGCGCCGTTCATGCATGGCTGAATGATGCGTGCGTGCGTGCGTGCGGGTGGGTGCGATGAGGAAGGCGGAATGCTACTAACGATAGCTAGCTTTGCCCTTTTTAATTTGGTCGGATACTCGTGTAGAGAACAAAAAGGTTCTTCGGGCGGGGTGGGGTTCGTTTTCCTTTTTCCTTAATTATTCTATTAAGCTCTGAGGAAATCGAAGGAAGCCTTCTTAATTCATGTTCTGTAATTCCATAAAGTTCAAGTTGCCTTCTAACGGATGATTAAATAAGCTCTGTTTAACGGAACGAATGTTCGGTTCACGGCCGCTGCCGGTAGTAGTAGCGAACCCCATTCTCTCATGCGAATCATTGTTTCTCCGTGTTTTGATTTGCCAAATGCATACTTGTACCAGTACATGCTCAGCGCTTACCACACAATCAACAGGTTACCGGCCCAAGTCACTTTCGCCCTGGGATTTCAGGAGAAGCAAAAATTCGGTGCATCTACGACTCAATGGAATAAACAATTGGACTATCTCGATTAGAAAGACTAGATCGACTACACCCCAACACACGCGAGCGGGTGGGCAAACAACCCCAACTGGATGGAGTGGGCGAGCAATGGCAATAACCAGTAACAACAAAAATAATAATCTAGCTTGGAAGCCACAAATTGGACCAATAAATTTGATGGTGTCGTCTATTCCACGTTGTACCGGTACATGGTCGTGCTTCTATCAACCTCATTATAACATCACAGCATGGTAGTACTTTATGATGTCCGAGCACCAGTAACTGGCACGGTATAGTGGAGCACTTGCTTCGCAGAATGTCGTAGAGAAATGGACCCCCAGCACTAGTAAGAGTGCACCACTCTGGAGCATGGGCTGGGCGATGAGATTGTGATGATTGGCGCCAACGAGATATTGATCTTGACCAAAATATTTCCTCCTCGCTATGGGGCTGGTCCGCCCTTCTCTTTCCTTCATGCGTCGTGTTCTCCGTATTTCATTTTTTTCGATCATTCCACCAGTCTTCCAGACGCGCTCGAATGCCCTCTTTGGCATCTTCGAGACGCTCGTCCACCTTTGCTCGCTTCTTTTCTTCCGCAATGCGTTCCTTGGCTTGACCAATGGCACTCTCTAAATCCTTTCGCATCTCTTGTACATCCTCTTCAGTAAGTCTTTTCTTCGCTTGGCGCAGAATATCTTCCATATCCTTGGTCATTTGCCCCAAAGATTTATCGGTTGGTGTCATATCTTGTATAGATTTGACCATACCTTTCCATTGTTCCTGGAACTTTTCTTGATTCTCCTCGTCCATGATGACTTCTTTTGCTTGTCGAAACCAGTATCCGGCTTGGTCTTCCATTTCTTCCTTGACCGTTCCCGCGACGTCTAGTGCTTGTCGGAAGTAAGGATCCGCTTGTTGTTTGCCTTTGAGTATCCACTTTGTCATTTCGCCTACTTGAAGTTGCGCTTTGTCCAAGGTATCACGAATCGACAGGGGCTCCTCAGGTGGGATAACTGGATGACGAGTCGTCTTTGCTGTCGATGCTGACTCTTCCTTGGCCTTTTGAGCGGCAGCTGCAGCTACTGCCACTTTCTTTGCGTGTTCTTCTTGCCTGTATTGTTCCTCCAAATGATCTTCAACCTCTTGATTAGCACGTGATTGTGACAGCCCCAATCGTTTCTGAATAGAGCGAATATTCAGGATTCCCTTGCTATCACTCTGTTTATCGGAGGAGGATGAAGAAGAGGAGGAAGAAGATTCGGAGGGGGTAGATGACGTCTTCCGCTGGTCGTTCCAGTCGCTGGCCCGACGATACGAATAGTCGACTCCCAAACCGAGTCCTACAATACCTGCGTACGCCAAGAGTCCCATCGTGGTGAAGGTATCTTTTTTATCTTGCAGAAATCCTTCTAAGAATCCATCCACGGCGGCCACCAATACATGGCTGTCCAATGTCGTCGTCGTCGTCGTTGGGCTTGCTGCCATATTCGTCACAGAAGCAGCCGCAGCCTGCTGCTCCTTTTCGACCAATTCTTGGAGTCGTACCATCATTTGCGAAGTCGAAGGCAGAAACGGGCTTGCCGCAGTTCGTACCAGTCGTCCCTGCCACCCACTCCCTAACGTCAGTCGCTCCAACAGTTGTTGTGTTCCTTCCGGACTCGTCAAAAGTTGTGTCGTCGTACCGATTTTGAAATCGTCCATGGCTTGTTGCAAGGCCGGTCGACCATGCACTTGACAAATTTCTTGCACGCTGCTGATGATCCCGCGTGAGATTCCTAGCGGAAGCAATACCAGCAGCGCCCCTCCCCACAAACTCGTAGTCACAATCGGTGCGGAATAGATTAGCGATGATTGCAATAGAAGGGATGGTACCACCCAACCAGCACCGACACCGGTCCCCGCCCAAAGGACACCACTCGTCAAGGGACGCCATATAATAATTCGAGATGACATCATAGTATGTGTCACAATCAGTCAGGCAGGCAGTTAGTATTATTTGTAGGAATGGAGAGGGTGGAAGTGTTGAGAATGAGTACTCGTATGTAGTAGGAGGTAAAAAGGGGGGTTGTGCTGGGTTTCAGAAAGTTCTACGCGATTGTACGTACGTACGAGTACAGTAGACTTGCAACGGCAAAAGAAGACGATCTTTCGTCTTTCGTCTTCTCATTATTTCTCATTCATCGCTTGAGGACGAGGCAGGACGGGAGAGGGGACCCCCAAGCCAAAGATAGACCTTTTCGTATGAAGAAGAATAAGTTTCACAAATCAGGGGTCCCGATGTAAAAGATCCCTGCAAGCGCGCAGGCGCGGCCGCGAAAGCCGAGCGAGAGCGAGTTTGAAATTTTCAGCCGACAGCCGACACCCGACACGAGAGAGATCGAGAGTCGAGAGATGACATGACTTTTTTTCTTCTCTCCCATGGCGATCTCCTTCTTCGTCGTCATCAATCGGCTTTACCGGTACGCTGTTAATATCCCTTCGGACCCAAGTCATTGAACTATGTGAATGGATGTATACATTATTCATCATCTGGGCGAAGTAGAACTAGTAGGAGTCTAAGTAGAAAATCACGCGGAGATCCAGTAGTACCTAACCGCCGATATTACAGTATGCACAAGGGCCAGCAACGCAGGAGGGTGTGTTCCAAATATAATAATAACATCAAGGGGACGACAACAAGGATGATGATGCTCTTGATGATATTCTTGGCATCCTACTTATGGTCGTGTTCCTCCTTTACTGTTTTGATGCATTCTGTGAATACTCGTACCGACCGCGTGGTACGAGTATCCCTGCAGATGGCGGCGGCGGCGAGGAGGAGGAGGGGCAAGACCACGGAACATTTAGACGCGTTTCAACACTTGATTTGCGTCTCGAGCATTTCGGACGAGACGGTCCAGAATAAGACATTGGAAACCTGGAAGGAACTGGAAGAAACTGTTGGGAGGTTTATCTTACAAGATTCCTGTCTGATGGTCGCTCAGATGGGTCTGCAGTACAAGATCGAAAAACATCAAGAAGTGGCGTTTCTGGAAGAATATCTCGAATATTATCTGGAAACCTACGACGACTGTTCGGGGGCCGAGCTACTGGAAGACGTGATTGTTCCGGCGGCAGAAGCACTCTTTCAGTTTCGAAGTGGAGACATTGATTGTTTATTCGAATGCAATAGCAATAGCAACAGCAATCACCATGATGGTGATTCCGGTCATGCGAGTACAAGTACTGCCAGCCAATCCTTTTTGAGACAATGTGCCAACACGATCAAACTATCAAAGCCCATATCCCTGCCCTTGCTAGAATGTTTTATCATGTGGAGAGACGCATTGATCAATAATCCAGACGACGAAAAGACACTCTTGCGACTGGAAGAAATATGCAAGAAACTAGAAGGTATTGCCCTGTGGATGATGCTGGCGGGTCCAGATGGCGAGGAGCGACTCGAGCGAGCTTTTGACATTGTTGACTACCTATCATTTATTGGTGGCCCTAATCTCAATAAGGATTGGAGTGCTTTACCATCCCCATTGGATCTTAGTGGGGGTGAAAAATTCGATATCTACAGAGCCCTGGACGAAGCAGAGTTTTTTACTAGCGGAGTGTCCGCACAGAAAGCCGTTGCTATTTTAGGGCGGCTCAACGAATACCAAACCGCGGCCGCGGATGATAAGCCTCCGAATCCAGCACACACTGGACGATTAGAATTGGAATCTGTCTTGCCACAAGACTACGAGACAGACCCTTCCTGGAAGGACGCTTGGAGCACGGAAGAAGCCAACGAATGGATGCATCGCTTGGGGAACTTGGTGCTTGTCAATCAAAAGTCGAAGCCTGGTGAGGCGAATCATCAAGCATTTGAAGAAAAGAAAGAGCTTTATAACAAAAGTCGATATCCACTGACGAGAAGAGTGGCGGACTATTCCAATTGGACACCCGAGTCGGCAAAGGCTTGCCATGAAGAACTACTATTGCTCGCAAGGGCAGTGTGGGACCTGTAGCGACTAGTAACTGTAGTTCGTTCTAAAGAATACTATATCAGCCCACAAATCATTTTGCCTCCCGATGCAAATGAAACACGCACCTCTTAAAAATCGTCAGATTAAATATAATAACATTTAAAAAATGAATTCGATTCTCGAATGGTATTGTTGCATTGCTGTACACACAACATGATGACGTTCGTCAAAACCTTCGACTATTGTAGCTCGAATGCCTTCACTGCGAGAGCAACTACCGACATTCATGACAACGCTCCACGGAATCCGGCTCCAATCTCCAATTGCTCTGTCCTCTCGTTAGGTCGAATTTGATGTGAGTTCGAAGCTTCGTAGTCGTTGAGCTTTTCGAGAATTAACTTGGCATTCTTATTGGCTCCTTGTCATCCAGAGAACCGAGTTCTGTGAGAGCGATCCCAGTCTGCATCTTTTCCTCCGAGTTCAAATCCAAAGGAGAGGCAGAATGATTATTGATTACTGATTGCTGGCTGATTCGAATGTAGCATTGTTCTCCAAGTGGTCAACAATCTCAAGAGAACGATCGAATCGTGATGCAGCCACTGGCCCCGTCACTGTTCATCATCGCAAGTAACTTCATGAAAATCGTCAAACGTCAGCAGTCACATCCGAATATTCATCATGCATACTGCCTGTATCTCAATATCGGATCCAAGCCTAAGCCACCTCGACGTAGTAGACCATCTTTTCGAAGTACCCTCCCCGACAAGCAAGAGAAGATGAAGAATGAATCATCACATTATGAACGATCGACCAAGACGATGAAGACTGGCGGTAGTTCTGTTGCAAATACGGTACCGGTACCGGTACAAGTCTCTGTAGAACACGGCCATGTTGGATTTTATGTTGTAGTCGTCGTGTCCGTATTACTCGAACTCGTAAGAACTGTCGACTCCTCCTCCTCCCATCAGACGACGACGACGACTGCTCTCTCCTCATCCCACCTCTCCTCTTCCTCTGCATCACTCCTCCCACACTTGTTTGCTGCGTCGCCCGTGCGTTGAATGAGCGAGCGAGGGGAACAATACATGTAAAAATTATTAGCACACTGCTACTCCGGATATACTCGTATATGCCCATGGGACCTTTTGGATTTATTGCTGTACGAACGTACGAGATTACGACGTACGAGTACTTGTACTGCTGACGCTGAAGTCGGCGGGTTCTTGGATCGCTTCGTCGCAGTATTTATCATGTGCGAATTCGTAACCGTACAAAAGGGGCTTGTGTGATGGACAAAATAAGAAGGAAAGATATCTCCGACTATTGGTAGCCCCGACTCCCACGAACATGGCGAACATTATAAATCTTAGTTAATCTTGCCGAAGCCGCATACAAGAAAGGTTTATCGTGCTTGTCATCGCCAAACGAGTAATGCGGTCATCATGACGCAGGCAACACGCAAAATAATGAATAATGCACGATAGAGAACATCCAGCACGAACCAACACAAAATTCACAACACGCACAAAACACACTTTGAACTTTGAACATCCGTCTCCAAACTTTTGTAGCGTTCAATGCCAGCCAGAATGAATATCAACTCGTTTCTCAACAGCACTATCCCGACGAGTCCATTGAGCGGAAGTGGGTACGAAAGCGGTGTTGTTACCATGTCAAAGAACAAGAGAGAAGCGGAGGTTGTTGCAGCTGCTGCCCTTGCTTCGTTGGTCACTGATGGGGTTTCTCCGTATTGGTACCTTCGCTACCAGCAGTCTCTGCGGCAACCACAGCAGAAGAAGCAAGGACAACATAGGATTGAAATTCCCGAAAGATTGACAAAGTATGGACGGAAGCGGGCTGTCCCATTCCCTCTCAAGTTGATGCAAGTGCTTGCGGACGAGCAGTACTCGCACATTATCAGCTGGATGCCAAATGGTCGATCGTTTGTGATCATCCGTCCAAGATCTTTTGTTCAGGAAATCCTCCCCAAGCATTTCAAATCTGCCCAGTATGCGTCCTTCACAAGAAAGCTCACGCGTTGGGGCTTTCTGAAGTGCGAAGACGGTACGGGAGAGTTCTTCCATCCCCAGTTCCGAAAAGGACGAGTCGATCTTGCCGAGAAGATTACTTGCCAGGGAAATTCTTCATCAAGGGATGATTCCAAGATAGAACAAGCTAAGAAAAAGTCCAAAGAGGCTGGGGAAGCTTCTACACGCTCTCATGTCAGCACAGATGATAACAATTCTGTCGCCTCCAGCACCAGCAATGAGAAGAGTGAAGTAGATGAGGACGAGGAAACATCCACCAGTGATAAAGACGATAGGCAGCACAAGGTGACAATGATTACCTCAGCGAAGGATATGAATATGAGAATGAACACAGAATATCGCATCAGCATGGAGCTCGAACAAATGAAACTTCACAGATGTATCCGGGCAGCGGCGCTGTCTCGCCAAGCACTTGCACAGATGCAAAGACACCGTGGTCTTGCTCCTAGCCTACATGGCTCCCGAGCATATGCCCTAGCCGCAGGTGGGTTTCCTAAACTTCCGTCTAGTGGTATCAACGCTCGTCTTCATCCATGGTGCAGCTCGATGCTGTCACCAACAGCTGCTACTACGGATGGTCGACTATTTTTACCGTTCAACAGCCCGTCTTTGGCACTTCGTCGACCCAACACTCAGGGAGCAAAAACTGCCTGATCCGAAGCACAAATCTGATAGCATTTAGTGCCGAGGATATTGCACAAAGCATTTTACGTCCAACCTATAGAGTCGTCCATTACAATTAGACAACACACATTTCTTGATCAACAATGAAGGAAGACTACTAGCAGGAAGAAGGACGAGTATCATGCATCCTCGTAGTGCTGGAACTGCACCAGCAGCAACGCTAGCCGAGGATATACCTCGCTGGCGGTAGGTCTACGACTTTCCAGTACTCAATATCTATTGCAGCTGTCAGTTCGTATCGGTATGTGAGGAGTGAATGGATTATGGAATGATCAGGGATATACCGGTAGACAACGAGCATGTTCCTCCAAAAGAGAACACAAAGGATCCCACCGACCGAAGGACGGACCAGCAAGACTCCCGATGATGATGATGATTCCCGGCACCGCTAAGTACCAGTCGATACAAAAGTACCAGTACAATACCGAACCGATAAATCTTTATCCATTCATGATGGCCGATGTCTCCAATATTTATGCCCACCAGTAGACTCCTGTCACGAGTAGGTCCACTGCACTGACTGCACTTGTACACTTATGCCCCCCAGTTCTGCACTAGAAGTTGTTTTTGATGGCCGCTCGTGAAGGCGGGTGGGTGTCAGCTCTGCTCAAAAGATAAAACATGCGATTACAACAACGAAAGATGGGAGTACAGTGATCTTTTTCGACGAGCCTTGGAATGGCACCAGCTCGCTCGCCTCGACGAGTCTAGCCCCCGTGATGAATTCGTTGTAGTGGACCTGAAGAAATCGTCTATGCTGCCGCTGATTGAACAAAGTCAAGCACTAGTACTTGCTGCTAGTACTAGTAGTAGTAGAACTAGAATCTATCTATTGCATTATTGAATTTTGCCCAGTATCCCTGTTATGAGGATCTTTTCGAGGAGTAGGTGGGAGGTCTCGTCGGCACGGACACTACAAGCTCAGACGAAGAATGATGGTGTGTCAAATCTCCCCAATGCCGAGATGGATCACATGCAGCGGCCGATTCTCGGCGAATTTTCTCCCGTCGCATCGACAGCATTCTGGAGTCAGAATTGTTACCGAAATCCAACATCTCTCTTGATGATGAACTGGAAGGTCGTTCGGTGTATGATGTGGGTCGAGTACTGGGATGGTAGTTTCGTGGGACATGATTCGAGTAGGCGTCCAATGGATCATAGCTCACTACCGGTGCATCCCTCAGCACCAGGGAGGCCATTTCAAAAGCTCGCAAACGATTCTTGATTTTCTTGGATGTGGTTGGAGGGCTCCTGATCTCTGTCAGCGGTGTTACTTTGATGTCAAAATAGAAGTCTTGAGGTCTGCGACCGGAAGGCGATGGCCTTCCGGAGGAGCCGTTTGTTCGGCTGGATCCCCCTTCATTCGCATCCGCCGTTGCGATGATAGTTATCATGTCGACTGGCTTTCTTTGCTTCATTTGACCTTTCAAGATATAAATATTATGTCGGTTGTTGGAGGCGTTTGTCCCAAAGTTGTGACGTTTGGAGTTTGGATGTTGTATTGTACCGGTATGTACCTATGTACGCGTAAAATAATGATGATGGTGGGGCGGAAATCAATTACGCGGGGCATCGTCCACCGTCTGTGATGGTTACTGGTTACTTGTACCGCTACCGCCGGTATCGTTCCACTCACGTCCGCCGGTTTTTTATTGTTTTGGACTTCAGCACTATTCTGCATATTTGTTTGGGCTTGATTTATATGCCCTCGGCTCGTGGGCCATTCTTGGTTGCTTGTCAACAAAAGGCCCAACAGCTTAAATATTGTTATATACCGAATCGATTGAAGAATAAGCCAAACACGAACTGGGCGCAAAGTGCTCTGGTAATAAAGATAGAGAGGAGTGCTGTACTCGTACATACGGGTATCATAGTCGTCAGTCGTCCTTTAGAGCACCAAAACCATGACGTCGGAGATGAGGCAGGCAGTCTACAAGCCACAAGAACCTGGTAATATGTCAACGGGTCATGGGAACTTCTTGATTATGGCCCTCTCATTAATTAACCTAGGTCTTGGCAGGTGAGTTCAGACAAAAATAGCTCAATAAGGCATAAGTGTTTTAAAAATATGCAAGACACTAGCAATATCAATCTTCATTCGTGACTTAACAATTATGCTTTTCGAAGGTAGCAAAATTCAGGAAGGAAATAGCCCCTTCACTCAGTACCGGTTCTGACGTCGCGGGCTTGCGTCGCGTAACCGGTAGAACTTCGCTACCGGTAATACTGTAACTCCCTCCTTCCTCCACTCGTCCCGACCATGATGGCGATGCATGATCACCGATACCGATATAGCGCTAATCTAAATCATCCATTCACCATCTTCTATTAGCTAGTCTGCCCATCTTTCATCTAAAGTTATATCTGAAATTTTCCATGAATGAAGCGAGACTCGTTTGCAAACAGAAAAGAAGTGTAACGCTCGCCACCGGTATTTGTAGTCAACATGCAAAATCCAGGCCAGTCCTCGCCGCAGCAGCATCGCCGGGGTCCTTCTTCTAACCATCCTAAGAGGAACTGGAGACCACGTTGGGGTGACCTTTTAGGTAAAGCGGGAACACCCAATATTAGACCAGACGAAACGCCGATGGAAGAACCCAGCAATACAGCAGCAACCGTAGATTCTTCTACTTTGGCTTCTTCAGAAGTAGAAAAGTCGGCCACTGTTCCAGAAACTTCTGGAGCAGATAGACAGTTGTTGCCATCGCGGGAATCCAACGAATCAGAGCAAGTCCATTACGTCGGAGAGGTTGATCATACAACCAGTATGATTCTCGCACAGGACCATAGCATGGAGCAAGAAGCGAAAGAGTTAAGCGGATTTCTCCAAGAAAGCACGCAAGTGGGGATACAACGAGGGAGGAGTGGATTGGTGTCTCACGCATCTTCGGAGGGGGCTTCTTCCGCGAGTACGACACACAAGTCCAACAAGGGCTCACCGGGAAGTAGGCGGCGGAAGACTCCGGGGACATCAACTGCCACTAGGATATCTAGTCCACGCAGCACATCGACCCAAATATCAGAGAGCCAAAATGAGGAAGTTAACAATCAAGAGGGCAGCAGCCCCATCTCGGCTACTGGTACTAGACCACTGGAGGATTCGAGCGAAGGAGCAAAGCCGGTGATTTTCCACCACAATGCTTTAGAAGATGATGGGCGAAATTTGTTGGAAGACGACTCTTCGCATTCTGAATATGGGCTTCTAAATGATATGGGGACACCGAGGACTGGAACGAGGAAAGTAGCACGACCGCCGCGGAGAAACCCTTCCATCTCTTCTTTCACTGCATGTTCTATGCCGTTGTCGCCTTGCTCCTCCTTCAACTCTAAAGACTTGGATCTTGATCTAGATTCTCTCTCAGCAGGGTCTTATACTGAGCGCACCAAGAGCAGTAGCAGATCAATGCCCTCGTTGGCTTCCTATTCGTCGTCAGATTTTACCACGTTGTCGAGCAGTGATAGACGGCATTCACAACGAGCGCCGAAGAAAGCAGGAAGACCCGCTTCAGCACCCTCCCAAACGGATGTCATTCCGGAAGAGACGCCCGACTATGCCTCGTCCTTCACATCCTTATCGGTAGAGTTGAACGAACCGCAGCCCACGTCCGAGTTGACGCTACTCTGCAATATGAGCAATTCATCCTTCCTCTCGAAAGATGTAACGGGGGTAATCGATCCAAGTGTCAGACTCCATTCCGGTTCTTCGACTCAGGCTTCTGAGTCTGGTACGACCATGTCAATGCCCTCTCTGGTATCTATTTCATCTTCGGATGTCACGTCGTCATCAAGCTCCGAAGCCCGGCGATCGCAAACAAACAAAAAATCCGCAAAAAGACCTAAGGTTCCTATCATCCCGGAGGACAAGCCTGACAATTCGGCGTCATTAACGTCTCTGTCTGTGGATTTGAACGAACCCCAGCCAGCCTCGGAATTAACTCTGCTATGTAATATGACCGAGGAGGTGAGTTCTCCAAGCGAGAAGTCGTCTAGTGAAAGGACACAATCATCCAAAACCTTTCCTTCGCCGCTCGAAGTAATTTCATCATCGGACAGCAACGAGGGGAAGGAGATATCCATCGACCGCAACTTTTCGGTAGCTTCTTCTGATAGCAAGAAGTCATCAACAAGTCATTCTTCGAAAAACCCTGCAAGTACCGCCAGCAGTTCAAGTCAGAATCTCCAGCCGATGCTATCCCCTACTAACTCGGGTACTCTTCAGTCGTTTTCCTCTCCCACCACCGATTCAAGGCACTCTACTATCTCGCTGCTTGGTCAAGATTTGATCAAAACACCAGACCTGGACAATTGGTCATCTTTCAATTCGGGTTCCATGGTGTATTCGGATACCTCAGATGTCGCCGAGAATCTGGATACTATTTCGGTATCAAGTGCCAAGAGATCTGTTGGGACAACGGGATCGGGCAAGACGCCCTCGTCGCGAGGGCGAAGGTCTGGCACCGGGACCGCCTCGGTTGTTTCTGCGTCCTCGACAGTCTCGCCCAAGTCTCGGTCCCTACATTCTCTGGAAAAAAAGAAGCCGGCACCCTACGATGGGGTCTTGCTGAACTTGGTTGACTCAATGCATGGCTCGGGGAGCACGACTGGCAACTTTAACGAGTCCTTGTCGTCCTTCAACACCACTGGCCACAGTACCAGCTTTGGCTCCCGTCGAGGAAGTTTCGCGAGTGTGAATGCGGGGAGTAAGCATTCTGCCAAACGATCGGCTGTGGCCCCTCGCCCCGACGATTACGTGTCGTCGGCTTCCAGCACCTCGAGCTTCTTTAATGAAGAGGCCTCCATGGGTACGGGCAGCAAATTCAAGAGTACAATTGAGAACAAGAAGCCATTGGAAGCATCGAGATCATCTGTCCACTCCGGGAAAGCGCCGAGACGACGATCAGACAGCAGTGGTGAATCATCTTCCGTGAGGGGCAGTCGTGTCACTCATCCACCGCACAAGCAACCTCGGCGCCACTCTATTGGGACCCAGATTCCATCAAGGACCTCACCATTGCCCAGCAGACGTGGGTCAGTGGCAAGTGACTCAGGGGCTTCGCGAAGACACAACGAGCCTACACCCAAACGAGGAAACTCACTTAGTCAGTATATTTCACGAATGGAACGTGGAGACTCTGGGAGCTTTTCAGGCAATTCATCTCAGGAGCGTCACGAAAGTCTTTCGCTCGGCTCATCACCGATAGCTACGAGCCGGTCCAGAAAATCATTGGAACGTTTCGACGAGAGCCGTTCACTCAGTTCTCTCATCGGCTCGCCCTCGGAATTGGATCGGGCAAGAAAAACCTTGGATCGCAGGGATTGTCCGAGCAGTCCAGTATCTCACCGTGGTGTGCGTTGTGAGAGCCCACTACAAACCACCCGAAAGCTAAGTACAGAGGATCTCAAACAAGCACGGTTTAGCGCGCCTCCGAGACTTGGCAGGATCCGCTCTCAGCGGCGGCGTATTGTTCACATTGCAAATCATCTCGAAGCTGAGAAATCAGTCCGTTCTCATGGTTCGAGTGGTCGGCTGTCGACTCATAGCCAACGTAGCCAGCGAAGTCTATCTGGAAGGAATTCGGAAGACGTGCAGGGGACTCCAAGGTCTTTGCCGCCCCGGTCACCAGGCCAAATGAGGTCTCCTCTTGGAAAACCCCCCGTTGACCCCGCCAAGGAAAGGACCGTTCGACACGGCAACCGCAGTGTGGACTTGGTTCCTGAGATCGCCGACATCAAGCAAGGTCGTAGGCGATCGTGGACCAACTCCACTTCGGAACGAAGGTATCGAATTGTTGGTTTGCCTCCCTTTGTAGAAGACAACGAGGACGATCTTTCTGTCTCTTCTGGGTCGTCTTCCGATTCGTCCCATGACGACCGATACTCCCAATTCGTGGAGAGGGAAAGCATGTCGCATATATCCACCGCAGATTCGATGGGTCGAATGTCTTGGATTCCAGAAGATAGTTTCTCCAGCCACAAAACTATGCAACATGATGAGAGCCCCCTACCACCCCGGCACCGACATGTACGACCAACCTTGAGAACCATTCTATCCGAGGCTTCCATGTCTTCCGTGTCACAAGCTAGGAATGGCGAGTCCCGTGATGGAAAGAGTCAGGGCAGCAGTGTGGATATTGAGCCTATGTCCCGAACAGATCAAGACATGATTTTTGTCGAAGAAAGGAAGGAGAAACAGGGCGAGGGTGCTATCGCTATCGCCTTGCCTCCCAGCGCCCAAAGAACCATCTCCGATGTTCGTACCCTTCCGGCTCGCATCAGCAGTATTGCCAGCGCGACCAGTGCTATGTCCAACACGTCCTATGATCTCCAGCCCGTCCACTTGGTCATTCCTGCGTCTCCCGACCAGCCGTCAATTAATGTTGAGAGTAGTAGCCCCTCGGCAATGAGTGTGCAAAGTCAGAGCTCAGCCAGTGACGACAGCACACAGCTGCCCCTTGTCCCACCACTGTATCGCATGGACAGTCAAGCGAGCTCAAAAACGGCCGAGTCAGGGTTGACTTATGAGGCTACCGGCATTACTGATATTCAAGGTCAGTTCAATCTTTTCTTGGCGTCCACTCAAAAATCATCCCACGATTCTTCTTCAGAAGAAACTTCGTCGTCGTCAACATCGTCGAGATACGGGGTCTCCAGCGACGTGGCATCCGGCCTTTTTGATGTACGAGGCGATGGATTGCTTCGGCATGATTCTTCGGCCTCTTCTTCAAAAACGTCATCGTCGGCTTCTTCGGCATCATCAAGGTTTCAAGTTTCCAGTGAAGAACAAGCATCCATTTTGTCCAAACAACAAGCACCACCACAACAACGCCTGCTGCGGCAAGATTCGTCGGAAGAATCATCATCGTCGTCGTCTTCGTCATCCAAAGCGAACACTTCCAACAACGACGATGACGATGTTAGTATGGAGTGGTTTCCCGGCGAAAGCCGTCACAAAGGGGTATTTTCCCCTCGGAACAGGATGGTTTCGCCTCCGGACTCTCCTTTCACTAGTCGTTCTCCATCGTTTAATGAAAACAAAGACAACAAGCAAGAACTTGGGCCAACATCAACACAGTATCATCATCATCATCAGCAGCAGCAGCAGCCACAAATGCTATCAACCACGCCGACCTCTTCCTCGCCCGCTTCCCAAGCCATATGGGACAAACTCACCTTGGAAAAGGAACGTCAAAAAAAGCTACGTGAAAAGCTGCGTCAAGCCAGTCCGATTCCCATGATTCATTCTCAAACAGAGTAGTCTACAAGTAGTCTAGTAGTAGCTACCGAATCTTATCAACTCTCTCTCTAGCTAGTACGTAGAGAATTATACCTCTACTAGTAGAGGACTAGAGATAATGTACGAACACTCACGAAACAGTAATCTTGAAACGGCAAGATTCTCTATCAACAGATACTCTAGGATTAGTCAAGACTCTCCTCCACTCTCTACAGTACTCAACAGATATCATCATTGTAAAATGTCGTCATGATGCTGGTAGTAGAGGGGGTGGGAAATGTAGTCTACTCGGAGTAGACTAGTCTACTACTAGTGCTAGTATACCGGCCAGTCGTGATGATGAATTTGGATTTTGTGATGTCAACGGTTCCAACGCACGACGGTCAGTCACCTGGAGTCGTGGGCCTATGTGAACGTGTCCCAAGGGACAACAGAGTATATATGCCCATTGTTTTAAACGGCGATTTAACGCTCGGAACATGCAGACTCCGTGTCCCTCGGAGTTTCCGAAACTACGTAAGTGAGAAATTCTCTTGGAGGGTCTTGTTTTATTCGTCAAAAATTCTGCTTCCACATCGTCGGGTATCGCTGCATTTATCTGACTGCTTGCATCGTCGACTTTCCCTCTCTCGCCGTCGTCACGCACCTTCAAGTCACAACAATCTTCTCTTCCATCCATCCTTCCATCCAACCAAGCTCATCGCAAGAACAAAAAACACGAAGGAAACATCAATCAATCATCCTTCGACAAGAACATACCATCATGCAGCAACCATCGAAACGAACCCTTGGGCGTGCTTCTACATTACGGATTCTCTCCACAATAGTACTGGTACTAGTAGCAACGACGAACTGCTGTTGCTGTTGTTCGGCTTGGATCGTTCCCGACCCAATCATTCATTTTGGAATCGGTGCAGTGGCAGGCGGTGTCGGAGCCTTTGTGGCGTTTCCATTTGACTACATCAAAGTTCAGTTACAGACAGAGCAAGGAAAAGAAAAATGGGCCGGCAACGGGATCCAAGCCTTTCGGGATACTCTCGCGACGGACGGTCCACTGCAGTTTTACAAGGGAGCGGGAGTGCAATTGATTGGGGTGGCTCCCGAAAAGGCCATCAAATTGGGCGTCAATGATGTGTTGGCGTCCATGTTTATTGCGAACTATGGTGTGTTTCCACTGTGGGGACAGATTTTGAGTGGATCCGTGGCGGGGGCGTGCCAAGTGGTGGCGTCGTCGCCACTCGAAGTCCTCAAAACGGGGCTGCAAACTTCGGATAAGTCATTGCCGGAAGTATGGAAAGACTGTGGGGGCGTCCGAGGACTCTTTCGGGGCTCCGTCGCCTGCATGGGACGCGATATAGTGTTTACCGCCATTTGCTTTCCCTTGTACAAGTATTGTGTCGAAGAAATATCCATGCCAAGTAAGTTCAACTTGTTGTTGTTGATGTTGTTGTTGTTCTTTCCCTGACAAAATGTACAATACATGCACGGACTGTGGTCATTGCCCACATTACTTTTACTGACTGCTTCCTTTTTGTTTTTAGCCTTTTTTGCTGGGGCCCTATCGGGATCCATATCATCGTTTTCGGCAACGCCACCGGATGTTGTCAAGACACGGATTCTGAGCCAACCACGGTTGTCCCCCAACAACCGGGCTGCTCCGGACGACGACTCAATATCATCTATATTGGTGGATGGAAGTGCGACAGTACCAGTAGCACTAGGATCTGTGAAGAGCAGCAGGGATACAGGAGTCACAAGTAGTACAGCCCTGTTTGCTATGTTATCCAACAGTACTAGCTATGCCATGGATGCCACCGATGCCACTTTGGATGTGACCAACAATAACAACAATAACAACAACAGCAATAATAATAAGCCGTCCACGCTGGAGGAATTCAACTACGCCACCACTCAACAGCAACAGCAACAGCTACATCCAGAAGCATCTGACGATGCATGGGTTGTCTTTAAGAGTATTTTGAAAAACGAGGGAGTTGGTGCCTTATTTAGTGGTGGCAGGGAACGAGGTATTGGGGCCATTCCGCGATTTGGGACGACCTTGGCGATGCATGACTTTCTGGAACACGCGGCTTATCACGCGGGATGGTTGAGCCATGCCACCCATTAATTTTTTATGCCAGCCAGCCAACCATTCATTCATTCATGATACAAAAAAGAATCAATCAATCAACCAGCAATGAACCAAGTAAACAAGCTAGCAAGTAGATAGTAAGCAAAAAACTATTGCATGCGAGTAGATATTTTTTTGGCATAGAACCAAATATAGAGAGCACATCAATCGATTGCAGCATTCTCAGCAGCCTAGTAGCCTGCGGTAGCCAAAATACAAAAACTCGAGTACTGTTCTTCAAAACTCTACAAAGTCTACTACTTTACTCTATTGTTTCCTCTCCTATAATTAGCTAGTGTGACATACTGATGATGATGATGATCATATTTCTGGTTGCAGCTGTTCTTCTGCCACCCATGCATGAGCTAAGATCCCTTGTTTCCGTAAATCCGCAAACAGGTACAACGCCTCTTGGACCGTCCATCGTGACGTATCCCTGCTGCTGCTGCTGCCCCCGACATTATTATCCTCCGCTCGTTGTTGTTGTTGTTGTTCTCCCCCACTGTCGTCGTCATTTTTCTTTTTTCGGTTCTGTTTTTTTTCTTTGCGTCGTTTCTTGTCGACAAGTTTTGGATCTATTTCTTCTTCGGCCATGTACACGACGGGATGAAAATACAAATGATCGATATACTGTCGCGTATTCTTGAAAGAAGAAGTAGCAGAAGAAGAAGAAGACGCCAAGGCTTGCAACAAGGCGAATTCTTTGGATGGATCCGCTTGTCCCCTGGGTGGAAATTGGACCGTGACGAGTACCAAATCGTCGGGTTGAGTATTGGCGGCAATCCATTTCCAAGGATGCTGCTGTTGTTGACTGCTACTACTACTACTACTTTTGGTTTTCTCGTCTTTTGTGGTAGACACCACTTCGGGCGTGCTCGTGTCCCAATGGAGAACTTGGAGTACTCCTTTCGAAGAAGAGACCCAGTCGTTATTATCAGTATCATCGCCATCCTTTTTCTGTTTCTTTTTGGAATTGTTATGGTTGCCCGAGTCTGTCGTTGTTTCTGGTTTCGATTCCATTAGATATATCTCATCGACAGGCATTCCAAATTTGCGATATAATTTCAATAGAGAAATTGTCGGACTACCATTGCTGCTAGAAGAAGAAGCAGCAGCACCACCACCACCAGTGTTCTTCTTCTTTTCCTTCCACGAATCCGTCACACCATATCCTATTTGTACCAATATAATTTTGGATGTTCGAGTGAGTTGTTGACATTGATGAGCAAAATCATGAACCAAAAAGTCGAGCTCGTGCTGCTGCTGTTGCATCCTTTTCTTGTTGGTTGTGGATCCCACCTTCACCATTCCATGATGTTTTTGTAGTTCGGGACAAATGTTGGTCAAACTCCCAAAGGGTGGATAGAGTGGTTCCAGCAATCCTTGAGGACTTCGCGATAACGATCCACTGGTAAAGATTCCCCCAAGTCCCTGGGGATGCACTTGGAGACTTTGGCAAATACTTCGACTTGCACTACTAGTTGAAGTCGACGTTGCAGCAGCAGCAGCAGTAGTACTACTACTACTACTTGTACTATTCAAGTGCTCTCGGACATCGACCGCGGGCGATCCCATGTGACTTTGCAACATTCGTTGATAGTGATTCATTTCTCCCTGAAATTCTTGTAAATGATCGGAAATTTTCCGCGACGATGGTTTCCACAGGAGACACGCCCGTGGGGGAGAGGTATGTTTCTGACGTCGACGACGTCGTTGTCGTGCCTTTGCACCATCATGATGATTATGGTTATCACGATCATCACGATCATCGTCATCATAAGGATAATAGACTCGATGAAAGTTCCATTCCACGGCGTGTTCAATGGCGTACCGTTCCACGCGGGCAGGACTGTAGAACGAATTCAATTTGTAATGATATGCGGGTGCTCCTGCTGGATACTGATTATAATTGTAATAATAGTAAGACGAATCACCCGGCGATTGAACCATGCCTTGGTTCCACCCCACCACCACGAGGCACAAGAGAAAAAATGGTAGCATATAATTCCGCTTGATAGCACTACCACCGAAGCAGTAGCAGCAGCAAGCGCTGGTGCTACACGCACTACTACTACTACTACTACTACTACTGCTTTGATGATTTCGAGCAATGCTACTGGAAGGCAGCGATGATCTTGGGGATTTGCTGGAAATCAGAGTCATATTGTCGGTATCGTAGCTAGACTAGTACCGTAATAGGTTTGTTTGTGGTGCTTCTGGACACCACCGACTGACTCACTGACTGATGACTGACTGTCAAGCAAAACTACCAAGTACGAGAGATTAGATAGAAGGGTAGTACTGTATGAGTAGAGATGCGATGATTGCTGGTGCATTCGTACTCATATTCGTACCTTGTTATGCGGCGGCGAAGTCGGTGGTCGGTGGTCATGGTCAAAAGCCAGAGAAGAGAAGAGCGCGAACTCTCTTTTTGAACGGATGTGGCGGATGTGGAGATTTGGGGATTGGGGGGCGCCTGCCGCCAATGACATGTCCTGTCAGATCGAACAAGTCGATGAGTGACACTCCGCCGCCCGCCGCCTACAAGTACATACCGGCGTTCCACGGTACAGGTCTCTACTACCGGTAGAGGTAGTAGAGCTCACTGTACAACTACGGTACTGTACTCGCAACCAACGGTCAATATCATGTGGATACCTTGGCCGGCGCGAGAATCTTGCCGCCGACCGGCTGGGCACCGACCGGGCACTATGGTGATCTGAGAATGTTCCTACCGGTACAAGTACTTGTATCGTACTATTTTGGTGGCTATAATGATGCAGTAGATGGGAATAAGATGAGGTTTGAGGGACACGATGATGCACCACCTTCTCGTTTCTCTTCTTCAGCACCACTACCGTACCGGTACAGTACCGTACCGATTACAACACAAACAACACAACCACCATACACCATACACCATTCCTAATACTACTAGAGTAGTCTACTACAATAGCTTCCGTAGTATGGCGGCCATGACGACGGGAACCCATAAACGAAATAATGGTGTGCCACAGACGAACAATACCGGTACGACGACGACGACGACGACGAATACTATGATGAGCGGCGACACTTCGAGTATTCTTTCTACTCGCAGCAGCAGCACCACTACTACTACTACTAATCCTACCACCACCAAGAAGAAAAAGAGTACGGGTAGTAGTTCGAAGCGAAACAAGCAATCCACATCCTTTTTTTCTTCTCACAGCAATGGCAATGGCAACACAAGCACCAGCACAATCGATCGAATATTCTCGTCTTTCTCGCCCTCTTCACAACAGCAACAACAACAGCAGCAGCAACAACAGCAGCAGCAGCAGCGACGAAACTTTACAGTTCTCGTTTTGGGATGTGTGGCTATCTTGGGTTTGATCCAATTCATACTCAATGCCATGTTATATAATGCCATTGACGAGAACAAGGAAGGAAAGCAGTCTCTTGTCGCCCAAATGGCAGCACTCCAACAACAAATTTTGACGTGGCAAGAGCAGACTCAACTTTACTCGGACGATGGAAACTTTTATCCCTTTTCGATTCGAGACTCGAGACGGTTGGTACCGACGCAATTGCCGGCTGGCTTTCATGTATGGGATTATGTCGATATTACGACCCAAAATCAACAACAATCCAAAAAGGCATCCTTGTTTCATAACGCCCGATACGAAGCGCTCGCACCGTGTCAAAAGTACGACTTGCTGTGTTACAAAAAAAAGATTATTCAAGTCTTTACATTGGTATTGGAACAAAATCCACATACCGAATACTTCTTTTATATGGAAGCCGACAATGAATTGTGTACGACATTGACCGATGTCCGACGATTGGCGTATCAATATCAACGCTACTTTATCACGACAGGCATTGGATTTTCGGGATGGATCATGCAGCGACAGTTCATGATGGATTTTATTCAGCTGTTAAAAGATTTTGTGCCGCCTCCCAAAGATCCAGACGATATTTTGAGTCAACAAGGACCTCTTCCGAGTGAAGGACCGGATCCGATTGCCGCCGAATGGTTGATTGCACATCAATCGTGGACCGTCACCCGGAAATATCTCGTCTCACATTCCATTCAACCCAGTTTGGGAACCGCTGCCTTGACAGTACGAATGCCCGTGGGGGATGGATCGAAGGCCGCCATCCCATCTGATTCTACTACTTTCCATAGGAAAAATCAAACAGCTGCTGGTGGTTCTGCTCCCGCCAAGTATCCAGCCACCAACAAAGGTCTTGACAAGCATTTGCCACGATGTTGGGAACCCCGACGGAGCAAATGGCGGATTAGTAAAAAAGATCATCGGGATCGATTTGGGTGGGATTATTTCGACTATGACGAATGTGCTGACGGAGCAGAAGTATTTCCCTGTTATGATGGACAATTACAAGATTTACTGGTCAAAGACATGGCCAACTTTAACTACACGGAACTGGATGCGGAACGTCAGAAGTTGATTGAAAAACAAAAGAATCGGCAACGCAACGATTTACTCAAAAAGAAGGGAAAACAAGCGTCAGTAGCGGGAGTGGCAGGTTCCGCTGTCGCGCTCCAGCAACAAAAACAACTGCATATCGTGTCACAAGGTGGGGAACAACATGACGTCGCGGAAGGCGCAAATATTGATCCAAATGCACCACTATCGGCGCGATTGAAAGCATTGACAGACAAGGCAAGACTACGGCATGCGGAACGATTAAAAGCCGGTGGTGGTGGTTTGAGAGGTATCCCCACCGGCTTATAGCCAAGAGGAGTGAGTGAGTCGTTAAAAACTCCTTGCTTGCTCAGCTAAATGTACATGATTTAGATGAGACAGGGCTCACTACTGTAGATTTACTGTATAGTCTCAGTGCACAATTATTATTCCAAGCTCTCTCAACAAAGTCAGTTAGTCGCACACAAAACCAACAACTTTCCACAATACATACTTATGCATACACACTTCTTTTCCACTATCTCTTTCCGAAAAGCTTGGTGGTGGGCAGCTTTCCTCCCATCACCTTACCACCGATGGCAGGGATTGTATCGAGCTCGCTAGCCACACGGAATATCTTCAACAATTGATCACGAATCCGTTCCATCCTTGTCCCCAATACTTCATCCATGGCAGAACGCACACCGGATGCCTCCAACGTCTTGTCGACTTGTCGCTTGGCAAGTTTGATAGAGAGATTGATACAGAAGATTTTCATTCGATCGCCACTCATGATATAGGCCAGTCCCAATTCCAACAAGGCAAGCAAATACGAAATGACGATACTGGAGAGCATGGAGGTGATCTGATCTCCAGCCGAGTCTCGTTGGTGGGCAAATGTCTGTTGGAATGCATCCCAATGAGACTTTAGTATTCCAGTGCTCCTGGTGACATTCAAGAAATCGTCATCATCAAATAATGATGTCGTCGCATTCGTAAAATTACTTTCAGAGGGGAGGAGATCCTCCAAATCCCCAACCTTTAGTAGTCCTCGAAGATTCGAGCGCTGACCGTAATGGGCGTCGTCCCTGGACGGCGATGATGATTCTTCTTCCATTCTAGGTTGTTTCGGTAGTAGTAGTACTAACGCTCTTCTCGTGGCTGGGCGGTCTTCTTGGTCCATATCAGCGACAGTTGCATTCTGAATGGAATGTAACTGCGATTCCCACACGGTGGATTGGTCGTGTAAAGTATTCGAAAGATTGCCCCAGTTGGGCGGTGGTTGTTGCAAGTAGTTATTGGAGGACGACGGTGGTGTTACAGCTACTACTAGCAACTGAACCGCCAAGGCAAGAATTCCAAAGGGTATGACGACTCGCCAGTAAAAGGCTTGGGAGGATTGAAAGATGGATGGAAGAATACGTGGAATATCGATTTGTTTCTTGGCGTCATCCAATTTGCTTCGTACCAGTCCTTGGGCTTGGTCAAATTCCTTGTCGATGTCCGAAGGATCGGGAATATCCACATCGGGTTTGACTTTTTTCACCATGACCTCCAATTTGGAAGCCATGTTCAATTTCGGAAGAAAGGGAGCCAAAACTTGATTGACTTTTTGCTGCAATCGATCCACCACCGAATCGACCTTGTCTGCCAACTGATCCACGTTTCTGTCTACCGACGTCTGGAGAGTCTTCAATTTCCGAAAGACAGGTTCGATGGCGTCCATGAATCGCTTTTGCATGGGTCCAAAGGAATTGTAAAACACAACCATCGCATTGAAGTAAGGAAAGAGCGGGATCAAAATATCAGTCGATATCTTGGAAATCCAGGCATCTCCCTGCGCCGTCATGCTGAGCAACCACGCCAGGGCCATGGTGCAGACGACCGACACGGTGGGTGCCACAAGACTCCACAAATAGGACATTCCTGCTTCTTCTTGCGACGATAGAAGGTCCTCGGGATTGATATCCAAAGGAATATCAAAACTGGGTTCCATATCACTGGCATTATCCAGCATGGCCAGTAGTTCGCTTTCTTGGTCCCCTTGGATTCCGTACTTGGCCTTGGCAGCCTCTCTCGATTGGATGGAAACCTGCTCTTCCCCCGCCGCCGCCAATTCGGCATCGGGGATTGGTTCGTACCCGGCTTTGGAGGGCATGGTTAGGTTCATGTACAGTAAAGAAGGAGACCGCAAAGTAAAGTGGGGGAAAGCCTGATCGAGAGAAACCGGAAAGTGAAGATGGCGGATGGATGCGGAGATCAATCAATCATCATCAGCATCAGCCGCATGCATGATGATGATGGGCTTTTCGTCTTCTTTTTTCTCGCGCAAGTGTCACGAGTCACGAGAGGCATTTCGGAAAAGTCACGATGAGAACTTCGGAAAAAATGAGGGAAGATTCGTGGAATATGACTGATCCGAGCTTACGTCTGTGCTTCGACAGTCGGTGAAAGCAAAAGCGCGCACCTCTATCTTTGATCTCGCGAGTAGAACACACACACACCACGACCAAAAAAGGCGCGAAGAAAAAGCACCCCAAAACCCCAACAAAACACAACGCAAAACGTGGGAAGTGCGAATGCGAAGATTTGAGATTACGACAAGAGACACGTTCTCGATCCGCATCCAATCTCATCAAGAAGCTCGAGCATCCTGCCTCAATCACTTTCTGGATAGCCGTCCATCATATACTTCATGAGCATGAACGCAGCACCACCTGCAGCAGCAGGTGATGAGAGCTCTCCCCTGTTATTGTCAGAAGAACACAAGAATAACGGAGAAAGTCGTACAACGAAATACATGTATGGTCTCGACGACGATGGCGGCGGTCGACAGAAAACACAACAAAAAGAAGAAGAAGAAACTGGTGATGATGAAGACTCTACTTCTATCGTCTTTTGGGATGGAGCTCCTGGTCATGGAATTACCACGGGATTTCCTGCGTATTTAATAGACAGTATCAATCGTATATCGACACGCGTCTGGCAGCATGTGGGACACATTGGTGTCTTGGGCAGCATTTCTATTGCGACAAACTTTTTGACTGGGCCGGCAATGTTGGAAATTCCAGCCGTCTTTCAACGGAGTGGTATCATCCCTACCACATGTACCATAGTGCTGGTAGGAGTCTTGGCTTCTTTGGGAAGCTTGCACATGGCTCGAGCCATCTCGCAAGTTCCTGGAAACACGAATTTTGAACGAGAAGTGGAATACAGCGAAGCCTTTCGACAACTATTTGCTACTAGTGACCGCAGAAAAGATAATGATGCTGGCTTGGCGAAATCGCCATCATTATCATCATCATCGTCGTCAACAAAATCAGTATCCTCTACCCAAGCCGCCACCAATTCAAGTCGTTCCCATCGATGGTTCATTGGAACTCAATTGGTATTTTTCGCCTGCATCACCTGTCTCAATATTTCGTCCCTAGTCGACTCGGCCCAAGTCTTTGATACCATCTTGGCCAATATTATGGGTGGTACACACGCCTTGCAAATCACATGGGCCAATACTACTACAAGTGCTGCTGCTACTGGTGCTGCTGCGGAATCATCGACTTCTACATTATTGGAATTTCATTGGATTGAATGGACCTATGCCTCTTGTAGTCAAGAAGTACTGCTAGAAGGCCGATGTATACCGTTTGATGAAACGGGCGATGGCGACGATGATGGGGTCTTGTTGACTGTCGGGTATCTATTCAACATTCTTTGTTTTCTACCACTTTCACTTATGAATTTGCAAGAGAATGCGGCCTGGCAAGTCGTGGAATTTTTGGTATTGATTGTTACTTCAATCATCTTTTCCGTATTGTTTTGGCAAAATGGACTGGTATGGGACGACGATCGCATCAGTTGGTGGGGGGATTCATGGGATGGACTCATGGGAGTCATTCTCTTTAATTTTGCCTTGGTTATTAGCGTGTCCTCCTGGTTGTACGAAAAGGAATCGAATGTGGATGCCAAGAGTGTTATTGTGGGATCGACCGTATTGGCAGCCCTACTGTACATGCTGGTGGGAATTTTGGGAGCCATGTCCATGCCCCATGTATCTGAAAACATGTTGGAGACCTTTATGAGTGGCGTCTTGGGAACTTCCATGCAATGGACGGCTTCTATCTTTGCCTTGTTTATTGTGGGATTGGGAATTCCTTTATTGTGCGTCCTGTGTCGGTTAAATTTGACGGGGAGTGGCATGAAACATTCCACCGCCAATTGGTGGGCCGTATACTTGCCTTTTGGGTTGTCGTGGCTCATGTACCGAGGTGACTTGGTAACACAGCTATTGTCGTGGGGTGGCGTCATCTTTACAAGTTTGATTGCCTTTATCTTTCCCTTGTTACTTGCCCTACAAGCCTTGCGAATACATCGAGACGATCCCGGAACGATTGTGGTGTATGGACGTCGATGGGCCGACGCTTCCACCGAAGCGTTGGAACGACGAGCATTGTACGTCTTGTTGGGGATATCCATACTTGCCATCGTGGCAGCCATTGTCGGTAATATTTTGGGTGGTGGCGAAGCATCCTCGCATGGGTCATTTGCCCACGAAATCTCTAGACTTACTGAGATGACACTTGTAGTCTAGTTTCGAGTGCAATAAGAACGTGATAATGATGATTCAAGTTTGGTCTTAGAGAGTTAGGAAGTCCGCCGCTGTTGCAGGAACAGCTGTTTTTGATTTTCTTGTTGTCGGTATTCCGACCACTTTTGTTTACTCCACCTTGCCAAAAATTCATAGGAAATAAAGGTAATGCAACAGTTCGGAATGACTCGAATCAAAGTGACGGGAAGTCCTCGATAAAAGCCTCGAAATCCTTCTTCCTTCCAGATCTGTTCTATCATTCCCGTTAACGTGGGAGCGACTGTGGCACGTGAATCCATCATGCGACTTCGCAATACTTCGTGTGGATACGTCAAGAGTGAAGCACATATTTTAGCCAACCCTGACGCTCCTAATAACTCCAAGGCGGTTTCGGGGTTCCCATCGTCCCGTCGTTCCCGGGCTTGTTTTTTCAAGAATTCATACGCTGGGAATTGTACGGCGACATGCGATAATCCCATGAGATTGGCACTCATACCCCTCCAAAAGATTCTCGCTCCATGATCCGCATACAATTGCTTGGCCGTTTGTGCCATGGAGCTTTGCTGCAGTTTTTGATGCCCCGTCAATTGATGTAGAGCCTGTGTTTGTAATCTCGTTCGAATGACAAAGAGAGGATTGCAAATGACATCGGCCACGGCGCCCGTAAAGACGGCCGCTCCCATGTGCACCAAGGCGGGTGGCCAATCGGGATGTTGCACCCTGACTTTGTGTTTGGTTTCATCGTACAAGGGAAAATACACGCCCCAAAATAAGGGCACCGTCACGAGCGTCGCTCCCAATCCTCGAAACATACCCCTCCACCCTTCCTTCTGCAATATTTCTTTGATGGCACCGAGGGGTGTCAGGTTTTTATTGTTGATGGTGTTGTTGTTTGAAGAAGAAGATGCACTCGCACTGACTTCGCCCCACACTTGCATTCGCGTTCGTACCAAATCGAGAGGGGCACAAATTATACTGGACAAGACACCACTTCCCACACCGGCTGCCAACGTGGACACATAGTGCGCCGAGTCTCTCACTACTGGCAACAGTTCGGGCCTGGGTACGGGATCGTCGGGATCATTCTCGAGTAAACTCAGTTCGACCGAGCCAGTGCCGAGGCGGCGAATGTTGACGGGTCGTCGTTTACTGTTTGGCTCCTTATCATTGTTGTCGCCTGTAGTGACGGACATTTTGTTGGGAGGGGAGCTAGCTGCTTTACTAGTAGCTACTAGAGTGGCAAGTGCTGTCTGTTGTTGTAATGGCGCGTGTGTTTTAGTTAGTGTCTGATGTCTGATATCTGATGAATGCGGTGCTGCAACAGATACGAAGTAGGAGGATAAAAAATACACTCTCTTGAAAAACAGGGCACACGAAGGCGGGCGCAATACGTCTGTCTCCCCCCGTCCAAAGAAGATGACGACTGACTCGTCCTCCCCTCACTCTCCTACTCACTCCTCAACTCATCCTCATCCTCCCTCGCTCGAGCGCTCTCGCTCCTCCTTATTCATCCTCTCTTTGACGCAATCCGACCTTGGGATCCGACTAGTCTACCATAGCCGGTCGAGTGAGTCGTCCATCAAAACCATCATCACCTTCCAAGCGCGCACCGACCGACCTCCAAAACTCAAAATCCACGCTCACATTCTGCTCGTGAGAACGAAAACAACGGAGTCGAGGAGAACTTTTGGCCAAGTACAGTTGAAGTTCCAAATGAGATGGGAGGTACATTACACACTTTCTTTCCACTAGTACTAGACTGCAGATGGGTTGGACTCTCTCCACCAGACTACAAATCTCGACGACTGCTACTCTAAAGAACAGCCGTAGTAGGAGTGAGCAGTACGAGCAGCGACCATGATCATAACCGGTGTTTTAGTAGCGTTAGAACACCAGCAGTAGCTCTACGAGCACTAACATAACACCAGCTAATATTCTCGCTGGACAAGGGCATTGCTCCTACAGTAGTACTCGCCTTCGGACTATCGTTTTAGAGCAACATGACGGTGGAAGCCAAGAAAGCGGAGCCAGCGCCAACAACGAGGAGGAGGAAGGACGCGCCAACCGGATTGGCAGCGGCAGTCGTGACCTCCACCGAGCACTTGGAGACACCGTCGATGTTGTCGAGCATGGAGGCAAACTCGTCGGCGACCTGCTGGAGCGTTGCATCCGCCTGGGCGACGTCGCAGCTCGCCCCAACGCAAGCAGGAAGACTCTCCAAAATGAACTCAGTTCCAGTCGCGCCGTTGACATCGCAAAAGTAAGTCTGGGTGACGATCACGTATTGTCCGCCGGCAGTGGTGCAGGCTTCTTCCAAATTGGCGGATGCCGTGGAAAAGTCGTACGTGCAACCTTGGTTTCCGCAGGTCACAGGATCCACCAACGCGAGTGTACCATTGTAAGCTTCCTTGTAGAGGGACATAAGAGTCGGGTTGGATTCGATCGCTGCTGTTTCTGAAGCACAGTCTGCACAGGCTAGAGAAAAGAGCGCGGCGAGAGCAAAGAAGGTGGCGGGGCGAAACATCATGATGATAAGGATAAGGATTTCGGTTCGTTTGTTGGAGCACTGAGACGATTGAACAACAGAGTACCTGGTACTACTACTATCAAATGGTATGAAAGAGTGGTACAGTATTTCGTATTTCGTTTGAGAGATAGATAGAGTACTGGTACTGTACAACAATACCGGTAAGGTACAGGTACTACCGGTACGTAGCAAAGAGAGGAGGTATGCGGGTAGTAGTTTCATCTCCAAGCCCATTTGGCAAGGCCTCGAAACGGCGAAGCCCAATTGGACTTCGCCGTTTCCGCCTTTTTTCTGTATCTACGTACGGTACCGGTGCAAGTAGGGACAGTGCAGCCTGCGGACAAACAGATTTTCCGCACGAACACTTCAAGCTACCATTTTTTATAGTACGGATACTGGTAATGTAGACTGGTACGATTGCTGTTCCCGCCCCGCGCTCTCTGGGTGCCCTACCACTCCTGCTACGTCCCTACAGTACCAACTGTACGTTCTGCAATGCATGGTGTGTTCCGATGGATGCGGCCCACTCCGAAGAGGATCGGGCTCGTCTCCGCGTTCTACATTTTCAGTCGGGGACCTTTTACCTTGTTTATGGTGTCTGGTGGCACATCTGAGAACATTATTTTTTCAGTCGGGCGGGGACCTCGTCGTTGATTGATGGACGGTGGTGTGGCACATTCAGAGCAGAGGGTCGCAGATCCAGGAACATCCTCTCGATACGGTCGGTGGGGCGGCGGGGGGACGGATATTGCAATTTCAGACCACACACCACACGCTCTTTGCTTGGTTCATTAAATAAATTTGGAATCCTAATTGGGTCAATAAATACACAAGATGCATTGGCTTATACAAGAAAATGCGCTTTATTCTTTCCAACACGCGCCAAATAAAATTAGAGGAGTTCAAACGTGTACCCAAAAATGCGTTGCTGCATGTATTTTCTACACCTCCTACTAGCACGTAAACGTACCGGTAATAGTACTTGTACTACTACTGTACGATGTCTTCCCTGCCTGGGAATCTCTGCGCTCCACTCTTTACAAGCACGAACCATCCTTCGAAGTTCTTCTCACAATTTCAAAAGAAGAATCAATTACAAGACAAACATCACTGCCAACATGACGCAGTCTCGTATCTTACAGAATTCGGACGCAATGGTACAAACAGATGATGGTTTTGTATACAGGTACAGTATCGACCGGGGGCAGCAGGGCACCAACACAGCTACTCTTCCATCGCAACTCGGTGGTTGGTCGCCATCCTCTGCTGGGGGAGAAGTCCCTGCTTTCGAGGGAGGAAATGGAGACGATCCCAGCATCTCAACCTGGGCTGTAGCACTGATGCTGACTGGTTTTATGGTCGTCTTCTTTGGCTGGTGTCTCTACACTGTTTATGTTGCGTCAAAAAGTTCACCTCCTCGTCTCCAAGCCGTCCAGCAAAACGAATCGTCCACCACCGAGAAAACAGAGCTTACTCGCAAGGAACGCAAGGCCCGACTACTTGCATATTTTGAACGCAGCGGCAATCAAATGGTACGGCTCTACTGGTCGATAATACACCTTTCCTTCCCTTGTTCCTACTCTCATCACTGACTCACCCACCAACATCGGTTTTGCTATTCGTAATGCTTTTCTTTGCCTTCGTCACAGGAAGTCCAAGAGGCAAATCTTGTCTCTTTAAAAACCGAGACGGGTGATGACATCGAACAAGGTGTAGAAGGCAACAAAGAGCAAGGCTCGGATCCCATCGACGGATATGTAGAAGAGAACGACCAGCACGGTATCATTCTTCTTGTCACAAAGAAAATCAAGCTGCCCCAGCAGCAGCAAGAAGCCCACAACAATTCAGGGGAGAACAACAACCTCACGGCGTCAATGGACCAAGCCAACGTGCCATGTTCTACTTCGACGTCGGGGTGTGGTGAAATGGGCGAAACCTTAATTTTTTCATCGCCATTGCCATGCAGCAACGATCAAGAAGAAGGCGACAAGGGTGCCCAGCATTGTCCATCATCGTCGGTGCCCCACTACCATCGCCACCAGCAGCAGCAGCAGGTCACGGACGCCTGTGCGATCTGTCTCGATCCCTATCACGTCGGAGAGACGGTAGTCTGGTCTGACACATGCCCTCATGTGTTCCATAAAGAGTGTTTCGTCGAATATCTGTTGAGTCACCGTGGAAAAAGCACACCTTGCCCATCGTGCCGTCAAACATACTGCGATGAATCTGTCTTTTGTCTGACTCCCCACGGAATAAAAGGAGGCGACGCATCACGAGAGGATCAGTCAGTGGTAGCAGGCATCGATGAAGAAGCACCCCAACCAGCAGTAAGCACGACGTAGTTGATTTCCATTGAGTAGCACCCAGTAATTCCTTCCAAATCCGGCTTGTTCTTGCACAGCGCTCGAAACACCCATACCCACAACCTACACTTAGTTACGTTTACGCCGAGAAGACATTCTGAAGTCTGTGTTTTGATAGGGGGAACACTTGTATCCCTTGTACTGGTAGTACTAGTAGGACCATTCCTCTCCAGCATTGATCACATGCCGTTTTCATGGGTTCCGAAGAGTCGCAGCAAAGGTTCGCTGGCATCCACCCCCCCCCCCCCCCGTCGCGCCCAGTAATCGCTTTCAAATCCGGGTTGTTGTTCTAGCACAGAGCTCGATCATCCCATGCCTAGCACTGCAGTCTTTGTTTTGATAATAGGAATGCTTCTTGGGTATCTTGTAATGGTACAGTATGATACTGGTACCGGTACTGTAGGATCATTCCTCTCCGCCATTCCACTAATCACAATATACATACTGTGGTCGTATACCGGTACGCCAGTACCGGGTACCGGTATGATTGTTGAGTAAAAATGAAGGAGGCTGAATATACGAAGGTATGACAGCTGGTATGCGTATGTATGAAGTGTGGTGGTGTTAGACATCATATGTCGGAACGATATCTTGTGTGTGACAGCCAACCATTACTTGTGGATGAATTGAAAAGTGCGAAGATGACACTTTCGTCGTGCACAAGGAGGACGGAAATCATCGTCGATTCAAAGCTCTCCCCGAGGGACGGGGACTTTACTTCATGGACGTCCGCAACCAAGGCCAACAACATGCACTAGTGACCACGGTCGATGAAAAGAAACGGAACTATACAGTACTGATCGCGACATCGAACGCGCCACTTTCGCTACGGATCTGCAGAAGATGTCCGTTCTTTTCAAAGTAGTGTCCGAATGTCCGAAACTGTCCTAGAAAGGCTGCCGTTGAATGAGAAGGGGGGACCGACGCGCTTGAAAATCTCCAAATCTCACGCATGCACCGCATGCCACCATGTTTGACCATGGCGTTCGCGTGCTCTCTTATTTCCTCGTGGCAGCTGCGCGCTGCACTCCTTCTCCAGACAAAGCAGCGCCAAAGGTATCCCACTATCTGTCTGTATTATACTTTTTTTTAAAAGCAACGAAAAGAAACCATCACCTTTACTACTATAGTAATGATAAACGGACACTCCCGCCGCCACCAGCACCACAATAATGGTACTGCTGCTGCTCATCGTCGAACCACAATTAGAACGACACGAACATTCCCGATCCGATTGCTGTTTGTGGGTTTGACCTTGCTGTCGATCCAAATGATTGTAAATCTCGTCTTTTATTTGCAAATCTATCGACCCGAAAATGATCCCATCCTGATTCAAGCGGTCGCTGACTTGCAACACCAAGTGCAAGAATTACAAGAGCTCGCCCCGTTATTTCCCAAGCCCTATCATGAAGATGACGACTTTTATCCCTTTACGATTCGAGATTCTAAACGATTAACACCAGTACAAGTGCCAGCAGACTTTCGCGTGTTTGATTATTTGGACACGACGACTCAAAATCAACGAAACAGTCGGAGCGTACAATTGTGGTTGGACGCTCATTTGATGGGAAAGGCACCGTGTCAACGGTATATGATTTTGTGTTACAAACAGAAGATTTTGCAAGTCTTTGATTATCTACTCCACAACACCACTGCGACCTACTTCTTTTATATGGAAGCCGACAATGAATTGTGTGTTCCGTTGGACTATATTCGAGATTTGACGTATCGGCACCGAAGATACTTTATTGGGACAGGTATTGGATTTTCAGGTTGGATCATGAATCGGACCTTTATCGAAGATTTTTTGGAAGCCTATCGACCCGCACATAAGCACGCCAACGAAAATCCGGATCCGATTGGAGCCCGACTCTTGATGGAAAAGAAGGCATGGACTGTCACCCGTCAATATCTAGTCTCGCATACCATCAAACAAGCCTTGGGGGCGCCGTCCTTGACGGTTGGAAAGAAGGACAGACAGACGGGGGAAGTCAAGGAGGTCAAACATTTGCCACGATGTTTTGAGCCAAAACGCACAGTGTGGTTGGAAACAAATACCAGTACGGAAGATATGCATGGCTGGGACTTCTTTAACAGTGACGATTGTCCACCCGATGCCGAAATTTACCCTTGTCGGGATGACCAATACGTTAATGTGACGTATGGAGTCAAGGACATGCTCAAAACCGCTGCCAACGCCACGAACACGACAGCGAAAATGCAGCCCATTATCGGCGGCACTGCATCGAGGAATGTTACTGGAATACGAGAAATGTTCAACAAGCTACGTGGAATGCCAAAGTAGCTTCTTCAGCGTCGAATAAGCTCCGGCCATAGTCAAAGCTTGAACTGGCAGGGAAAAAATATGCAAGAAAAAGTCAGAGAGCACTTATCCTTCCTTGGAACAAACGAATTGGATGCCAGCAAGACCAAGCCCCTCAGCGGCAGGTCCCAGAACCGTTCATGGTGGACAAATCCATCAAGCATTTCAGCAAAGAATCTCACGCTGCTAGTCGTGTGAAGCCGTTCCGATACAATGAAAGACGATTCCAGGGGAAAGTTTGGACGTTTAGTACGTAATACGGTGGAACAATAGCTAGCGACCGCTGACCTCATCAACTGTTTCTTTGGAGGAGCTAGTAGATACGTCTAGTTGCTTACTATTCGTACTAAACAATTCCTGCCATTTTAGACGCCAATCCTATCTTTCAGTTCCGTCAGAGGATGTCGAAATTCTCCCACTCCAACTTGAATGCAATAGCTCTTAATGGATTGATCAATGAGCTGGCAATCAATATCATTATGCGGATGAGAGCTCCAAATTCGTCGCAGCTTTTTTAGTGACTTGCCACCCTTCCATAGGACTGCATGAGTCCCCCCACAATAATAACAACCTTCTGTCGGACGTTTGTGTTCCGTTTCGTCGCGCTGACATACTGGATCGTTCTTGTTTGCAGTTTCAAACGAAAACGGATATAGTTCAAAGTGTGGTCGAGGTTTCTGCCAGCAATCCCATCGCAAGATGTCCCAGTCCGGAGGGACCAAGTGGACGGATAGCAACAACTTGGCCATGTCTTGCACGACAAAATCGTCTTCTAAAACCAAGGTCAACCCCGTGGTATTCATTGTGTCCATGATATGCACATTCGTGTTAGCCAGGCCTGTTATTCCCATACACGGAACACCTTGTTTCCAGGGAACACAGGAATCGTTCTGCCCGACTTGGCCTGTGACGCGCTGGTAGGGAATGGGCTGTTTCGAAAGCCACGATTCCATAATGGCTCGTTTACCAGTACGATGCTCCATGTTGATATAGTAAATCCGATCCACATGAGTTGTGAGGGAGGCTAATGTAGGAAGGGATGCATTCAAGATGTCATGTACCGCTTGATCGACCTCCTGAAAAGGCAACGGGTCGATTGACCGATGGGCCTCAATTTCAACGACAACGTCCTCGTCAGCCCCCATTTCATACTTCAAATGATGATCACCCGTTTGCGCCGCGAGTAAGCAAAAAACGCCAAGCAAAAGACAGGTCTGGATCACTTGGATTTTCCTGTGGCGATTGCTACTACTACCGGCGGTAGTCTTGTAGCGTGCTGGCGATGGGGGGATCATCATCATGGACGATACTTCGTAATGGTAATGGTAGACTATTATTTCTCAAATATGAATTCACACGTGAAAGGTCATCGTGCGCCAGAATCAAAATCGCGATGAGAGCCTTTCTCATAGTCCGCCGACGACCTTCTGTTCATTCTCATCATAAAATCATTCATTCGTTTTCTCGTTTCTCTTTTTCAAATTCCAACTCTCGAGATTTTTTACACGGCCAATCGTCCATTGGTTCATGTGTATTGGTGGCCGCCCGCCTCGGTATTGGTACCATACTGTACGTTCAGGATCGTGCGGTACTGCGCGGGCGAACACTAAGGGGAGAGTTCTTACCCCTTTTACTCGTGACTTCCCACACGATCGGAAATACAGTACCAGGTACGTACAGTATGTACTTGTTGTACGACCAGTACCTGCAATACTGCACGTACTACAGTAGCAATAGCAAGATATGAATATCTATTTTCCGTAGTCCGTTGTTAACCATTTCCAAAGGAGTGGACAGTCACAGAGATCTAAGGGGAGGCGTGAACAACAACCCGGGGTTGACAGGGTCGTCAATTATTTTCCAGAGGGGAAGTGAAATGTGTGGTTGGGGTATGGTGGATTAACTTGCTAGGTCGTGCTCCGTTGACGTTGTAAAGTGATAATAACAGTAGGATCAAACCATGCTGGTCTTTCACATTGCAACACCATATGTGGTAGGATACATGGGTGCCCACAGCGTCCTCCAACAGTTTGGATACAGTTGTCATGTTATCAGGTACCAAGCAATCTATTTTAACACCCTCTTGACAAGTTGCCTTTTCAACGAGCCATGCTACTACAATTACATATTTCCTCGATGGGATGTGTGTCCCAGATCCGGGCGATGCTTTCTTCTCAGGTGGGGTTCAAAAATCGAAACATCGTCGGGCCCAAGAAAATGAAGTTCTGCGGGAAGTAGCCAGGCACCGTACCAGCAGTACAAGCACTGAAGTGCGTGCATGCTGCTGTGTCGTCACTACTAGTACCTATCGTTATCCATAAATAATAATGACTATTATTGAACATTATTTAAAATGGTCATTGGGAATGTACTACGGGAGAAGCCGGGACCTACCGAAACATCATTAAATAGATGCTTGACACCAGCCCCAAGAAATAGCCCCGCCAAGAATAATTAAATATAATATGCTTGACACCAGCCCGAAGAAACAGCCCCGCCAAGAATAATTATTAGGCCTAAATAATGGGAAGAATAGGCGGGGTGAAACCTGCGATGATCACACACGATCGAGGCACAACCATAAAATCAAAAAAGAGTAACAAGTTCGTTGAGCAACAGGCATAGGATGATCCAACAACATGTTGCCCTGGCGGACCAGCTATTATCCTCTACTTTTTGCGAGGGCGATACGACAACAGCAATCATGAACACACCGCTGCTCCTGTTTCCATCGTCGTCGTCCTCGCACCACCACCACCACCTCCAGCAAGGCGACGACGAAGCGAGAAAACCGGCCGCTACCTCCTTTTTCCAGAAAGTCAAAAATGGACTTCGAGTCAAGTTTCTAATGGCTGGATGGGCGCTGGGTTCCACTGTTGAGTTTCTCCTTATAGTAAAACAAGTGAAGCACTATCAGAGGATGGTACTGGTGATGATTGGGGAGTCTGCTGGTGATACTTCTTCTTCTGGCGCCGGCGACGAGACACACCACCAGACTACGACGATTCAACAACGAGTCCTGTCTTTTGTGTCCGGACTTGTCTGGTACGAACTTTCCTATCTCTGCTGCGACATCTTCTTCGCAGTATATATCTTCCTTCTGGTCAGACACGTGAGAAAGGCGATATTGAAAGCGCTACCACTAGCAGCTGCGGCCGTCACGAGCAGCACAACCAACAAGAAGCAGAAGACGGACAACAACCACACCGCTAGTACACTAGCCGCACTCCCAAATACGAACAAAGCAAGAATAAGAAGTCCCATTGGCTGGGAACATGCTGTCGCTGCTTCCAACTTTCTGACGGGAACTGCTCTCGGTGTAATGGCAACGAGCGTCATCATGTTTGGACCCCATGTGATTCAAAAGAAACTTCCCCGGATGATCCTGAGTATATTTGCGGGTACCGTGGCGTGCTTCCTCATAAAAGACATGCTCATTCATGTTTGTGTGATGGTTCTTGCAAGAAGTTGGAAGAACGACGACGACGACGATGACGACGACGATGACGACGAGGAGGAACAAACAGAATCGTCTGAAGAAGAACAGCAAGAAGAGAACGAACACCAGCAAACAAAAGAACAAGATTGCGAGGGAGCACAAGAAGAAGAAGAAGGGCCCTGCCCGTTTGCAGGATACTGCTACTAATCCGTGGCGCATATCGTCGTATGAAACCGATTATCTGACGCCGTACTAGTATTAGTATTGTTAAAAAGAACATGATTTCTACTAATTAGTAGTAGTAGTAGTAGTACTAGTAGTACTATTATACTACTACGTTTTCTTCGTCTTCCTTTCCAGCTGTTTTGCCTCCTCTACAAACATCATTTACATCTGTTGGAGCTATGAGTCGTCTACCACTCTACCACCCGTGTAGCGGTAGTACTCTAGTAGTAGAGATAGTAGCACTACCAATACCGGTACAGTACTTGTACAGTACCGGTGGTAGTACCAAAACTGAAATACTATGTAGCGGGGGCAGAATGAATATTTGTTCGAAGAGGTCAAATGGCTCATCACGGACGCATCAGTCGAACAGAACTACTCGTGGCGGCTAACCCGCTACATTACGCGCGAGATTTCCTCGCGAAACGCTAATACGCGTTGACGACGAGATAATTATTTTTTGCCAATGCGATGGGTTTTGTCGTGGTTTTACCGTATCCTACTACCGGTAGTAGTAGGTCTAGTAATTCGTTGGATGTGTTGTTGGATGTTGGATTGAACTTCTAACTTCTGCTTTTGGTATGTTCATTCATTGTTCTTACGCCTTCCTCCATCTCCTTTATTGATATATCAATGAATAATAACAACCACAACAACAGCAGCAGCAGTAGAAGCGATTATGGCAGTAATAATAACAACCATGGAGGTCACTACCAAGAGAGCCGCGCTCGGATTCCCTACCAAGGCACGGCGGTGATTGGAGATGCCAGTCTTCTCGAAATTATGATGGTGGATCCTCCCACTGTCACACCCGCACCGGCATCGGGTCCATTGCCACCAATATTACCCACCACGGTGAACGCTCCTGCTGCTGCCGCTGCCGACCCAAATCTCTTGATGTTGGAGTCACTCCAAGCGCAAGTGGAAGCTTTGCAAGAAGCCAATTTTGATTTAGAGGCTACCATGGCAACGATGCAAGCAGAACAACAATATTCGATCCAACAATTGCAAGATCGGATGAACCAGGAAACACAAAAGTTGCAAAATGCTCTTCGATTAGAACAACAGACCAAACAACGTCTTCTTTTACAAAATCAGCAACAATTTCCTTTGAAACGAGCCCGAGGAGTCGGGGGTGGTGGTAGTAGTACTGCAGATGCCTTTCGAAAACGATTGTCGAGTAATGGCACTACGAATATCCATAATAATCATGGAGACGATGATGATGATGATGATGACGACGACCAAGTTCCCATGGAGGAAGAACAAGAGGAGCGCCATCCTCCCGCCGAAAGAGGCGCTGCTGCCGCCGCTGCTGGTGTGGACTTGGCCGCCTCTCCCGCTGGTGGACCACCACCGGAAATTACCATGACGAGAGGACCCCGACCTAGTACGGGGACCGCCACTACAGCACAAACGACGCCTCTTCCTCCATCGCCCTGGCCGGAAGAACAACCAGTTGTACACCAGAAAACTACCAATGCTAGAAGTAGTCGTCCAGCACGATCCACAACAAGGACTGGGGCCGCCTGGTTGGCTCGTCAACTACTCTATCATTGTCCCTCAACAACAGCAACAGCGGCATCACCACCCTCATCTGCACTGGACATCACCAATGTGCTCATTGCCATTGCTACCACAACCGGGGCAAACGCTGATGATGACGACTCAAGCTCGGCTTATTTTTGGAACGAGGCGCAACTGGTGGAATATCTCTTGCAACAGCAACCACCTGGGGCACTCCCCTACTGGAAACAAAGCTTGACGTGGAGTCGGGCGGCACGGCGGGGAATCTTGCAAGCTATGCAACAATTGGAAGAACAGCAACAACAAGGAGGGGAAGACGAACTAGACGAAGACCATGATGGACGAACGAGGATGCTTGTCGAGGAGACGTCGTCGAAGACAAACCAGCAGCTACCGCAAAGTCGCAACAAGCCTCGCATTCATCGAATGAATCCTGATGGGAGTCGAGGAGATCCAGTGGTCCTTCCTGTAGACAATGCTTCGTCCAGTCGGCGACAGTTGTGGTACACTCCTGGTACAACAAAAGCAACAACAGCAGCTTGGTCTTCAACATTTATGAATCCCCAATCGATTCAGGATTGGGTCGACCGTCGATTGGATCTTCACGATCCAGAACATTTGCAATTGTTGGCATTGGTTTTGGAAGATTGTGAGCCACATTCGACTCGAGTTTGGTGGAGTGGGTTATTTTCGAGCCTGACTGTGGAATTGATTGGACTGCATGCGCGTCTGACAACAGCAACAACGCGACAACAACAACAACAACAACAACTTCAACAACTGCCACTCATACAGCAATCACCACCGACTACCACCAATACTGCTCCTAGTGCCAGTCAAGAACGCCAGCCGCCGCCGCCGCCGCCACAGTATTCTACCAAGAAGCGAAGCAGCCTTGGCGGTGCTGGTAGTAGTATTGGCGTTACCACTACCACGAATGCGTGGAAGGATCTACTGGGAGGACACGCACGGCGACTCCGATTTCAACCACCCACGGTATTCACGACGACGACCACCGGTCAAGACAAATTATTATCGTCGCCCGTTTACCAAGACGATTTACTCTTGGCTTGTTTGACCTTGATGGAACGATTGATTACCGTGACCGAATTGGATATTTTGGAGAAATGGTATACGGTTAGCCAAGAAGCGCCCAGACAACCCTTTCTCTTGGAAGACCTCTCGGATGCTTCCGAGGAATCGGCGCTTTTGTGGATTGGTTTATTGTTGGACGTTATGGAAGGACTAGACTATTATCGGAATGATGATGGTTTTGGTGATCCACAGCATCATCAGCGTCCCTTGGCGTTGCCAAAGTGGTATCTTCAACTAGTGTCGCTCTTCACTACAATCGGACAGACCAAGGGAGGCATGAAAGCCCTGAGGACTCGATTGCCGGATTCTTCCGGGGGAGAAATCATGCACAATGTCCTGGATGCAGCAACGATGCAACTGTTTCATCTTTCTTTGTCAGATGACGACGATGAAGGCACGTATATCAACGTTCGACATGAGCAACGACTCTTTGTCATGGACTATTGGATTCGTCTGTGGCATCAAGCTCTTTTTTTTGTCACACGAGCGCACGCCGCTTTGCGCAACAACCAAAAGACAGCGATTTCCTTTCGGAGTCTACTTCTGGACTTGAAGGACTACTACACGAGTGCCTGTACCCGCATATTGACCGACCCCTTTGTCAAACCAGAAATCCAGTCCATGATTCGACTACAGTTGGAAGAATTGGTCATGGATGACGAAGAGCACGACGAATGGAAAGGCTAATAATATAGGTGAAAGGCATGAATTGCTAGTTCTGTCCCAACCTAGCCCGGTAGGAGTGGAGTCTATTAGAGATACTTGTAGGATTCTTTGCTCTGCTACTTTCAGTCTATTCATTTAGGGTTGGACTCTTCCGAATGAACGAATGAATCATCATCAATCCAATTCAGGTCCCGTCAAACGGCGACTACAGAGTACGAGTATTGTAGAGTACGAGTAGAGATGGAGCTTACATAATAGAGTGTACTCTCTCTCTCTCTCTCTACTAGAGAGATTAATTACTGGGAAGGAGTCAGACCCACGTCGATGAAGGCCTTGAGCAAATCATTGATTGGTCCTTCGGGTATGCTACCAGTCATGCCATAGATTCCTGCCGTTCCTTGTTTCTTCTTTCGTTTACTTGGATCAGTATCCCGCATGGCTTCTTGTTCTTCTTGAACTACCAACGCGACCGCATCCTTCAAATCCTGTACGAATTGTTCCGCATGAGGAGCAATCGGCAAGGTGAGACAAATATGAACGCTAGCAGGATTTTGCAAGCCATTCAACGCCCAGCCCTTCGATTGCATCACATCGGCGACTCGATAAACATCCATTGTATCTGATCCGAAACAGACCACCATGGTGGGTGACATGTCCTCGGGGCCCAATATGAACAGTTCAGGGATTTCATTTCGAATGCCATTGACAATTGTACGACTGGCCGTCAAGAGCTGGTGAGTTCGTTCCCGATAGCCTTTCAATCCAATGACGACGAGAGAAGCCCATGCGCAGCCCACCAAAGCACTAGGCCGCGATCCCGCAAACGTCGGTGTGGCATATATCCCTCCCGTCCATCGAGCGTAACAAAAATATTGAGCATGGCGCAGTCCCTTGTCACGATACAAGACGACGCTTGTCCCTTTCGGAGCGTAGCCAAATTTGTGCGTGTCAACGCTCATACTGGTGACACCGGGGACTTGGAAATCAAAGATTGGAAAAGTCCCTGGTTCGGCAAATGGCAAGACAAAGCCTCCAAGACAAGCATCCACATGCAATCCAATTGCATACCGTTGAGCGATCGTTCCAATTTCTTCAACTGGGTCGATCGTCCCTTGTGGATAATTGGGCGCCGATGCTATAATCATGATAGTGTTGGGAGTGATACGACGTTCCACTTGTTTCGGGCACAGCGTGTAGTTGGTGTTTCGGTCGTTGCAATTGATACATACTTTTCGAATTCCAAAGACCTCGCAGGCTTTATCGACCGCCGCGTGGACTGTCGTTCCACACACTAGCTCAGGATGGGTAATACCACGTCGCTTCCCGTAATAGATCCAGTGGGCTTTGATGGCCAGCATGATACTTTCGGTGCCTCCCGAAGTGGTACAGCCGATCCCCGATCCATGCATGAAATGAGATGTCATTGCAATCAGCTCACTCTCACATTGTGTCAACTTGGGCCACATGCCAGGATGCAGACTATTGGCGAAACTGTATAATCCATAAACTTCATTCATCAGTTGAATATGCTTCTCGTCTTCCATGTAGACTGTCCCCGATGTCTTTCCTCGCTGCCACGTCTTGTGTTCCTGGGTAGCGTGTTCCGCCAGTTCTTCATAGAGGAGCCATGGATTCTTCCCTTCTTCGGGCAAGACCAGCATGGTTTCTTCTTGGAGATCCCCACGTCCATAGGATTTTTCAAATCCCGGTGCCATTTTCTCCGCTTCTTCTTCTAGCTTTCGGGATACTACTGGAATGTGCTGCTTGGCCCAATCAAAGGCTGAGTCCTCCAGCATGACCCGAATTTCTCCCCAAGTAAAATGGTAGAGACAGTAGCATATCCGGAGGGTTCCAAAGAACACAAAAATTCCGAATACATCCTGAATAATTTGAAAGGAAAAATCGACCCCAGAAAGAACTATCCGTTCCAAGGTCTCATTCGTCTTCGGGGAGGAGGGGGAGGAGCCGTCCAACGAATAACTCCGAACGCGGTCCCAAACCTCCCGTTGACACCGCTCCACAACATACAACAACCCATCAAGAATGGTGGGATCCTTAGTTCCCTCGATGCCAACGAAGAGGAACCGAAATATACGGTAGAATAGCCATAGCAAGCCTCCTAGGAGGCAGAAGTTCGGTCGTAGCTTTCGTATGAGCACCACCCAGAACGAAAAGAGTCCCATCGTATGTACTCGCACTGACTGACTGAACGGGGGTCGGTGTCTTGCCTTTCTCTCTACTCTAGAGTAGAATTCAAATATAATGTGCAGGGAGTACAACAACAATTAGTCGTATATCGAGATGGGGCATTTCCTTCCGTCCCCTCAAAACCTCAACAATGCGATAGCAGCATTACACAACAAGGTTGAAGAAGTCAAAAGTGTAAGTGATGCATACAAGCATCGCAAACACATCTCATCGCATGAACGCGCGTGGTTCGTGATATTGGCCGTCGGTATTCTTCGGCAAAATCGATCCATTCGAACCAACTGACTCCCTCGACCACAAAGGCCTATGCCCTGCTTGCACCGCTTGCCTTCGTACCGGTACGAAGGGCGGGCGACGAGACTTTCAACGTCAAGCCCGCTCTTCTCCAAAAGATTCCTGAGCCAAGAGCTAACAGATGTAGAGTCCCAAAAGCAAGACTTCTAGCTCTCAGTACCGGTAGAGATTAGATGTTAGAGTAAAGAAGAAAAATGATCCAACTGTCGATTTTCTGTCGCAGCAGAAGGTCTTCGAGTGAAGAAGTAGCCAGCACATGATTGTCCCAAGCGATTACGCGTGAACAGTGCTGTTTTCGGAAGGTGCTGTGGTAGTACCAGAAGGGACGGCTGACGGCTCGTCGCTACTAGGCAGGACCGAGGAGTCCCAATCCTCCATTTGTGCGGGTGGAACAATATCTATCTCGGATGTACCCGTCTTTTCTGTAGAGGCTTTTGACACTTCTACTCCTCGTGCTGAGGAACGAGAGGCGCCAGATACCAGCAGACTAAACTTTGGCAGTGCCGCATCAACTGGAACGACAATGTCGTCTACTCCCTCCGGAATGGCATCTTCATGTTCGGGGGGGATTTTCCGTATCACATTCTTAACTGGTGACAGCGATAGGAAATGCGCACTTGCAGTTTCCACGGGGCGGCCGATGTTGGATGACACTCCACTGTCTGCGTGACGTGTACTTCTCCGAATTTGCTCCGACATTGCTTTCTTTTGTTCGGCATCCGTCATATGGGAAAATTGATATGCCAAAATTATCTTTGGCAAGAATATCAGAACAAGAATGCCCTCAGACAAAACAAAGATCATCAGCGTCAGAACCAAGTAGAAGGTCCGCGGATCGTCCTTCACGATCACCACAATGGGAATTCCGGTCAAAAATGCTTGAAACAACGACGCCACAGAGTATCCAATGTACCTTGACTCCGAAAACGCTGACTCGATTCTCCGGCCTTCGAACGCCTGCCAACATGCTATACCAAGAACCACCATGTTGATGATTGCCAATGGCAGCAAGAATGCCAAGGCGTTGTCCGATCGACACGCGCCGTACGTTTCGATTTCGCGATTCCATAAGTCGGTACCTTCTCCTGAAAGGCGCGTGTACGTCAATGGATCAATCGCCGTCCAACAAGCCAGAACAATCACATTGCATGTAAAAGTTGCAGCAAAGGGAGCGAGGACATCCATCTGAGAGATCTCAACTCGGGCATTACCTTTTTTGGTATGAAACAGACGGTTCACTCTCCAGGTCTTGCTAAAGAGAGCCGAAAATATCACGGTGAACCCAGTGAAAGCAAGCCATGGCTGGGACATACAAACGGCAACAGCAAACTTGTCGCCCATGGTCTCTGGATCACCGCTATCGTCAAACGAAAGCGGAATAATTGTACTCGCAAAGATTATGATCCCTGACACCACCATGATGAGAAAGAACGGCTGTGCTGAGCGGACGACAATCGCGTTGCGATTCAGAACAGTCCAGATTACACAAGCCATGGCCGTAAGCATAATTAGTCCAAATCCGACATACCCGACGTAAACGAGATTGCCCAAGAGGTTCTGGTCGAGGTTTACCGGCTGCGTTTCATAAAGGTCGAGAGGGATTACGCTGTATGACAGCAATTTGGAAGCGAAAAGTCTGTCTTTCTCGTTGATTTTCAAAGGAAAGGTCAGCTGACCAAGTGCTAGCTTCGTGAACGTGTCCAACAAGACTTCAGCCGAGCGCTTTCCCATGTCATAATGAATCTCGCCAACAAGACCATTCAAATGGCCGGAGCCTAACAAGTGAATATTTTGGAGTTCACCTCTTGAGATAAGAGTCAAGTTACGAAAGCTGTTTGAGTCAACCCAGTTTGTGTAATTCGGGTTCCTGAGGGGATGTGTAAAGAGGAAAACAAGTGAATCGACATGGGTTTTCGTAACCAATCCTTCCATTTGACACTCCTTTGGAGAAGAAAAAGAAGAGGTGTGAGTCTTCTTTCAATTGTTCGATTCGAGAGCAAACCATGAAGTAGTGTCTTACCATGTGGTGGCATTCGACTGAAAGGTTGTATGGCCTCTCGTACGGATAGCGCTCAACCTCGGTCCAGGTCGCCCTGTCTTCTTGATCACTTGGATTATCAGCCATTTCATCGTTGAAACCGTCACGTTGACGGAGGGCTGTAGACGACTCCCATGCCATGACAAACCCATATTTACCTCCATTCGGAGCGAGTTGTTTCAACACTCGCGCCATGGTCCTGCCCAAGAATTCATGGTCCGAACCAATATACGCGTCGGCTGAAAGCAACAATGATATTAGTAATACTAGTCAATCGATCGAGTGCTAGTCCAATAGTCCAAGACACGCTATTTGCAACTCTTACTCACGTTCTGGTTTCCCATAATCTTCATCGCCAAGTTTAGGCGCATTCTTTTCCATCAGAAATACTGGGACGCGAAGTTCCCTCGCTTCATCATAGATCTCGGGATGGCGTAGATCGCACTTTGCCGATATGCCTCCTAGCTTGATCAAACCCCGGCGATGCTCGTCCAGAATTCGCCTGATTTCCCAAGAGCAATGGTGCATGCCCTGGTAGATGCCGGTTCCTTTTGATGATACCGGGACATTCCATTCGCTACTTTTAACTATGGGTCGACAGAGGCACTCAATTCCGAGCTTATCGCAGGTATCCCACCAACCATTGCGAGCGTCCTGGAATGAATCACTTCCTCCTTCCTCGACGGGGATACAGCCACCTGTTTTTCGGAGTGCAATGAAGAGAAAAACAAAAACAAGTCATTACTAAAAACGCGTGGTGGATATCATCATGGGATTGCTGTTGCTACGACGAGTAGAGGTTGCCGTTGATCACCCGTCCCTCAAACGTACCTGTCATCATCACGAACGTAGTTTTGTTGGTATCCCCTCCTATATATTTGGGCATCCACGGGTTGTAACCCCAGGTCAGGTTCGTCTCACTTAATGTGAGGTTATAGTCGCTCGGATCTGGATATTGAAATTCAGGGAGCCCGCCACGATCTTCCTCTGAAAAAGCAACTTCCGGTAAAATAATCACCAGCGTCGCCAAAAGCACAGCAACTCCAGGGATATTCATCGTTGTGGTAACTTGCAGCAGGTGTCAATGGTAGATACGTTATGATCGTGCTATATGGTGGTGAGAACGATTGTAGTGAAGTCCGAGTGCAAGAATAACACAAGCGACTACCATTATCCACAATCCTGCTCCATCGTCAGACTATACACTATTGCCGCGGTACTCGCGCAACGTGGTACGATAGCACTCGCGGGCCTCCCCTACCTGCTCTGCGATCTACTGTACAGTAACTGGCACTTGTACCAGTACGTGTACCGGTACGTACCGGTATGCATTATATTATCCCAGACACGAACGGGACTGACTCTAGGAATGCACGGTCGGCGCGCGTTGCAGTGCTATGGTGCTGTACCGGTATGCAGTACTGTACCTTGCACCGCGCCGCACCGTACTAACTGTAACAAGGACGACGACGGCACGACGACGACGACGAATGACGACTCCTTCGACACGACAACCGAACGCAAATTGAAGTCCTCGTGCGCAGAGGAGCTCTCGAAGATGGAAACTACCGGTATCAGTAGTCTAGTAGTAGTACTATTAGAGTATGTAGTAGCCGTACGACTAGTACACCCCTATTTTAGCATAAGCATTCATTATTATTATTCAACTGCTTGTTCTTACTAGACTACCCGACAATGGCTCTTCTTTTTGTTTGATGATCTGCTGGTGGAACGAACTCTCGTGAGACTTGTCGAGACCGTGCATACAATTCATGAGCGTGTCGAATTCCCGACTGACTGTACAACTCAATGGCCTCATCGATCATGATATCACCACCACCATTCGTGTTACTATTAGTAGTAGTAAAGGCTTCTCGCAGCGCCAAAGCGTCCAAAATGGCTGTATGCGCCCCAACGGCGGTCCGGGGACTCGCCATGTGTGCCGAATCTCCCAGTAGGATGACACGACCACGATGAACTCGTTCAATGGCCCCAAATTCGTATTGGGGGTGTGGGTGGATATCTCCGTCTTGTATCATGCATTCGATGAGATTTACCAAGCCGGGAACGTCCTGAAAATTCGTTTTGAAATGATCCAGGAACCACTCAGGTACTATTGGGGAGGACGATGACAAACACGCCTCGCTGTTGTCCCTGGTGGTGTGTTGTCGACTCGCCCCATTGGTCTCCTTGTTCCACCATCGTCCATACTTGGATACTAGGTCCTCTTCGGGTGTCGCAATGAACGTACCCATAGTCCAAACATCTTCTCCAATATCTTTGGCCATTTTGAGAACAATGGTATCATAAATTCCATTCTTATAGACTCCTTCTTGGATATTCCACAACACTTCTTTCGGTACTGCGGATGCCGTTACGTGACCCCTCCACACAATGTAACCAGCATACTCGGGCTGCTTCTGAAACCGGGTCGTGGTGGTTCTAGTCGCATCCTCCTTCTTTTCATCCTCCTCGAGAACATACTTTCGTAGTTTTGAAAATCCCCCGTCGGCAAGAATGACCAAATCATAGTCTTTGCCGTCCACTGTCACGAGCGGTGGTGGTGTCGATGACGAGTTATTGTTGTTGTTGTTGTTGTTGTCCTTCGCAAGAAATTGTAATTCTTCAATATTTTTCCCAAATTGCACCGTGCCCGACGGTAGTCCTTGATACAAATATTTCCATAAATCTCGATAATAAAAGGAGCCTTGTTGTCTCGATGCTCGTCGTTGTCGTCGCATCATAAGTGGTGGCGGTGGTTGTGGTGATCTCCCGGCGCCCCCGTCGGCGGCGGCGGTGCCCCGCAATAAGGCCTCCCAAGCCTGTACATTGACATATCCCAATCCACTTCCTTTTTTATCTAGAGGACCTGGAGCGCGCTCATAAACATCAACCTGTTGCCATCCGGCATGGCGCAACGCAATCGCTGCGGCCAGACCTCCCAAGGAACCACCGACAATGGCAGCTGCTGCGCGTTGAGGAGGAGGGCAAGAATGACCACGGACCGATGATGCCATAGTAGTGGCAGTAGTAGAGACCACCATGAGAATGACGATTAAGATGGGAAGGTGTATGATGGAAGAAGATGGTTGGAACATTTCCATCAAAGTAAATGTCGCATGTCGTATGCTTGAATTGTCGATCCTCGATCCTCGATCGTCGATCGTCGATCGTCGATCGTCGGCATCGTCATGTTGTTATACCGGTATTAGATTCATACGTAATCGTACCTTCTGAAACACATACAGTAATGTTTCGAACAGTAGCTTTTCCGTCAGAAGCCCAAACTGGTTCGATGGAATTCCTGAATATGAATCCCAGACACGAACGGGACTGACTCGATGAATAGAATACACTCGGCAGTAAGAGTTATTGAGTCTGTCCGTCGGCAGTAAGAGTTACATTCTCAGTAAGAGTTACCCAGTACATACTGTAGCTCCAGATACCAGCTGTAACTCTCAACGAGAACTGACTGCACCTGGTACTCTTGGTACCTGGTACTTGTACAGTACAAGTACTGTACCGTTGTGTACCGACTACGACGACCTTCTATGTACTGTACGACGACGACTCCTTCGACCGTGGGTAATGCACGGCCAATGCGCCCCGGCCAAAAATGACCCCCGTAGACCTTGGTAGTCATTCTACGGATTCGCCAATGATGTCTCCACTCCAAATTTTGCGAGAAACACGCCCCAAAAGTACTGTAATATTTTAGCGAAAGACCATGGCCGCCTCTCCTCTCTCGCAATTACAGTTCGTACTGTAGCTATCGGTACGCAAGAATCATCATCACCATCCTCTCCTGCAATCTCAAGTAGGAGTAGAGCTCGATTTTGTTGTGTTGTGTTGTGTTGTCTCCTTTGCCTTTCCGTTCCCTGACTTGCGCTACCGGTACTACTAGCTAAAGAGCTGCGTAGTTCGTTCGTTTGTTGGCTTTCAACAACAACGATACCGCACAGACAGCACCAGTACGAGTACGAGTACAAGTAGCACCAGTAGTAGCACCAGTAGCAGTAGCATCAATAGCAGCATGGCTCTCCTCAGCCCGAGTAAAGTCCCCCTGCCTCCCGTTGAAGAATGCTTGTTTGGACCCTCCCGTCAATGTCCCAAGATTACTCTTGTTTCTACGGGGCCGCTGATGATGGCGGCGGCGGCAAATGGTCGTCACTCGCAGCAAAACAGCGAGGACTCTTCTTCTTCGGATGCAGCATTAGCCACTACTAGTACTAGTACTACTACCACTACTGCGAAGAATCATCGTCCACTGGAGGGATCATCAGTATTATCATCATCCTTGGATGATGGTGATGATAATGACAATGATACTGATGATGATTTTAGTAGTATCATGTACGATAGTTTTCATTTGGGACATTGGGGAGAAGCCGCGCAGCAACACGATATTCGGATCGAACAACTCCGCAAGATTGCCTCGCAGGGCATTGTCGATGAAGGAAGTTTTCGAGGCATTGCCTGGCGAGTCTTGTTGAATTATTTGCCCACGACGGATATCCACAAGACGTGGTCGGAACAGGTTCCACCGAAACGGGACTTTTATAAACAATTGGTCGAACAATACTTTCAAGGCAGTCTGCCGTGTGGAAGAGAATTGAGAGGACAAGAAAGTAAAAAGGTGCGGAATCGTAAAAGCAAGAAAAAACAGTTTACGAGAATGGAACGATTGGAAGAACAGCAAAACAACAACAATGACAACAACAATGACAACAACAACAGCAACGATGCAGAGTCAACAGCAGGAGCAGCAGCGACAGGAGGTGCAGCACCAGAAGACAACAACAACAAGAACACCAAAGAGCAGCCCAGAACTTTTAACAATGGCAACACCCGACGAAGTTACATGATGCACAATGAAGTGGAAGATCAGCTGCCCGTCAAATTCAAGGAACTCTGGAAGCGATCGGGGATTACACTCGACAAGTTGACGACGGCCACTTCCACCAATACTATCGGCTTGAGATTGAATCATTTGGTAGTACCGAGTTTTACGGAAGACTCTCCACAAGATGACTTTCAAGACTTTTTGGAGGATGCCATGCTGTTGGAAGAAATTCGAAAGGATGTATCCAGGACCATGCCGCATCTACTCTTCTTTCTCGAACCCACCGATGATTTGGGATTGAAACGGTATGCGGCATTGGAACGAATTCTATTCCTTTGGGCCAAACTCAACAAGGGTGTAAGTACCAATAATTTTTTCTTGGGCGAGCTGCTGTGATTGCCCAGAATGTACTCAATGAATGTTATCTTTGCGACTCTGCACTTTTTCGCAGGTGCGATACGTCCAAGGAATGAATGAAATTGCGGGTACCCTCTACTACGTCCTTGCCAACGATCATAACTCGGAATGGGCAGACCATGCGGAAGCTGATACCTACTTTTTGTTTCATACACTCATGATGGATATTAGAGACGTCTTTGTTCCCGACATGGATTCTCACTCGACGGGGATTCAAGGTCGCATTGGAAATATGGACCGTCTGTTGCAGACTCATGATCCACTTGTCTATGATCATTTGCAACAACTTGGTATTGATTCTCATTTTTATGCCTATCGATGGCTCACGACGTTGCTGTCGAGAGAATTCCTCCTGCCCGATACCATTCGATTGTGGGATTCCATGTTTGCCAGTCCCCACAAGGAAAACTTTTTGCGGTATGTTTGTGTGACCATGGTCATGATGGTCCGGGACGATCTACTTGAAGGAGACTTTTCATCCAATCTTAGACTGCTCCAGCGGTACCCTCCGGCCAACGTCGATGCCATTTTGGAATCGAGTCGGTCCCTCTGGGCGTTTGAAGTGCAAATTGGTCTGGCGTGCCAGAAATTGGGAATTAATTGGCAAGAAGCACTGCAAACCATTACCCCATCGCCTTCTATCATCATGGCTTATGGATACAAAGGAGGTGTCCCACCCAATCTCCAACATCGACTGGAGTCTGCTACCGAACAATTGTTGGGACGGGCCCAACGCCTATGGAGTGGATGGAACAAGGAAGCCGAAACGGCACCTGCTACTACGGCAGCAGTAGCACACCCAGCGCCCGAACCAACCGCAGAGCCGCCGGCACGGTCTCGATTTTGGAATCGTGGGCGCCGCGGTACCAACGATTCAGATACCAATCTCGAACTCAACAAAGCTGCTACTGCTGCTTCTGCTACGAGTGCCCCTTCCACTCCTTCCAAGACAACCTTGATCAATGACAGCATTCCGACTACCACTAATTCCAACAGTTCTTCCACTACGACTCGTCGTCGCATTTGGAGTGACAGCCCCAAATCTCGCACACCCGATGGCAATAGTGCGACATCCGACAGAATTCATGAAGTCCAACTGCCCGATCACGCGGCACCACTACCGACGTTACAAACCTCCTACTCGGGTAGCAGCAGCGCGACAGCAACACCTCCTTCGTTGGACAATACAAACAGCACTGCTGCCAAGACGGATACTTCCAATAGTACCTTTCGTCTTTGGAATCGCACAGCTGCGACATCGTAAAAGAGATTGCGATGAAGCATATGCCCAGGCACTATCACAGCAGCAGCAGCAGCAGCAGCACAATCTAGATCACTTTATTCCAATCGGACGTACTGCAGAATTACTACTCTAGAGAGCGATGATCGATCGAACGAACTCCACCAACTTTTGGTGACTACAGTCAGTGAGAAAGAGATCGTTTCTAAATTGTTCTAGCTACCTTTATTGTGAGGTGTTTTCCGCTGGATGCGGGAGCCATCAAGGCAAAAATACACCCTCGACGACTCTAGGCCGCTACCGCCACATTGGAAACCATGTACACGATACAGGAGACGTTGCGCAAGAATCCATCAATATCGTCGGAATCAAGAAATCTTGTCGGGCGTCTTGCACTACGGGATCGAGGATCATGGTAACGGCGATCGATTAAGAAGATGATTGCTGTCAAGGCAGAGGTGAAGCACTCCTTCATACTGTCGTGCTTGCCCAGCTGCCCAAACACAATACCAAGATTGTTGACAGCTGCCAGATCGAAGAGGCACGGCCCCTCAAAATCCCGAAAGTCAGCATTGGCGGGAAGAGCCAAACAAATCTCGTAAAGCCGAGCAGCTTTGCCTAGAAGAAGGACGGCTCGGGTGTCCACGTCTTCTCCCTCGTCTCCCCCTGAGTTAGCATGATGATGACGATCGAGCACGATCATGATGTCACGTGCCGCCATGTGGTGAAACAAGGCAAGATTGAATGTCGCAGCACAGCTTAGAGCCATGCAAACATTCGAGATCCCACCCGGCGAGCGCTCGATCGATTTGTGATCAAACTTCTTTGATGGGAAAGTGATCGGCTTGTCGTAAACGTAGTCACACGACGTTTCTTGATCTATGGTCGTCTTCACCGATGATTCAAGGAGGATGCAACTGGCGGTGTCATCGGAACTTTCCCTTGTTCGACGATGATCGTCGTGCCGAGGAGAAATCACACCAGGCTCCTCCTGTGGCGCTTGGACCTCGACTTGCTTCTTCTTCGAGCTGCTTTTTTGGCCAATTCCGCATGCTCTTGCTGGTGAGGACGTCATGCAGCGATCCAATATCTTTATTACCCTGCTACTTAAGACTGGCCGCCTGCTTGATCCGCCAGCATGGGAGTCCTTGGGTAGACCAAGAATCTTCTGGCAAGTCCGTAGCACTTTCGACAATGCCGAGACTGCTTGCGAAATGTCGTTGTCCTCTAAGAACTGTTGGACAGCGTCATCGTTGAGGGAGATGGCATGCACGATGGCATCGAAAGGGCTTTCGATCACCATCATGATGGAGGCACAGTGTACTACTGCTAATCTTGTGAGAAAGTAGACTACTTGTTCGTATGCGGCATGCGGCCTTTCCCTTATAAAACCACGTGAGCGTGCGTAGAACCAACGCTCATACTACTGCACTCGTCTGAGTTTTGGCATACGTAGTTCTGAATTTCGTTCTCCTAATTCTTCCTTTCCTGATTTTGTGATGCACAAAAGCGGAACTTGAAATTTGAACAGCGCATACCATACGACAAAGGCGACAAATGCCCATCCGCCCAAAGCACAGCCATCGATCCTAACGGTATGCCAATGCGTACCGGTAGAACCAACGCTCACACTAAAAGTGTTCTGACTTTAGCGGTAGCTCTGAGTTTGGCATAAGACTGCAATACGGTACAGTTAGTAGGGCCAGTAGGCAAGAATTTCGTTCTCCTAATTCTTGTGATGCTCAAATAAGACTACCAGTATATATATCGTAAAGTGCTGTGGAACTTGAAGTTTGACCAGGGCATATGGTACCAGGACAAAGGTGACAATTGCCCAAAGCACAAAGCACATAATATGCCGGTACATTACCAGCTAGCAGTGCAACGTCCGCACTTTTGAACTTGGACTGGATGATGATGTGGAGCTCAGTAGCGGATTATTGATCCAAAAGGTACCAGTACCTGTAGACTATCAGCACCTGCTGGTACTATGATGTACATACATAGATCATGCCAAAAAGGAGAATTTGAGATAAAGGCAGGTCGCGCCACGCACATCATCATCATACTAATCCCGTACATCCAGTACCGGTACCGTACTACATCCAGTGCCGTACCGATACCGGTACGTGTATACAGTAAGTAATACTGACTCCATCGACCTCATCAGAGATGATGCCATTGTTCATTCCAAAGATCCAAAAAAGATGTTGACAATGACCCGATGACCCACCGAAACGAAGTGTCGTCGAAAGCAACGCGAAGGAAGGGAAGTCTAACCAGAGGAGCAAACTGATGAAAAGGGCAAGTCTTTGTCCACACACAAGAGCGAGACGATCATGGCATCACCACAACCGAAACGTCAACGTCGGGGCCAGGACCAAATCAAGATCGATGTCGGCGGGAGTGTTTTTGTTACCTCCACTTCGACTCTTCAGTTTCATTCGACGTACTTTGCAAGTCGCTTTTCTTCGCAATGGAAGAGTGATGACAACAGTGATGAAAAAGAAGAAGAAACTTTCTTCCTCGACCAAGATCCTCAAGCGTTCTCCATATTGCTGTCGTACATGAGAACGGGATGCATTGATCAAGCCGATCTGACGAAAGCCGTCTTGGCAATGTCCGAGTTTTTGGGCCTCACGGAGCTGATCAAGGCAGTCAAATACACGGCTTTCTGTTATCTGCATCCCGAGCAGCTGGTTGACGAAACTGGCAAGATTATCGTAGAGGAGGAAGAAATCTGTAGAATGTTTGATGAGAAGCATGGGGGACTTTTGGATGCCCTTCGAAGTGGGCTTCTCCCCGCAAGTGTCCAGCCGCCCGAGACGACGAGAGGTCCCAGAGAAGTAGCTCAACTTACGATCTATATGACAAAAATCACCACCGGAAACCCGATCTGGGGAGATAGTCTATTTACCAAAGTATGTGTTGGGGAGAGTCAATCGATGGTTCCCGGCTGTCATTCTTTTTTGGATGGCCTGAATTGGCTTCATCGACATGGTTTTGTGCGAAAAGAAAAACGTCCACCAAGCGTTAATGTGATAATTGACAGACATATCAAAAGCCGTTTTTGGTTCTCTCGAAGTCTCAATGACGAAAATATCTCGAAGATCACTTCGAATTGCATTGTGTTTTCGAAAACTTACGCCAGTCAAAGGTCTTTGCAACGCAAACAGTTTGCGTTGACGATGGAGTTTGGTGATGATCAAAATTTTCTGCTCTACGAGGATAAGGGGGCTGATCACAACCGTCTAATAACGTGGGAATGTGACGAGGGTGACGAGTTCGTGCCTACCCTTCTGGAACGACCGCCTGGTGCGCCATCTACTTTCACGTCTAGGCTTACATGGAAGGAGGCTCGCACAAACGAAGAAATGATTCATATAAAGGACTTCCTAGCAAAAAGAGGATACACAGATAACAAGGAACCTTGGTTGGAAGAGGAATATAGAGGCTCTTTTCATGCTGCGATGGGTCTGCTGGTAGGAGACGCACCAAACTCAGAAGAACGGACCAAGTTCTATTCTCGACCACTTCCCGAGTCTGAATACGATACCTACTACCTCAATGATTCCTCCGCTCCAACAGTACTATAGCTATCATTCCCCCATTCTTACTCGTGAGCCCAGATGAGTTCATCGTACTCCAAATGGTAGCTAGTAGGAGTAGCTATTGCGTTGTATTGGACGCTGTGTTATTGTGGTCGTAAAGTGACTTCTCCTACGGAGGGCTCCCCGCTCATTTCGATTACCACTGAGGTCCTTTTTAGAAAAATCATTCGGGCGAGGATCTACGATCTACTACTACTACTACTACTACAAGACAAGTTCTGACATATTACTGCTACCAAGCTTGCATAATAAGAAGCAACAAAGAAAATAAGTACTAGCAGCGGCTAGCGGACAAAGGGCCCCAAGTCGTAGTTAGTGTTGTGTTAGTGGTGATGGGATGCCAATCAACAATCCAATCAATTCACATCATCATCATCACCATGCTGGAACCATATAAGGCAAGAACGTGGACTCCTCTTCATGACCGCCTTGCAACAAAATCAAAGACCAATCTTGAAATATCTTGTACATGACAGAAGCCTGGCGTTGCTGTTGTTGGCTAAGAAGAGTAGTACTTTTAGTATTAGTCACCGCCGTTGATCGTCCGTCTTGTTCTTGTTGAGTCATCGACGAAACAACGACGGTCGTCGAGCACCGTTCCAGAATCATGGGCCACAATGCCAAACAAAAATCTTCGTCGACTTTACGGATGGGCTGAGGAACTATCCGATGATAATCCAGCAGGAACTGTAGTTGTTCGGTAGTAGTGCCAGAAGTGAACGACGGCGAGGGCGACTCTTCCACCACCAGTGATGGTGATGATGATGGTAAGCGACACATATCTTGCAACATGGCTGGAATTTTGGGATGATGAATCGATAAACCAGGTTTGGCTCGAAGCAATCGCATCATATCGTGACAGTGTTGCCGGCATCGCATTGGATCATGGTGATAGTAGGTGAGATCGTATTCCAAAGAGGCAAAGGTGTTGCATTGATCTTCCACTATGAGAAGACGCAATCGATTACTAGAAATGTTGTCCACTCCATCGTCTTGTTGTTTTTTTGGTTCTAGAAACTTTGGAAAACAGAGACTGCTGAGAAAGTTCCCCGAAACATCCAGAACTTCAAGAGGATGTCCCTCCCAGAGACCCGACAAGAAAATGTCCACAGTCCGCGTGTTCAAGTGCAAGTTGTGGAGTTTGAGCTTTTCTAGCCGGCAAGTAGGAGAGCACAACATCGTCCAAACTAAATGTTGAAATTCATGATATTGATCGACGACCCCCTTCCCTCGATACCAAGGCGCCGTTTCTCCATTTAGAAAAAGTTCGGTAATGGCAGGATGATCCACTATCGTATCCTGAATCAGAGACGACGGAATCATTCCCGGAGCCCATAAATGTAGACGTTGAATATGTGGGTTGTTCCGAATACCCTGCAAGATCAGTTCCATAGCTCGTTCGGCTTGTTGATTGTGAAAGCCGATGGCACTACTCGTCGAAAAGGGGAAAAAATCCACTCGCGTCAAGGAGCTGCTGCTGGCCGCCACGGCATTACCGAGAGTTTCCGCACTTTCCACCAAACCCGGCCAATCCCCAAGATAATACCCCAATCGAAGAGAAGCCAGGCGTTTGTTGGTGTGCAGATACCTGGCGATTCTTGTCGCAGCATTTAGCGACCGGAGACTGGAAACGTGGAGTTCTGATACCAGTTCGAGATCGTTGAAAGCATCCAGGACTTGAAACAGGGGACGGCAGTCGTCATCACGATCGGTAGCAGAAGAAGATGCCGATGAGGACGATCCTGTCCATTCGACGCGAATGGAAAAATTATAATCACGTGACGCCAGCGAGTGCATCGCTTGAATCAACTCCTGCGCCGATTCTTCGCTCGTCTCACAGGTCAACTCAAAGTGACGGACGACGGGCAGCTTTTCTTGGCTGTTGTTAATAATCGTGATAGAAAACAGGATTCTTGGACGGTTCAATAATCCACCAAGTTGCTCGGCGAGGCTGTCCACTTTTTGTCTTCTTTTTCCTTCGGAACAGGGAGAAGAAGAAGAAGAAGAAAAATACGACGGCAGCGTTGACGGAATTTGTTCTTGTTCGTCGTTGGTGTCGTCGATTTCCATGGCGTCCTCCCATTGTAACGACGACGACGACGACAGAAAAATACTGCGCCATTGTTCCATCTTGATTGAGGGTACCGGTATGTACTCCAGTACCAGAAGTGAAACAAAACACCAAAGTGCAAAAGTGGGATGCTTCGTGGTGGTATTAATCTCCCTTTTGCAGGGAGTTAGACTAATATATTAGTTGTTGTTGACAGAACAAAAGTTTTTCGTTGTTCTCGAGTTCGATGCGAGAATTCCGATCCATGCAGAAAGTGTCAGTCCGGATGACGCGCGCGCGCTGATCGGATGACCCCTTTTATACTGCACTCTACCCGTACCGGTACGGCAGGTGGTACCGGTATCCCGTCGCGTAGAGAGCGTTCCCGCACGTGACGCGAGCAAGAATAGTACTTTCTTAGTGTTGCTGCGTGATGGAACTTCGCTCGCTCGTCGATCATTATTGTTTCTTCGGAGGCATATTTGAATACTTATTGGTGCTGTCCTGTGCAATTTTCTGCGTGAAGACGATGCTTCTTTGCCTCGCTCTACGCGTGTGCATCATGGGCGCGGTTGGTCCGTTGGTGGTGTGCAAGGTTATTATGGTGGTGTTGGTTCTTTTTTCTTTTTACTGCCATTTTCGTCCTCGCATCATGCTCCCCGCCAACATAAAAGATAGAACGCGTTTTTAGGTTCATCAAGCGAAAGCATATTATTCACAAAAAACAAAATATCCTCTACTCTCGTGCATCCCAATCCTCCTCTCATCACCATCATCAATATTTACTTCCAGCACCGACCACAATACCAAGAAGAAGAATGCCACAGCAGCAAAGTACTAACACCAACAAGCGCCGCCCGCTCCCTAAGAGTTTCCAACCGACGGATCACACTGTCATCATCGGGAAGGGTCGAAACGTCCAAGAGGCGCCTGGAAACAAGAACCTCAAATCCCTGGTCCGACAGCACCTCGAAGATTATTGTAGTAGTGAGCATGGTGGTGGTGGTGGTGGTGGTGGTGGTGGTGGAAGCAGCAGAGAAGAAAAGGCTGCGATCATTCGTAGTGTAATTCTGACCATCAAAAAGACCGAGGGGGCCTGTCGTCGTCAACAAGAAGAACATGCTGGATATGGTCGTGCTGGTGCTGGTGCTGGTGGATTTGTCAAGTTTGATGGCCAGCAATACTGGGAGGCTGATCAGCGAGAAGCCCGAGAGAAAGTATCCAGGATGTTTCGAAATCAGCTATCGGATATCTACCGAAGTAGCACCAAGATCAAATCGGCACGCCGCCGCTACCGGAAAGCTTTGTTGGTACAAAAAACGAACAAGTACAATAAGAAAGCTTCTTCCAGCACCAGCAGTTCCTCCTCATCGTCACCTTCTGTTGAAGATGACGCCCAAGTTGTGATGAACCCACCGCCGGACAAACGACGACACAACAGCAAGAACAATACCGACAATACTAGTATGGGGGAACAAGAACAAGAATACGATGATGCCGACGAAGAATCGTCGTTTCCGCATGCTGATCATGATAAGAACGCCACGGAGCAGTACCACGACTGGTTCTTCTTGGGAAACAAAGATTTTTTCGTCGTCGGCGGCGAGGAGGACAATCTCATCCTCGATGATGCGCTGGCTCTGCTGGAAACGACCACCAACCATCAGCACGACCACCATCACCATTATGATGTTTCCCCGGAATGTACTACTAGTACTACTACATCTTCTTCCTGCTCGTCGAGCAATACCGCTCTGCCTCTACTACTACCGTCACTTCAGTTGCGAGAGTCCACTTTCTACTGTATTTAAAGATGGAGGACGACTCCTGGAGGGGGAGGGGCGATCGTGGATAGTACTGCTGGTGGGCGCCGCTGGAATGTGCTTGTGCTATGGTGATCCAGCATCATGATTTGTTCTTGAATACTACTAGTAGGTACTACTCTACTAGTTTGCTCACCAGGGAGTAATAGTCTACTAGTTGTCGCCAGAGTATTTTAAAATGATGCTAGTGCTGGTCGTTACGACCATGATCATCATGATCATCCAGTGTTTCTCTACCAGAACTTCTTGCTAGTAGTAGTACTAGTACTATTAGTAATACTATATCGTAAAGCAGCGAAAAAGTGCACTGTCTAATTTAGTTTCTACTACCTTGACGGTCGAGAGCAAATAATCTCTCTTACTACTACTATTACTCTACTACTCTACTACTCTACTAGAGTAGAACGTTATCGCACCCGCGCGTCGCCCGAACCTCGTCTCTCTCCATAATATCTACTAACTATGGTATGTATAGTATCCTTGTCATCATCAACATACTGTAGAAACCTACTACACAGTACCAGTATTACTGTACCTTCTCTTTACACCCCAACTATGACACCAAGAGCGAAGACAAAACGACTCCAAACCCGATGCTTGGTATCCTCTGATGATCATACAGTAACATCCGAGGACCGACACTTATTTTATTCACTGCGTATTTCCTATTACACATACCGCAACATGTGACACTTACTCGTACTAGTAGAAGGGAGGAACATGCATTTTATCAATCGTCAGCACGAATACGAGTAAAATACAAAGATACGCCGTCGGAGTGTTGCGGAAGGCGGCGACGCAAAACGGCACCGGTACGAGTATTACGCGGGGCTCGTTCTGGGCTCTGGCGCCCAGTTCACTAGTGATAGCTCGATCCAGCACTCTAGATGAGCAACATGAACCAATATACTCCAGCACCGAGTGCAAATATCATGTAAGAGACAAGCAGATTCCTCTTCATCCTGCTGCTCGTGGCCGAGGAGGAGGAGTCATCAGGATCTTCCAACACTTCAAAGACGGCTTTGTCGATACAAGCCATGTAACTGTTGGCAGCATACGTCATATTATAAACCAAAACATTGGTCTCCATCGTGCGTTGGCAGAGAGCCATGCTGGCTTCTTGCTGGTCCACGCCTTGGTCGGCTTGCAGCTGGCGCTTCTCCTTCATTTTCTGGAGAATGGCTTCCTTGGTTCTGGCACTGCGTTTGCTGCTGCTGCTGCTGCTGCTTGGAAGACGACGCAAGACCTTGTGAAACGATTCAATGTCGTCTTCGGATAAGTCTCGTTTGCCTCCTTTGCCAGAGTCGCCTCCATTTCTGGCAACAGCTGTAGAGAAATTGGTCTCGCATTCGACTGTGATGGGGCATGCGGGCAAGGTCTTATTGAGCTGGCGGCCGACATATGGAGTGATGACATCATTGATCAAACAATCAATTGTAGCCGCCAACTCGGGCTGGCATTTATCACAGCAGTCATCTCCAGCCTTGCAAGCGGTCTCCACAAAGTCTTCCAGCAAGGAACAATCGTCCATATCGTCCAAGGCTAGCTTCTCAATGCGCGCTTGAACGTGCTCGAAATCAAACAGATCGCCATCCGACGACCCACCAAATTTCAAATCATCTTTGACTTCATCCAAGTAGAACTCGTCCCAGCAAGCGGTCCTGGAGCATCCATGGTGACCCGTCTCGTCTTGAACACAGTCAAACCAAGCTTGAGATGTAGCCGGGAGGCAAGAATCGATACATTGGACGAGGCAAAGTTGAACTTCGGCCATGGTATCTTTACAGGAATTATCAAAGTTGCAGCATTTCGAAAGATCGTCCAAGTCTTCGATAGTAGTAGTATCTTTGCTGTTATTATCAATGTCGTCCAAGCATTGGTCGAGCAAGGAATTGGTCTGGGTCACTCCTAATTTATCCACATAGAGAACCTTGTTGCACTCACGGAGACAATCGCGAGCGTCATCAATTTCCTCGTAACATACACCGCAGTCCGCCTTTCTTGGAACAAAACCATGATAGAGACAAACCAATGTCAGATACAAATAGCTGGAAATGCAATTTGTTATGCACGTGTGCAGTGCGTTCGAATCTAGTACTGTAGCTCGAAGGGCGCGACGACGGTTGTTACATTGTTCTTTGAATGCACTTACCACTTCTCCAGTTCTACCTCCAAGATGGCGAGAGAGTTCGGCATTACCAGCCTTCAAGAGCGATACGACGACCAAAGATCCAGATGAATAAAGAAGCTTCATGATGGTCGTTTCGGGGCACTGTGTTGTTGTCGTTAAAAGAAGACTTTCCTATTTTTTCTTGCTAGAAGAACAATATTAATTGTTGATTTGTGATTTTATGGCGGATCTTCAGGAGTGTCAAGAACCGTCTCCTTGGTCCAATCGTGTTCGTAATACAATTGCATATCAATGCATTGGTAGCTGGGATGGAAAGAGCCTGGTGTCATCGATGTAAAGCTGCATGGATCGATATAGAAGCGAAACGAAAGATGAGAGTGTTCCGTTTCGAAATTGTGAGGGTGGATATTCCTGCATGGTGGCCGAAAACGAGAGTTCACGGTTCTCATCCTTGGAGCACGTGCCTCATTCTCATACAATATCTAAGAGTGGAGTGAAATCGTGCATTATTTTTTTCGCAGATCTGTCATGAACGGCCTTCTTTCCGCCAGATTTTTTTGCGCGTCACGAAGACGGCGTAAATATATGAAATATGGCCTTCTCTTCGGCGGCGGAGAAAGCGCCAAAACGAACCTAAACCAATCCAAACCGCTTCCCGCTTCCGCCTCTCGAACCGAAGACCATAAACCGAGCATACCGGTAGTTCAAGAAAATGAGCTTTCACATGATGTGACAATGACAATACCGATAGGAGGGTGACACGGCGTGGTCTGAATGAGCTGGTTCAAAGGTACAATACCAACATGAGGAGGGCTTCCAACGATATAGCAACGCAGCGGGACGTCAATAGCAATCAACAAAATGGAGGCAATCATCAACGTACTCGCACTGCACAGCAACTCGACTCTGCAAAAAGGTCGTCCAAGTTGCCGGCGGGCAGAGCTAGAGCAATGTTGTGTTCGAAGCTGGGCTTTTTCTCGTGCCTCCTATGTATCTGGCTTCAATCAAGATATCTTGACCCAGCACATTTTGAACTTGTCACTGAAAACGATATTGATGATGGTGGTGCGCGTCCCCTCAAATTAGCTCCGGCGCAAGAACTACCACCAATGACACGCCCAACAAGCCTCCAACAAATTTGGGTGCAGCTGACGTTTAGCACCGAGTTCGATCAAAAGCTGATGCCTCATACATTGCACCATTATATTTCCACACTCGGTGTGCACCCTTCGCAAATTCTCGTCGCCCTGCACCACACTAATAGAAAAGATCCTGCGGTCGAGGAAACGAAAAAGAAGCTAAAACGGGAATTTTCGGTCCAACACTTCTCAACCTGGTTTGGAGAGTATACCTCTGATGGGCTTTGGGAAGTTCGAGGTAGACACAGAAAGAAGGCTAACGTCAGTGATTGTGATTGGGTGGTACGGTCGGATGCGGATGAGCTACCAGCAATACCCGGGAACGATCTGTCTCGGTTCTTAGAGTCCGTCGGAAGCAGCGGATACGACGCGGTCTTTGGAACCTTCAACGATCGAGTGGCCGAAGGGGGACAAATTCTCAATATCACAGCGGAACCTACGATTTCAGAGCAGTTTCCTCTTTCATGTAAAATTACCGAAATGGTGGCGTTTGCTTATACATTAAAAGTCATAGCCTTTCGAGGCTATCATCGCGAGAATCGGGGAGGGCATGGTCTACTGGACTCCTCCTCCACTCAGAGAACTTTTGATCACCGGACCGATACGGGGACCTCTCATTGCGGATATCCAAAGTTGCTTCGGATCGATCACTTCAAGTGGACATTTGGCGTGGTAGCAAAACTCGAGAAGCGCTACGAGAAATATCTGAAAGAGAAAATGCACTTTCGCGAATCGAAACGTTTATTGGCGCACCTGCAAAACTACAACGGAAGATTGGGGATAAAAGAACTCGGTTGTCACCAAGTACCGGACGCATTTGGTGGTAATGGAACATACAGTGAGGGCATGGCATGTAACAAGTTACCCGTGACATGCCCGTCATGGTGAGAGGGGTCTACTGCTGGTGGTGCAGAATTTTCCGGCTTGTGACAAACGCTTTGCGGGATAGGAAAGGACGCAAGAATATCATGTTCAGCAACGTTGATGTGCCACTGTTCAAAGTTCCGGGTTCTTTCTATTGGCAGTGGTGCCCGCAACAAGCTAACAGAGAACGCCTGGAGGAGCGAAGATGTATTGCTACCACGGGAAGTCTTGGGATCAACAAGGATGCTCTATTCTTTCATTTAAAACCGAAACTCGTGGGAAAGTTGGTTATACTTCTCTATAGGACCTGGTACGAGTGGCCAATCACAGTCACGCTCTTCTTTCAGCAACTATTTGTAGACGTATAAATATATCACATCATACTACAACAACAGAATGAGGGTTGGAATAAACCTTCACAGTGTTGTTGAGTATCGAGTATAATAGTACAAATTAAGCTTGCTATTCTTGAGAGTAGTGATATTCCACCGAATATGCAAAACTACTTTGATGGTCTCTCTTTGACCTATGACTCGGCGACATCCACTACTTCGGTTGCCGGGACAAGATCCGAGACGACCGCAGTCGAATTGCAAATGTCCCCAAAGGAGTACGTTCCACTTAGAACATACCACGGCAGAATCGAACTGAGACCGGGAATAGCCGAAGCACAAATTGATTTATGAACGAGAGCGATGCAAGCGTTGAGGCCGACTTTGAGGGTCAAGCTATCGGGATTCCCCGAAATCAATACGGTAACATCCACACCCACATGCCCAATACCCGGGACTGCAATCGCCAAGCCCGGAATGGGAATGTTTCGTTCCTCTCCTGCGTGAATGCCCGCAATCGGAAAATCAATTCCGTGGTCTCGTTCCGTCACGTCCAAGGATAGGCTCGAACCATCCTTATTGCAGGGATCCAAATCAATTTTCATCCCGATGGTATCATTGAAGTGGGTGCTATTGAATTCTTTCAGGCATTCAATGATGACTTTGTAGTTTCCTGGCTCACGGCAGGAGCATTCTTCCGGCAAGTCTTCGGGATTAAGGCGCTCGCACAAGGAAACATTTTGGAACGACGATAACGCCAGACGATGAGCGGATAAATTCAGACGTGCAGACACGAGACTGATCGGTGCTAATACTAGCGTCAAGAGGACGCGGGTGGATCTCATGTTGTCCTGTAGCAATGGATCTGTTGACAGGTACGGTGTAGAGAGGTAGAGTATGACTTCTTGTTGTGAAAGTTCTTGTTTCTTGTTCGCTCGTGATGAGAGTGCGAGTACCGGTACTCCTACGGTACCAGGTACTCGTACGAAAGCGTTGAGCCTTGAACTTTCTGTTCTTTCGTTGGGTCGTGCCGGGTCGTGCGTGCGGTACGTGTACGGTACCTCTACTGTACCAGTATCTCGCTCGCGCGAGGCAGACGAAGAAGAATATCTACCGGTACGTACCCCGGTACACAAGGTACGGTACTCGTACCGCCTAGAGTACAGGTACAGTACCGGTACTGTACATTTGCACTTCTGTAGTATTGTACTTGTATGCTACGCGGGCGAAGAATGGGAGACGGACGGAAGGCGTCAGAAGTCAGAATTTAGAATAGAATCGAACGGGTCCGCCAGCCGTACCAGTGGATGTACCGTACCGTAGATAGAGGCAGGACATGACGCATAGCAGCCGTGCGCCGTCCAAGATCCAAGATCGTCATCACGGTAATCTCAGAACTGCGACTAGACTGCTTTACGATATGATCTAAGAATAAAGAGAATAAAGAATACTTCTACATCTAGCTGGCGCTGCTCTCTTCCGCCTGTTCATTCGATAGGTCAGCATCATACCGGTATATCTATCTATCTCTGGTGCAACATCCTCAGAATCCAGAATCATGATTGGAAGCAATCAACGAACCTATCTAGTGCATCGGCACGAGTGGAGAGCGTGGATTCTGCTCGCAGCTCTGGCAGCGTACCTTCGCGTTTTCCACTACTCAGGAAGCGTCACTGCGGATCAATCTATCAATAAACTTCAGCTCTTTGAAGGATGCACCCACCCATATGACGTTGAATTTCGAATCCGTCAAGGTTACTGCTATCGTGACCAGAAATTATTGTGTGGCGATCAAGAATCTTTCGGGTACAATCTGGGCGGCTGCAACAGCATATACGGGTATCCGCTTGGGCCACTTATAGGAGTACGACTACCCATGCAAGATCCTATCTTTGGCTCCCGGAACAAATTGCAACACTTCTCCGGCTCTCCGAAAACTGAAAATCCTCTGAACTGCACCTTACTAGGACAATTCCCCCCTCTCGTGCAGCATGGCAAAGAAACCACGTTGGGCGAAAACATGCCGACAGAAAAAAGAGAAAAGGAAAGGCTCAACGATTTGGTGATTGATTTGTTTCTGACGTTATACACTAGACTCCCTGAGCTGAGTACGGAAAAGATGGATGGACTCGTTGAATTTTATGTTCGAAAATTGTTCTGTCTATTTGGATATAACAATGAGGATTACGTCCGACCCGTCAAGGCAGGAACAACCTCAACCTCATTCTGGTCCGAAGGCCCAGATAGGCGTGAAATCTTCCTATCCGATTTGTCGCTATGGACGGCAGAGACATTCTTCCAGCTCTTGCGTGAGGCATTCTCGAATGTCCAGGCTCAGCTTTTGAAGCCGTTTCTTCACGATCGTCTCATCATCCAGATAGATGAGCCGATGACTTCGGAGCAAGGTGCGAGCCGCCGCAACATTTCTTTCACTACTAGTACTACTGACAAGTACCATCAGGACTACCAACGCGCGAACCAGACTGTTCAATATGTAAGATCCCTAACCCTGGCACATAATAAGCTTCAAATGCTTGCGTTTGCATCCGCAAATCCAGGCGACTTGATCTGCAAGGACGAGACTTGGTACAATTTTTGGGCAGTCCCATCGACCAAGAGCAACCATCTTTATTTCGAAACTTCCATGATGAATAACTGTATGTTTCAGCAGTATCACTCCGACAGTCCTCTTCTTTCGCAAGGTTGCATGAATGCCCTGAGTGCGGCTCCTGCCAAGATTAGAGAACTCGAACTGGAAGAAAATGCTTATTTTCTGTTCATATCACACATAATCCTTCTGGTAGTCAACTTGACGTCATGCTTGGCTCTACTCATGCCCCTCACTTCGATGGCACGCTTTGAAAGACGAATGGATCGTGGTCGACAACGGTTGGAACAAGAGCTAAATGATCCCTTTCTCCGACAGGCTCTCGAACGCAAAGCAGAAGAACTCCCCGAAGAAGAAAGGCGCAACTTCATCCCTCGATTGGAAGCCAGGATCGCTTCCTGGGACAGCAAAGCGGCCGCTATCAAGCTCTTGCGTCGCTATGTACGATTCTTTCGATTGACCCTTTTGTTCACAATGGTCTCCCTTAGCATTGTCTACCTATTTTTGCATCTGTTTCATGTGTCTTCCATGTCACAGTACCTCGAAATCCAGACCATGTCGATGACAATGATGGCTGCCTCGCACTGGGCACCCATTGGAGATAGTGCGAAAGAGGAAGAGGCTTTCAAGCGGCCAGCGGAGATCATGATGGCGAGCGCCACCCACTTCATGACTCTGGACCCTTCCTCGACGCAGGCCTTGTTGGACAAGTCGTCGTCGTCGGAGGGAGAAGCGAGCAACGCCAAGCATGGTACTGTATAAACAAAATCATTCCATGGTGCGTGGTTTCTTCCATTATATCTAGTTTGATACACGAAAAATCGTTAGTCCGCCGGTCTTCAGTCATCGTTCTTCAACGCGTCGTACAGCACGCTTCTGGTAGCGTGGTAAAGAAAGGGCCCAGACGTGGATATTTTCCGGTCGTTGCTGTCGTCATCTGCCGACCACGCGCATCATCCAGCGCCACCGCCGCTCGCACCGCACGCTACACGCGAGCGTCAAGTCAAAAATCTAACGATGAACGATGACGACCACGACCAGCATGCTGGCGACGAAGCTTGCGGTGGATCAACGCCGCGATGAAAAGCTATAAGAATTAAACACCAATAGCCGAAAACAAAGTGACCTCTTTTGACTCACTAACACAATCCATCCAACGATCCAAGAAGAACGATTACATACTACGGTACTGAAAATATGGCTACCAAATTCAAGAATCTTCCCCCCGATGTGCAACGAGAGCTTTTGCGACACGTGAAACCAGCACGAGTAGCATCCGCCAAGAGCGACGCAGCCTCCTCATCTTCTCACAGCAAGAAGAATTACTGGCCCATTGTCGCAGCCTGCACTACCTTTGTCGGATTCGGGGCCTTCTTGCCGTACTGGGCGACACAGACGATTGGAAACTTGACCGATCGAGACGAGGCCTTGACGGCCGCCCAAGTGAGACGCGGTGCCTTTTTGAATTCGGGGACACATGATGCGGGAAAAGATCCGAATTGGGACTGGAAGAATGGGCGGTATGTTTATCCCAAGGGTTTTGCAGAACATTTGAAGCGACAAAATCCAGATGAGACGGATTTAGGGCCAGATATCGGACCTATGGTACAAGAAGAAAAAAAGCGACGAAATTGAAACCAAGGGAAACGCGAACATTGACCATGCACCGATTCATTCCTTCTATTTCGAATTGGCCTTGCTACTACCGTGCATATACTTCTGCGTATTCTGCGTAGGGTATCGCATCCACGTACAGCGAGAATGCTACCAGAAAATCAGCTACTGGTGGTCTGAATTCTGAAGTCGTCGCACCACCGGAAAAGCACTTTTGCTACGAGGATTAACAATTCTACTAGAGAGAGAATCCACGCAAGTACATTTAGTTCCAATCCGCTGTACGGTAGGTATGTACTTCGGAGTATGAAGTAAGGCTATGGACCACGCTACCGGTACCGTTAGACGACAAAATCAATAGTTGAAATCCTCGTATCAATCGTGTATATGTTCATCTTCAAAACAAGTGTCCACTCGGAGCCCATTGAGACGCGGTACTATTGGAATTGTTGATTTTGTTTTTATCCAATAGGGTCCCACTCCGTGATGATGAAGCTTCGAGTGGTGGCATCCTCCTGGCGGACGACCAAGCTGCGACGGACGAGTTGATGCGCGACGAAACAAATAGTACTCGCCCCCTTTTTGGAAGATAATTCACACGTACAAGAATAGATCAAGCCAATACAAGTCAATTATCTTTTTCTATCTAGTATCTTATCTTTTCACAATGTAGATTGGGGTAGTTGATGCTACCGGTACCGCGTCTATTGGATCAGTTTTTGACTGGTGCGACTAATGTTTTCGAGAGGGGGAATCAATCATACAACCGCCAACTTTCTCCCCCAACTACTACTGTACGTCAACGCTCAAGCACGCCGGCACGCCCACGAGCAGCGGCGGGATTGCGTTGATTGACCATGGTGGTCGAAGCAACGTTGTTGAACGAAGAAACAGGAGGAATGAGTCTTCTCATTCTTTCCGATATTCCTTTGCAAGCACAATGTCTGCATCAGTGAACGAGTGGGACAATGAATACGCCCGCCTGGCCCGTATTGCAAGTCAACTGCGGAGCGGCGGAGCCGGAGATCCCCAGCAGCTCTCGTTGCACTTGAGTCGCTTGGATCAACAACTGAACTCACTCCCCGTCTCTCCCGCGGAAGTCCAGCGTCGCCGTCGATTGATTCAGCATTTGAATGGAGGAAGTGGAAGTACTGTTGGCTATTCTTCTCCCATGGGTGGTGGTGGGTCTTCTCAGATGGCACTCGCCATGCGGCAACAAGACGACATGATCGAGGATTTGGCAGTGGGTGTCGGGCGCTTGCGGGATCAAACGCAAATTATTGGAGAAGAGGCACGAATGCATATCAACTTGCTCAGCGAAATGGAAGGGAATCTCGATGTGGCACATCATGGCTTAGAAGCGGAAACGAGGCGGGCGGCGCAGCTCAAGGAGGATCAATCCGTGTGGCGTCTGCAGCTCATTTTGGCGGGTTTGTCTGTCTTGTTGGTCTTGTTGATTCTATTGGGCTTGTCTTAGAAGGTCAACCGTTGAATATTTTGGAATGGGTGGACAATTGAACCTATTCCTGGCGAGAAACAATCTTCGCCTATCTATAGCAGCGCCATAGGCAGCCGCAACCATTTGAAACTACTAGATTTTACTCTTTACTTGGAGTACCTTACATCAGCATTATTACATGTATACTGCAGTAGGAATACTACCGGTAGATACCGGTACCGAAGTTTAGCTAGGTAGGCGGATGTAAAGTACGTTAGCTCCGAATAATCTAGATTTTTTATTCGACGGAATGGAAATAGCAACCCCCTCCCCCCCTCCTGCTATTCATGATGGATAATCTATCGAAATACTACCTGAGAGCACAGTACCGGGTTCACGCCCAACTGCTCTCAGCCCGCGGGGTGTCTATGACCGCCAGGGTGAGTACGCGAACCTCAGAGCGCAGCCTAAACTAGATATTTATTCCATTCGATACCTGAGAGCACAGTATGTCCTGAGTCCATGATATGGACACAAATAGAAAATTGCTTGGTGCTAGTTTTAAACTTTTACATACTACTCGTGGTCTACCACCTCCCGAATGTACGAGAACATTCTAACAATGACGAATACAGTAGTAGGTATTGAAGACGTTGCTGTTGTCTGATAGATAAACCCAGTGATAAATATAAATGTAGGAGGCAAACTGCAATAAGCTGAAGAATGTGTTGCGATATCAGACATCACCAGACAATGTAATATGCACATACAGGTGCCGCATGCCCGGAATGCGAATGCGAACAAGATTGTGATGGACTGTGCTTGGTAGTGAGCGAGTGAGTGAGGGAGATATACTCGTTGGTTGGCGATTCTATACTGTGCCGTGCCATGGTGTTTGTGGTGGCTCTTATCGTTCGCCGGCTACCAAATGGCGACGGCCATAACGATGGCGTAGTAAGAGTCTTGATTCTTCTTCTTCCGAGTCGGCTTCTTCTTCTTCTTCTTCGCTAGCGTTGGCGCTACCACTCTCCTCTTTCGATTCACTCTCTTTGGAGCCACTCTCCTCAGACGCGGATGCACTTTCATTTTCGCTTTCGGTGTCTTCGGATTCAGACGAGCTACCACTCTCCTTAGAACCAGATGCACTCTCGCTTTCGCTTTCGGTGTCTTCGGATTCAGACGCACTATCACTTTCCTCAGAACCAGATTCGCTTTCGGTGTCTTCGGATTCAGACTCGCTACCACTTTCCTCAGAACCAGATTTGCTTTCGGTGTCTTCGGATTCAGACTCGCTACCACTTTCCTCAGACCCGGATGAACTTCCGCTTTCGCTTTCGGTGTCTTCGGATTCAGACTCGCTACCACTTTCCTCAGATGCAGAAGCAGACTCTGATGCAGACTCTGATGCAGACTCTGACGCAGACTCTGAGGAAGATCCGGACGCACTCCCCGATCCACTCTCTTCCGACCCGGACTCATCATCATCCTCGGATGCAGAAACATTCTTACTTTTATTCTTGTTGGTCCTTTCATCGTCAGCATTGGCAGTATATCCACTTCCACTTCCACGTCCATTTCCATTTCCACTCATCATACCTGATGTACGCAGTTGTTCACCCTCGTCGTCTACTTCATCATCGTCATTGTAGAAGCCGCCATCATCGTCAATGTCGGGTAGAATTTTGTTGCAATCCAAGTCTCCTGGAGTGCAGTCATCCTCTCCGTCAAATCCCGTCAGATCTTTTGTCCCTTCCGGCCCTAGTCCTTCCGTCGACAAATCCGGTACAGCGGGCAACGAGTATTTGTCGTTGCTCTTGTTCTTGCTCTTGTTTTTGCCGCCTCCTTGATCAATCGAAGCTTCCTTTTGAGTGTATTTCAACATGCTTTCCCGAACGGCGGTATCTTGATCCTCGTGCAACTGAGAATGATGGCGTTCCGTCCACTGAATCAAAAAGACCATGCACAAAATACCAAAGCCGACCGACAACCCGGCCCGCTTGTATTTCGCTTTGGGAGTATCCACCGAGGTGTGATAAGGGTTTTTGTTTTTGGAAGAGGCGCCGCCGGGAGCGGCAGCAGCAGCAGCATGCGCAGGAGCCACCATGATGATCGATTGCTGATTAATCGATTGATTGATTAATTTATTGATGATACTGGTGTTGTCCTGTGGTTATGTTGTTGCTGCGGGATCTAGCAACGTTGTCAACGGCACAATGTTTGGAAAGTGGGGAGGTACTTGCGATAGTCTAATCCTGAATACTGTAGTGAGGAGCAATGAATGTGGGCCTTGGCACGATCAGGAGTACCGGGGTAGACTACCTAGATGATAGTGGGCATGATGCATGGTGATGGGAAGGTGGTGTGTGGAGCGTGTTGAGTGTTGATGTGGACCCAGCAGATCATCTCGGACGGAGAATTCGGAAACAGCAACCTACCCGTAATTGGTGTACTGTACAGTACAGTACACCACAGTACCAGTACAGCACAGTACCAGTACGTAAGATTTACAGTACAAGTAGAGAAGGTGGTACCCCGGAACACGTACGATTCAACAAAGCAACAATCGAAAATAGAAGTACTTGTACAGCTTTCACTAACAGACTACTACTAGTAGAGCGTCTGAATGATCAGCTATCAGCAAACAGGGTCTGTGGGAGCTTCATCTGTCATTTACAATACAATAATTACATCCGAAACTCCCCAGGTCTTGCCATAGATTAAGCAACTTTCCGTGGACGGCCAAGCCCTCAATATAAATAACGTTGAAAAAAGGCTCAAAACTTGGTGCGCCGCTCGCTTACCGGTACTTCGTGTCGAGAAGAAGACAATCACCTCGAGACTTTTGTCGACACTTCTGGTGGTATAGCATCTACGAGTAGAACGATGGAAGATTGGCTCTTTAATGACGAAGATGATTCGCCACTGTATGGCGATGATCATGAAACGACTACGACTGCTATATTTACCGAGGACACGCCATACAATAATTCACATCTCGATCACCATAATTTGATGACGCCAGTGTCCGATTACAGCAACGACTACATTGGAGATCATGTGAATGGGGTTTGTAGCGAGGATCCTGGTGGTTATTTTGGTGAAGAACAAGAAGATTTTTCGGAGACGAGCGCCTCCTCGTACTATGCTCCCTCCTCGCCTTCGACGAACTGTTCCTCGCTACAAGAAGATCACGATGACGACATTGATGCAATCTTTCCTGAAGATATTTCTCCAACCTCTGCCGATGCTGCCACTTACAATCCCGTCGCTCCGGCGGATATGGACGCTTTAGTAGCCAAACAAATGGCGGAATTGTCCATGAAAGATCGAGAAAAGGTGTATTTTGATATCCATGGTGTGGCTGACGAAATCCCCGAAACGCCGGAATTTATTGATAACAAATTGCAGGAATTCGACTACGAATTCAAACAACTAATTTCGCCATCCTCCTCCTCCAATCCTGATTGGGTCAAGGCCTATGAGTTGGCGCATAGCTTGTCACCCGACTATGTTTCGAATCGCGCCTTTCGATTGAGTTTCTTGCGAGCCGATCTCTTTGATCCAGCCAAAGCGGCCCAACGATTCGCCCGGCACTGGCAAGCCAAGTTGGAATTGTTTGGGCCCGAAGCCTTGGTCCAAAGTATTACTCAAGACGAACATTTGACGCCCGATTCGATAGAAGCTCTGTACAGTGGATTGGCCCAATACTTGCCCCTGCGTGATCGGGCTGGACGATTGGTCGTTGTCTCCTTTTATCACCCTGACCATATTTCGTTACATGCCAAGCTACAACGAACCTTTTATATGAGCATGGTCAGTAGCGAAGATGAAGATACCCAGCGTAAAGGGAGGATTGCAATTGGCTACTTGGCCGGACAACATGTGGAAGGACGGCCCAGAAATGATTGGCAAATAGCCAAGTTACTGAACGCCTTGCCTGTCCGCATGGAAGCCATTCATTTGTGTCATGACACCAAGACTATTTGGAGTCCCATTTTTGCCGTCTTTAAGTATGTGGCCACCTTATTCACCCGTCTTCGCATTCGGGAACATTATGGCAGCCATCAAGAATGTTTGATGAGTTTGCAGACCTTTGGAATTCCCATAAAAAATTGCTTTCCATTGGAGGAAGATAAAAATGGTGGATACGCAGCGGTGTCCAATGTCGAGCATTCGATATTTTGGCAAAAGCAACGTAATTTAGAACGATTACGGAAACGCCAGGCTGACTTTCCGGGAGAATCGGTACAAGCATCGTTGCAACAAACCATGTTGGAAATGGAAGCGGGATCAGAGTCCATGACTTCATCTTCCGCGGTAGCCTCATCTACCGCTACGAGCTTTGCGACCGCTCCTAGTATAAAGCCAGTCGAACAACGTCCAGCGACTGCTCAAAACACTAACGACAAAAACAACAACAACAACAAGAGCCAGTCGTCGTCAAAAAAGCAGAAAGAGAAAAAACCAGAAGCCCCACTCGATCCCCTCGCAAGTCCTATCTTCACACCTGCACTCCATGATGTCCTTTTGGGCCGCGGCAAGGGCTTTTATCAGCACACTGGCAATATTCGCTTCCGCCATTTCATTGAAACTCGTTCGCAAGCTTACGATCAAGCCATGACATTATCCGAAAAGAAAACCATTACACAACAAGTTATTGAATTGGTAGAGCAAGAGGGGGGCCGCTTTTTGAAAGATGACAAGACATGTGGATGGGTACAAGTGACACATGAGGCCGCCCGTCAAAAAGTCGCTCATGTCTTTCGTTCGTTGCGAGAAAGTACCCCTGATGCAAACGCTGCTGGGATTGCGAGTGGTAGTCGTAAGACTGTATTGGCGAAAACGAAAGGTAGCGGTACGCTGGGCGAGCAGCAGGGTCCAGTAACCTCAAAAAGAATGAGGCGATAATAGAACAGCCGGTGATATTAGAAGTGAGATACAGTACTGGATTTCGATAGTTCTCCTTCAAGAATGCAACTTGTATCGGCAGCAATAGAGGGACGTTCTAGTAGTACCGGTACAGCGCGAGCAGCTACTAGCAGCAGTCTACTGCACTCAAAAAAGGGATGGATCGATATATGTATCTACTAGTAGCTAGGAATATTAAAATCGATCATATCATGCGAGTACTCACTTTCTTTGGTCGATGTACACACGCTACTTGTACTGACCGTACAAAGCGCTTTGAGTGATAGAAAAACACACCTGCACTTTTTACATGTTCATTACTATTATTTCATTTCATTTCTTCTCACTTCTATCTTTCTTAACCCCGATCATGACTTCATATTTTTTTCCAATTCTCACTTTTTGTTGTTCCCACTCGCGTGCAAGCTTGGCCGACTTTCTTACTGATGACTGTACGACGTACTATACGACTGACCACGACTCCCTCCATATAGTCAGTACGAGTACTATTTACTTTTACACAGCCCCTTGTTGCGCGGGGGCGGGTTGTCCCGCCGCAGCAGCCACAGCCATTTGTTGTTGTTGCTGCTGCTGCCAAAAGGCCATCATTTGCTGCTGTTGTTGTTGGGGATTCACCATGCCTGGAGCGGGATTACTGGCATCACCGGCAGCGGGAGCTCCTGGCATCATGGCTTGCATGGGAACCACGTTGGGGTACTAAAAAATTGGAAAGAAAGTGGGGGAGATATAAGGAATGAACAAGTGAGCGGAAGCGAATCGATGAATGAATCCATGGATGTATAAAGTACAGTGATGCAGGAAGGGACGAACGAACGAATACCTTCACCGGTACAGCACACAACTTGCACATGTTCAAATCCGGTATTCTCATGCATCGCTCAATCCTATCATCGTGCATTCAGTACCAGCACTTACTTTGGTTCCAATTTCAATAAGTTGACCCCTCAATTGTTCATTTCTATCATTCAAATCCTTGTTTTCTCTGGACAGAGTAATGACGGTTCGTTGGAGTTCTTCTATCATGGTCTTTTTGCGTTTGCGCGATTCGCGAGCCGAAATACGATTTTGTTCCAAGCGCTCTTTTCGTTTGCTGGCTTTGGCATCAGATGGACCCGAGCCGGAATCATTGCCATCGCTATTAGCACCACCGCCAGCAGCAGCAGCAGCCTCGGCTTCTTCTTGAGCCACCTTGTCTCCGATAGCAGCCATTGCGGCCGCGACCACCTTGTCGGCAGCGGCCTTGTCGTCGGCTTCCGTGGTGGAAGGAGTCGCGCCTTTGTCAGCCATCTTATTGCGTCTGGTCTGGTCTGGTCTGGTCTGGTCTGGTCTGGTCTGGTCTGGTCTAGGTAGTCTATTCGACTGCTACTATCTAGGAGTAACTCGTAGACGAGGAAGGGGGAGAGAGTTGTATTGAGGATGAGGAAGTGTCAATCTTCGCCTTGCGCCATCGTCGATCAGTCTTCCATCGCGAACATCGCATTCAAAAGCAAAAGCCGTGCCGGCGTGGCGGCGCTGGATCCAACGCATGGGGACAGAGGGACAGACGGAATTACGGAAAATTGGTCCGTGGTGAAGGACAGACATTCCTGATATCTCTCGCCACAATACGTGTACAAGTACCGGTAGTACCAGCAGCAGTACTACTAGTAGATTGAAGATAGGACTACTACCAGGAGGTAGTACTAGTACTAAGAAGAGAGAGACTTCTTCTACCGGTACTAGCTTATATCTCAATTACTAGAGAAGAGCAGAAGGGAAAAAGTCTGCCCATGCCAGCATGCCGCCAGCTAGTAGATACTCGTCGTACCTGCTGGGGTACTCCTCCTCCTCCTCCTGTACTACGTACTACCTTCTTCGAGTACTAGCAGTAGTACTAGCAGTACTACTACTAGAGTAGACTCTCGTCCTCTCTGTTTTTCAATCGTACTAGTAGCAGCAAAAATTGCATCCACGTTTGTGTGAGGAGGAGCAGCAATTAGAATGAATGCTGCTGATATTGATAGTAGATAATTTCAAGCTAGAGTGGCTGGTCGTGGTGGAGTATCATAATATTAGCGGAATCTAGTATGGGATGATGCTGACAATCATATGCATCATTGCCGCATTTTCCATTTATGCTTGTCTAGTAGTACTAGCTAGTAGCTACTTGGTAACGATGATTTCATCGGCAAATTCTCGGCAGGGGGCTACAATATCCATGTTTGGAACATCGTTGAATTCGGCACGCTTTCTCGCTCCTTCTTCGCCTTCCCCCCACATTGCAATCTTTTGTGGGCTCCATGTTTTTAATGACCTCGAAACCAATCGTTCTAGTTGCTCTTCACGATCCGGACATTCGACAAACCAAGTTTCGTCCCACAAATGGAAGAGTTTGCCCCACTCCTTGTCGTTTTTCATCAATACGTACAAACCTTCCACAATCACAACTTTGTGATTTAGCGATAACAGTGTACCGCCTATGACTGGATCAGAAATGTCGCGAGAATATGTGGGCAACGATGCTTCGCCTTCTCTTTTCGCCTGGTGAATGTCTCTGACCAATGCTGCGACGTCAAAGGTCCAAGGCGCCCCGCGTCGCTTCATTCCCTCTTCCCCATACTTTTGGACCAAGTCTTTTTGAGGAGTATGCCAACCGTCCATACTAATGACGACGGCCGAATCATGTTTCAATTCATTCAACCGATCGGCGACGGCGTGGGCGACAGTCGATTTGCCACTACCGGGACCGCCAGCAACAGCAATCCAGTACTGGTCGTGGCCGAAATCATCATCATCGGCATCATGGTCGTGTTGTTGATGTTGTTGCTGGGAATAAGAAGAAGGAGAATCAGAGTCTTCCAGAAGCAGACGGGGTTTAAGTTTAGTCAAAAGACGACTATAGGTCGCTTCCATACTGTTGATGGAGTGACCGTTGTTGTTGGTGTTGTTGTGTTGGTTGCTGGTCATGAGGATTAATAATAAATGGCTGGAAATGTTCAACAGTTGGTAAATGAAATTGTGACTAGTACTACTCGTTGTGATTGATGTGGTCGTTGCCGCCACCCCCCACATTGAGATACAGTATTTCTTTTTTAAATATTCAGCAGGAGAGAGCGGTGTCAACAACTACATACTAAAGATCATGGCGAATGATGATGTTGTGATTCAGTGGCTTGACCACCATAGGTCTTGCGTTGTTGGAAGGAAGCGAAGATCTTTTGCGTTGGTGGACATGCATCATGCATCATGGTGCGGTTGATGCGGTGGATGCGGTGGATTGTGGATTATAATATATTGGTATGGGGTCGTGGTTGACGCAGCAGCGCATCTGACGACGCTGCGGCGCGCAGATCGATGATGCCTCTGCATACGCCTCTGCGCTGCGCACCGACGCGAGGCTCCGAATCCCTTTTGGAGTTTCTAGTTCTCGAACCCCTTACGCCTGCGCCCTTCTCTACGGTGTGTCAGTTGTAGTGTGTCGGAACGTGCTAGTATTGATTGGGCGTGACCGTGGCTCCGTGTTACCGGGGCGCGGTTGACCCAAGCGACCTGAGAGATCGCCCGGGTGGGTGGGTGGCCTTAAAATTTCTATTGGCTTACTCGTAGAGCAAGCTTTTCAACTAATGTAATATCTCGATCTCGATGGTCGAAAGATTTGTGTGCCATCGTCACTGCTCCTTTTCGTTGATCTTCTGTTTTGGTAATTTCCAACGGATGGCAGAAATGACCATTTTGGGACCAGGTGACTCGTTCGAGTCCTCACCACTTCCAATCTCTTCAACGACGCGAGGCTCCGAATCCCTTTTGGAGTTTCTAGTTCCTCTCGAACCCCTTACGCCTGCCCTTCTCTATGGTGTGTCAGTTGTAGTGTGTCGGAACGTGCTAGTATTGATTGGGCGTGACGGTGGCTCCGTGTTACCGGTGCCCTATGCACGAGGTAGTCGATCGGCCCAGGATCTTGATCTTTTCTACCGAATGGTCCATGATGAAGAGAGCCATGGCTGCCCCGGACCTGACTGATCTTGACCCAAGGTTTTTGGGTCCGAATCCGAATCTTTGTTTGCCACCTTTGATTCTACACTTTGACCTGAGAATCTGGGCGACCCTGTCGGACGTGATCTGATTTGTGTGCCATCGTCACTGCTCCTTTTCGTTGATCTTCTGTTTTGGTCATTTCCAACGGATGGCAGAAATGACCATTTTGGGACCAGGTGACTCGTTCGAGTCCTCACCACTTCCAATCTCTTCAATCATCGGTGTGATGATGCGTCCACCAACTGTAGAAATGACGAGAAAAACAGCAGAAGTCATTTGGGGGAAGTTGCTGTACATAAAATACAGTACGGGTATTATCCCAAAATTTGCGCGGTTTGCCGCAAGCAAGGGGTTTTGCTGGCGTCTTCGTCGACCGACCGACCGCAGAGTGCGTTTTTACGCAGGAGCAGCAATAGTCGTACCATATACATATACAAGTAACAACAACAACAACAACAACAACATGAGCCATCCGCCTGTACAAGTAGATCAACAGAGCGTGGAGGCATCGTCGCAGTCCACCACACCCTTGTCCGCTACAAGTACCGATGATGTCCGGCGGGTGACTCGAATGTTCGCCGAACAAAACCTTCACGACATTCCGGCTTGTAGATTCCAAGAAATGACCTCCAGTGAACGGGTAGCAGCCTTGCAAGATTTGCATGGGGCATTGGATATTGCGGAGGAGACGCCGGAGTTGATCGAGACCAAGCTGAACGAGCTGGATGCCGCGTTGGAAGAACTGGAGCCCGAGAAACGAGTGGCCTTGGAAGAGGCGATGCGACGGAACGCCCAATATGTTCAAGGCTTGCGCTTGGCGTTTCTTCGAGCGGAAGATTTTGATGCGAAGAAAGCAGCGGTCCGCATGACGGGTCATTTTACTACTAGGTTATCCCTGTTTGAGACACCCGAGGTCTTGGGCAGAGATTTACGTTTTTCGGATTTTAACGACGAACGAGACATGCTTGCTCTCAACACCGGGATAATCCAACTTTTGCCGCATCGGGATCGAGTGGGGCGGCCGGTGATCTTCATGAATCCCACAGCGGTAGGGGAAGAACCCTTTCACTTTCCTTCGATGGTAAGATTTTTTCGGAGCGCGATCTGCTACAGTATACTCCGAATACGATGCTCATATTTTCCTTGATTATTTATTATGTATCCCGGTAGGTGCGAGCTCTCTTTTGGATGACTTGTCTAGCCTCGAAGTTGGGAAAAGATGCCCAGCAAAGGGGTTTTGTGGGAGTTTGTTACGGCATCGGAGCCAGACAATTCGCTGGCCGTGTTGGACGGGGACCACGATTCGTAGAACTCTTCACCGTGTCGGCAATCAAAGCAACCTCCATACATGGATGCTTTGACGACCCCCAGATGGTCCAAACATTCAGTGAGATTGCGGCAAATGCTGGGTCACGGCTTGTGGCTCGTTTGCAATCTCATCTTGGCAGTCATACGGCATGTCTAGGAAATCTGCGGTCGTTTGGACTTCCGCGGGAAATTCTTCCAATTTCCGCAGAAGGAAAGGTGCATACTGCCGAAAAACAAAAATTCATCGAGCAGCTACAACGACAGGACTTGGCCATGTCCGATAGTGACGATGGTAATTCGGAGTATGACGAAACGGCAGATGACGGGGACGCTCCGAGAGAAGAATTGATTGATGCACCAGGCCCAATGGATGTGGTCATGGGCCGCGGTCGTCGTGGCGTGAAATTGCCAGGCAATGTCTTGCTTCGGCGATTGCAAGAGGAACACTATGACGCCTACAACAGTATGGGTTCCAAAGTTGACAAGACCTGTATTTCCCAGGTAATTCTATCTGGAATGCGGCAGGCTGGGTGCCGCTTTTTGGTGCCCGTCTACGAAGAAAATGGAAAAATGCATAGGGGTCGACCCGTCCCTAAAGGATGGAGAGAGGTCGACGATGATTCAGCTCGAGATCGAATTGGGCACGGATTTCGCAATCTGAGACAGGCCAACAAGGGCTAGCCCACTATAGTGGTATTGTGTTCTTCTTGATGGCTCTTTTCGTATTTCTCTTACGCAGAATTGACGATCGGTGTTTTCGGCGATTTTTGCAACCGATGGCTTTCATTTTAGAAGATTCAAGTTAGGTACAGTCAGTCAGTGGATACAACTTGGGCATTGTAACTTAATAAACCGGTACAGCAAGTCCTTCAAGTGCAATACTTATCAACTGCTAATACTCGAAATCTACTGCAGTTTCTGTGCTGATGTACGGGAGGCATACTGTAGTAGGAACCCTGCATTAGTAGTAGAGTTAGCTGTTACTTGCTACTACTCTTGATTTATGATTGAGCTCTTCGAGCTTCCGTGGGGAGTGGGGAACAGGAACGCACCAGAACATCATAGCACATACAACAAACATGCAAAAGTGTACTCGTAGTCTAGTGTTCACAAAAAGTGGCTCCCTGCTGCCCATAGGGGTGGATGGAAGCGTAACGTGTACGGATTGACGTCTGCCCGTTGTACTGAATCCAAGTAGTCAATAGACATTGACAGCATTTTTGCTGCCATGAAAAAAGACCTGCAGGAAGTCATTGAGAAGTGGGAGGCTAGCGGACGAGTGTGGGCATTGTGCCATGGTCGATCGACGTATATATTTGATGGATTTCGTCGTGATCTTGCGCGAGAAAATTCCTCGAGCTCTTGCGAAACGCGAGGTCTGGAGCGCACGTAGATTCTACTGCGTCGGCACCCATAGCAGCCTCTTGTGTCGCCCCTCTTGAGTCACGGCCATTTGAGTCTTGGGACACGTGTAGGGGCGTCGGGGCGTCCCAATACATTTGTGTATCTTCATATATTATGTCCTCCCCATTCGATGTGGCCGGCCATCTGTTTGGAAAAATAATGTAGGGATAGAATGCGCCCTGCGGATTTCCGGATTTTCTGCGTATGCGATGATGAGTGATCAATGTTTTCGGGTGTGCGCTTCTTCCGTCTTCGTCCGTCAACCCCGCATCACTCGACTAATATTCATTCTCCTCGTTCTCTCTTCGCTAGATGATGATGATGATTCATAATTCACCCCCCCCCTTCTCTCGGTCGCCCACCGCATTCCTTCGTTTGGCATCTCCAATATCAATACTGGTACAGTCACAGCTGTCTTCTTCTTGCACTCTCTTTTCAGAGTAAAAACCGCATGCATGGACGCATTTATTTCGATTGTTTGTGGATCGCGTTGAGAGAAAATGAAGCTATACTCCAAAGAACAATCGTCTGCTGCAAGAGCTTCGTCTGGCGAGCGCGATTTCTTTTCTTTAGCAGAATTGAATCTGGATGACAGCAACAGCAATGATCTAACACTTGATGAAACAACCTCGGGCGGTGGCTCGCGCTTGGCTCCGTATCCTTCTTCGGAGGGGAGACTGATTGGTAATGCAACATCATCACGGGGAAAAGGAACATCGTCACAGGCTCTACAACCAGTTTCCAGCCGAATGACATCTGCAAATCGTCACCATGACCTCCAACAGATCAAGAGCCTTCGGCTTGACACAAATGAGCGGCTGTTTGGAAGAGACTCTCAAGTGGCAGAACTTGCTGACCGACTTGAAACTGCGCGAATTAACTCGAAAAGAGAACTAGTGTGGGTCTCTGGAGAATCTGGGACGGGAAAGACGGCACTTGTGAATTGGCTTAGGAGATCACACATGCCTCGCCAGCAGCACTCCTCGTTCGAAGCCTCCTTGTTCTACTTTTCTGGAAAGTTTGACTTGCAGCATCAATCGACTCCTTTTGGAGGGTTTGTCGAGGCGTTTGGATCCCCCCTGGCGGCGTTGATTGGTTCGAATCAGGACTTGAGAGACGCTATACTACGGGACTTGGAAGAAGATCTAGGAACACTGGTGCGCCTTGCTCCTGGCCTTGGTACCCTACTCCCATCGTCTACTCACGATCAGCCGAACGAAAATGAGAAACCAGTTGAAGAAGATAACGAGGAACCAAGAGAAGGAGAAACATCGACACAATCAGAGGAGACTGGCTTTATCCAATCGCTAAATCGTCTCAAGTACGTCTTCCGTAGGTTTGTGCGCATCCTTGCACGCCTTGGGACGCTGGTCCTAACTTTTGATGACTTGCAATGGGCCGATCATGGCTCCTTGGACTTGATTGAAACGTTGTATAGTGATTTTAAAAATACAAGTGGCATTTCAATATTGTGCACTTGTCGCAGAAATGAAATTCAAGTTGACGGTCTCCTCGATCAACATCGACAAGCGATTGTGGAGTACGCGGTCGCTGAAGATGTGGCAGACTTCCATGAGATTCAATTGGGTAACCTTGAAGTGAAAGACATATCCGATCTTGTTGCTGAGCTTCTCGATACTGATCCGCAAAAGACTTTAGACCTTGCCAATCTACTAAAGAAACGGACCATGGGTAATCCCTACTTTATCATCGAAAGCATTAGATCCCTCGAGGCCAGTAGGCACATCCACTACAACGTTGGGTTATGCAAATGGACGTGGAAAATTAATGACATTGAACAAAAAATGCCGCTCGCAAACAATGTGATTTCACATATGATGGCAAAAGTGAACCAATCAAGAGCCTGTGATGCGTTGCAGATCTTAGCGTGCTTGGGTGCGTCCTTTAGCAAAGGTCTTATCACCAAAGTTTCGATGCGCGAAAGGGAAGGCGGCGAGAGCCAAATGCTTGCATGCATGCATGCTAATCCCGATTGGCTGCAGGACTGTATAGACGATGGCTTTGTCGAGCAGATTGAAATAAGCAATTGCGATTTCTATCGCTTTGTCCATGACAGTGTCCAAGAAGCTGCGTTTCTTTTGATCGAAGGAAATAAAAAGCGATTCAAATTCAAATTAGGATTGGTTCTCTGGAAGCACTTGAAGCAGGACGAGCTTGACCGTATTCTATACAGCCTTGTCGATCTCCTGAACGACGTTGAGGTTAGTGCAACACTGGTGGGACTGCTTCCCACAGCGACATTGCTGAGTTCTCTGAATCTTTCTGCTGGTATCAAAGCAAAGAAAGAGGCAGCGCATCATACCGCCTACGACTACATTACCCGCGGAATCAATGCTCTCCCTGAGCTACATTGGGAAGACCATTTCGATTTGAGCATGGAACTCTACAAATCAGCGGCAGAAACATCACACAGCTGCGGCAAATCAGCGGATACGATGAAGTATTGCGATGCAATTTTGAAGCAACCTAATTGCCCTCTTCTATCGAGAATGTCCATAGAATCGATGATCCTCGATATAATGATGGCTAATGGCGAGGCCAGAGGCGCGGTATCGCTTGCCTTGAGTGTTCTTTCCATTGCGGGGTGCAAGTTTCCAAACAAGCAAATGGCCCTCCTGCACGTGGGAAAAGAATTCCTCAAAACCAAGAGGATGTTACGTGGAAAGTCCCGTGAAGACTTATTGTCGCTGCCACGGGCAACTGATCAAGATACCATACTTATGATGGAGATTCTCAGCAAGCTCGCTCGTAGCTCTTATATGTCACAAGATTTTGGCCTGCTCTTTTTGGCGCAGATTCGATTGACACGGTATGTATTGAAATATGGTATTTCTGAATCATCGGCTGTTGCCTTTTGCGGCTACGGTTTCTTCCAAACGGTCGTACTTCAAAATCTGAGAGAAGGAAGCTTCTACGCTCAATTATCACTTGATTGGCTTCGAAAGCTGAAGTCTCGTGCCATGGCCTCGCAAACTTGCCTAGTGTCGCACCTATTTGTTTTGCACTGGACGACGCCTACTCCACTGATGCTTAAAGCTTTTCTGAAAGCGTACCAAGTCGGGTTTTCGATGGGAAATACCTTTAATGCTGGTGCACTTCTTAACCAATACCTCGCATTGGCTCTAAACGTTGGTCGCCCGTTGCCTGCCTTGGTAGAAGACATCCGCGCTGCATGCAAACAGATGCTGGAATACAACCTATCGGTGATGCAAATTTCGCTGGTTGTTTACTTGCAGTATGGACTCAATTTAATGGGCAAGTCGGAGGTACCCTACCTGCTGAAGGGGGAGGCCATCGACCAAGACGCAGTATTCCCAGAAAGTAACAGCGAAAATGGTTTCTTGCAAAAGGTATACATAATTGTCTACCAGCTGCGTCTAACGTACTTTTTTGGACAGTACGATCTTGGCAAGAAACTTATTAAGAAAAGTGAAGAAGCTGATGTTGTCAAGGCTCTCACGAGTCAGTTGCCATTGATTCCAACCGCCGTTTTCTCCGGCTTGATTTACTACGCCCTGGCACGACGAGATGGTCGCCGCAAATACATCAGAAGAGGCAACCGATTCCTTTCCAAGCTTCAAAAATGGAGAAAGATGGGCTCTCCAAACTGCGATCACTACCTGTCACTGCTCCGGGCGGAAGTAGCCGACCTTTCGGGCAAGCCGGATGAAGCCAGAAAACTCTACGAGACTTCCATGGCCATTTCGAGCCGCCAAGGCCTCATTAATGATGGTGCTCTCGTGAACGAGTGTCTGGCTATTTTCTATTTAAGACATGGCGACCAAGAGAACTCAAATTTCTATATGCGTCGCGGCCATCGCCTCTACACTGAGTGGGGCGCACTTGCCATGTCTCGGCGACTTGAGCAGTTGTACCCGGAGGCATTTTTGCCCGGTGAGGGGATAGGAACCAAATAACCGCAGCATCATTCGTGAAATAATCCGCTCGATCTCATAGTCCTTACGCTGTCAGCCGATGTCGCTTTGACTAGAGTGGGACCACTTCCTTAGTCCCGCGTCGTATGACAGTGTTTTGTTGATAGTATAGTCTGCTAGGGTAGTTCGTCTGCTCTTCCGAAGCACGAACCTATCTCAAGTAAAGTGAACTTGATACAATGAATGTCTCAAACGGCTACTTGTAGTAGTGTGAGACTACTACTAGAGAGGTGTCAACTGCGAGTATGATTTTAATGTTGAAACTACTGTACGCACTTTCCGAGTATTTTGGCAGGATCCCGCTTCGATGATCTCGGGTTATCAATCCGGCTAGTCGGAACTAGCCGCAATTATACGAATATGTACCGGTATACCGTTTGGTACACACTGACCACGCCACATCATGAATCATCATGAAGCGCATACATCATATTTTTTATTACCGGTACCTGGTACAGAGGCAGCATCACAACAACTTGAAACTTGGGCCATATTACTCGGGTACTGTACCGGTACCTGGTACCGGTAATGTACTGTACTCGTTTTTTATGCCTGTCCGAAGCTCCATTTCAATCACAATCCAGCGTATTACTTGGTAACTGGTACTGTACCGGTACGGTCCGAGTATATGAATATTGTCTACTACCGTATTGCAAATCCCCGATATAATCAAGATAGAATAATAGCATGATGGAGGAAGAAGTTCCGATGGTATCCGAATCGTCAAGTTTTCAAGCCAACGATGATGATTCTTCTTCAGGCGTAAAATCTGTGACTAGCCTGTTTGCACAGACAAACATTCACACGGTTCCTTCTTTTCGGCTCCACGAGACATCGCCCGAAGAACGAACGGAGGCCCTTCAAGATTTACATGGAGCCTCTGATGTGATAGAAGAGTCACCCGAGTTTGTTCGAGAGAAGCTAGTGGCGCTGGATCTGGAATTGTTCTTATTTGACAACATGGAGACGCGAGAGGCTTGCGATGAGGCGGTATGCCAGAACGAAGGATATGTGCGAAATTTGAGACTAGCTTTTCTGAGAGCGGAGAAATTCAACGTTGCCAAGGCGGCCCGTCGTATGATGGCACACTTCACGAAGAGGCGGGAATTGTTTCAAGACCCGGAGCTTCTAGGGCGTGATATCCGACTTTCTGACCTCCAGAACAACGAAAGCGATGTTCAAGGGTTGAGAACCGGAAAATTCCAACTCTTGACACACTGCGACCGTGCTGGAAGGCCTATAATGTTCCTCTATCCAGCCGCAGGTGCATCGAAAGCAGTCCATCCTGTGGATTCCTGGGTGAGTAAATGCATGCGAGCGTATAAAAATTCCAGCCAAATCCTCGCATTCATGGTTATTAGGCCGAGCAGCTCATCCATATTCAAATTTTTTGTTCTCTCTCCGGTGCACGCCTTTGACGTATTCTTGTAAAAAGGAGCGCATCGTTATGTGGCTCAGTATTCTAGCAGCAAATTCGGGGGAAGAGGTTGAAAAGAAAGGGTTTGTGGTGATCTGGTATGGCCTTGGAATGCCATATGGTCCTGCGCATACATATTACGGACCCAGATGTTTTGAATCATTGCAGATTATGCCCATTGGTTTGAGATCGGTCCATATTTGTTTCGACAATCCTGGTTTCACCGAGGTTATGGAAGAAATTGCCAGAGAATCGAATTCCAAAAGTGTCTTTCGAATGCGCTCCCATTGCGGGGGTCATATCGAATGCCAGACAAGCTTGGCGACATACGGAATACCACGTCTCATCCTACCAGTCCAACCCAACGGCTCCATCAAACTACAGGAACATGAACGATTCCTAAATCGAATCATCGAGGACCAAAATCGGCAGCAACGACTACTGGATCCTTCCGACAATAGCGAGAACATGTCCGACACGTCATCACTAGCACAATCGGTACCAGAAATCAAGAACGAAGAAAGGACTCCTCGGCTAGTGGCCTCCCCTGGTCCCATGGATGTGATTTTAGGTCGAGGCCAAAGAGGATACAAGTCACCTGGTAATGTCTTGCTCCGACGACTTCTCCAGGAAAACTACGAAGAATACAACGCTTGTTCGAGAGCACAGAAACCGGTCATTTCCCAACGGATTTACCGACGCATGAAGGAAGAAGGATGTCGATTTCTGGCGCCGCATGAAAATGGCGAGAACGAGAAAGCAATTGTCAAAACGTCGGTGGATCGTTCCTATTGTCCCGAAGCGTGGGCTGAAGTGGACGAGAAAGCGGCCCGAGATCGAATTTCCCATGGTTTTCGGAACATGCGGCATACTAAAAACTAGCAATACGTTTTCATGGCTGATAGACTTCTACCCGTAGTCAAATATCATGCCTTGTCTTCGGCTCTTCTCTAAACGTATAATAGCGAGCTTGTGGTGTTATCTACTACGTGATGAAGCAACGATGGTTAAAATACGAACTCGGGAGTAAGTAGACTATATATAGTCGGCTGGAAGTTATCTAAGTATGAAGTATTCGCGCGCCTTCCTTGGTCAGACTTTTAGAGCGTGTGGTGTTTTAGAATAATGCTATAAAGTATTGCCGTTGTTGTTGATTTCTTCGGGTTGCTTTTCTTCTCCATTCCCGGAACAACTCGCGTCGTCTTCAACCACGCCATCCATTCGTATCCGAAAGGATCGCGACAGTGGCAAAGAAGGACATTCTTCCAGATGAGCAATGTTCTCGTCTTCCGGATAAGGTTCCTTGGCTTCTTCCACATTCACTATTGAATGAATTGTTCTTGTATCGTCTATTTGTGTGTTTTCTTGACTGTGATCATCCTTTTCGGCATACGCCAGCTCTTGAGGCATGGCAAGACTGCTTGCTTCTTCTTCGTCTTCTTCCACTACCGGAAGAGTCGTAGAAAAGCCAGCACTAGGAGAACTCGTGGACCGTCCGGAGGAAGACAACACATGTTGAGCACAGGCGTTGTAGTATTCTTCCGGATGTTGTGGAAAGTACGAGACACCACCAGAGCCGGTACCATTGCAAGCAGCAGAGGATGAAGTATGCTCAAAGTCAGCATCGTCCTCGACGGTTCGTTGGTCGATTTTACGTGTAATGTCCGCTAGCCGCGGAATCTCCGTGTCAAAGCACGCCCTTCGAAGAGCTGCCCATGCAGAGAGCTCCGGGTCAGCGGCACGAATCCGACGGTAGTTGGGACGGTTGTAGACTAACATGTTGAAGAATCCTTGAAGGGGCAAGCACATGGATTGCACCAACAGGAGTGGAAAGACCTTGGAGTCATCTACGTCTTCCACCAAGTGTTCCACTAATCGAAGTGCCACGGCAGACCAGTAGGAGAAGAAGAACGTACCAACGTAAAGGAAGCCTTGAGTGGCAACTTCCTTGATTTGCGCTTTGCGTACATCGTCTGCCAAGGCTTGTTTGGCTCTTTCGTGTTGTTGACTGGCAGCACCCGCCGCTCCAAAAGAAGTGGAACCAGTTTGGGGTGATCCTTCACCCCTGCTATCATTTCGCCGAAGGCTTATTCGAACGTAGCGATAAATAACAATGTTGTTGATCAACAGCGAGCCGAATGCAAATGCCAAAGGGAGTACGCCAAAGACATACCCCCAAATGTGAGCCGTGCACTCATCGCCCTCACAGTTCTCGGGATAATTTGTAGTCCAGCAGCCAAACCCCACTTCGAGCTCATGAAAGACACCAAAGGCTGCTCCGATCGAAGCCGTTACCAAGGGAAATAAAATGGCGCAACCGTGCATCCATCGTTCGTAGCGCGCCATCTTGTGGCGTTTCACACCAAACCGCACCGTCAGGAGATAGTAGTAACTCAAGACGCCGTTGTAGAGCAAGGCGGCAAAGCTCAACTGCGTTAAAAAGCCAAGAAAGGCGCAAGTCGCATAGTTTCCAATGGCCCATACTCGCTTCGAAGTCCCGGCGGGTAGTAAAAAGGGCCACATGGCATATGTAAAGCTCGCTATTATATCCGACGAGCTCAAGCCGAGCATCAGTCGATCATACGGTGAAGCCTTGGATCGATTGCAGAGCACCTTGATCACTATTGTGGAACTCCCTACGATAGAAAATCCCGCCGAAATCACAAATAATATCGACAGCAGCATTTCCTGAGCGTCCGATAGAGTCGACGGGTACATGGTGCTGTGCACATTGGAGGAAGAGTCGCCGATGTGGTTGTCCAGGCCCGCTATTGAATGGTTCCTTGGATACGATTGGCTCGTCTCCTCATCGTACAGCCCAGTGGCGCCTATTGAGGTCCATTCTGCCATTATATTGCTGTTGCTATTATGATAAGACTGTACGAGACAACAACGTTCGCATTACAAGGATAAACGCAGATTGAGACGAGATGTTGTTGTTGTTGTTGTTGTTGCCAGTTTCCACAATCCACAAAAAGAATGTACCGGGTCGGGTACCGGCAAAAAACGATCTCTACTTCGTATTCGTAGTAGAGACTACTACAGCACGTACACCTACCGGGTACGATAATGTACGATTGTCTTGCTTGAAGCGCATCCCACTACGAGTACACTTGTTGTTTTAAACAAACGTTGGTGTTCCAAATGCTTCGTCGAGCGATATGGACTATGAGTAGCGGAATACGACGTAACAAAGACACGGTCCATTTAATTAACGAATGGTCGCCTTGGGGACATCCACAAGTATTGTTTCGACGCACGTAAAGAAGGAAAGGAGAACTCGCGGGGAAAAGACCCTTCGAAGAAGGTCGTAAGCCTTCCAACACGCATGCATGCAGTTCGCGAGGGTTCTAATCGAGAAAGTGGGGATCATTCGGGCTTATACTAAATATTCGTGCAAGTATGGAGACGTGCGAATGTGCTGTATTTTTTATCGTGTGTGGTACTGTGCAGGTACTGTTTGTGGTCGGCTGCATACAGGTAAGGTTGGTTTTTGCCGCCCTTTCGCGTCCTTTCTTCGTTTTCTCCTCTCTTTGCTTCTTGATGGTTCTTGGTTGTTGTCACATCATTCATACTGCTACTAGACTACGAGTACGGTACTGTACAGGAAGAGAAGACACGACCTTCGTCGTTATGTATTCCAAGAAGGTCATCATCATTCCAATACGCATTCATTCACTACAAGTATGATATGAAAAAACGAGGAGAAAGTGGCGAGTACAGGGTGTCAAAGCACCGCTTACGGTACCAATACTGTATTGCCCTCATCTTTGTTTCTGAGTGGATGGTACACGGAAGCCTGCACGGAACATTCTCACCATTATCAAAATGATAATCAAAGTTCCAGTCGACAGAGCAATCATGCTACCGATCCGCCAACGCTCCAGCTCGTCGTCCTTCTTATTAGATGATTCTTCTCGTCTTTGTTTATTGTTCTTGTTCAGCCGCAGTCTCTGGTCGAAATCCTTCGCTGGGAAACCGAAATATGTCTTATTTTTATAAATATTGGAGGGAAATACCATCGGCTTCTTTCCTCCACCACCACGCAATAGTGAGATATCTTCCTTGCGGTGCCATCCCACTTGATCCTTCCATTCGTCGCGAACACCTTGATCTTCGGCTGGATTTTCGTTCAAGACTTGCTGCACCAGGGCCTCTCCATCGTCGTTCGTTCCATTCAGAATTTCTTCTTTGCTGCTTTTCTCCATGGTACTGTATTATCAATCTATAGTACACGTTGCATTGTCGGGACCTATTTTTTGTAGGTCGATTGAAGGATTGTTCTTCTCATTGTGGTCGTGGGGGTGAAATTTTTATTTGTGGTGTGTGGTGGTTCTACCGGTAGTGTGTTCGCACTCGTAGAGCTGATACGAGTATGCTCCTGACACCACCGATTGCAGACAGGCAACGATTGAATATGCATGACTGAAAATATTTTTTCTTTGCTTATTATCGCGCACCGCGGGACCCCTAACGGTTCGCCGAAAACGACGTCTACTAGTAGTATTAATACTACGAACCGTTGAGATACTAGCCTATCGGTATTTCCGATTGTTGTCCACAAGTGCTGTTTTAGCTACAGCAGTACTACCAGTAATTTCAATCACCAATCAATTGCTACTGCTATAGCTATTCTAGTAACTCCATCCACTTACTACTCATAGTTGGTAGAGCTAGGGAGCTCTCTAGTAGTAGTAGCTCTCTACTAGAGAGATAGCAGCGATGCCACTGTCTGTCTGCTTGTGACTTCTTCTTCCATCTCTCTCTACCGGTAGAGTGCAAGCTAATACTATTACTACTAGAGGGTCATCATAAGAGAAAATGCCGCAGTGCTATAGCAAGAAGTTCTTCTGCGGTACAAGTAGAAAAATTCTGCTCTCCACTAGTAGAGGAGTAAAATAACTCAGGAGCAGCAGTATATGCATCTTCATTCATCCGTTAGCTAGCCATGGATTGATTTACTACTCCGCGCAGAGAGAGAGCAAAAGATATCTCCTATCAAGTCGATCTAGCTGGACTAGCTAGGCCAAGAAGTAGATGGTGTCTTCTATTGATTGATTTGATCTATTTCTTTCGTCTATGTTTCTATGGTCTCTAGTTTGGTTGTCAATGGCCGCTTTTGCGGTGCATTACAAAAGCGCTGATTTGACATAGGTGGATGAATCCTCCCAGTTGGATTCATCCAGCGAAGTAGTTTGCTTGCGAGATGGCATTGTGGATCGTACTGGCATTTCCTTCTTGGCGGTGAGTTCGGGCCAGTGAGATCGGCAAAAGTCTTCCCAGACATTGGCTGCCACGATGTTCTCGTCAGTATTGTATTGTTCGATCGAGGCCCTGTGCTCGGTCTTACTGGACGTTCGGGAGTACGCCGTGCAGCGTCCCCACTGGTCCTCCGGCTCGGGCATAGAATGCTCGCCGTCCCACAAGCAGAGCGGACGAGAGGATGTGCACAAGCTTGAGTCCGCCAGAAGATCGTCCAAAGTGTGCAAGACACGTCCGCAGGATGCTCCCATGCGACCGGTGTCAGGCTGAACGGGCCACGAGACCACTACCCCGCAGACACGGTAGTCCTTGGCGAGCGTTGCCAAGCGCTCCTTGCATTCCTTGGTGACACGTCCCCTCTTCGCAAGAGGAATATCATCCAGAGAAACGGCCTTGCCTCCGAATGAAGGATGCGAAGCAATGGCCAAGCCGATGCGATCCTTGTGGATGTCAAGACTCAAAACGGATCCGTTCAATTTCTTCCAGTCCAGAGCGGACGCAATTTTGGAAGGCGTGGTAAGAACTTTCATCAATGCTTTCGACGACATGGTGATCTAAGAATATTGGTGTTTGAGGTTGTAGTAGATTGGTGCTAATGCTAGCAAGAGGATCATGAGGTAGGAATCATTGATGCTCTTGTATGGAGATTACTAATTTTGTGAGTTGTGAGCAGTGAGATGTCTGCTTCTTTTTTTTGACTGTGCACGGATTCGAGATTCAGTCGGTCACCTCTTCCAGAACACCGAACGAAAGACTGGAAATAGGCGACGCAACTTCCAGTCTTTCTAAATGATTCTTGTAGTCTTCTCGCATATTGTCCCAATCAACATGTGGAACGGACATCGACGGCGACACCGGTGTTCGTAAAAAGCCCACTCCGAGGGGTGATTCGTTTACAGGACCTCGCAAACACCCAAGATTCACGTGTGGGGCGACATCCCTTGTTCCACGCTTCGTCGGAGTCGCAGTCATGCGTTTCCAGCGTTCATCCAGAGACGTCTTTACGTAGCCCGAAATCCTGTAGTTCGTATTGCTGCTCGAAGAATCGCCAAAATGCGAAGGATCGCCTTTGGCGCGTCGGGCGGCCAATGATTTTGGAAAAGACGAGAAGCAAGAAGGGACGATGCATCATGGAGTGAAGCCGGCATCACCAGCATCCATGATCGATGCGAGAGAGATCATCACGATGCTCTTGTTCGCATCTTGAATCTTGACCTCGTCCACTGATTGTGATGACATCAAGCAATCGGCGTCAAAAAGTGCTGGTGCGTAACCGTTACTACTGCGTTGCAGCGCTTCCACCTATTGCTTGCCTACCAGCCTAAGATTTTTCTAATCGTGCGAGTCGAAGGCGAAGCCCAAAATAAAATAATGACCGCATGGATCTCAGATCCCTTATTGTCTTGTGTTATTGGCAGTAGTACCGGTAATGTACATAGTTGGCATCCACCTAATACATACAACAAAGAATCATAACCACAACGCAGTCATCGTACCGGTACATTGGATCGGTGGGCATGGCCCCGTTCCATTTTACAGTTCTACTAGCAGCAAGATGTTTTCCTTTTTGTCACGGACATCTGATGATACCAAGGATGTTGAAAAAGCCGCCTCCGCCAGGAGGCTTCCGATTTTAATCATTCCAGGTTTCATGAGTTCGGGCCTGCGAATAGAAGAGTCCTTCGAAAAGCCGAATTGGAAGGGTAAACGGCTGTGGCTCAACATTGGCAGTTTGGGCGTGGGCAAATTGTCTAGTAGGGCACGGAGACCGTGGGAAGCCTTTCATCGAGCAGTGAGTGACGTTGGGAGTGATATTGGCGTCGAGCGGGATGGAGTCTCCTTTCCAATATCTGGCGACGAGGCCGATCAACAGCAACAGGCAACCATTCGGTCATTGTGGCTACGACACATGATGCTCGACGACGATTGCACATCGGAGCGACCCGGCGTCCGAGTGAGAGCGATCTCAGGATTGGATGGCGTCAATTACTTGTATCCTTCTTTTCTGACCAACATGATCACCTACGTCTTCGGTCCATTGATTGACTTTTTGGTTCAAGAAGGGGGATATACGGCCGAAAAAGATCTCCAAGCAGCTCCATGGGATTGGCGGATTCCTCCTTGCGAAATGGAAGCTCGAGATCAGTATTTTACCAAAACCATACAACAAATCGAGGACATGTATCAAGCTTGTGGAGGTCAAACCCCGGTTGTACTCTTGGGGCATTCTTTGGGATGCAATGTTGCCCACTATTTATTAAACTTTGCCTTGAAAGAAAAAGGGCAAGCCTGGATCGATCAGCATATACATACGTACATGCCAGTCAGTGGGACTCATCAGGGGGTGCCAAAATCGATCAAACAGGCTGTATTGGTGGATCATTCCTGTTTGGATCCCTTCTTGACCTTTGAAGAAGAAGTTCAGTTTAGTCGGAGCCTCGGGAGTACGGCTTGGATGTTTCCAACCCAACTGCCATCCGAAAGCCCACCAATTGCGTGGGTGAAACAGCAAGCAATACTTGAAATTCGAATCACTCAGCCCATTGAGGTTCAGCAGGCACTACTGAAGAATCGCCGCCCTAGCGACCGTCCCCAAGAATATCAACTGCAGGTTGTTCTTGGCAATCCAAACAAGAAATCTAGTATCCGACTCTTATCCACACGCTTTTTGGAAGACAATATTGAGGCCAAGGCCGATTTTGCAGCCGAAACGTTTTGTTTTGTACTGCCCTCAAAAGTGGACTCTCCCCAAGCGTTGGATGCGGAACACTGGAATCTGCAGTTTTATCTTCGAGAACCTGGCTGGACTCAATCGGGGAAGGATCGAATTACACAAGAGGGGGCAGTGTTGGCGAAAGCCTTCTCATGTTTTGAATGGATCAATCGAATACTGGGTGTTCTTTTTGAATTGGTCTGTTGTGTGTATGATATCGCCATCTTTCCAATCAAAGTTATCAATCAAATGACTGTGGAGGTCTCAGCCGTATTGGCCGTTTCAGAGCCGCTTCCTCTCCAAGGACTCCACCCCCAAACAAGTCGGAACGAGATTCTGGAGCTGATCCATGTCCACGACTCGCATGGAAGCTGTTTTCTTACTCCTCACGAGAAACGACAAACCGAACTGCACGTCCATGTCGCTTGGAAACCCTATGACGCATCCCTGCTGCCCACGGAACAACTCTGCTCCAACGTGGCATCACCTCACCCTGATCACAACTACTTTCAAGTAGTCGATACTCTCTCCGGTGAAACATTTCAAGCCTTATCTGGACATGACTTCATGTACAAGGAAGGTCCCAAAACCCAATCCTGTCTCAAAACCATTCACGATTCGTACGACAATGATCCATTCGGCCCACGTACAACGAGTTCTTTGGGGGCACCACCGGTCAAGCGAGTGCACGCAATTCATGGAATCAATATCCCTACCGAAGTCGGTGCCTTTTATCGACGTGCCGATGCCTGTCTTTCAACCAAACAATCCTTACCCACCTATCAACTCGACCCGAGCCCCCAAATCAACCTGACGACGAACAGAAAGAACAGTACGCTTGGGGATCGATACAAGGTCGATGGCTATTTATTGAAAGAAGTCCCCACACCCGATCATCCTACTGGAGATGGAACCGTTCCGTATTGGAGTTTGGCCTGCGTCCAGAATTGGAAGGGTTCGGTAGAAAGCTTGACCGTAGTAGAGCTAGACCAAGCGGAACATCGAGA